>CAWTZC010000381.1:1407500-2012500 GCA_963919715.1 Microtus obscurus
GCAGGCTCAGGCCGAACAAGCCTTTGATGCCTTTGGCAGTGACAGTGGACAGGATCCCGGAGAGAGTGCCTTGGACAAAATCCTTACCACCACCAGCATCCCAAGTCTGCCATAGAATTTTTGTTCTGCTGGTTTTCCTTGTGCAGGACTGGGGCTTTGCACAAGGCAGAATAGGGCCTGAGGTGTGTGTGTGTGTGTGTGTGTGTGTGTGTGTGTGTGTACTTAAGCCTGCACAGAAGCTAACTTCTATTCAGTATTCAAGCATATGCCAGGCCAGATGTCTCTCTATGCTGCTTCATTTAATCTCTATGGTCTTTATGGTAACCTTTCAAAACAGGAATAGCAATCCTCACCTTATAAAGAATCATAGGTACTCAGAGAGTGGTTACATGAACCGCATGCCCAAGCCTACGACCTCTGAAATTCCTTATATTTTTACACAGCCTGCTTCTTTAACTGCTCGGTAAGACAGATTGGCTCTCAGTTTCTTTGGGAGTGTCTGGTTTCCATTTGGACATGAAGCAGAAACTGTCGAAGCTTTTTAAATGTCAGGGTGAGGGTCTGAGCTCGGAAACTCCTGGTCGTCGACCGGGCTGGCTCAGACTTGCCACTGATTGAGCCCAGTTCATGGGAGGGCACCACACGACCCTGCCAAGGTGCGTCAATTTCAAAGCCAGGCAATTTAGATGCTTGTTTTAAGCAGACGGGATGGCGGTGCTTCCCTGGTGACCAGAAATGCCTACGTATAGAACTCTACTTGTTCTGGAAGACTGAACAGTGCGGCACCCTTCCTGAGCCCTCGGCTTTGTTCAAGCTTGTACCAACAGTGTCCTGCTTCCTCCTAGCATGTGAAACCTGCAACCACACCTTGAACCTGGAGCATTTCTTGAGCTCCTCTATAGCCGGTGGACTTGAATCTTTCTTTCCCTGTCCTGGTGGGGGTCATCCTAGTGGGGAGTCATTCTGATGGGAGGTCATCCTCCCCATGGTGAGGATTTAGCAGGTGGTGTTAGGGGTGTCATTGAGCATTCTTCAAGAGATGCAGAAATTGGGAAACATAGTAACATTATCCTGGGCTTTCAGACTACTCCCTGGGCCCCATAATCAGACTGGACCGAGCAGGAATTTGTAAGTTCATGCATCTGATCTAGGCTAGGGTAATTCTTGGGGCTCCAGAACGCTTGCTCGAGGCTGCCTATCAGGTTTCCATGAGAGGATTTCACGGGAGGTAGAGTCTCCCCCTCTTCTCTCCAGCCCCCCTTCTATTCCTGGCAGTCTTCTGCAGGGCTGACACACTCTTTTGGGGTCCATGAAAATGTTCTCTGATATTCTAAAGCCAGAACAAAATTGTGACATAGACTTTCTCGGATTACATTTGCCTTGTTACCAGTGAAGCCACAGGATAAAAATTTTAGGGTTTTCTGGGATGGGGGTGCAGGAGGAGAGCTAGGGACCTAGAGGATCAAAAGTGCCAAGAGTCCAAGAGGGTCACAGCACAACCTCCCTCTTCTGCCATGTTGTCTGATAAATAGGTCAGTGCCTGCTGCTTCATCCACCAGCAGAGCCATTGGTAATTGGGACGGGCTTAATTCGGTGGTGAAACCTTTGTAGCACTGTTTATCTAGAAGCTTAAGCCCAAATCCCCAGCTTTACTTGAAATAAATTGCTACACCGACTTTGTCATCGGCCCAATTCTTTTATTTCCTAATTGTCCTGGCTTCACGGGGGGGGGGGGTCTCCCATCCTGCACCACTAATTGTTTAGTGGTTTCTGGATTGCATCTTGTGAGGTTTAACCCATTGGTTCTTCTCACGAACATTCCAACGGCCAGGTGAGCGTGATTCGTGACTCATTTTATTCAAATAAGATTTAAATAAGATGGATTCAAATGCACATTCTGCTGCCTGAGCTGCTGAATGTTGGGGTCGGTGCCATTGCGTGTGTGGAACACCCAGGGAAGGAGCCTTTCAGGACCTGATACGGCAAAGGGGTCTTTGTTTTTGGTTGTGCTTGCCATAATATTGACTATCATGACTGGGTTGAAGGATAACCTGGGTGGACGTCTGTATTCCTTACTAGTCCTGAACAATCAGTACCAACACAATTAGTGGCCCACATCCCGTCTGTGACTTGCTTTAGGGGTCTGGCTTTGTCCCTGTGTAGACTGGCTCTCCATCCTAACCGTGACCCTCACACAGGTTTCTCTGTGTCCATCTGCATGATCCATTACACATCTCCAGTGACCCAAATGATGTCTCACTACAACTGTTGAAATATCCCACTTATGATTTTATAAACGGATATCTTTAGAAATGAGTGATCGAATCCATGCTTGCATGAGATATTTATGGTAGTTCGTATTGACTCAAGTCTTTATCGTGAGTTCATTTTCTTCCGGGCTCCTACTCTATTGCAGGTCTCAGCTTTTGCTTATATTCTCTCCAGCCAAAGAGTCTTGACATGTGAGATTCTTATCCGTTGGTTTCTACTGAGGTCTTGGCTTCTGATTTACTTTTTAGTCAGGTCTGTGCGATAATCAGCTGCGTCGATACAAGCTTCCTGTATCTGTACTTCATGCAGGTCCGTACACTTTATGACTGTGTGGTGGCGAGGATGCCCACAACAGCAGGAATAGCTTGTGTTTACCATGTGGACCAGGCACTGTCTAGGCATTAGCTCATTTAATTCTCAACAAATTTAAGGTTGGTACGAATACTGTCTTCATCTACAGATCAGGCTAACCTGGTGTCTCTCCCTAGTTCTCAACAGCACTGTGGTTGTCACGAGAACTCAAGGTGAGTGAACCAGAGTGCTCACCTGGGGTACCTGGTGCTTTTATTATATTGAAACCCATTCTTCCAGGTGAATGGAAGATACAGAGGTAATTAAATTTATGCAAGACCCGGAGTCAAGGAGGGGCACAGAAAAAGAGAGTCGGGCTTAAGCCTAGCACTTAGACCGGCAGAACAGACAGGATAAGACATCTTAGTCATCACAACCCGAGCACAAGTTGGCTCTTCCCAGCTCGGGCACCATTCTGCTGCTCCGTGCCCTCCCCTCCTGGCATCTGCCATTCATGCCATGCTGTGTTCACGACCCTACTACCATGCTGATGGCCTAGGACATTGTCCTCTGCTCTGTACAGCCACTGGTCCCTTTGCTTCCTCTTCACCACCTCTCCCTTTGCTATTTTCCTTTACTTTTTCTTGCGGCATCTTACACTTCGGTTCCCTCACATCTACGCTAGTTTGTTCTTTAATTCATTTTTCCCTTTTTAATTCTTTGTGACAACAATACAACCACACTAGAAATTAGTGTAAAACAAATAAATGAGACATACAACCACAAATACCTTTTAGGACAAAATTTCTATATATTTGGGCTCAAGGAAGGAAGGACAACAGAAAATAATGTTTAGAGAGAAGTAAATGACATAGCTATGCTTGGTGACACATGTCTGTGATTCTTGCACTCAGGAAGCTAAGGAAGAGAGATTTTTAATTCAAGGTTAGTTTGAGCTGCACAGTAAAATCCCATGTCAAACCCAACCCACACAAACAAAAGACAAGACAACACAAAGCCAGTTTCAGAAATCTGTAAGATTCAACTACTGTCCTGATCTATACTTCAATAGTTTTTAATGTTAATTAACTAATTAATTTATTTTTATTTTATAGGTATGAGTGTTTTATTTGCATGTATATATTTGTGCCATGTGTGTATTGTGACCCAGAGACCAGAAGAGGGCGTTAGATCCACTGGAAGTGGAGTTACAGGTGGTTGTGAGCCACCATGTGGATGTTGGGAACGGATCTGGGTCCTCTGCAAGAGCAGCTGGTGATCTTGACCACTGAGCCATCTCTCCAGCCCCTGAAATGTAGTAGGTTTAAATATTTCTAGCAAATCCAATGATCTCAAAAAGAAAACCAAATATTCATGACAAAAGGCAGAAAGAGAAAAAAAATCAAGAGAGAAACCAGGAATATATATGTTCCTGAAACAAAAGCAAACAACCGTTTAGACAATAATATAACTATAACATTGATTAACAAGGCCAATAATTTCTTTGCACATCTAAGTATATAAATGCCTAATAATTCTGATTATGACATGAGAAAATTCAAATATAGTAGGAATAAGAACCATTATGTGCAACATTATTCTCAGAGAATTGTACTTAGGTATCAGCAAATCAGCACTGGATAAACACTCTCTAATGGGAAGAGTTGTTCAGTGCCCTATATAGATAACATGAGAAGCAAGACGGCCATTAGAAATCATGGAGACATTTGTGGAGGACCCAAGTTCACTTCCCAGGGTCTACTCTGGGGAGTTTGTAACTCCGTCTCCAGGAGGATGTGATACCACAGGCATCCATGGCCAACAGTGCTCATGTACACGTATTTCCCACCATACACACAAACACATAATTAAAAGTAAAATAAATCTTTAAGAATAATGAAGGCATGCAAACACAGGACACACAGGACAATATGTAAGACATGTATGTGAAGGCATGTATATGTAAGACATGAAAGTGAAAGGCTAATGTTTAGATAATGCCTAAATAATACCTAGCGTGTTCTTTTCCTGGAATCTTAGGGTTTTATTGCTGTAAAGGACACCATGACCATAGCAACTCTTATAAAGGAAAACACTTAACTGGGTTTGGCTTACAGTATCAGAGGTTTAGTCCATGGTCATCATGGTGGGAAGCATGGCAGTGTGTGGGCCGATATGGTGCTGGAGAAGTAGGTGAGCATTCTGCATCCAGATCTTAAGGCAGCAGGAAGGGAGAATGACACGGCCTGGTTTAAACGTCTGAAACCTCAAAGCCCACCCTGAGGGACACACTTCCTACAACAAGGCCACGCCCACTCCGACAAAGCTACACCTACTCCAACAAGGCCACAGGTGTGTGTGTGTGTGTGTGTGTGTGTGTGTGTGAGAAGAACACCCTGGCCCTGAGACCAGAGCCAAGGAAACACACTCCGCCCCTAACCAACTTAGGACTTGATATCCAGCCAATCCCTGAACATGAAAACCAATTAGTCCCTGAGCACGAAATCCAATCAATCTCTGAGTTTGTCCCAAACTCAGGACTTGAGATCCTATCAATCTCTACTCTGAAAATCTTCACCCTGGAAAACTCGGCCCCTAAGAAACTCCATATAAGCCCTGTACCTGTTGTTTGGGGCAGCTTTTTCCCATCCAGACAGGGGCAGTCACTCTCCTGGATTCTGCCCTCCCGGTAAGTCTCCTGAATGAGGTTTGCTGTAAAAACTGTGTTTTGCCAGAGCAGGAAGAAGCAGAGATGTAACAACTTTTACCAGAGCTGAGAGGAGCTGTAAGGTTGTAACGGTTCTTGCTAGAATGGAGCAGAATTGTTACACTTTTGCTGGAAACATTCCCTTAGCAGAGCAGCTGTAACAAGAGTTGCCAGAGCAGAACTGTATCGCTTTGGCTGGGGAAACTTTCCCTTGCTGGAGCAGAATTGTTACACTTTTGCTGGGGAAACATTCCCTTAGCAGAGCAGCTCTAACAATCAGAGCAGAACTGTATCGTTTTGACTGGGGAAACTTTCCCTTGCTGGGGCAGAATTGACACACTCAGGGGGAGGTAAGCGGAGCTGTAACACATCTCCAGAGCAGAGCAGAGGAGCAGAAAGGGGAACCCGTCTCTGTTGCAACAGAGTCCTTACATTTGCATTAGGGAAACCTTTCCCAGAGCAAGGACTTGGCTGGGGAAACGGTTCACCATCAGAACCAAGCTGTAACACTTACGTTGAGATACCTTTCCCTTCCCAACAGTAGGTATCTCTTGACTTCCAACTGCCGGATACCTTTCTATCAAAGCTGTAACATAAACACACACCTCCTCATAGTGCCGCTCCCTAAGGACTTATGGGACATTTTCATCCAAACCACCACACCTGGGCTCCCGTATGTGCCCCTTTCTTGAACCTAAGAGCTCTTCTGTTGTCGGAGGCGGATGCTTTCATCACCGGAGCCCTTAACTTCTTGCAATTAACTGGGTGGTATTTACCTCTGAGAGAGTTGTCTAGTGTGCCTGCTCGTGAAATACAAGGCATAGTTTCTGCCCTCAAGAAACAGACAGCTGTAATTAATGGTTTGATACAAATTACAGATCGAGATTAAGAACACCGGGGCAAACACTCAGGGTGCGGTGAGACTCTAAGGGGTGGAAGATATGAAATACTTTTTAACTGTGAAGTGACGTGGTCCTCTTGTTACGGCTTTGTGGTTATTATTACTGCATTTCCAACAGGACGTTCTGAGAGCATGTATGTATGGTATGCACTGCCTGCCACCCTTCCGTCTTTGCACTTGACCCTCAGACAAGTGCCCACGTGTTGGAAAGGATGTATATAGAAAGTAGAGAATTCCCAAAATGGAAAGGGGGAACACATGGGGCTCAGGTAGTACTCACTGGGTTGACTTTACTGCAACACCATGTGCAAATTCAGCCCGTTGAAAGTCCCAGCCACTAAAACTTTTCTAACAATAAAAGCTGTGCAAAGGAAGTCTGCTGCTGTGTATTATTCATATGCCAGACTATTCCAGACTGGACAACTTTTAACTATGCTCTGAATATCAAAATATTAAGTGTTTATACTTTCTGGACCTAAGTTACAGGCACATTGATTGCAGTTACTTGGTTACTTTCACCCAACACAGATTTGTTTTGGGGAAGCCAAATCCTGCCCTGCTTGACATCCTAAAGCTACTTCTTCAGTTTCTTCAAATTCTCCTCCTGTGGATCATCTTAGAGGCAGCTCTGCCATAGGGAGCATCTCAGGGGGCCTCTGGTAACTGAGAGCCTTAAAAAAAAAAATCCAATGGCTCTCCAGCAAACCTGTGCATAAGCAGGCGGAACATTCATTTCATAGTCACCACAGACGGTCAGTTCCTAAACTCCACATTTAATCCAGAATGATAAATAAGACCGAGTCATCTCACACACAGCATCTCAAGTCGGGAACTTCACACACTATCGGTAAACAACCACAGAATCTCGCTCTTTTCTCTGATCGTTTTTTCGCAAACATATGGTCTAGACTAGACATTGGTTTTCCCTGTACACTCAGCAGAGAAATTCTGCACACAGTTTTGCAAACTCATGTTCTGCTGCGTTGGAAAGTGAGCGGGAATGTAATTGGAATGCTGCTTTTTGAGGCTGTAAAATACACAAGATCTGCTACAAGGCTGTCCTTTCCCACTGCACCCTCAGATCCGCCTGCCTGTCTGGTGCCCCCATGGAGCCCCCTGGCTCACTCCTTCCTCTCTTTCCTCTTCCTCTCCTTCCTCTTCAGCTCTCAGTCCCTTTTCCTTCTCCTTTGTCTTTCTTCCCTCTTTACGACTTCCCCCACAGGTGAACTTTAGCCACTCCGATGATTCTAATGACCAGTTTGCACTAATAACTCATGCATCTGCCTGGAGTCCTGCCCTCTTGTCGATCCCGAGTTAGCAAAATCCGTGGGCTGACCGACTACCTGGCTGCAAGTCTAAGAGCAAATTCGCCCACTCTCCTTTGAAGGATTTCCTTGCTGCCCATGGCTGTGAGCCGTCAGTACAGCCCATTCATCGGAGTACAACCCTGGGCTGGCCTGGATTCTCAGCTGCCCCCACTCCATTGATAAGGCAGCAGTGCGTGGCTGCCTTTCTTTCAAATGCCTCTAACTTTATGTAGTTCAAGCCTTTGTCACCTCTTGACTACTATGGTTGCTTGCAACTGTTAAGTTCATTTCCTACTCCTAGGGACACAAGTCTGCAGGTGTTTTCTCTCTTTGAAAGATACAGTGAGCAGCTCAGCTGGGATTTGAACTCTGTCATCTGATTTCAAACCCCAATGTTTTCTAGCTGACCATTTTATAAAGTCCAACGATAGAAGCAAGAGAAACAGAAGGTGCCACCTGCTCTAGGGGAGTCTGCCAACCCGTTGGAAACGAAGGACTAGAAAACACTGGGCAAGGAAACAGCTCACACTTCGTTGCATCGTCTGAGTGCCTGGTTCCCCGTGGCAGAGGATTGGTATCGCCTGTTTCTGTGCCAGTCTCTCGCCAGACTTTTTGGGGGACATGGGTGTGCATTGGTTAGTGGGGCTCTGTCTTGGCTTCACACGAGGCCTGGCTGCACATTGTGGGTACTCGGACTGTAATTGCTGGGCTGAGCAAGACAGGTAAATGGGGTTGGGGGTGGTGGTGGTGGTGGTGTGGGAGTGGGGCTTTCCCAGAAGACCAATGAAATGACAGTAGGGCAGATGTGGGCGGAGTCACTGGAGCGGACAGGGAGGAAGAACGCATAAAGTCTTAGGACTCAGCATTCCTTGCTATTTCCATCTCCTTCTTGAATTTTGGACCTTGTGAAAGTTTATTTATTTATTTTTTAAAGCAATTAAAAGTGTAAGCTCCTAGCTGGGCGGTGGTGGTGCACGCCTTTAATCCCAGCACTTGGGAGGCAGAGGCAGGTGGATCTCTGTGAGTTCGAGACCAGCCTGGTCTACAAGAGCTAGTTCCAGGACAGGCTCCAAAACCACAGAGAAACCCTGTCTCAAAAAAACAAACAAACAAAAAAAGTGTAAGCTCCTTCCTTGGTCCCCTACAGCCTCCAAATCACCGACACTTGCCAGCGTCTCTCAGTCTTGTCTTTTGCTCCTGAAGTCAATCCGCATACAGGAGTGAACGCACAAGCAACAGAAGGCCCATAAAAAGCCATGAATGGAAGCCACGCATGTTCTTAAAACATGCCAACAGTACTAGGGAGGCAGGGGCAATTGGATGTCTGAATTTGAGATCAGTTTGGTCTACACACTGAGTTCCAGGACAGCCTGGGCTATGTGAAGAGACACCTACTCATGTCTCAACAATAACAACAAAAACAGCATCAACAAAAACCCAAACAAACAAACAAAAACCCTCCAAAAGTAAATTTAGTGCTCAGATTTGCAAAATCAAAATTGGCTGCTATGATTTTACAGGTGGCTGTTACCCCAAAATTTCATATGTTGGAAACTTGGTCCCTAGAATAGGAAGGGGTGTGGTGTTAAGTCTTTGGGAGAGGCTTGATTGGAAGACCTTAGGCCATTGGAGGATACATATGTAAAGTTGATTTTAGTGACAGTTAACCACATTCCAACACACCAAGATAGTACCATTTTCACCACATGAATATAAAGTTGCTCACCAGGCGTTTTCCCTTTCAGCTACCAGCTTTAGAATGTGGTGTGGACTGAGCACACACAGTGCACAGTAGTGTGCACTAGGCTCATTTCCAGGCTGTTCGCATCGGCTCTGCCGTGGCAATGCCGTTCAAACTGGGGGCAAGCCTCTCTCCTCTTGAGCTGTGGCTACAGCATCAGCAATAGTGAAGAACACGGAGGAGCTCAGAGGCATTTCAGCTTCACCGAGTCCCTGGGGTGGGGAAGACACAATGAGAAGACTTTGAGAAACCTGGCTTTGGATAGCCAGCCTGGGGCGGTGGTGGGAGGGAGACATAGCTGGCCTGAGCTGACTTAGTGCTCTAAAGGGGTCGCCTCCTTTGGACCCCTGAGTCTTTGTAGCAGTCTTGCTGGTAGGCTTTTCTAACCACCCCTAGGGTCCGACCAGAACAGGTTGAACCCTGCTACAGGGCCGGTTTCTCTTTGTTTAGGAAACTTGTTGGGACTCAAAGGAGCCTCATTCTGGTGGAAGATAGGTCCAGGTGGTAATCCCAATGCTGCTTATATTTGCTGAATGAGGAGAGCCTGGCTTAGGCTGGCGTGCCCATGCCCATGCCCAAGGGGATCGTGTGTTTGCCACTGGAGCTCCCCACTGTGCCAACAGGGCTTTTAAGGGATGAGGAGGGCATAGAAACACCTTATTAGTGGCTGATACTCCTAAGGTCCATGCCAGGGATTTATCCTTCTTCATCTGAATTATTAAATCAACAATAGGGGTTCAAGGGCTTTCCCAAGGTTCAGAGAACTACCATGAGTCAATGCTTTTTCAGGGCACATCAGTAGACGCTAATGTACCCCATTATGTACACCTGCCATTGAGGGTGTCTGAGTGCTGGGAGCTGGTAGCACACGCCTTTATATGTACACATATACATATATATAGGTATGTACATATATACATATCTGTATATATATCTATATATATACACATACACATATCTGTACAACATATGTGTAGATTCACATGCAAATATACGTATGGAATGCATGCATATATACATAACACACATGTGTGACATATGTAGATATCAGAAAGAGCCTGTAAGTTATGTTTGTTTAGAGAACTCAGACTGATACGGGCAACATTGCAAAGGTGTCAGGAAGAGCTGGCTTCATCCAAGGGGCTGAGAAGAAGAGCTATGTAGCTGTAGGAAGGATGGTAGGAGAGGCCTTGGCAGAGATCAGCAGGGTGGACTGTGCGTGGCTTTGGAAGCCGTGCTGAGACCTGTGACTTAGTATCAGCTCAAGGGAATCTACTCAAGGATTTTGACTATGAATCATGTAACTTTCTTCCTAGTCTTGAACTCGGTGGTTAATCTGTTGCCTTAAGAGATCAAGTATGCCTTGGCTCACATAATACTGCCAAAGGAATCGTTCACGCAGTGGCTAATGCTGACAACCAGCTGAGGACATCGTTGGGTTCTCATTGTTCCCAGTCAGGTCTTCCTGCCCGCCCTCAGCAACAGTTGGATCTCCTTGGCAGTGGAAGTCATCAGGTTCTCGTGCTATAACCCCTTGCCCTCGATGGGCCAGGGTGACAGAGAAAGGCAAACTGGATCTTATGGCTGTGTTTCTGTACAGTTGTGGCATGTAACGATTTGAGTATGTCATGAGAAATCCATCACTGAGCAATCCCGCCCTTCAACTACACAAAGAAGACAGGTACAGGGCCACCAAGCAACAGAGCTTGACAGGGGAGGCGCATCTTCGGACCCAGGCCCAACACCGCCCTTCTAATGTCACATTTTAGTAATAGAACCCGGGACTCAGGTAACTTATAAGGATGGAATTGGGTCACATGCCCAAACTTTATAGTATGCTGTTGACTGAGGTTTCTGTTCTGCCTGGTTCCTGCAGTCATTAAGTCCCAAAGAAATCACACAGAGGTCTACATTAATTATAAACTGATTGGCCTAGTATCTCAGGCATCTTATTAACTCTTATAACTTATATTAGCCCTTAATTCTTGTCTGTGTTAGCCACGTGGCTTGGTACCTTTTGCAGCGAGACAATCACATCTTGCTTGCTCTGTGTCTGAATGACAAATGCAGACTGACTTTTCCTCTTCCCAGAATTCTCGTTGTCATGCCTCTCCTTCCTGCCTGGTTGCCGTCACCCCGCCTATACTTCCTGCCTGGCTACTGGCCAATCAGCATTTTATTAAAAATAATACAAGTGACAGAATAAAAGGCCATTGTCCCACAGCAGCAGGCCCTGCCGCATTTAGTATCAGCGTCTCCCACACGGTGGTCATGTCTACGGGTTACTGTTGTTGGAACATGTGCTGACCACTCACAATCTCTATACATTGTCAAGTAGACATTTAAGAGGTTGTGAGGTCTCCTGGGCTCTGCCTGCATGAATGAATCTATGCTGTGCAGGAGTGTGTATGGTATAAGGGTGAGCCTGGCCTTTCTCTCTGTCTTCTGCCACGGTATAATGCATCAGGAAGTCACCACCAGATGCAACTCGTTAGCTCTGGACTTTGCCAGCTTTGAGACTCTTTAAGTTCCTTACAAGTTACCAGTCTCAAGTACTTGGATGAAGCAACATAAAGCAGATTCAGTCACCAGCACCTGACTTGTCCTGCTGCCCAGGTGACTGGGTGAGTCCTCCTGCCTCCTGTCCTCCCCCTTTGGACTGAGCAATATTACAGGTGTCTACCTGTCCTAATTATACAGGGTTCTCTCGCTGCCTTAGAAAGCAGCCCCCTTTCTTCTGGTTGGCATAAAGCAGCAGCATGCTAGGCACACACACCTTCGGTGCAGCCCCACGCTGGTAATGATAATTTGATCACTGTTGGACAGGATATGCAGCCGTGGTCCCATATGCTTATAAGGGAACCCAAGCATTTTACTGTTTAGTGACACTATGACAAGGTGACGCAATTGCACCGTGTGTTCTTCAGGTGTTTGTGAGGACGCTGATGTAGACAGAATACTGGTCTCCCAGTTGCAGAGTGTACAACAGCACAGGTACACACAGCACACACAGCTTGTTAATAAACACCTGTGCTTTGGTCTATGTCTACCCTTATTTTTGTTGCTGTTTTAGAATACATTTCTCTCCATTTTAAAAATCTGACAGTGAAATAGAATTCTGTGCTGTATTGGCAGCCACTTCTTGCAGCTTGTGTGTTTTGTGTTTCTCAGGTACACAGAGGAGCCGTGCTAAGTGGTTGATGCATAACATTTAAGCTTACGTAATATACGCTGTGTTATTCATATTGAATCACCCAGCACAAGTTTCTTGGCACATACCCTCATTGTGAAGCAATGTACATTTGTGCTGGGCTATGGAGATTCATCCGAGACACATGCTGAGGTTCAGTGTGCCCACACATGTGAATGAAGTTATGAAATCTATAGATTCTCAGAGGACAAATTCCCTTCAGATCCAAGTACTAAGGACAGCTTGACAGGCCCAGCCCTTCCACAAGGTTCTTCCTTCTCTTCTATGGCCCCAACAGGGACGGTGTGAGGAGGCGGGGACAGTGTGAGGAGGCGGGGAGAAGAGGAAGCTAGGACACAGTGATGGTTAATGTTTTATGTCAAGAAGTGTCTTCTAAGCCGGGCGATGGTGGCGCACGCCTTTAATCCCAGCACTCGGGAGGCAGAGGCAGCCGGATCTCTGTGAGTTCGAGACCAGCCTGGTCTACAGAGCTAGTTCCAGGACAGGCTCCAAAGCCACAGAGAAACCCTGTCTCGAAAAACCAAAAAAAAAAAAAAAAAAAAAAGAAGTGTCTTCTAGCCAGGCGGTGGTGGCACACATCTTTAATCCCAGCACTTGGGAGGCAGAGGCGGGCCAGCCTGGTCTATGAAGTGAATTCCAGGACAGGCTCCAAAGCTACACAGAGAAACCCTGTCTTGAAAAACCAAGCAAAACGAAACCAAACCAAACCAGACAAAACCAAACCAAACCAAACAAAACCCAACCAACCAACCAACCAACCAACCAACCAACCAACCAACCAATAAAAATGTTCAGCTATTTAATTTGAAACTTACTTTGGAATGGACTTAAGCTTGTGGCATTAGTTAAAGTAGAATGAGAAGGTCACAGCACCCTCCATGCCACCCTCTTGCCAACCCCACAATGCCTCCCTTAATTAAGACATCTTCTTCCTCCATTACAAGACAAATCAAACCGAGAGTACTTCTGACATGAAAGAATACATGTGCCAGTCAGAGAAGTGCTTTGTCAACTTTCTTTTTATTATAAATCATGGTAATATCTACAACTCATATTTTCTAGTACACATCAGTGTATGATGTGCATGTATGCACCCATGACATCTAAGCAATCAATCCTTTTCCTCATCTCGTAAAACATTTTTCATTAAACTTCATTAAATTGGTGATTGGCTGGGTGGTGATGGTGCACACCTTTAATCCCAGCACTCCAGAGGCAGACGCAGAAGCAGGCAGATCTCTGAGAGTCATCAGTCTGACTACGGGACAAGGCCAGTTCAGGCACCC
Source organism: Microtus obscurus (assembly GCA_963919715.1). Classification (NCBI taxonomy): domain Eukaryota; kingdom Metazoa; phylum Chordata; class Mammalia; order Rodentia; family Cricetidae; genus Microtus; species Microtus obscurus. Next base: position 1,421,216 of record CAWTZC010000381.1, read on the forward strand.
TCTCCTCCACTGCCCAGGGTCCTAGCTGGTGACATTCCTGTGGACATCTGGGATCCCCTCCAGAGCCAAGCCTCTTGCCAACCCCACAATGCCTCCCTTAATTAAGATCTCTCCTCCCTGCTCCCATATCTGTCCTTCCTCCATCTCAACCATCCCACTCCCCCAAGCTCTCCCCAACCCTCCCCTTCTCCCTTCTCTCTCCCCCTCTCCCCCTTTTTCTAAAGTTTACAAGTATCTGATAGGAGCCAATCTTCCTACAAAATTGAGGTCGTGAAATTTTACCTTGTTCAATCCTGATATTATACAGCCACTCGAAATTATGGTTATTAAGTAACAATGTACAAAATGGCATGACAGCCAACAAGCTAAAGAAAACCAGGCTGTACAATCATGTATACAGATGAGGACACTCATCAATACATCAAGATCTGCTGCTTGTGGATCAAGATATAGAAATCCCAGCTCCTTTCCCAGTGCCATGTCTACCTGGATGCCGCCATGTCCCGCTATGATGATCATGGACTAAACCTCTGAACCAGTAAGCCACTCCAGTTAAATGTTTTCCTGTATAAGAGCTGTTGTGGTCATGGTGTCTCTTTATAACAACACAAAAAACCCTAACTACAGAAGTTGGTACCGGGGACTGGGGTATTGTTGTGATAGGCCCAACAGTGCTTTTGTTTGGAGGAATATAGACCTTGGGAGTTTGAGTTAGGAAAGCAATGAAATGGTTTAAGCACTGGTCAACGGGTCATACTAGTGGGAAGGAGGAAGACAGTGGTGCTGAGGGAGATTTGAACTGTGCGGGTTTCGGGGGAGAAGAATATTAACATGTGGCCTAGGGGTTGTTCTTGTGATATTTTGGTGGCGAATATGGCTGCTTTTTGCCCTCGTCCAAAGAGTCTGCCAGCGGCTAAAGTGAAGAGATTTGGATTGACTCGGTTGGCAGAGGAAATTATTGCCTCTGTTGTGTGGTTATTAGTATTCATTCCAGTGGAGATTTAGAATGAAAAGGAGCAGGCTGAGCAAAGAAAATTACATAATGTACAATCTGAGGAAACAAGGAAGTAGAATGGAGCTAAAGCCCTGTGTTCAAGGAGATACACAGATTAAGAAATGGGATAAAGGGAGGGGTGGCCTCAGGGCAAGATCCCACGCAGCTAAATTTCCAACCAGTAGAAGGGATTAAAGAAAAGCTCAGAGCCAGGTGTGGTGGTATACACCTTTAATCCCAACACTCCTGAGGCAGAGGCTGGTGGATCTCCGAGTCTGAGGCCTTCCTGGTCTACAGAGTTCCAGAACAGCCAAGCTTAGGTAGTGAAGGGAAACATCAAAAACAGAAAGCTGGTGAAGACGTAATTTAGCAAGGGAGCCGTGTTCCAGCCCCAACAAGCAGCAGAACCTGGCAGCTTCAGCCATGTGGTTCTGGCTTTAGAGTCAAGGAGAGAAGAAAGGGGTTGTGGAGCCTACCTCCGTGACTAAGGAAGGCTGCTGAGGCCAGGCATGTGTCAGGGGTGTCCCTGCATGGAGGCCCAGAGAGGCCATTGTGTGACGCTGTGAAGTGAAGCCAGGATTGCCTTGCAGACCCCAGGATGTTGGAGATGCCAGAGGCGTGGGATCTGTACATGTAGCCAAGGAGAGCTGCTGGCAGGGAGTGGAACCAGTCCAAGAGAAAAAGGTGTGTTGCAATCCACAAAGCTGAACAGGGTTGGAGATCTGACATGGAGATGCAGCTTGTTCTTTGCCCAGCTGGTTTTCAGTCTTGCTTTGGTCCAATATTTTCTCACTATGCTCCCTTCCCTCCATCTTGGAACAATAATGTATATCCTGTGCCATTATATGTTGGAAGTATGTGATCTGATTTTTGATTTTGATTTTACAGGTGATGACAGTGAAGAGATTGCATGACTCTCAGAAGAGACTTTGAACTTTGGGCTTTTAAACATTGTTGAGACTGTGATAGACTATGGGGACTTTTGAAGTTAGACTAAATGCATTTTTAAAAAAATATTTATTTATTTATTAATTATGTATACAATATTCTGTCTGTGTGTATGTCTGCAGGCCAGAAGAGGGCACCAGACCTCAGTACAGATGGTTGTGAGCCACCATGTGGTTGCTGGGAATTGAACTCAGGACCTTTGGAAGAGCAGGCAATGCTCTTAACCACTGAGCCATCTCTCCATGCCCGACTAAATGCATTTTGCATTATGATATTGTTACAAGCTTATGGGGGCCAGGGAGTGGAGTGTGGTAGTTACAATGTAATAAGATCATTGGAAGTGGCACTGTTAGGAGGTGTGGTCTTGTTGGAGTAGGTATAGCCTTGTTTGAGGAAGTGTGTCACTTGTGAAGTCAAACTTTGAGGTTGCTTCTGCTCAAACTATACCCAGTGTGGACAGAGACTCCTTCTATTGCTTGCGAATCAAGATGTAGAAATGTCAGCTCCTTCTCCAGCACCGTATCTGCCTGCATGCTGCCATGTCCCCCTGTGATGATAATGGACCAAATCTCTGAAATTGTAAGCCACCCAATTAAATGTTTATAAGAATTGCTGTGGTCACGGCGTTTCTTCATGGCAATAGAAACCCTAACAACTCCCACATAGGGGTAGGTGTAGAAAAATATACTAACAAACATTAATAGTAGTTTTCTCTATTGGTGAGCTTCCAAGTGATCTTTATTCCTTTTGAAGCTTTTGGTAACTTTTAAATTTGTTTATAATTGTAGTAAGCACGTAGTTTTTATACAGTTACAAACAGATCAATAGAACATTTTCATTGAGAAAACTGTCAACTATCAAAATATATTGTAACTTTTTTTCTGTTTTTGGTAAGGAGGTGCACTGTGTGGCCAGTGTGAATTATGGGTGAATGATACTTCAAGTCCACTTGTCCTATGGTATGGGGAAGATCTTGAGTTGCTAAGCCAGAAATATGCAGAGATTTAAGTACCACCTCTAGAAAACCCTCAGAAATACAGATTCTGTATAATAAATAATAAAGTGGGTATAATTTGTGATCTCTTTCAATAGTGGAGCGAAGAAGGTTTTGAGCAAGTAGAATCTTGGTACCTAAAGCTTTGAGAGGGGCGTCTAAAGTTATCTGGGAGACAGGATCAGTTAGAGTTGAGCAACTGTGGGGTCACCTAAACAACACAGGTTGTGTCTGATAATACAAATACAAATTTTGACCAACCAACTAGTCCTTGTCTTCCCTGAGGCCAATGGTTGATTTCCATTACGAACTTGGCGCAGTTAACCAGTCCAGTGATGCTATGTTTCCGAAACACTCATTGGCAGAATGCAAAGGCAGCAGAAGAGTTGCTGCAAACACCTGATCTAGCTGCAGGCGCTGCAGTGTAGTGTTGCATTCTCCCCGGGGCCACCTGTGGGAAGGGAGTGACTCCCAGAGCTTGGGCAGATCTCAAGACACATCTAGTCGTCAAGGAGCTCATGAATATTGAGTGCGGAACCTGCAGATACTCTAGTCTTTCTTCTCACGCGATCCTATGAATCTCAATTCCTGTAAGACATTGTCCTAAAATTCCACTGACTCTGCCTTTTGGGTGCTTTGCCTTTGCTTGATCTTGATGGCGTTGCTTTTAAAAGACTAATTGTTAGCCTCTGGCTATTTCTACACTCCCAAGGTGAGATGTATCTTTATGAAAAACCTACAGACAATGGCAACAGATTACCGACAGAAGTGTTGGGTTTTCTGGGTGTAACCCTGTGAGTCCACTTTGCCCATGTAGGGTTGACCCCCAAACCCCAGCTCGTTTTTCTAAATCTCCAGGAACAGTTTCAAGAAAGAATGGCTGAATGAAAATCCTCTCGCTTTCTTATTGGTGAAACAATGTATCTACCCACTTACTGTTCATCTGCCTGTTGAACACGCATTCATCCAGGCAGTCATGAATGCCTCCTGTTAGGCTAGAGAACAGGCAGACGGCGCAGACAAGGACTTAGGTAGCAGCCTGGAATGGGGAACTCTTCAGGGAAGTTAAACTTCAGCATTGCTTGCTGGTAAGAGTTAGGCATCACTGAGGCAGAGCAGGGCAGGTCCCAAGGCTCCAGCTGGCTTTTAACACTTGTGCTTCCAGGTGATTTGAGAGGTTAAGTAAGGTTGTCCTGGAGAGGGTTTAAGGAAGTACTCAGAGCTGCAGATGGCTTATCAGCAGTTGCTCAACCAACCTTACCGTAGCTGTGAGAGCCAAAGAAACAAACTTGCCAAACAAGTTCGTAGCCTCTGGAGTTACCTTCTAAGACAAGGCTTTGCAACCCCTTGGGTCACAGCTTCTTCACAGGGGTCGCATATCGGATCTCCAGCATAGCAGGCATTTACATTACAATTCATAACAGTAGCAAAATTGCAGTTGTGAAGGAGCAATGAAAGTGTTTTTATGTTGGGGGCCACCATATTGCAGTAAAGGACCACAGCGTTGAGAAGGTTGAGAGCCACGGTTCGAAGAATTAAAACCAACAGAACTTTCGTTACGTGCACTTGGAAAATACTGTTTTAGTTTTGAGCATTTCTAAGTCACCTGATTATTAACTGGGTGGTGGCGCACATCTTTAATCCTAGCACTCAGGAGGCAGAGGCAGGAGGATCTCTGTGAGTTTGAGGCTAGCCTGGTCTACAAGAGCTAGTTCCAGGAGAGGCTCCAAAACAAAGCTACAGAGAGACCCTATGAGTGTGTGTGTGTGTTTGTGTGTGTGTGACCTGATTATAAAATGTCCTTGGAAATCCAACTGAGAATTTCATGGGGGTGAGGGGATGATGGTAATTCCTCTCTTCCTCCAAAAGCTCTGTTGGTTAAATTCCTCCACAGACTCTTTCCTGCTGTAGTAGGAAGGATTTTCCATACATGTCTCCCAACACTTTATCAGATTCTCTGTCAAACACTCTGTCAAATTCTTGTGTGTGAATTGTCCTATCGAACCTGGTGGATGGAAATGCCAAATTCCACAGAAAGTCTCCAGAAGGTGAGTCCTAACAGAGGTGAGCAGTAGACGAATACAGAGCTAGCCTGGCACCAAAGGAAGCATCTAAGAAACAGCATGGGGCAGAGAATTAAAAATGGAGGGTTTATTTCAAAGGCAGAAATAATTGTGGGTTCCTCTTACCTTCTCTGGTGGCAAATGGCTTTTGGCTGCCACGGCTGTCACCCAGGTTTCTGTTACAAATGCCCCCTGGTGAAAGCCAAATCCCCAGAACGCTGTATTGGATGGCAAGTTGGTCTGACAGACGCGACCTCGGACACGGAGGTTTGGGATCTTGTCAGCATTTTCCAGTTTGAGCAAAGCATTCCCTAGCACCTGAAAAGCATCCCAAGATAAAATTCTAAGCACCGGTCAGCTTCCTTGTCCTGGCAGGATGAGGACAGTCCCTCCTGGGATGTATTTCTTGACTCCATTCTTGGCACAGACGGAAAGGAATCTCACACTCATTCCCTGGCCACCAATGTGTATGGCTGTGTATTTAATATTATGGTTCCATGGCTCGTTCTTAACTCTTAAATATTAGAGGTTTTATTTATTTATTTCCTCTCCAAAGGAGGAGGAAGACATGCTATCACCAGTTTCAACATACATCCAGGGTCCTACGTTACAGGCAGCTGAATATGCCTTTAGACTTGATGGGATGATTCAGAAATGGGGGGGGGGGGAGAAGGCCAATTAAAAGGCCAGTTAATAAGTGCCCTCATGTCTGTTGCTAAAGGATTAGATTGTGACAGGCCTGTGAAGACTCCTGAAGTTTCAGATCATGAGACACTGCAAAAGCTGTTGGGTCTGGATGGGATCCTAGGCAGGGCCGAGGCGCTAAGCAGGAGGTAAGAGGCTGGGCAGTGGAGGAAAGTTTTCCTTGGCACGAAGAGGAGATTTGCTGAAGACAAACCCACGGCCCTGCTCTCCCTGTGTTGGCCTGTTCTTCCCCAACAGCACCTCAGCCCTGCCCGGAGGAGGGAATGGAAGAAGGAGAGGGTGAAAGACTCAGCTCTCTTCTGAAGTTCTGGAGATAAGACAGCCAGCAAAGGCTCACACCCGGGTCCTAGAGCGTGATGAGTGGAAGGAGAGCCTTGGGCCCTCTCCTGGACTGGGACCTCAGAGAATATTTCCATGACTCCTCACAGGCAGTGCGCGGTGGAGATCTGGAAGCAGCCTGAGCCATCTTTACTCATAGCTTATAGTCCGTGCCAAGTAGGAGCGGGTCAGTGGGCACAACAGACTGTCTATGCTAATCCTCTATGACACCAAGCTTACACTGAGTCTCTTGACACCAAGACCTGGACCCCCAGATGTTCTTTCAAGCCACCGACAGGTTCAGAATCATCTGGTGTGCAGCCTGCACTGATGTAAAATTGGATGTCTGTTGCCTCAATTTCCCCGTTGTCCTCAAAGCCAATCTGTGACTAGTTAACCAACCGCCCCTGTGAGTCTTACGGTATAAATTCTATTTCCTGAGCACTGAACAGAGCAAGCGGAAGTTCTGTGAAGGCTAAGAGTGTGGGCTGGGGAGTGGGGCTGCCTAGGTTCAAACGTAGCTTCTGCCGTTGGCGTTGGGGTATCTGTTCCACCTGTCTGTGCCACGGTGCCCTCAGGCATGCCAACAGGGAAGAAGCTGTCATGGAAAGACTTGAGTCCCACCTCAGATGTTTGATTCGGTAGACTTGGGACTGGGAATCTCTGTTTCTAGAACATTCCCAGTAGCCACACTGCTGATCTAGTAGCCATACTCTCTCTGGTTATGTTGACAGCACCCACGGGGAGTTCACCCTCGCAGTTCCAGAGTTCAAGCTATCCAGAACTACAGAGTTAGACTCTGTCTCAAAACCCTAAGAGAGATAGAGACTCTCTCCTCATTGCTTTCTGGTGGTCTCTTCCAGTAGAACTCCGAATGGCTCTTCTCCCTTCTCGCGTGGTTTTTCAGTAATTTGAGTGATGACAGACAGCATCCTAGCTGGGCTGGATCTGGGTTGCCTCACCAAGCTTTGAGTGTCAATCAGGGCTCATGCTGGGCCTGGGGAGGTCACAGCGACTGAGGGAGGGGGCAATTCAGTGTCCAGGGAGGCTGCAGGAAGAGGATGGGAGGAGGAAGGATTCTGACCCAACTGGCACGCTGAGATTGGTCTTAGGTACCCCCTCGGGAACCCTCTGTCCTTGGAGCACTTTCAGTCCCCTCAGAACTGATGTGGGAGTGATTTCTTTTTAATAAAGAAACTGCCTGAGCTCATTGATAGGCCAACCCTTACGTGGGTGGAGTAAACAGAACAGGATTCTGGGAGAAGGAAGCTGAGTCAGGAGTCGCCATGATTTTCCTACCAGAGGCAGACGCAGGCTAGAATCTCCCAGGTAAGCACACCTTGGGGTGCTACACACCTTATAAGAAATGGGCTAGTCCAGGTGCGAGAGTTAGCGGAGAAGAGCTAGCCAATAATGGGCCAGGCAGTGTTTAAAAGAATACAGTTTCCATGTAATTATTTCGGGGCATAAGCTAAGCCATGCGGGAGGCCGGGTGCCGGGGACACAGCCGCGCCGCTCCATATTACTACACAGAACGTTCATCTTACCTCTGCGAGTTTCTGCCATTATCTTTTGTTTTCCATGAAGCAAGCAGCTTTTTGTTACAGTATTACAAGAATACTTACTGTCCTAATTTACAAGAATACTGTGTCCATTTTGGCAATAGTTCACAGTATACTTGGTTGAAAGGAGAAGGTTGGAAACTAAAAAGAAACATTGCAGTGGACTGAGTTATCAGTGTGTGTCCCCCCTCCCCCTTCTGGCTGGCTCAGCTCATTCTCTTTGATAGGTCCTATGAAATGAGGTGTTTACCTGTTGAATGAATGGCCACCCCGAGGAAAACAGGCTTGTCTGTCTGTCTGACGTCCCAGTCCTTTACAGAGTGTTGGTTACCACACACTTCATTTTAGCACATATTTTATTTACTGGGTGATACTAAGAAAGCAGACACATAAAGGTGGGAACCTTCCTCTTGCACAAGAAGTCAGTGGTCTGGAGAGACAGGCTTATCAGGCGCCGGGTGATGAAGAATGAGATGCCCAAGGTTAGATGTCTGCACCAGGTACTCAGGAGGGTGAGAAAGCAATTTGTGCACCTCAAAACCTCTTATCTGGGGTTGTCTGAATTTGCCTAAGGGATCCTCAGCCTTGAGACCTCACGGTTTGCCAGGTCCTCTCTTGACCGAGTTTTCCAGTTTTGCAAAGGCTCTGGAGTCCATCAGGAAGCACTGGGATAAAGGTAGTTCAGAGTGTGGGTGCTGTCACTCCTGGATTCAGGCCACGCGCCATGGCTCTGTGGGATCTCTCGCTACACTGCCTGGGTGAGCAGTGAGCTCCAAAGCTCAGGATCCAGCTCTGAAACTGGGGCTTGGTTTTGCCTCTGACTTGATACTCAACTTTGGTCTCATTGATACCGTTTACCTTGGTTTCATGGCTGTAAGTCAGATAAAAGACACTTTAAAATGAAACCTACCTGTGTTAACGCTGCATCCTGGCTCGATACATATATGTCCATCTCTTTATCCTCTGCCTTGGGTACCACACATACATTCGAGTCTCCATATAAAAATGTCCCTGGGCCTGGAGGGATGGCTCAGCCGTTAAAGGCTAGGCTCACAACCAAAAATATAAAAATGTCCCTGGCCTCCAAAGTGTACTTCCCCCTTTAGACACAGCAAACACACGTAGATTTAGAGACACGTCTGTTAATGACATCCGGAGTGGAGTACAGCATGTCTTGCTTTCCTAAATGCTGATTTTCTTTTAGGTCATGGGAATAGCATGTAGTTTCCTGTCTTGATTTCAAAAAAAAAAAAAAAACATTGCGATTTGACAGAGTTTCTGTAAGCAGCTGCCATTCTGCATAACTGCCGGATTACATGCAATTTAAAATCTCCCGTGCCTTTGGCTCCATTCCCCTGTCTGCTCATGTCAGCATGTTCTTAAGGACGAGAAACTAATTTTTGCTGGCTTGAGCAACACCTGGGATCTCAAGCAAAAGTGAAGAATAAGATGTTCTTACCTAAGGGTAAATTCCTGTCTGCGGTGGGGCTGCCATGAGAGTTAATGGCTTTGTAGAGCTTACAGAGACTTGTACTTGATAACTCAGTCGGACGCTCTTTCATCTGCTTGTTGGAAGTCCTGGAACCACAAACTATCTCTCAGGTGCTCACTGAACCAGGAAAGACTTCACCAGGACCCATCGTGGTAAAGTCCTGGCCTAGCCGGCGCATGTCAGGATGAGAGTTGGATTCTTGACACTGCAAACAACACCCGCCCTCCAAAAAAACCCAAAACAGAGACCTGAGGTGTAAAGAATAAACAGTGTAAGCGATGAGGGAGGGGTGCGGGATAAATGTCTCTTCTCGTCGCCATTGGTCCATTTGCAAATTTCACCTAAGTAGCGAGTAAGACTTTCAGAAACCTAAATCAATCGTAGGTATTATACAAATAAAACTGAGGGTCAGTGAGATGGTTTAGGGGGTGCTTGAAGCCAAGGCTGAAGACTTGAGTATCACACCGAGGTCCCACGTGGTGGAAGGAGAGAGCCACCTCCATAAATGTGTGCACTTGGCACACACACACACACACACACACACACACACACACACACACAATAAAAGTAGAAAAGATTTTTAAAAAATAAGGTTGGCCAGGCGGTGGTGGCGCACACCTTTAATTCCAGCACTTGGGAGGCAGAGGCAGGCGGATCTCTGTGAGTTCGAGGCCAGCCTGGTCTACAAGAGCTAGTTCCAGGACAGGCTCCAAAGCTACAGAGAAACCCTGTCTTGAAAAAAAAACAACAACAACAACAGCAACAACAACAACAAGATGACTTTGTGACGTGTTTACTATCAGTTCACAGATACAACTCTTACATGATCTAGATTTCTAGGCTGGGTTTACTCTTCTGACTTTATTGACTTCCACGGTTGAGTGTCCCTGGTGAACATCCTGGAATCAGTGTGTCTGTCCAACTTCACTTCTCTGGGAAACAGGTTTGAAACTGGACGGCTCTGAAGACTCCGTCCCTCTCATTCTCCGCTCCGTTTGCTTCCTGCCCCTTCCTTTTGTCGTGTGTCTGGTGACTGTAATTTTTTTCGTAGTACTGTTATGTTTGGCCCCAGAAAGCCTTCATACTTGCAATGATGAATTTCAGCCTAATTCGTGAGCATGTGGGGTGTTTTGTAACAAGCGAGTCCCAGCTAATCCCAGCCCCCAAGCTCCAGCCAATCAGAAGCCGCCAACTGGCTGGTTTCTCCACCCACCTCTCTTCCTGTCTCTGAATCTTCCTGTCCGCTCTGTGGGATTCTTTTTACTCCTCAGGGTGCCCAATCTGAGACTCGCTTTAATCTCGGATTTCGGTCTTTTCACCTAGAGATCACGCCAAACCCCTTTGGAAACGGGTTTGAATATGGATTTTTAAACGGATTTCTAGATATTTTTTGTTCTTTTAAGGACTACACTGATTTTTATGGATCCTCCAAAATCTGGTTTCCAGCTCCACTCTTCCTTCCCTAAGCTAATAAATTCCATCTCATTTTGGTGGACAGTGCCCGTCAATACCTCTTGGATCCCTCATCTGTCTGTCCACAAAGACGTTTACCATGTTGCTAATAGACAACATATCTTTAATTTCAGAGTCTTCTTAGATTCTTTGCTGGTCACACCTGGCCTGTGCCTAAATCTTCACTTATGTTCTCCTGCCCTACAGTACCAGTGTGACATGGTGACCTTTGACCTGGCCTCTGATGGACCTTTGTAGCTTTTGGAGCCTGTCCTGGAACTAGCTCTTGTAGACTGGGCTGGCTTTGAACTCACAGAGCTGTCTGCCTCCCGAGTGCTAGGATTAAAGGCGTGCCCCACCATCGCCCAGCTGGGCTGGGTATGCTAATCCACACCTTTAACACCAGCAATGGAGAGGCAGGGGCAGATGGATCTCTGTGAGTCTGAGGTCAGCCCGGTCTCTACACAGTGACTTTGAGGCCAGCCAGAGCAACAGCTACAAAGTAAGTCCCAGTCTCAACCACCTTCTGAATGCTTCCCCCACCCCCATAGAAAGAATTCACCTTTGAGGATTTGAGCAACACACTGGAGTGCTGACTGGACCTTTTCTTGTTCCAGTTTTTTTTTTTTTTTTTATGTCCGATGACTGAGTCACATTGCAGTGCTTCCTGTGAAGGGAATAAAGACAAGGTATTACCCAGGCAGATCAGTGTGGACGTCAGGCACGTCCTCAGTGTGGACACTTGTGCGTCCTGTGCGTCCCCAGTGTGGACACTTGCCCATCCCTGCTTCCTCAGTGTGGACATCCCGCGCATAGTCAATGTGGACGTCCCGCCCATCCTCAGTGTGGACACTTGTATGTCCTGCCCGTTCTCAGTGTGGACATCCCGCGCGTCCTCAGTGGGGACACTTGTGAGTCCTGTGCGTCCCCAGTGTGGACACTTGCGCGTCCCACGAGTCCTTAGTGTGGGCACTTGCCCGTCCCGGCATCCTCAGTGTGGACATCCCGCGCGTCCTCAGTGGGGACACTTCCGTGTCCCGCACGTCCTCAGTGTGCGCTCTTGCGCCGCCCACGCGTCCCATGCGTCCCTAGTGTGGACACTTGCGCGTCCCGTGCGTCCCCAGTGGGGACACTTGCGCGTCCCACGCGTCCTCAGTGGGGACACTTGCGCACCCCGCACACTGGAAACCATGCACAATGATAATTATCCGTTTCAAAATTCCCCAGGACAGCATGTGTGTCAAATAAGGCATGTTAGTACCTCAGTGAGTCTGGGAACATCTTAGATACTGTCTTCGGAGCTGGTACATTTGGAAGACATGATCACGATGTACTGGAGCCCATTATGTAAGCGCGCATCCATCTTCTCTGAATTCAGGACACCAGAGCCCTTTAATCCTCAGAAGAAACCTATTATGGAGGCTTAATGCTGGATTAGCCTAAAGCCTTACACCAGCTTTGGGGTTCGCTCCACCCTCTGTCCATAGCCAGACGCGTTGATGAGTATGACACAAAAGGATGATTTCGATACATAAAATCAGACATGTAACCCGAGTTCCTAAATTTAGCCGGGGTCCTCTCAAAATCTCACCCTGCTGTATTCTCGATTCTTATTTTGTGAGTGGGTTGCTTTTTCCAAATCTCTATTTAAAGCTCCCTTTTTTTTTGAAATTAGGCAACACATTCCAGTGTTTGCAAAGTGAGACAGCATCTCCGTAGACTGGAGAAGAGGCAGTCTTCCTGCACCTCCATCTGTGGGGTACACCCCCAAAGGTGACCACTACTGTTAGGTTTTTATGTCTTCTCCCAGATACATGCGTGTACAAATACACGCACGTAAGTCTATATTCTTAATACCTCATTATGTACATAATGTACATTATATACATTATTTATCAGTAAGTTTTAGAGATCTTTCTGCCGCCACAAATAGAGAATGTGCTCATAAAAAAATACACACACCCCACAGAATTCCAGTGTGTGTGTGTGATTTCAGAGAGGTTGAACGCAGGGATTCCTGCACGCTAGGCAAGTGCTCTGCCAAGCTTCAGTTCCATTATACAGACAAGACCTGGGCTTGTTTGTGTTCAGGGTTTTACTGTTGCTAACAATGATGCAGAGAACGGTTTTGAAAACATTCTCTTGCAGGAGGACAATCTAAGCCAGGGGATAAGATATTATTTTGGGCTTGGTGGTAAAGGGCATATTTGCTTAGAATGTTCATAGAATATTCATAGGGAAGCAGTAGAGCCTTCATGAGGCAGAGCCTAGCAGGAGGAGGTTAGATCATGGGGACCCCAGCCCTTTCTCCGTTTCCTCTTCCTGGCGGCCATGAGGTAAGCTCCTTGGTTCTACTGTACATTGTTCTCTTTGATGCCACCACACCACAGTCTCTCCAAAACTGGAGCCAACCAGTCATAGGTGTGAATTCCGGAAACCATGAGCCAAACAAGCCTAGACTCTTTTTAGGCTGATCATCTCAGGCGCCTTGTCAGAGCGTCTGCTAGAAAGCGAACTCATCCCTTGAAAGCTACTCTGTGTAGTACTGGCATTCATGAGCTGGGCCCAAGGCGGGCTGCTTTAACGAACAGAGGTCAGAGGCCTGCTTAAGTAACACCTTTGTGGGCAGAAACAGGAGTCTGAGGTGCTGGGGTGGGACCTCTTGATGATACAGTCGTTTGTGGGCTACCCACAGTTCTGTAGCCTATGCCCCTGAGAGTTAGTCCAGTACATTCATGGTTTCAGTAAGCTGGGCTTGGATGGGCTCGTTCCTCTGTCCTGCCCGCGGTCCCCTACATGGATGTTAGCTCACAGGCTCGGCGAAGTGGGGTGGAGCCTGGCAAGAAGCTTCTCTGGGTAACTTCAGGCCAGCGCCTACCTGAGCCCTCACTGTCACTGAGACGATGACAGGAATTGATAACGCAGCTCCCTTTCTGATTTACTGTTGCCTCAGACACCAGCATAGAAAAAGCCTCCTTTTTGAAACCAGGGCGGAAACCGAACAGACTCAGCACAGGCGGTCTCTGCTGCCCCCTGCTGGCTTCCCGGAGAACACCCCCTCACTCCTTTCACAAACGAGTTGTTCTGTTCAGTGACTTCATTATATTGGAGACATTGCAGAAAAAACGCTTCAAGGCCAATGAGATCTGGGCACTATCAGAATTTTAAATTATTCCAGTCTGATAGACTGAAAACTTATGTCATGCTTGTCTTAAAATGCGTTTTAAAGATTCTGAGCAAGGCTCTGTATATTTTAATGTTTTAAAGTTCTTTTCCCCTCCAGTGATCGGCCAATTCTTTATGTCTGTTAATTTGTAAAAGTTCTGTGGGGGATAATTTTTATCGCTCATGCTTCCTCTTTCACTTAGTCCGATCTGTCAGGCTTTTCCTCCTTGGCTTCTGGGCTTCGGTCCTGGTTGGAAGACGATCTCAGGTTCAGGCTGAAAGGGAATCTGCACACATTTTAACCTGGTGATTTCGCGTCGCTGCTTTGAAATGTTTAAAATATTAATAAATCTGGACTTTACATTAAGACGGGTATATGGATTTGTTTCTGGTTTTTAAGGTGACTTGGATAGACATCTCTACTTAAAGCCTCCATTTTGTTGTTTATTTGAGATGTATTTTTTGCTTTTTAGGATGACCGCCTCCTAATCCGTTTCTGGACTCTGCTGCTTTACTGATCCTATAGTCTGTTCTGAATCCTGTGTTGATCGTGATGGTTGATATAATGTCTATACGTTACTAGAGCTGTAGGTTTACTCTCAGTGCTGAAGTGGGTGGGGTCCACTCCCCATTACTGGTTTTTATAAATGCCTATTCCCATCTTTCTAGACCCCAGCACTTGGGAGGCAGAGGCAGGCGGATCTCTGTGAGTTCAAGGCCAGCGTGATCTACAAGTCTTTTTCCTGGAGTAGCAGTGCCACCCAGTGTGTGGGCAACACTGCCACGCGTACAGCGTGTGACTTCCAGGGCAGCACAACGGAATTGGTGTGTACATGTGGACACAGGGCCAGACGATGTGTGTGGGGTGGGCAGAGAACACAGGAATGAGAGAGGGTGAGGACCCCAAGTGTCTGAGGTGGGTGGGAAGCAGGGGGGCGCTGCTTGTGAGGACAGCGACATCACTGGGTGAGATATGGGTGGTGGCAACCATGTCCCTCAACACAAGAAACAATAATCTCATGTGGTTCTTTCAAACCCAAATCCTAAAACACAGACCCAGAATAAATGTTACACTTCTAGAGAAAGCCACCCGAGGGAGGTGACGTATTTATTTCCTTGTGACTTTTTGGGAGCTCTCTCTGGGGGAGAGGCTGCCTTCCCTCTGAGCCTGGCTGAGGATGTTCTTTGTCCTCTGATCTGTGTCCAGAGGTAACAGACATCCTGAGCAGGATTGATGAAAAGGTGTGGGCTCAAATTGATGAGTACACCTTTTGATATAAAGTCACATAAAAGAAACTGTTTTTCTTGTGTGATGTGCAGCCCAGGAAGGGTTTTCTTTTGCCTTTTGTCCGAGCACCTGGGAACTACTTCCCTGTCCTGTCCTGCTGGAGCCTCCATTTCAAACTCGTTTACTCGACAAACTGAGCGTCACCAATGATTTGCTGAGTAGCCCATGACATCATGGAGGGTGAGCATGGGAATTAACCTCTGACCTGCTTCTTTCACTGAGCACCTGCCGTTAGCAACATCCCGGGCAAAGACTACAAGTTGATGTTCAATAGAGAAAGAGATAACAAGGCAGATGATAAACACTGTGACTTCAGCTACGAAAAGCGCTGTAGGAGGTGTGGAGAGAGGTGTTTGCAAGCATCTCCCGGTGACATTTCTGGCCCTGTGAAAGTGTCACCTATGAGCAGCCATGCTTAGAAAATCTCGTCAGGAAACCAGACACATACAGCTAATACGTCTCTGTTCTGTACATTTCATCCTGTTCCACTCTAGGTCAGAGTCACAGACTCTGTAGAAAAATTATAATTTATGAGTTCTTACTGTCTAAGGATGCAAATGTTTAGATTCGGTTGTATCAGCAAACACCCAGCAGAGGGAGCTCGTGGTTTAGTTTTGGCAAAGCTGAACAAAAGGGCTGTGGCCAGAGGAATCTGCAGGAAGCCGGCTCTGGCCTGAGGAGGCTTGGCTGCCTCATTTGAGAAAGGGAGGCTTATCTCCCTCACCTGAGAAAGAAGGTTGTCTGCCTCAATCTGAGAAAGGAAGATTTGTCTCCTCAATCTGAGAAAAGAAGGCTTGTCTCCCTCGTCTGAGAAAGGAAGGCTCGTCTGCCTCGCCTGAGAAAAGAAGGCTCGCCTGCCTCATGGTGTGAGTGCGTGTGTCAGAATTCCCTTCAGTTTTGTTTTGTTGGCCCAATAGGTTAACTTAGAACAAACAGCCCAGCTCAAGGGTCCAAAGATTCATCTAGAAAGAGGAGACCTGTTCCCTGTCCACCTCTCTACTCTCCACGGGATGTCAACTTTCTTGAGCTGTCTTCTCTGGACCGTGAGTCATCACTGACTGAACAGAGATCCCTGTCGCTGGAGATCACACAGCACGGATCATTTACAGCTCAGTGGATGTCGAAAGAGCTCTGACGCCATGAGGTTGGGTTCATTGGCAAGATGAAGATGGAGGGGAATAATGAAACCCCAGTGTCAGGGCTGTGCTGTGTGACTCAGCAACACTGAGACCTAGGAGAAGATGGCAACACTGATGGACGCCATGTGTGCACCTCTGTTGTCCATGGCAACACTGATGGACTGGTGTGCGCCTCTGTTGTCCACGGCTACACTGATGGACTTGTGTGTGCACCTCTGTTGTCCATGGCAACACTGATGGACTGGTGTGTGCCTCTGTTGTCCACGGCAACACTGATGGACCCTGGTGTGCACCTCTGTTGTCCATGGCAACACTGATGGACTGGTGTGCGCCTCTGTTGTCCACGGCAACACTGATGGACCCATGTGTGCACCTCTGTTGTCCATGGCAACACTGATGGACTGGTGTGCGCCTCTGTTGTCCACGGCTACACTGATGGACTCATGTGTGCATGTCTATTGTCCATGGCAACACTGATGGACCCATGTGTGCGCCTCTGTTGTCCATGGCAACACTGATGGACCCATGTGTGCATCTCTATTGTCCATGGCAACACTGATGGACTCATGTGTGCCTCTGTTGTCCATGGCAACACTGATGGACTAGTGTGTGCCCCTCTGTTGTCCATGGCAACACTGATGGACTGGTGTGTGCCCCTCTGTTGTCCACGGCAACACTGATGGACTAGTGTGTGCCCCTCTGTTGTCCACGGCAACACTGATGGACTCGTGTGTGCCCCTCTGTTGTCCACAGTTTCCAGTTACTCCAAGGACAAGTTCCCCAGCACAACAGAGGCTCTTCTGTGCTAGCTGCTTCTACAAGAAGAAAAACTTGTCCGTAACTGAACAGGCAGGAACTGTGGGTAACAAAACAGAGGCGAGTAATTTAGGTCCTAACTCATAATTAAATTAATTCCTTTGAATATTTTTCTCATCTCTCGTAGCTTAAAAAGTGAAGTGGATTTTAATAAAGTCTCATCATAAACAACAAGACTCTTACATACAGAATCTTATGTCAATTTCCCAACCAAAGCAATGACTGTAGCCCAAACTATCGACGACGATAGACTATCACCAGAGCGTTAAGCACAGGTGCGTTGAGGGCTATATGAGATTACCAGGCAGACAAACAAGCTAAAGGTATCAGGAGACAGAAGACTCAGGTTCTAATCCCAGCCTGCCTACTAAGAACCCAGATCAATAGAGGAAATCTCTGGATCCTCTCTTGATGTGTGTGAAATTAAGGAGGATATATGAATGCCATTTGGCTCTCAAGGGAATCACTGAAACATGGGGTGATCTGTTCTGCTGATCAACAAAAAGCAACCCCCCTAAACAACAACAAACTAGTGAAAACCTTGAGCGCCAAGCTTATTAAAGGCATTAACATTCGTGATGTCCGTGGTTTCCTAAGCAAGACTGAGAGCTTCAGGGTATGGAGGGCTTTTCTTGGTTGCTAACAGGCAGAGTTTCTCTAGGTTTTCCTCCCGTCAGTTTCTCTGAAACAATCGGCTGCGGCAGGGAGCAAAACATTAACATGAACGAGAGTGAGACCAAGATGCGCGAGGGAAATTTCATGGCTCGTCAAGCAGACTTTTAATTGTAGCTTCCTTCCCTTCTCTTCCGTGCGGACGTCCTGTGCCCTCTGTTTTGATTTGATACAGGAATCAATTAATATGCTCATATTTTCTGTCTATAATCGTTTCTACCTGCTAAATCAAATCACATTTGGTATTAACTTACAGTGTGCAGGAAAGAATGGGCAAATACGGTAACGGCTCATCTAGTTTTACCAAAGCAAAGACTACGGTGAGGGCCAAATCACAGACCTGCTCCAGGGACACAGACAGTTAAAGTGAAGAAGACTTGACCCCAGGGCACCAGGATCCTTGCTTGGTGTCCTCTGAAATGGAAGTTCTGGACAACTGGAAACAGCATGGTCTCAACCATCTCTGCCAGTTAATATTAAATAAGGCAACATTTCCCAAGCAGGAATCAAATTGCTTATTTTGTTTCAAATGAACTTTGATGACTTTGATCCTTGCCAAACATACTTTGTGAAAACACGCTTGCTCTTTGGGTGAGAGTCCACGGGAAGACCTTTGCGTATAACGTCCATGTTTTCATGGGTCATCTCACTGACTAGTTTTGTTATAAGGGAATCCTGGCCAGAAGGCTGCTGGAAACAAGCTGTCACTAAAGACGGATTGGTTAAATGAAAATGTCTCCATCGCTGTATATGCTGCATGGGGTAGTGTGTCTCTGTGCTGAGCACACGAGGATGATGGACAGGAGCACTCCTGGGCACGGGGGGGGGGGGGGGACTCTGGTTGCTGCAATGGTTCCTGGGTTCTCAGCAGGTGAAACCAGCATTTTCAAAGTAGAGCCCGAACACTTCTGGCAGGTACCCCCAGAACACATTTTCAGGGTTCCAAAGCCAAAACTGTTTTCTATTGAAGAACAACGGGTATGATTTGCCTTCCTTCCTTCACATTGTCTCAGGAGTGTACGGTGGCATGTAAAATGCTCCCTGGGGTGTGTTCTCACACCTGAGTGCAGCCTGAAGCCATATACGAACCCAGCTGCTTTCCCATTAAGCCAGGGTTAGAAGTATGAAAATCCTGACCGATGCCCCTCTGGTTAATGAACTTGGTTCCCAGGACCACACACAGCAGCTGACAGTCATGATTCCAGGACAGAAGATCTGACGCCACCTTCTGGCTTCCGTGGGCATTGCAGACATGTGTGTGCAGGCATACATTTAGACAAATCACCTCCTACGTATAAAAATAAATAAATCTTCATTTTAAAAAGTTTGCTCTGGCTACTTATAAAGAAATGAATGAACAATTAAAATATTTTCCACTTGGATTTCACACACGGCACCTGTCAACAGCTAAACCCACATAACTCTTTGGGTTGACATTTTTAAATACGTAAATAGCACTGAAACCAAAACAAACAAACAAACAACAAACAAAAAAAGCCGGGAACCGTGCAGAGTGGAGAGCAGTGGTACCTGGGGAGTGAAAAGTTCAGCCCTTCTCCTGCACAGCACACGTGGGCTCACAACCAAGGCAGCTAAGAGGAGACTGCCCCAAGGGGCAAGCAGGAGGGGACACTGCCCTTTATGGCAGATTTTAGAGAAACCCAGCAAGAATAAACAGTGTTTTCTGAGTTATGCTGACTATCCTGGCAAATTATTGAGGGTCTAGGAACTCCTGATTTTTAGCTACTGGATTAGAAATACCAAAGGTCCAGCCTGGCATTTGGTGAGATAAAGTCAGTCTTGCGAGCCCTTGACTTGTAGAATGTGACACTAACTCTGAGTAGTTAGTGTCAGAACTAACTAGTTAAACCACAGAATACCCTGTGATTGTCTAGAGTTTCTAGACTGCTTGGTGTGGGAAACCCTGCACGGCTGCCATCGGGATTGTTCCAGGGGGTTGTGGGGAGGATCTGGCGTCTGCTCCAGAGGGATCTGCAGATGGTGAGGGCAGAGGGAGCCCCAGGCGGATGCTCTGTGGATGTTGCACATCTCACTTTCAATTGATTCCACCTAACGTGAATGATGGCGACAGCCTCCCCTCTCTTCCCCGTCTTCCATCATATTAATCTCAGATGGAGTCACATATAAGGAAAGAGGGACATTCCCCTGATGGAAATGTTTCACTCGGGCTATGTCTCAACTACTGGTGCTGTGGACATGACAGTCTGAGAAACAGATTTTTGTCAGGTTTTCTTTATCATGAAGCAAGATATTAGAGCGGCCTAATCCATTTTCACTAAGAGTGCGCCTTTTCCAAACTTCACCTTCAAAACAGGAGCTATTATGGTGCTACCTGTCTGTGGTTCTGAAAACAAATACCCAGTTATGCTCACTGAGACGGGGAAAACAGAAAATCATTTGTCTTTAAAACACAGTATTTTACTTTCCTTGAAACCCATCTGGCGTGTGTATTGGGGCCGGTAGAAAGGAGTCAGCATGGGGGCGGGGGGGATGATGGAGGCTCAGAAGCCATCAGCCATTTCACACTCACAGGGCTGAAACTTTTCACCCTCTCCACAGTGGGTCTGGGTCTAGTGCAGCGGCATAAATTACCTGGGAGAATGAAATACACAGTTTCAGCTCCAAGGCTATTTCTCGGGGCTTGTGGCATCTCCCCCAAGACACCAAGTCTCTCCCTTCACCTGTAATACCTCCCTTGCCAACCATTGAAAAGTCCCAGGAGTCTTTCCAGATTTCACACATGTCATCAGGATTTCCTCAGGACTTATTTGTGGGGTACACTCTTAAGAGAGGTACAACACAAAGACTCAGTGAACAGAAAGGACAAAATCAGAAAACACCACTATGAAGGACACAACTCCCATGCCGGAGATGTACACCACTTGTGAATATTCACTGCTCGGGTCCAGGTTGTTTTCCAGGATAGCTGTATAGAGGGGTAAACACAGGGTCTCCTTGCAGGAATGAGAGCTTTTAGTGGAACAAAGATATGCCACCTTCTAGGGGACTTAGCACACTCTAGCTAAGACTTGAGTTCCCTAGATGCAGGGTTCTTCCTTGTAACATAACCAATCACACACACAGGGGTTATGGGCTCTCTCCAAATTGCCTTGGGATCTGGGGCCCAGGAGCCTCTGTGGATGCAGGTGCTCCAGGCAGGCTTGTTCTGCTGAGGCCTGGACCCAGCTGGGGAACCTCTCGAATCTATCAGCATCCACCATCAGTGGCAGGAGAACTCAATGTCTGGTGAGCAGAGTGAAACCACAGACCTTTGCAGGCTTTTGAGGACAGGTGGGTGTTGTCAGCAATGTCATACTCTCAGAGGGATGGACCCGAACAGAGGGACGGACCCGACACAGAGGGGTCATTTCACATTGTGAGTCTCTGAGACTGCGATGGTCTTTCTGTTCCTTTCTGTACCTTACACAAAGTTCTCACAGAGTCCTTCAATAGAACAATCTACATGGGAAGTTCTTGGGACTCATTGTCCCCAAGGTCAGGGCCCACAGGCACATAGCACAACACAGATCAGGTGGTTGTTAACGCTTACAGAAGGACAAGGGGCTGAACAGGAAAGACAGAGGACTCAAAACAAGCATAAATTTTATTCAGTAGTATGAAGTAAAGGAGTCTGCAATTTTCTGGAGAAAACAAGAAGAAAACAGTCCTGTAAACAAATCCAGACGAGATAATAAAGGGCCTAGTGTCTACATCAATTACCCAGGTTTAAAACCAGATTTTTTTTTCCCTTACTAGGTTTAAAATCTTGGGCAATAACCTCACTTATTTTGTTCTTCAAGTTTCTTTTTCACGTAAGTGACCTGTAGTACAATTCGTGGTATAGTGTATAGTGTACAGAAAATATTCAAGAATTAGCAGCTGTGGCCATCTGTGGAAGAGAGAGCACAGACGGAAGGTCTACAGAGGACGCCTTTCAGTGTTGATGCAATGAGACTTCGGGTGTGTAGCAGGAACCTCTAAACCCTGGAGAGATGAGACTCAGTAAAACACATGGCAATGTTACAAAATAAAACCAACAAAGGCCCCAGGGCCTATGTGGGGGCCCACACATGCCTCAGTTTCCATCTGGAGTCCATTCTGACTTACAAGTCATTTGAGTTCAAGCTTGCCTGCTCTGCTTTTTCCAGTAACCTTGAGGGCTGTGAGAGACTTCTGATTTAGCCCGTGAGAAAAGAACACTCTATCTGGTAGACAGTATACTGCTGACAACAGACCCCAGGAACATCAAGATAGAAAGCAAGGCTGCTTCCAGCAGCAAGCACGTGTTGGATGGGAGGCTGCTCACTCAAGGACAGGGATGGTCTTGTGGTTAGATACCGACTGACCGTCTGTGCTGTGCTTTGTTCTGCTTTTGAATATAAGCAAGTTCTGAAAAAAACTCTGGGCTGCTTGGCTGTTCTGGTATGACCGGGCAGACCTACCAATTCTATCCCTTATTTTCTCTCTCAGTTCCTCTCGTCTGACTTTTCCTCAGCCTTAACAAATCCCAATCCAGGAGCCCTAGCTGAGTTTGTAAGGGCCTAGACCGTCAAGTACATATTTGAGTCGCAATCCAAGAGGTTCCCCAGAAGGAAGGTATCGAGACCACTGGGGGACACAGCTTAACAAGAACCACAGGCTGTGGGCTCTGCAGCCCATCACAGGACACGCTGCGCCCTGAAGGCAACTGTCCTGATTTACTACCGCCTTTCCTAACTTGCTGCTTTAACCTGATTCTCTGATTCTTAGCTGCCTGTGACTTTTGAAATCTGTTTGTAGTCCCTCCGTTTTCAGCAAAATGTCAAGACTCCTTTTCTGATAACTGCAGCTTCCCGTTTGACTCAAGACTCTGCCTGAACATTTTCTTTCAGTAGCCCGCCCCTGCAGCCCTCCTGTGGAAACCCTTTATACTGCCAAAACCTTCCTACCAGTTGGGCCAGCCTCTGGCTGCTACAGGAGGTGGACAACACAGGTCACCAGGCCCAATACTGGGTGTGGACACAAAGGTTTTGGCAGAAGCTGTAACAGAGGAAGCCACAGCTGAGAAAACATTTAGGGACCCAAGTTTGGGAGCTTTCACCTTGACTAAAAAGGGGTTTGGGGACAGACTTTTTGAAGGTCATAAAAGTCAGAGAATACAGTGTCAGGCAAGACTATAAAGCCAACCACAGGCTGTGATGTGACAATGGCAGATACTGGGGACGGAGTCTCTGAAGATGGAGGATGCTTGATGTTCTTCAGGGCAGGCGTCGTGATGAGGCGATTTCAGAAAGTCCAGTGCCGTGACAGAGACCCTCCCCGTGCTGGTCTGGTCAGAAAGCACAGGCAGAAGCCTAGCACAAAGCAGGGGAAGTGCTGTGGGATGGGGAGGCTGTGTCTGGACACGTCAAGAAGCGAGGGAGGAGGCTGTGAGCAGATTGCCTTCTGATCAGTGAAACCAGAGAGGAGACATGTTGAAAGTCAGAAGACAATGCAGAGAATGAAGGGGAAAGTGTGGGGCAGAGCAGCGTCAGGCTGACTGGACACGAGGCTGGGAGGGGTTTGGGGGAAAATACAGTCATCAACAACACCAACACATCCAAGAGAGAACAAGCACATTGCTCAGTGAAGACAGAGTAGCGCTGAGAGGCGTCAGAGAGAAGGCGCAGCTGCCCCGTTCTTGTGATTGCTCACGTGTCTCTCACAACACGAAGAACTGGCAACAATGCATCAGCTGAGCCTTGTTCAAACAGCCTTGGAGCACAAGATAAGTGGAAATTTAGGAGAACTTGGAGCCCTTTTATTTTTGTTCAAGATGTCAGAAGGATCAAGTGAATTGTGTCTCACGACAAGATGAGTTTGGGGAGCCATGAGCAGCAATCTTTGTGAGGCATAACAATAAACCAATGTGGTTCTAGAACACGGGAATCAGGTAACCTTTGGCCCCTTTTTTATTTTGAGATGAGGATTAGGTGAGATTGACTCTATTCTTGGCCAGTTCTCTGGGTCTGTTCTGACAGGGGTTATTGGTGACCCAGGCCAAGAAGAGTGGTCTCTAAGAGGAGACAAGGGACCCAAGAAAGCTAACCTTTTGGAGTAAGGATTCTAGGCAGGATCTGCTTAATTCTGCAGACACAGTGAGTGCATGGAGATTTCACAGGGCACTTGACAGGTTTGGGCTCCACCGTAGCGAGGACAGAAAATGTAAATGCAGGAGACACAATTAAACAACATTCAGTGTTAATGATGTTGATTAATGTTCTCATGAAGCTCTGCTTGGCTGATTCTAGTCAATAGTTGAGTCCATGACTTGCATAAGGACAGGAGGCAAGGTTCATCAGATTTGCAAAAATGGAGAAATTAAAAAGTGTCTTGACAGAATGATCTGCGCACAGAAGACTTGAGAAGAATAAAAATCTCCGAGAGGACAAAGGAGGAGAAATTACCTCTGAAGTCTCGAGGCATTTCAATGGCTTGCATGTTTATGAGTTTCTGCATTTTCCTCCTTGATTTCTAAGAGTCGATGATTTCATGAGCACTGGTAATATTCCAGTAACAAGTGTGACAGCAAGGCACCTCAGTAACAACATAAAACAAACCACAAGGTTGATGTTTCCATAGGCTAGCTCCAACTGCTTGATTATAAGATATCGAAGTCTTAATCTTTCCACACCATTGAAACCTCATCTGTGATACCCAGACAGTGACGATTTCAGTGAGCACATGGCATGCCAACATGCAATACACTAACGCCCTGAGAGAAGACATGTTGCCAAGAACGAGATACTTACATGGAGAATGTCCTTGACTTTCTCCTGGTTGCCTCAGTCTACCCTCCTGCTCAATGGGGATGAATAATATTTTTCAGCACTGATTAAGAAGTGCATACCATCACTGTTTTTGATCTTGGCCACTCTGACAGGTATAAGATGGTATCTTAGAGTTGTTTTGATTTGCATTTCTCTGATGACTAAGGATGTTGAGCATTTCCTTAAGTGTCTTTCAACCATTTGAGATTCCTCTGTTGAGAGTTCTCTGTTTAGCTCTGCATCCTGTTTTTTAAAATGGACTATTTGTTTTTTTGATGTCTAGTTTCTTTAGTTTTTTTTTTGTATATTTTGGAGATCAGTCCTCTGTCTGATGTGGAGTTAGTGAAGATCTTTTCTCATTCTTCAGGCTGCTGTTTTTATCTTGTTGACTGTGTTCTTTGCTTTACAAAAGCTACTCAGTTTCAGGAAGTCCCATTTATTAATTGTTGCTCTCAATGTTTGTGCTAGAAGAGTTATATTTAAGAAGTGGTCTCCTGTGCCAATGCTTTCAACGCTACTTCCTACTTTTTCTTTTGTGAAGTACACTGATGACAGTTTATGCTGGAGAGGATGTAGAATAAGGGAACACTTCTGCATTGCTGGTGGGAGTGAAAACTTGTATTGCCGCTTTGGAAATACCACTTTGGGCATATACCCAAATGATGCTTAATTATTACACAAGGACATTTGCTCAATTATGTTCATAGCAGCATTATTCATAATAGGCAGAACCTGGAAACAACCTCAATTTCCCTCAACTGAAGATTGGATAAGAAAAATGTGGTACCTCATTTAACTCAGCAGTTAAAAAATAATGACATTTTTAAATTTGCAAACAAATGTACAGAATTAGAAAAAAAAACTATACTGAATGAAGTAGCCCAGACCCAGAAAAACAAATATAATATGTACTCACTTTTAAGTGGTTTTTAGATATAAAGCAAAGAATACCCAACCTACAGTCCACAACCCCAAAGAACCTAGACAACAAAGAAGACCCTAAGAGAGACATAGATGGATCTGTTTAGCAATGAGACAAAGACAAGCTCCCCTGAGTACATTAGGAGTGTGGAAGGCAGTGGGGATGGCAAAGGGGGAAAAAATTAAAAAAGAATTCAAACTAAAAAAAAAAAAAAAAAGAAGAAGTGCATACCATAAAGGTCAGTGTATAGACCTGTGTCAAGTGCTTTGGATTTCTGTGCATGGAGATGGTCCAGGATCCTGGCTGCCTGTTGCCTCCTTATCCTACAATTTAAGGGTGCCTTACTGGGTTTCCGTTAAGTGTTCTGTGGAGGGTTCAGAGAAACAACAGCAGCATTGGAAGTCAACAAAAATGCAAGTGCAGGGTTATAATTACTTTGATAGGAAGGTAATTAAGCTCATGTAAAAATTAAATCATCAAATAAATAATTTTGAATTTAACCGTGTCTGCCTAAAAATAAATATTATAATTAAGAAAGTCATTAACAATTATCTTGTTGAAAATAGGAGTTGAGAGTGAACTCTTGAGGAGCAGGCCTGAATCAGGGGCATCTGTGGGAGCAGGCCTAAGCCAGCCACTTCCATGAGAACAACCTCCGTGGGACCAGGCCCAGGCCAGCGACCTACACCAGAGCAAGCTTGAACCATGAACCTCCACAGAGCAGGCACAAGGGAGCAGGCCTGAGCCAGCAACCCTGGAAAGACAGGGCCCAAGCCAGCAACCTCCATGGGAGCAGGCCCAAATGACTTTCATGATAACGGTCTTAGAGAGAGCAGGAATAAAAGGAGCATGCCTACACATGATAAAGGCAGTATACAGCAAGCCAACAGCCAACATCAAACTAAATGGAGAGAAACTCCCAGCAATCCCACTGAAATCAGGAACAAGACAAGGTTTTCCACTCTCTCCATATCTATTCAATATAGCAATTGAGGCTCTAGCCAGAGCAATAAGACAACAAAATGAGATCAAAGGGATATCAATCAGAAAAGAAGAAGTCAAACTCTTGCTTTTTGCTGATGATACGAGAGTTTACATAAGCGACCCCCAAAATTCTATCATGGAATTCCTTCGGCTCATAAACAAAATATACGAAGAACTCAAGAAATTGGCCATCTAAAGAACAAATAACCCAATAAAAATATGGGATACAGACCTAAACAGAGAACTCTCAACAGATGAATCTACAATGAATGAAAGACACTTAAGGAACTGTTCAACATCCTTGGCCATCATAGAAATGTAAATCAAAACAACTCTGAGATGCCATCTTACACCTGTAAGAATGACCAACACCAAAAACACTGATGACAACTTATGCTAGAGAGGATGTGGGGTAAAGGGAACACTTCTGCATTGCTGGTGGGAATGTAAGCTGGTACAACTGCTATGGAAATCAGTATGACAATTTCTCAGAAAATTAGGAAACAACCTACCTCAAGACCCAGGAACAATACTTTTGGGTATATACCCAAAGGATGCTCAATCCTACCACAAGGACTTGTTCATAGCAGCACTATTTGAAATATCCAGAACCTGGAAAAAGCCTAAATGCCCCTCGACCAAAGAATGACTAAGGAAAATGTGGTACAATTTCACAATGAATTACTACACAGAGGAAAAAATTAATGATATCTTGAAATTTGCAGGCAAATGGATGGATCTAGAAAACATCATATTGAGTGAGGCAACCCAGACACAGAAAGACAAATATGATATGTACTCACTCATAAGTGGCTTTTGGACATAAAGTAAAAAATGCCTAAAATTCACAATCCCAGAGAACATAGACAACAAAGAGGACCCTCAGGGAGACGTACATGGATCTAATGGGAAGTAGAAAAAGACAAGATCTCCTGAGTAAATTGGAAGCACAGGGAGCATGGGGATCATGGGTGGAAGTGGAGGGGGTGGAAAGGAGGGCAGCAGAGAAAAATATATAGCTCAATAAAAACAATATAATACAGGTGTGGAAATGAACGTGGTTGATATGCCCATTTAATCCCGTCAGTTGTAAAAGCTAGTTAATAAGGAGCAGTTTCTCCTCTGCTAGTATAGGTTGTGTGTGGTTTTAGAAAATGTCTGGAAGGTTTGGAAAGCAGTTAAGTGAGAGGACCTGTACGGTGAGTCGTGTAGCAATTAGTTCCACCAGTGTCTACTTCCCATGAATTCAAGTCACTTTCCTGGTCCCCTGTGCTTAGGGAAAAAGGAACTTAATGGATAGGAGGAAGCAGACTTTCACAGCTCTCTTGGATAGCACTTACACAAAGGATTTGGGGCTCTTGATCTAATACTCACTAATTTTATACCACTTCTATGGCTATGGTGAGAGTACAAATTCCTCTGAACCCAGTTTCCATCATTTGTATAATGTGGTGCCAGCATCGCTAGGACCAGGTACAAGTCTGCGCACATTCTCCAAACAGTAGCTTACAGGATGCTTATTTTAGTTCCAGCTCGTAATCTGCAGTTGTCTCTGAATCCTTTCTGGAGTGAAATGAGGTCTCCAGTGTACCGGGAATAAATGCTTGGGGGAGTCAGTGTGCAGTCCACCACAGGCCTGGCAGTGGAGGAAAGGTCCCCGATCTTTTTGGAGATGGGGTTGTATTTTGAGATCATCACTGTGCAGGCACTGCAGTTACCTCTTCCACAGCTGCACTTGGTCCCTGTGAGTCAGATGAAAAGGGTTAGGGTTCGGGAAGAAAGAGGAATTGGAACTTTCGGTCCTTGCCATAAAAAATGTTCACTAATGGCAATCCTGCCATCAGGATGGACATATATTCTTTCTGTCCTTGATGGCGTACAGAAAAAATGATTATATAAGGTGAGGCCGTTTCCATCTTGATCTTTAAATAGTAAGAATTATTTAAAACACATTTTTTGGTTTTATTTGCCAGATTTGATTAAACCCCACTCTTTGCAATTATGAAACCATGTAATGCGGTGTGATACTTGGCCATACTTTGGCAAGAAAATGTTGGGCTTGGCTTCAGAGAATAAGCAACAATTCTTTGAATTCTATGGGGTCAAGAAAATAATACAAAGGCATAAAAACTTGAAGAGTCATTCCTAGAGTATAATAAAAGGCAAAGAATTAAACTCAGAGTTTTAATTTTTCTCACCACCTACTAAGCATGGTTTGTGATCTGTGTTCCCCAACCTACTTTAAAAAGCTAAGTAAGCACGAGTTTGGCAGGAGTAGACAAATGCCATTCCTCTGGCAGCTGCAGGGAAACATTGACATAAATCCCCAGCACCTCCCTTTAGCCCCAGTGTTCTAGAAAAATGGCCATCTCCCCAAGAGGAATCTCAGAGCCTGGGAAAGGAGCCCAGAGATGAAAGCCAAGTGATCCTGGGCACATTGCACAATCATCCTGAACCTTCATCGAGTAGAGAGTACAGAAATCCTAAGCTCCGTTTAAACTCTGGCTGCCCTTCCTTATAGTGCGGAGAACAAAGGTGTAGGGTTTCCCACCACACACAATTGTCAAGGACATCCAGCATCCATGCATATTGCACTCATCTATGCTTGTCTGGGTCTCAAGAGTTCAGGATAGTGGGATGAGAACACAATTGAACTTGTTCTCCTGAGTGAACTGAGACCCCTCATTTGTTTCTGTGCTTGTTCATTTATTTATTTACCCTTCTACCTTTATAAACCACCATTTCCTCTGTGACATGTCTGTGTCCCTCTATCCAGAGGCAGTCCTTTGTTCTTTGGGACAAATACCCCTGCCCAGTCTCCCTTGTCCTCTGTCTCCTGTCTTTGTCTCTTATTCTCTGCCCTCTGTCCCTCTGGGGCAGATAAATCTCCACTATGCTGAGAACTTGACCTTGGGGTCCTGAGCCAATACTTTTCCTTTCATATCACAGTATGTATGGCCACTCTATGCATGTTTGGTACCCATGGTTGTAGTGATATTTTATTTGTATTTTAATAAATTTATTTTAATAAATTTGTATTATATTTGTATAATAATAAATAATAAAGCTTGCCTAAAGTTCAGAAAGTAAAGCATCCACACCAATCAACCTTACAGACCAGGCAGTGGCTGGATGTTTTGCTTTTCTGGCTTTCAGGTTGAACCCCAATTTCTTTCTCTGGGGTTTTATTAATCATGCTACACACAGAGGCCAGAAGAGTGTCATCTCACCGGAAACTGGAGCTACAGATGGTTGTAGGCCAGCATGTGGAGACTAGGGACCAAACCCGGATCCTCTGCTGTTGAAGAGCGGCCTCAACAAAAACCACTTCTTGCCAGGGTAAGGCATGGAAATTGAAGAAATATAAATGAAATATACAAAGGCACATAAAAATAATAAGACAGAAAGCAAGATAGTATCAGGAGGGAGTTTCCTGAATTATTCAGATCCCGAAAATCTCCTGCGTTTATTTTCCCACAGGTTTTCTATGAAGGTAAACCGAGGGAGCAGACAACAAAGGCTGTCATTACCATGACAACCCGAGACTTCCCATTGTCAGCACTCTGTTGCCTAGGTCGCAGGATGACTCAAGTCACCTTTACTTGGCCAGCACTTGGTCATGTAGGCAGAAGACACCTCTTCCCCAGGTGACCTCCTAGTTACAGAATCACATTAGCACACCCTGACCACCTGTCAGGATGGCATAACTTCAAAAAGGCCGGGTGGACCATCTCCTGTGTTGGAAGGTGAAATTGTGCCTGTTAGTCTCCAAACTCTCTGATCGCCAGACAATGGTGAGAAACGGGCCTGTATTTCTCTGCTTCTACCTGTGCAAGAGCAGCGAGTGCTCTTAGGCACTGAACCATCTCTCCAGCCCCACACAATACTCTTAGCCCCAGATTAAGCCCTATTTGTTGTCCAAGGGGATAAAAAAGTTCATTTGCTTTGGATTAGCTTCAAGACGGCTTATGCAAGAGACTAAATTTAATCTATCACAGCAAACAGTGAAATAATCAAACACCAATATCTCTGTCCTTCCAAGGTCTCATTGCAAAGCTCCATGGCTTCTATCCAAGCTAATCCATGGAGTCTACCCAGGTCGGTGACATCACCGAGCCATGGCTCAGGACGGGGCAGCAGAAAGAAGTTTAAACTGCTTTCCATTGCCGTAGAGCTCCATTCTGTGGGTGGGGAAAAGAACAAACGCAAACTTCGTACTTGTGTTCTACTCACCTAAAAGAAAAGAGCAGGCCCTGCCTGTGTGCTGGCAACACCTCCATCCTCCAACAAGTCTGTAGATTCTTGGTGTGAATGATGGTTTCCACCATGCTAACACACTCTGTTGATTGTTAAGGAACAAAGAAAACACACAATTGGGCGGTGGTGGCGCACACCTTTAATCCCAGCACTCCAGAGCAGAGGCAGGTGGATCTCTCTGAGTTATTCCATATCCTAGGTTTTTTTTTTTCCCAACTTGCTTGATATTTTAGTGCTGTTCTGAATGAATTTGTTTTGATTATTTGGGACCAGTGTCTCATTTCGCTGAGGCTGGCCTAGAATTCCTATTCCTCCAGCCTCCACTGCTAGAGTGCAGGGATTACAGGCGTGTACCAGGACACTTGGTGCCGTTGTTTCTTAATTATGTTTTCTTCTTGATTTTGCAAACACACAATTAATTTCCAGATACTGGCTTTGTTCCCAGTGAACTTGTTATTGATTCCAAGTTTGTCTCTCTGAATTTTCTATGAATATACTTTTGTTATTTGTGAATACGAATGGTTCCTTTTTCTTATTTTATTGCAATAACTACTTGTTCACAGGGAGAAAGTAATAACACCACTCATTCTTACCATCCTCCCATTGTCTGGTATGATGTGAGCACTTGGATTTTCTAGATTTTGTCAGATTAACAAAATTCCAGACCAAGGCAAAGTATCACAGGTTCATGGCAAGCTGAAAACTGGACAGAGGCAGCTAAGCCCATAGTTGCTGTTTTCAATTAGTAATTATTGCAGTTCGTGGTGTGTGTGTGTCTGTGTGTGTCTCTGTGTGCATGTGTCTCTGTGTGTGAGTGTGTGTATGTGTGTGTGTGGCTGTTGTGTGTCTCTGCATGTCTCTGTGTGCATGTGTGTCTGGGAGTGTGTATGTGTGTCTCTGTGTGCATGTGTGTGTGTCTGTGAGAGCGTGTGTGTTTCTGCGTGTGTGGCTGGTGTGTCTCTCTGTGTGTCTGTGCGTGTGTGTCTGTGTGTGTGTCTCTGTGTGTATGTGTGTGTCTGTGTGTGAAAGAGTGTGTGTATGAGTGAGTGTATCTGTGTGTGTGTGAGAGAGTGTGTGTGGCTGGTATGTGCACAGAGCTTGTACAGAGGTCAGAGGACAACATTAATGTTCATGTCCTTCCTTCCACTGTGTTCTAGGGATTGAACGCAGGTCCTCAGACTCACACGGCAGCCACTTTACCTCACTGGCCCTATGCCTGCAGGTTTTTGTTTTGTTTTGTCAAAAAAGTTTTTGATAATATCCCATTTCTCTTGCTAACAAGGGCATTCAGATTTCCTACTTCTTTGTCAGGTTTTTAACTTCTCTTTAAAGGATTCTTCCATTTCTTACTTCTCCATCATCTAAAGAGTCAAATTATAACTAATAAAGTGCAGTCAGTCTGCACAATCAGCCTGTCTCAGAGAAAGCAAACCACAGATAAAAATTCCTTTGTTGGTAGTTAATGAGAGTTTCTTCATGAGCTGTGGAGTTAAACGGGGGCTTTTCCTGTCATTATTGAAAAGACAACTTTTCTCTGTTAGTACAATGAGTTTTTAATGTTTTCTATTCGTGTAATGGAATAAAATGATTGGTTCATTATCATTAGTGTGTGTGTTTGTGCACACACATGACGTGTCTGCGGATGTTAGGACAGCTTTGTGGAATCTCTCTGTAATGGGTTCTAGGAATTGAACTCAGGTCCTCAGGCTTTGCACAGCAAACACGTTGATGTGCTGGGCCGTATTTCTCAGTGATCTGTTTTTAAATATTAACCCCCCCACTGCATTGCTTTTTTGAATCACAGACACATAATTGTTGTTTAAAGGCGTTTGCATGTGTGTTTTGTGTACTGTAGCATAATACTTATTTTTCTATTTCTTTATTTTGCAGAAAGCCGTGATGACTCAGACCAAAGCCCTAAGAGTTCTCTGAGTGAGATGAAAACTGTGCCATCTTCCTGCCTCAGCAGGGAAAAACCGTCACTTAACAATGTGACTGAGAGGAGAAAGCGCGGGTCTTCTGCAGAGAACCCGCACGGCACAGACCCAGGTTACCCACAGATGTCCAGTCCAGAGTTCAACTGGAACGTTGAGATAAATGGTTGTGCTAGTGAAACCAGTAGTAAAATGCAAAGAGAAACACAGTGTTCTCCCCGCTTCCCTTCTGAGGCTGCCGGCGACCCTCAGACACAGCCCGTGGCCACAGTGCGGAACACCCATGGGTTTCGGTTGCAAGAGTCTGTGTACGAAAACGCCGACATGGATTTAACTGCCAGTGAAGTGAACAAAATCATTGTAATTTCAAAAAGCAATAAAAATCAAAGGAAGAAAAAGACAGATCGTGGAAAGGAAGCGTTCAGAAAAGTAAAAGATCCAAGCTCTGACAAAAGCAGAGAAAGAGCCAAGAGACAATGTAAAGGCAGTTCAGAAATGGGTGCGGAGGGAAAGACGGAAAACGGACCAGAACGAGGCTCTGCTGTCTTAGGTGGCAGCGGGGACTCGGAAGATCTAAATTGTATTCCTGGTACTGAGCCACCTCAGGCAAACATGCTAAAGGAAATAACCCTCCCGAGCAGCTTGGATCAAGAGACCATCTAAAATAAAAAGAGGAAACAAAGACGTAGGACAGGCGAGCAAGAGGAAACATACTGAAATAAAACCTAACGCGAGTGAGGAGGAAGCATGAAACATACAACAAACCCACTTAGGAGTTTATTAGTGGAGACATGTACAGGCCTGGGGAATCGGTGCGCAGAGAAAGCGACTGAAAATGGAGCATCCAGCTTTTAAAGGCTGCCTTGCGCATGCGCACAGGGGATGATGTGGCTACGTCATATGCAGGTGATGGAGCTCACGCATGCGCACAAGGGCTTACGTGGCTGCATCTCACGTAGGTGATGCAACCATGCCGTACGTGGGTCACACAGGGCATTTTAAAGATCCCGAGAATGACTAGGCATTTTTGCCTGGGGACTTGTCCACACATGTGTGGCCCTGGAGCCCAGAAGTGCCAGCCATACTGGTTTGGCTAAAAACATAGCACACAGCTTTTCTCTTGTAAATTTCAAATTTACAAATTCCTTCAAGATTGTAAATTTGATCCGTGCCAGAATATCCTACATTGTATATAAATAAGCCTTTGTTATGCCCAGATCACAGAGTCCCCCCCAAACCAACTAGGAGATCAGGTTCTGTATGTAAAAGCAAAGAGCTTTTAAAACCCTTACACAAGTTTGCAATCTCCGTCTCTCCGTGTGTCCAACGTATTGGAGTGGTCAGAGAGCCCTGAGCTCAGTTAGGGTTGGGGTTTTAAAGTAGCAAAGATGGGAGTGAGGGATTTCTAAGGTTCAGGACCCCGGATTGGCTGACTTTTGTCTAGGGGTGAAAAGTGATGGGTGTGTGCTGGCAGGTGATCCTAGCTATAGTGGTTGGAACATTCGGAATTACCTTTGGATGGTCTGTTCCTGGGTGGTGCCCGGGTGGTCTCAGCTTGTGGTCCTTCTTAGAACCAGGTATTGCCTTAGGGTAAACTGCTGAGCATCAGACCTCTATTGAGCTTGTCAGGGCTGGGTCCTACACCTTCTTGAAAGACATTTGTGATTCATAACTCAGAAAAGGATAATTTATTTTCAAACCAAAAGGACCAGGAGACCAGTTCTGAAAACCTAGACGTTGCAAATGCATTTCAGAGAGCTGACCTTTCCACCAAAGATAACAAAACTGTATGTGACTTTGAGACCCAGACTACGCTGGATTTTAAAAAGGTTTGTCCATGCTCAGCAAACTCAATCAAAACTAAATAAACGTAAGCTGAACATAAATGGAAGACAAAAATAGTTTCAAGTATGAACCAAATATATGGGCATGTTGACAGAGACATCCCCCTCCAAACCCGAGCGACTAAAGAGTCCAAGTCAAGGAAGAAATAAAGGGAGAAATTAGAGAATCGCTTGGCCTAGATTAGTGTCTGAACACTCTTAAATGTCAATCACTAAAACATGTTCATGTGTACGCAGGATGAACTTGGGAGAGATGCCATCAAAATGAAACTTCTTCTCCTTTACCTCTCTGCTCTGGTTTTAAATTAAATTAGTTTCCGTTAATTTCCACCTTACTGCTGTCATTTTAGAAACTTTAATTGGTAGCTATAATTCTTTATATTTGTTGAATACAATTTACCAACCGCTGTTTTCATAGCTATTACCCACATTTATTTCCTGCGTTGCTCCCTAGAAAGTCAGTGTGGCTTATATTTCCTATGGTCCCGAAGAGAAACAATTTTTTCTTGTTTTTTTTTAACTGCAAAGTACTCTCGCAAAGAAAGACTTGTAGCCACTCCACCCGTTTACCCCTCCTCCGCTTTAGTAGTTTTCAACAATGTGCTGGGTTTGATTCAGCTGTGCTTCTTAAGCAGGTCTTTGATACTTAGTGATTTCATTCACACAACACTTTTGTATTTGTCTTTAAAGAATAAGGTTTTCTGGGGCCGGAGAAATGACTTCATCAGTAAAGAGCTAGAAGACACACGAGGACCTGAGTTCAGAGTCCCAGAAATCACGTACAAGTCAGGCAGGGCAGCATGCGCCTGTCCTCCTAGCCATAATAGAATGGACTGTCGTATTTACAGTTCATGCCAGCAGTAGGTGAGAAATTGTCACCCTGGCCCTGCCCCTGACATTCTGAGGTACTGACCCAGGTGTTCTCTGTCCTCAGATCTTACTTCTTCTCTGACCGATCTTCCTTATATTAAAAGTGCTGCAGGGAAATCTATGTGGTACTGGGTCCCCA
Organism: Microtus obscurus; assembly: GCA_963919715.1. Lineage (NCBI taxonomy): Eukaryota > Metazoa > Chordata > Mammalia > Rodentia > Cricetidae > Microtus > Microtus obscurus. The sequence goes on from CAWTZC010000381.1 coordinate 1,456,583, forward strand.
TCTGTCTCCTCTGTCTGGTCTTTGTTTCAGAAAGACAATTGTTCTGATTTAATACGAAATCATGGTTATATATTCACTATGGTTTGTGGATTTTACTGTTAACATGTCTTCTTTTCATCTTCAATGCTTTGCAACTTAAAAGATAAAGATTTTTAAAAATACGTTTGTTCCATTTGCTCCTGCATTCCAGCCCTCGAGTGCAGAGATGTCTGCTTGGAATGGCCACATCTGCCGTGTTCTGTTTCTATAGCTGGGTTGTTATCATTCAGTATTTTCCCTGAAAGTATATTGTGATTTGTGTTTAAAAAAAATTTTTTTTATCAAGTCCAGTTACTCAAAGTGGTAGCGTCGTTGTCTCTGGAGATGAGTTACGGAAGAGAAGGGACCTGCTCCCTGCCTGCCTTTTCTGCCTTTTCATGTTGAGACTATACACATACATCTCATGAAAAGCACACACACCTTACAGAATGTTCATGAAGAAATGTCCTGTTGTTTTCTTTTCTATTTTGGGGGGCTTTCATGGATTATTGTTTGTCTGTACTTACATTGAGGTGTTTGTGCATCCAATAGCTATATTTCGAACAGGAAACTTTAAAAAAAAATTGGTCATCACATAACTTGTTAATTTAAATTTCTACTGAATGTCATTTAGTAATTCAACTCATTTCATTTTAACCTGACAAACAGGCTAGGACAGGAGGTAATTTTCAAACCCTCTTTCATCCTCATGTCTCCTCAACGGCTCAAAACAAAAAGCAAGGTATCCTGCTGTACAAGATAACCAATGCGAGCGTGTTTAATGTTGCCATTTCCTCCACCATGCTGCTTTCAGGAATACTTGTTAGGTATTATGCCCAGCAAAACTTTCAATCACCATAGAAGGACAGAACCAGACTTAACCAATACTTAGCCATAAACCTAGCCATACACAAGGCACTAGAAGGGAAACTCCAACCCAAGGAAGTTGGCTACATCCACAAAAGCACAGACAATTGATGATATCATATCAACGCATCCCAAAGAAGGGAAAAACACACAAATTAACAACACCAACAATGAAAACTAAAATAACAGAAGATGGCAATCACTGATCATTAATATCCCCTAATGTAAATGGACTCAACTCACCTGTAAAGAGACACAGGCTAACAGATTGGATACAAAAGCAGAATCCATCCTTCTGCTGCATACAATAAACACACCTCAACCTTAAAGACAGACATCGCCTAAAAGTAGAGAGTTGGGAAAAGATTTTCCAATCAAATGGGCCTAAGAAACGAGCTGATGTAGCTATCCTAATATCTAACAAAATAGATTTCAAACTAAAATCAAGACAAAGAGACAAAGAAGGACATTTCATATTATTTATGGGAAAAATTCATCAAGAGAAATCTCAATATTGAATATCTATTCCCCAAATATAAGGTTACCCTCATATGTAAAAGAAACACTTCTAAAGCTTAAATCACACATTAAACCCCACACACTAACTGTGGGAGACTTCAACACTCCACTTTCACCAGTGGACAGATTTGTCAGGCAAAACATTAACAGAGAAATAACGGAACTAACAGATGTTATGACTCAAATGGACTTAACAGACATCTATAGAGCCTTCCATCCAAACATAAAAGAATATACCTTCTCAGCACCTCATGGAACCTTCTCAAAAATTCGCCACACACTTGGTAACAACACAAACCTCAACATATACAAAAAGAATTGGAATAACTCCATGTATCTTATCAGATCATCATGGCTTAAAATTAGAATTCAACAGCAACACTAATTCTAGAAAGCCCACAAACACGTTGGAATTAAACAATGCTCACCTGAAGTATCAATGGGTCAAGAAAGAAATAAAGGCTTCCTAAAATTCAATGAAAATGATCACACATCTTACCCAAATTCATGGGACCAAGGAAAGCAGTGTTAAGAGGAAAGTTCATAGCAGTAAACAACTACATAAAGAAGCTGGAAAAATCCCACACTAGTGAATTAACAGAACTTTTGAAAACTTTAGAACAAACTTACCCAGGAGAATTAGACTGCAGGAAATAATCAAATTGAGAACTGAAATCAACAAATTAGAAACAAAGTAAACAATACAAAGAATCAATGAGACAAAGAGTTGGTTCTTCCAGAAAATCAACAAAATAGACAAACCTTATCCAAACTATCCAAAAGGCAGAGAAAGAATATACAAATAAACAAAATCAAAAATAAAAAGGGGGACATAACAACAGACATGGAGGAAATCCAGAGAATTAATAGGCCATATTTCAAAAAAACTGTACTCCATGAAATTGCAAAACTTAAAGGAAATAGGCAAATTTCTGGATAAATATTACATACCAAAATTAAATCAAGACCAGATAAGCAATTAAATAGACCTATAACTGCTGAAGAAATAGAAACAGTCATCAAAAGTCTCCCAACCAAAAAAGTTCAGGACCATATGGTTTCAGCTCAGAATTCTACAAGATTTTCAAAGAAGAACTAATACCAATACTCCTCAAATTGTTCTACACAATAGAAGCAGAAGGAACATTGCCAAACTCTTTTTATGAGGCTATAATTACCCTGATACCCAAATCACATAAAGACATTACAAAGAGAATTACAGACCAATTTCACTCATGAACATTGATGCAAAAATACTCAATAAAATACTGGCAAATCAAATCCAAGAACACATGAGAAACATCATCCACCATGACTAAGTTGGCTTCATCCCAGAGATGCAGGGATCATTCAATGTATGAAAATCTGTCAATGTCAATCCACCATATAAACAAACTGAAAAATAAAAACCACACATATCATATGTACTCACTCATAAGTGATTTTAGACATAAAGCAAAAAACAAAACAAACAAACAAAAAAACCCAGCTTACAATGCCCAATCCCAGAGAACCTAGACAACAATGAGGGCCCTAAGAGAGACATACATAGATCTAATCTACATGGGAAGTAGAAAAAGACAAGATCGCCCGTGTAAACTGGGAGCATGGGGACCATGGGAGAGGGTTGAAGGGGAGCAGAGAAAACTGTGTAGCTCAATAAAAATTCATAAAACTTTCTATACTGGCAACTGAATTGCTTTCAGCATGCTTAGGTCCCCTGGTGTGAAAGTATCCACTCAATCAAAGATACCTTTGTTCTTGCAGTCAGATCTACATACAGCCAGTCCCCTACAATTATCCTTAATGACAGGCAGGACACCAGACAAGGAAAGGAGCCCTGCCAACAGACCACATAAGAACCTCAAAAGACAGGCATTGAGCAGGAGAGACAGCTTGTCTGTCCTTACTGATAAACCGGTCAGGGAAGCCCTGAATTCTCTACCATCGAACTTAGGAAGGTGCAATCCACTGGCCTTTGCTCTGCCCTAACAAGCTATTCATATTGTGAATTTACCTTTCACCTTGGTTTTAACTGACACAAGATCTTAGCCTAAGTAATTAACTCTGTATGCCTTTACTCCTAGAGATAGAGGGGAAAAAAGCTTGGATCACTAAACCAGACCCAGAGAAAGGAATTCCTTTTCACCTGGGTGCTAACAAGCACCCCACTAGGGGCTGAAATTTGAGGTCTCCAAAGAAATTCCCTTTAAATGGGCTAGCAAAATGCCTAAGCAAATCAAGAGCCATGGCCTTCCTCTGGAGGCCTGCACTGGTTGCCATGGTTACCGCAACACTTGTTCAGCTTGCAACAGTGCTGTTGTGATAGCCTTTACAGTTATGAACCACAAGCTTCTAGCTTAACAAGTCACACTTAAGAAATGTAGTTAGTGCACAACCTCCCACCCCCTTCTTTCCTCTTCTTCGAATTCTGTATTTGAAAGCCCCATTTAACCAGCCCTTCTGGTATCTGCTGAGGGGCTTCACAGTCTCACCCCTTCTGAGAGAGTCATGAGCTGACAGGTGCCTGGATTCCACCGCTCTGTGAAATGCATGCTTGGTGTGGCCTATGGAATTGCTGAGTGTGTCTGTATGTGTATACAAACAGAACGCTTCGTGGGAAATGGGAGGTTTTTTTTAGGAAGAATAAAGAGACATGAAGAGGAAACACGTTAAAGTAGATTTGTCTGTCCTCAGCTCAGATCTTTTTTTTTTTTAGCCCCTTTTCACTTACTGTAAGTGTCCTTTTCTGAGCCCTGATGGAACTCAGAAGCCCCCAATAAACCATGATTTCACTTGTATTAGCAAGTCTCGCAAGTGCTTGGCCCTTGCTTTGACTTATCTGAAGATCTGATCACATGGATTGTGTAATCTAGAGAAAAGTTACTGATTAGCGAGCTGGGGACCTTTTCCTTGGGGATAGCGAGCCACTAACGATGGCATCTTTTGCTGGAGAGAGAGAGAGAGAGCAGGGAGAACTCGCAGACATAGTTTTGAGTTCTAGGCAGCTCTGTCTGCAGCTAAGCTAGCGTCTCCCAAGCTGTATGAGCTCCAAAATTAATGACATTTAAAGTCAAAACAAATGAAGCTAAAGAGTTTTTATTTTCCTTGATTATGAATCCCCAGCCATTCACGCGTTTCTTCTCTAAATAGCGTGTCTGTCTCCTTACAGTGTTTGCTAGTGGTGGAAATAGCGTCTCCTTCCTGTTCCTAATTTCTGTGAGACTGCCTCTCCTGAAGAAGGTGCGGTTACAGCCAGAGAACCCATATTGTAATCAGATCGCAGCATAAACTGTTATTATTTGAGTGGTTTTTGAAATCTCAGTTGGTGCTGACTTTGTCAAATGCTGCTTAGTGCTGATAGAAATTTGATTGGCACCCAACCAAGAGATAAAATGTGTAATTACTTTTGCTGTGGTCTAAAGAACTAAGAAGGCAAGCGGGGTGGTCCTGGAGTCCCACAGACTTGTTCCCAGGAAGCGCTATCCCAAGGAAAAGGTCTCCAGTTCGCTAATCAGTAACTTTTCTCTAGATTATATAATCCATGTGATCAGATCTTCAGATAAGTCAAAGGGAGGGCCAAGCACTTGTGAGACTTGCTAAATACAAGTGAAATCATGGTTTATTGGGGGCTTCCGAGTTCCAGGCTCAGTACCCCACCAGGGCTCAGAACAGGACACTTACAGTAAGTGAAAAGGAGGGGGGGATCTGAGGACGGACAAATATACTTTAACATGTTTAACTTCTCTCAGGTGTGACATAGAAAAGGTGGAGGAAATGCCAAGACAGGCTGGGAGAGGGCTCAGGTTAAGAGCAGTGCCCGTTCTTCCAAAAGGTCCTGGGTTCAGTTCCCAGCAACCACTTGATGGCTCACAACCATCCATAATGAGACCTGGTGCCCTCTTCTGGCCTTCAGGCTTACGTGCAGACACAACATTGTATACATAATAGATACATCTTAAAACACTGCAAGGTTTAGAGCATGAGCCCCAGGTCTGTTGTTGCCGGTTTCCCAGAACAAGCATGATGATCCTGGTCTGCTAGTGTCCGGCCAGTGGTTGCTAAAGGATCAGGGAAGGGTGGAGTCTGAGTAACATTAATAGCGCACTGGTTTAGGACTTCAGTGCACTGATACAACAAAAACACCCATAGATTTATATATGTATAGTCTTCAAACACAGGCTGTCTCCGTCTCAGCTTCCAAAGACTGGAAGAATTACAAGCATGAGTATCTTGTAAACCAAACTCCACTTTTTAATACCCGCCAGCCATCATGTCAACTCTGACTTTACACTTTCCTGTATGCTATAAAGACGAACGATTTCTGCTCTTTGGTGGCTGACCTCGTGTGAACTCCTGTCAACAGGGGCCACAGAGGAGAGAAGTACCGAGGGCAAAGGTCTTCACTCGCTCTTTCCCAAGTGCTGGCATTTGTCAGCCCCACCCTAGTAATGCCCAACAGTACCAGTCTGTTCTCAGCCTGCTCCAGCAATCCCAGGTTCAGCCTGATGCTCAGTCTGGAGCTGTGCACCTCCCTCAGAGGCTGCAGCCTGCCTTCCCACAGGTCCCCTCCTCCCTCGCAACCCATCTCCCAAATCTCAGGTCCTGCCCCTGAAATGCCCCCTCCTGAGGTGTTGACAAAGACTGGGCAGTGCCCTCCCTCAGAGGTTCCCAGATCCAACCCCTTCCCTCTGATACCACAGTTGCTTCTTGCACATTGCTGGAAGGGTGCAACGTGATAGAAGCTCATAGAAAAGATTTTGACAATATCCAGAAAATGTACATACACATCTACTATTTGTTTCTGCAGCCCCACGTTTGGGAAACCATCAGAAATTCTCTCAGACAAATGTCAGGGCGCCACGGTTTGTAATAGCAAGCAAGAGCAGCAAAAGCATTGCATACATTGCATCCCACCAGAACAAAAATCTGAGCAATTGCCAGTGGGTGGCAGCCATTGGAAAACCCTGTGAGATGAGAGCATCTTTTACTAAGTAGAGGCTATGGGATCTACTAAGAGACAGCCAGAGCTACACAGAGAAGCCCTACCTGGGAGGGAGGGGGAAGATGTGTTTGCAGGAACAACGTCTAGGATGGTGCACTAAGTGAGACAAGGTATGAAAACTAGTTTGATCTCAGTTGAGATTTCCCAAGTTTCATAATGTAAGAGATAGACAAAAAGTTGCCCTCGGAGCGCAGGCTTTATGTAGGTAAGATTTTTCCTAGTAAATAAATGTGGTTGTTTGCCTTTAAGGGCACTGTTCTCTAGGAAGTGACTCAGCACTACCGACAGCCTGACCTCCCCCTAAACAAGCAGAGAAGATTCAAATGAGCAGGAAGCCATTTCCAATGAGCAAGTCTTGGCACCAGCTACCGGGACCTCCTTTGCCTGCAGCGCTGCTTTGAAAAGATGCCGCAAGATTTCCGTGTGTCACCTGTTTGGCACACTCCATAGGTGTCCGGAAAATTTTCCTGTTAGGAACTGGGCAGCACCAGCTCTTCCAGAACTTTCTGGGCGGGCAAGCCCCTCCCCTTGTCTCAGGCAACTTATTCTCTCTGGTGTCTGGTGCTGCCCAAGAACTGCCGGGAACCTCTGAAGCCATGGAGCCCACGCAGTTGCTCTTCTTCGTGAATGGCAGGAAGGTGAGAGCCCTGGGGTTGCCCACGCAGGGCGGCCCCTGCAAGGGTGCCTTGTCCTTTCTCATCCTGTCCCTGCTTTCCCTGAGACCTTGGCGTGGATGACTTTGCCTCACTACCTGCACACAGGAGACTAAGGGTCTAAGGGCAAGCTTAAGAATTGCCTGAATCCCAGGGCCTCTTCCTCCCCAACATCCCCTTTCCATGGCCATAGTAGGATACCCTAGCCCAGCTCCTCCTCAAAGAGCAGGGGAAAAGAGCTCCGTTCTTATCCATCCAGCACTGTGAATCCAGCCCTTCCCACCCTCAAAGCCCCAGCTAACAGCATAGCTAACAGCATCTTCCAGCCCCGATTCTCCGCTTGTCCGGGGGGGATACCCACGTTGACAGGATCACAGTGATGCGCTGATTCAAGTTTCCCTGTTATTTCTCAGACGAAGCCGTGATTTGTGAAGTCAAAGCAAGTTCCTGGCACAGCCCAGCTTGCCAGAGCCAGGCTCTAGGGACCCTGCTGACTGCAGCAGTTCGTTTTATTTTACTTGTGTGTGCTTTGACTCCGAGGACCTTTACGACTGTTCCAAGCAAAGCCTGTTGCTTGTGGACAGCAAAGTCTCTGAGCATCATTTAAAGCCGAGGTCTGGCAGTGAGCTGGCTTACTGGGAGTGTTCTCGGTAAACACTGATGGCGCACTGAGGGGGTGGGCAGAGTCCTGCTGTCCTCGGTGCCAGGGCTCCTCCGTTTGGGTCCCCTGTGGCCCCTGCATCTGGCTATGGACAAACAGAGCCCCTGCCCTGGCTGGCACTGGCTGAGCCTTAGGAAGCCAAGGAAGGTTTAGCACCAGACTTTCGTGTGTCTGTTCTGAGGCCATGAGTTGATTCAGACAGTTGTGGGTTTGTAAAGTGTTTTCTTGAAGAACCGGATCTCTCAAATTACAAACGCCCTACTAAAAATCTTGTCTGCCCCCCCCCCCACACTTTATGGGCCTCACATGGGATAAGATGAATCTTCATGGGCTCAATTAGGACCCCAAGTGACCAGGGTGAGGGGGAGCTAGGCTAATGGGGTGAAGGAGTTGCCTTGGTCCTTCGTGTTTTGCATAGCAGAATAAGTCTTCTGTTCACACCAAACAAGCAGGGGATCCCTTACACGCCAGCCGCTCACCGAGGTGGCCTCAGGGAGGCTCACTCTTTTACTAACGGGGGCCAGGCTTCTTACTGCACAAGGAGTGATCGTGAATATTCAATCTGTGGTTTTGTTATCAGCCTATCGTATGCCAAACTGTGTTTGGGTTTATGGGATACAGCGAACCACAGAAGTGATGAGGCCCCTGCCGGTGTGGAGTTGACATGTCCTGGGATGACAGATGACGTGCATATAAATACACAGAGTGACAGGCGCTGGTGTAAGAACACTCAGATGGGCAGGATCTGATGGGGTGGGTGAAGGCGATGCTTTGGTCTTTCAGAGCAGGGGAGTATGGGAGGAAGTAGCCAAGCATCCATGCGGGGAAGGAACATTTGAGGCAGAGAAATCCAGGGGCAAAGGCCCTGAGGCAGGAGAGTGTTTCCATGCACAGAGAACAAACTGTTGGGGCTGGAGGCGTGGCCAGGAGCCAGAGTACAGGTGATGCCTATTGAGTCTGATGTCTCTCACGTTCTCCCTCCCTGCTTCCAAATGGGAGCTTTTCACAAGTAGTGCAGCTTGTGTTCTAATGACATTTAAGAGTAAATGAGCCCTTTCTTATTTGAAGGCTCCTTTAACCTTTCAGCACCACTGTTGGCACCGCTGGGGGCTTCCAGGTGCCTTGGACCCGGTCCTAGGACCAAATGTTCTGTGATCCTTTGTAAAACAGACTCTAGAAATACTGGTTTGGTTCTTGAATTGTCCCCCAATCCCACAAAACAAACAAACATTATGTCAGCTTTCCCTCCCGTTTTTGTCCCTCCCTGTTTTAGTGAAGCATGTGTTTCAACACTGGTCAGCAAGTTGAGAGTGAGGGGCAATTCAGAGAAGCAGGAAAAGCCACTGGGCAGAAGGGTCCTATGAAATTCCGGACTTCTGTGACTCAGGTCTGCCTTTGCAAGGCCTCCTGGAAGACCTTCAGGGGCTCTGGTGACCCGCACAGCAGCCCTCTAGCGTTTGCTGTTTGCTCTTCAGGAGAGGAACACTGAATGCAGATATAGTGAAAGTTAAAAGTCCATGTACTGTCTGAGTCCGAGTGGCATAAAAGACACACTGCCAGGAGTTGAAAGCTTCAAACACAGGGACTCTGGCTTTAATTCACTGAAGTTGGTTCCCCTCCAGGAAATCCTGGTTCCAGAGCAGAAGAGGGGGTCATAACATGTGTGCGGCAGGTTCAGGAGTTCCCTGGGGGCATGGCAGCTGCATAGGTGATCAGAATCCTGTCTTAGAGCTGTTGCTCCTGCAGACCAGGCTCTTAGGCTGCAGAGAGACCACAGAGAGACCTGTGAGTCGGCTGTTATAACTGTGGAGGCTCTGGATGATAAAGGCTGTGCAGGTGGTGGCAGTGTAGCGGAGAATCGTTTTCAGACATCCAAGGAGCAGAACCTGGTGACGCTGATTGCGGTGGGCAGAAAGAAAGAGATGTCCTGGCAGAGAGAGAGGCTCTGAGCCGGTTGGGGAAAAGAGGGACGAGAGTAAACTCAATTAACATGAAGGTGTCTGAAGGCCAAACTTATCATATTGCACAGTCTTCCTCATTGCATGTTCCTCAAAAGGGCTTGCTTTGTCCTGCCGGTACCTGAGTAGAGTCACAGGGGAGGAGTCAGCACTGGGTGACTTCCTTCCCAGAGGGACGAAGTAGCACAATGTGGAGAAGCAAGCCATGCTTCTTCTGCCTGTTTTGTGACGGCTGAAGGAATCTCAGATGCGTGGGACATGAAAACAGAAGAGGGTACACGCTCGTGGCCCTCAGGGGGAGGGGATGAGTTAAAAACAAAGTAAAAATGCCACAAGTCCATTATTTTATGTGATAACTTAAAACATTCAAGTCTTATTTTATGTGTATGTGTGTTTTGCTTGCATATATGTCTGTGCAGCAATGCATGCTCAAAACATTAGTTTTTAAATAATTTAATCAAAACAGAGAAAGGGGGATCCCAGGGGACCATGGAGTCATCAGTTTCTGCACATGGCTCTCTGCCAGCCCAGTTGCTTACATGTGCCTAGCTGCAGAGCCTTACGTGTGCCTAGCTGCACAGCCTTACATGTGCCTAGCGGTACACCCTTGCGTGTGTCTAGCGGTACACCCTGCATGGCTCTGCACAGGCATTTGCTCCTTAGTCTAGGTATCTGGGGACATTGCTGGTCACCGTCTCCACTAACTTGGCAAACGACTCTTTTACGTTAGCTGCATTCCTCTCTCGAACACTGCTCTGCCAGCATCTCCTCTCTCTCTCCTGCCTTTCTCCCTCCCTACCCCACTGCTCTTTTGCTCTAGGGTCTTTCTAGGAGAAGCAGGGCAGAGTCGCCAGTGTTCCTGGGAGTGGAAACAGCTGTGACATTAGGGGACAGTGATGATTCCGGATGAGGGACAGGCAGGGCTGGACGGTTACACTTTCACTGCGATGTTAATGCTTGCACATCCCGGGTGCCTTTCCTGCAGGTCGACAGGGTCCTAAGTAGTGTGAACATAACTCACACCAGCTCTTGCTCTGGTGCACATCACTGTGTTTCCCTCGCACAGGTGACAGAAAAGCATGCCGACCCTGAGATGATGCTGTTACCGTACCTGAGGAAGACCCGTATCCTTTGCTGTGTGCTGTGAGCGCGTGTGCTTGTGAGTCTGTGAGCCTGAGGGTCTATGTTTGCCTGTTAGAGTTCCCAATTGCTCAGCCCCAAAATAATCACACAGAAACTATATTATTTAAAACACTGCTTGGTCTATTAGCTCTAACTCCTTATTGACTAACTCTTACATTTTAATTTAACCCATCTCCATTAATCTGTGTATCACCACATAGCTGTGGCTTATCTGGTAAAGTTCTGGCATTCATCTCTGGAGGCTCCATGGCTTCTCTCTCTGCCTCCTTTCTCCCAGCATTCAGTTTAGTTTTCCCTGCCTAGCTCTGCCCCCTATAGCTCTGCTATAGGCCCAGAATAATTCCTTTATTAATCAGTGATGTTCACAGCATACAGAAGGTATTTGAGAGAGCAGTTAGAAGTCTCCGCTGACAAGATGCAGGCAAATGACTCACTGTGTTTCTAGTGTGACACAGACATTTCATAGAGCATTTATAACATAACATTTTAACACCATATAACATCAGAGAGCCACACGATGATGAGGACAGATATACAGTGTGCCCCCACCTGCACATTCTCAGAGCACTGCCACGCACAGCCTCCTCGGCAGTCTGGCCCTGTGTTTGGCAGACTGAGCTCCAGCTCCATACAAAGGATGGGTGCAATCCGTAACACACAAAAGGAAACAGGAAGTGATCAGACTTAAGCAGCGGCTTTGGTGAGTTGACATGGATCTTCCCAAGGCATGACTATGATGGTGTTCTGTACTAAGTCCTGGCTATTCTGGACATAAATCCATAGACACCGTGATCTTTAACTCAGCCTCTTCCAGTCCGACTCCCAGGCACGAAGTACGGCTGCGGAGGGGGAGGCTGTGGCGCCTGCACGGTGATGGTGTCGCGGTACAACCCCAGCACCAAGACGATCAGGTACCTGCGGCAGAGCCCAGCTCTGAGCGACCTCTGCAGGTCCCAGCTTTATTTCCTCCTCTCTTGGTGACGGTGCATGGCGCATCACTATGTGGGAAGACCTGTGCGGGCATTGGGGACCCAGGGATGAACAGGAATACGGGAAGGGTGGGAACATGACCTCAGCAGAGCTGAAAGGCCGCCGACTGCCGTCTGGGAAGGAAGGCAGCTGTGAGATGACCATGGAGGAGACAGCCGTGGTCACGCATGCGTAGTGGGGGCCCCGCTAACTTCTCAGCGGTCACGCATGCATAGTGGGAGCCTGCTAACATCTCCGTGGTCCTACACGTGCGTTCTCCATTGTAAGCCAGAGACCTCTCCTTCTGCTCACAGCCGCCTGTTGTTCCCTGCTTTGTTCGCTCTCTGTATTTATCTCCAGCGCATTATTGTTCCACATCTCCATCTGTTCCCGTCTCTCCCGTCTTCTGGGATATTCCCATCATGCATCTGTCAAACCACTTCCCTCATCCCCCACGCTCCAGATCAGATCTAGGGTCTGAGCTGCAGCCAGGGCTATGCTGGGCCTGCATTGGCTGGGAAACCTCTCCCTGCCTGCTAGCCTGGCTGCCAGCTCTTTAGGGTACCGGAAGTTCTCTTTGGGCTCCTCTCTTACCGATGCTTCAGGAGATCTTGGGTTGCCATGTAGCCTTATTCTTATCCCCTAAAGGGGAATGATGGCTTTATAGTCAGTGAAAGCTTAGCGCGTTCTCTCAGCTCTGCCCATCAGGAACTCCTTTTCTTCGGAGGCTGGGGAATCTCGTTCAGCTCCGCCCTCTCCTCCACTTTGAGCCACAGATCTGGCATCTTCAGCAGTGGTCCTGTGGGGTGGAGCAGCTCTTCACCTGACGCTACCTCTTCTTCTGAAGAGCGACAGCAAACTCACTTTATCGCCCACGCAGGCTTCGCCCAGCTCCACCGGCAGGACGAAAGCGGCTTTAGTTCACAGCCAGTCACTTCCAATTAGAGAGAATCGGCCCCTACTTGAGAGGGAAATAATATTAGGTTGGTGGAAGCTTCAGGGATTGGAATCATGAGGTCTAATTTCCATTCTGCCACCGGCTCTCCAGCTGTGACCCTGAATCCATCACTCTGATTCTAGATCCGTTTCTGTAAAATGCCTATGTGCTAAGAATGAGACACAGACTCAGGGCCTGGGAGGTCACTCCTGCCTGCCTACAGGAGGTGCCCACGGGGCGCTCGGTCCCCTTGTCACAGGATGTCGTGCAGTTTGTCACCTGTGCTTCTCTTTGCTTCTGAAGGCATCATCCTGTCAATGCCTGCCTGACCCCCATCTGCTCTCTGCATGGCGCAGCCGTCACCACAGTGGAAGGCATAGGCAGCACCACGACCAGACTCCACCCTGTTCAGGTGAGGCTGCGCCGCTCCCTAAAGGGACTCTGAGCCCCCGGGCCTGAGAATGGAACATCTGGACCCTGCTGCTTGGTCAGGGATGACAGTGAAAGTCTCTGGAGCTGAGGATAAAGCTGGGATGTGGGGACGGATGAGGAGCTGACTTCTCGGGAAGGTGCTCTTGGAAGACTAGAAGATTCCCCTTCCTAGGCAGATCCTGGCCTGACCAGTTTTGTTTCCTCTGCGTTCCATTTAGAGGGAGATATCCATCTTGTACCTCCCCAAACCCAGAAGGAAACACCAGCCACTTGCATTGACACATACAGTTTTGTTGTTGTTGTTGGAAATTGAAAAATAACTTTATTTAAAAGCTGAATTAAAAGAATCAGACCCCCCTTCACCCCATCCCAAATGCTGTGTGAGCTTAGACTTGTCAGAGGAAGGTGTAAACACGAGAGAGAGAGAGAGAGAGAGAGAGAGAGAGAGAGAGAGAGAGAGGGAGAGAGAGAGAGAGAGAGAGGAAGAGAGAGATATATATAGAGAGAGGTATGCCCACATTCCTTCCCAAGTGTGTGCGCTATCACACTCTTTCCATGTTTTCAACTTGAACAGAGTTTGGTCATTTCTCTAAGGCCTTCCTTTGCTACAGGGGTCCACACTCCCCCCTGCACGCTGAGGAGTCTTTCACAGACATGCAATGTTCCCTCAGCCTGACCTAACAGTCACTTGATCTGGCGTGCTGCTGGGGCGGAAATCACAAACTCTCTGGCCATGCAAAGTCTCAGAACCCCTGTCTGAAGTCAAGTTGAGCAGTTTATGGGGCTCAACCATCAGACTGGCCCAAGGGAAGCCGCCTGAGATGTGAGCTTTCGGGGGGCCTCCTCTCCAAATGCAGTGAGCTCAAGAATGTCCGGGGGACGCCGCTCTGGCTTTGTAGGCCTGGAAGAGAGTGCAAGGTCTGCATTTCTAACCTTTGCTTCCAGGAGAGGATTGCCAAGTGTCACGGCACCCAGTGTGGATTCTGCACTCCCGGGATGGTGATGTCCATGTATGCCCTGCTCAGGAACCATCCAGAGCCCACTCTAGATCAGCTGACAGACGCCCTAGGGGGTAAGTATGCTTTTATTTTCACGTGATGAAGACAGAAATAATTGGACACCTCCCATATGTCATGTGCTGAATTAAATGCTAATTGGAAATTCGTTTAAATATGCTTGTAAGATAGTTACCATTATTATCGTCATTTCGTAGAAGGAGAAGCTGAGATTTAGAGAGGGTAGTTTATTAGAAATGATCCCTGTAAGCAGAAGCATTGATTTCTTGACATCAATCTGCAAACCGGATCTACACATTGACTTGGAAGAAGAGGAATAGAGGCTTTGGATGAACATTCTGAGGAATTTCAGGCTGTCACGCAGAGTCCACCTGGAATCCCACTGGGGTGTTTGGCAAAGGAGACAGATGGAAAAGACGGTAGAGGTGGCAGGTGTCATGCTGGGTTTGGTTACCATCACTGCCCAAGGGAAGGGTCAGCAAGAGATTCTATAGCAAAAGTAGCTTCTAAGTCCTGTGATAGACGCCCTCACCACCACAGAGCAAGGGTCAGAGACTGTCTTTGAGTTCAGCTAGAAGTTGGGCTGAAATCTGCTAGGAATGCTCATTTTAATTTCTCTCTCTCTCTCTCTCTCTCTCTCTCTCTCTCTCTCTCTCCATCCATCCGTTAGTCTGTCTGTCCATCTATCATCTATTAATCAATCAATCGTATCTATCTATCATCTATGTTAATCATCATCTTCTATCTCATGTGCATGCATGTGTATGTGTGTGTATATGTGTACATTCATTGATAAGGTTCTGAACACATTCTAAGCATTAATAGCTTCTCATATTCTATGTCTGTCTGCTGAAATGCTCCCTGGCTCTATTTCTCTTTGTCTCTTACCTCTTATTTTCCTGTCCAGGGAACATGAGTCTAAGCTTGCTTGTTTGCTTCCTCTACAAAATATTTCGGGGGCACTCTGAGCAAACACAGGCAGAAAGGAGTGACCCAGCACCTAACCTGGATCCTGCCTGATTTCCAGGAGGTCGCATTTTGCTTTATGGCTGTTTGTTTCAAATTTCAGTAGCTTAAGACAAGGGTGGGAAATGTATAAATGATGAAGATTTGAGGAAATCTCTCAGCAGAGAACTCGATCTTGTGCTGTGTCTAAGATGAGGTCTCAGGAGCTGGGGAAATGGGCTCAGTCAGTGTCTGGCTTGAGCTTCTGAGTTTTGGTCACTATTACCTACGTAAAAGCCTGGGACGGATGGTGTATAACCACTGTCCTGGGGGAGGAGGGTGCATCAGACACCAGGGGACCCCTAGAACTCATTGGCCAGCCAGCTTCCAGGTTCCAGACTCTGTCTCAAAAAAAAAAAAAATGTGGAGATGAATTGAGCAAGACCCCCAGTGTCAATCTCCAGCCTCCACATGTACTCACACACACGGTACACACACCGACAGATGTGTACATAGAACACACACACATGTGCCTGCGCGCGCACACACACACACACACACACACACAAATATAATATGACCTCATATTGGGGGTGGGGTAAAGACACAGACCCACTGTGAGAGAAACACCAACTGAATGGTCTATTGCAGTCACTTGTGTGTGTAATCGCCTCCAGGTTCAGAATCCACCCACTTTTCCCACCCTTTCTTTACTGTTGCAGAACAGCTTTGATTAACTGAAACTTCCCTCTCTGTGTCTCTCTCCTCCCTCCCTTTGCTCTGCCTCTGTCAGAACTGATAGTTGCCACGGTAAGTATTAATTCTGAGAGGAATCTTCCTTTTTCCTTTAAAAAAAAAAAGAAGAAGAAAATTCTTCACTAGTAACAACACACATGGACCATAGCACAGGATGCTAAGCAAAACAAGCCAGGCCCAGGAGAACAAACACTGTATCGTACAGACAACTTGGAGTAGAACAGTAGCAGCAGGGATAAGAATAGTGATTGAATAGCGATTATCTGAGATTGGAGAAGGAGAAAATAAGGAATAATCAAAGGTTGCAAAGTTTATTATGCGAAATAATTAAGTCCAAGAAACGCAACTTGGTTCCCGCAGCTATGTAAACAGTTGTCATGAGGGTTGATCTTTGGTTAGATGCCTTCCTTCTGGTTGAATGGTTAATAAATGGCCTTAGGTCTGCTCACAGAGCAGACTGGGGATACTTATCTCAGATACACCAATCATTAATCAGTTGATTAGACACAGGAGGGTCCGTAGCGACTCAACAAAGTGGCTATTGTTTTAAATTGAGCTCTTGATTGCAACTACAGAACAAGTTTTTGTCTTAAAATTACTGTGTCCTTTGAGCATCTGTCCTAAGAAGAGGGTGTAAGATGTGTCTACAGAGAGTAAGTACAGATGGCTGAGATGTTAAAATATACTCCAGGACTCTTGGCTAAATATCCCAGGATGCTGATGTAAAAAGGAAATCTCAAACGCAAGATTTCAAAATGAAGGCGTCAGGCAGAGCTTTCTTCTAACATGGGGTCCTTCATGCTGTCATTCACCTGGCGTTCCATGGCTCTGTCCGGGGCCCTTGAGTAACCAGACCTGCTCTGTCTCCTTCAGGAAATCTGTGCCGCTGCACTGGATACAGGCCCATAATCGACGCATGCAAGACTTTCTGTAAAGTGAGTGGAAAGGAATGCATGGCCAAATGCGTTCTCCATGAAAGAAAACGGTAGAGGAGCTCCCTGGTGTGTTATGGCAACAGTCATTTTTACTGATACAGGACCACTTCTTAGCTCAAGGTCTACAATTCTGTGTGTCATTTCGTCCTGGGCAGGAGGCTTAATGTCATTGCCTGGGTAGTCAAATTGTGAGCATCCAAGAAGTTGGCCATTGGCCATAAGTCATTCCTGCCAAGAAGCTGCTCTTGACCTGTTTGCCTAAGTCAGGGACCCTGCTTGGGTGCCTGCAGCCCCCAGCAAGAGTGATATGTGTATATGAGTGACCCAGCATGACCCTGGTCACAGTATGGTCCAGCATAGCCCTGGTCACAGTGTGGTCCCCGTGCCTCTGCGTGTGTTTACTGGACTGTTTGACAGTGGAGACGGTCCTTCTCCAGGACAGGGCCACCACGTGCCAGTTAGTTAGCTACTCAGTCATTAATATTAATAGAACTAACAAAATTTTTTGAAAGTTGTTGCTTTTTTCTTTGTTTTTAAACTATTATATAAAGCAAAAAGCTCTTGTGGGATTTTAATACATGTTCCGTCATGGTTGGTCCTCCCCCACCACTAGAAGGCCACTCCTCCTAGGTGAATCATGGAATCAATACCTCATAGATAAGATCAGAACAACCTGTCAATTCTTGTTACTACTATTAGCGGTGTTTAAATATTGTTAGTATCAATAATTAACACGGTTAATGTTTATTGCTGTATAACAGGATTATCTAGTAAGACCTTTATAAACTTTATTAAATAATCACTGGCATTCAGAATTGTGTAAACTTGGTTTTCATTAGCGTTATCTTCGATGTGTTGAAGGGTAAATAGTTTTCTTTTACAACACCTTACAATATTGGTTCTGCAGCTGTAGGCACCCAGTTAACAATAGAACCCCCAGGGAATTCTCATTGGCTTGTTATTTTGTTTTGTTTTCCCCACTAGGCTTCTGGCTGCTGTCAAAGTAAAGAAAATGGGGTGTGCTGTAATGGAGATCGAGGTGTCAATGGATTGGCGGAATTTCAGGAAGCTGATGAGGTCCGTGAATGGGGACACTCTCATAAATTCGTTCGAGACATGAGCAGCTGCTCACCGAGTCTTTGGAAGAATCAGTGGCTGCTCGGGTTGACAAATTCGTCTATGTAGAGATGTTCCCTCTCCTATTCTCACTGTCCCCATATAGTCTAAAGATTCAGCCCAGGAGGAGATTGGGGGTAGAGAAGGAGGGTGAGCAGGTCCGCGGTGCAGTCGGCTGAGAGGATGCCTTCTAATTGTTCTGTAGCATAGCCGGGTGACTGTGCTCGACAATGGGTTTTTATTTCAGAATAACTAGTAGAATCTTTATCATTCTCACAACAAAGAACCAATTCACGTCTGAGATACCAGATGCTAAACAATAACAAGATCTTCTCATGTACATGCTTGTAATGTCACTCTGCCCCAGAAATAGATACAATTATTATAGCAACTGGAAGATTAATAATCTGTTTATAAACCTGTCGCATCCACATGGTCCTTCATTGCTCACATCAGTCCTGCTCAAACGCTGCCATCTGTAGGACAGAAAAGCAGTGGTTCCTAGGGGCTCTCGGTTGTTAAAGGGCATCTTTAGTGACCAGAAGCAGAGTGGAGATGGAGACGGAAGAACAATGACAGGAGAGGCGGGACTCCAGGTCTCCCTTAGGTCCTCAATGTCTGCCTGCTCCTGCCTGTCCCCTCCATTGCCCCCAGACTCGAAGGGAACAGGTAGGGAGCTGAGGAGCGCAGAGGCTTTCTGACACCTGCGGAGTTATGAGAGCTGAGGTCTGCAGCAGAGTCCTTGGCTGGCAGCTGGGACCATGACTGATCAGCTCCTGTTTGTCCTCTGTCTGTCTGTCTGTTGCCTTCTTTTGTGGGGGGAGGGGGAAGGGGGAAGGTCCTGTGGGGCCCATTCTGTCCTCAAATGATCCTAGAACTAAGCCTGGCCTTGAATTCCTGCTGTTCCTGCCTCTGTCTCCTAGGTTTATGATTATAGGCACGCACCACCATCCCTGGACTATCTGAGCGTCTTCTTCCGGTCTCGTTGCACTAAAAACTTAAAGTAGAGGTGCCAGACAATAATACAGTAGCCACCTCTTGTCTACAGATTCTTTTCCTGCAATCTGAGTTACTTAACCGTATTCTAAAAATATTAAGTGGGAATTTCTAGACATAACATAGGTTTCTAAATACATGCCGTTATGAATTTCATGAGATACTCCCACGGTGCTTACCCCTGGCTCACTTGGAATGTGAACCACCCCTTCGTCCAATGTATCCATGCTGTACACCTTACCTGCGCACCTGTAACTAAGCAGTTGCCATGGTTTTCAGATTGGCTGGCACAGCATTGCAGTACTTGTGTTCAAATAATTATTGCTTTACTTAATAATGGCACCAAGCCGAAGATTGGTGATGCTATAGTTCAGAGAAGCCAATGAGTGGATACAGGGTACTTTATTTTTCAGGGGAAAAGTATGTTTAGTACTAGAGTGTGTTGCTAAGATTTGCAATAAGAGTGAAAATTGAAGTGTGTTCATGAACCTTCTAAAGTTCAACCTGCCTCTGGTTTTGGGTACCCACAGGGAGAGATGTCCCCTGAGAATAAGGGACACTTCTATAACTTCTGTCATTTTCTCTTTTTAAAGACAAGTCCAGAACTCTTCTCAGAAGAGGAGTTTCTGCCTCTGGACCCAACCCAGGAGCTGATATTTCCTCCAGAGCTAATGGTAAGGAAGGCAGCTGTTCACCTTCCTGGTGACCTGTCAGGGGGCGTCTTGTCAAAAGCAGAGGGCGCAACTCTCAGACCTCATCAGAGACACGTCACTGCAGCAGACAGGGGTTAATGCAGACTTCACAGCTTGTCAAAGGGCAGAGAATTTGTGGGTGCTCAGCTCAGCATGAATGGGACATCTACATTACACCCACTCCCTCCACGACTCAGGGACCTTTGAGAAAAGAGGGTGGAATTAATGTCTTCTAGAAATGACAGGGTCACTGCCCACATGAACTCATTGCCTACACAAGCTCAATTTAGTCAACATTCAGCACGGAGAGGTGAGAGGCTCGCCAGCCCCCACCCTTAGCTGATACAGTTAAAGGCGGCTGAGGAGGAAGGGTCAGTTTTCTTCAAGGCTGTGACCACTTCTAGGTTGACCTTGACCCAGTGGATGGCCCCGTGTCAACATCACAAATGTACTTAGTCAGTTTGGGAGGAAAAAGAGACTTCAGCTGGGAGGGTGGGAGGTGAACTTTGGAGGAGTTAGGTGGAGGAATGGGAGGAAATAGAATAAAAGTACACATGTTCATACACGAAATTCTCAAGGAATTAGTAAAATTATATAAAGAACAAACTGATCGGCAAATAGGCAATGCTCACCCCAGTGTGAGAGAGTGTGAGCCCAGCAGGAGGTGGAGAGGGGAGGGTGGAGCTGCCATCAGGGCTGGGACGTGAGACACAGCTGATGACGTCTGTCAAAGCCAGCAGGCACAGTCGACGGGCTTCAGTGTAGACTCATTTCTCCTGTCTATGCAGAAGTTCATGTTCTGTAGAAGGATTTGACCAAACGAGCACATTTTTATGTCAGTGAGCATCAAAATGAGTTACTCTGAGTTTCCCAAGGGCCAATGGGAGCTTCAGTTTCCAGGTCTAAACACTGCCCGTCTTTAACTTTGAACTCTGACCCCTGGTGGGGCTCAACTTTATGTCACAGAATTTAGTTTTTAGAAGATAAGCGTTTCTTTTCTCTGTTTCAATAAAATCGAATGAGAAGAGGAGGGAATTTTGTCACAAGCTCTCTTATCCCTGTTGCCTTCTCAACAGACAATGGCTGAGAAACAGCCACCCAAGACCAGAATGTTTAGTGGCGAGAGAATGACGTGGATTTCCCCAGTGACTCTGAAGGAACTCGTGGAGGTTAAATTCAAGTATCCCCAGGCCCCCATCGTGATGGGGAACACCTCTGTGGGTATGCGAACCCCCGGGATATCTTATGAGGGAAACAAGCTTCACGTGGGTGTGTTGTCAGGACCACAGCCAGGAAACCCAGCGTTGTTCAAGAGATGTTCCAGCATGAGAAAAACTGTCTGCCCTGTGCTTCCCTGGTGCAGAGGCTGGCTTGCTGATCCCATGATAACCCAGCAGCAGGGCTAGCCTGGGCTTCAGAGGTGCAGAGGCTGGCTTGCTGGCCCCATGCTAAACCAGCAGCAGGGCTAGCCTGGGCTTCACTGAGCACAGGCTGGCCCCATGGTAGGTCAGCATCAGGGGTGCCAGTGCTCTGGTTTTCCGTCTGGGGACCACATCGGCTCTCATCCTGAAACTTCTTTGTCCTTCCTCTCTGGGTGGTGTCTCTGTGACTATAATGTGCCTTACCTAAAAGGCAGTGTCAGGGCCTTCTCCTTTTCCACATAGGCCTAGGGTGGCTGCCCATCTCTCTGCAGGGCCCCCAGGATCCTCTTCCACTGACATCTGAGTGTGCCATACAGCACAAGTTTTAGGGCTAACAATTCTAAAGAGTCCCCGAGTTTTAGCAGTCACTGTCTCTGCCTGTGGTTTGCAATAAACAGCCCAATAAAAAGGAAACAATGTTTATATGTCCCAAGACATGGGGTTAATCATAATTCAAATTTAAGAGAGTAGTTAAATCTTTTTATTCTAATCCTGTGTCTCTTCCGCATTCCCTCAGGGCCAGAAGTAAAGTTTAAAGGTGTCTTCCACCCTGTCGTAATTTCTCCTGACAGAATTGAAGAGATGTGTGTTGTGAGCCAGGCCGGTGACGGTGAGTTCTTACCCTCTGTGTTTCCCCGGTGTACTCCTCTGGTCTGCAGCGCAGCCCAGTGATGGACAGCGGAGAGCTGTTTCTAGGTAGACGTCCCAGTTTCTCTTCAGACAAAGCCGGGAGTGTCTGGAGGGAGTCCAGGCAGAATTCTCTGAAGTCCCAATTGACCCTGTCTGAGAAGTCAGACTGTCACTGAGGGACTTTCCTCTCTGCAGTACCAGGGAAACTAACAAGGATTCAAGGGGGATCTGGGCCATGGAGGAGAAGGTGCAGCTGCATGAGACATGCTGACTGCTCTCCAGAGCGAGGCAGAAGGAAAAGAGGGGGTGCTAAGCCTCTGCAGTCTGGCCTGTGTCATTCTCACGAAGGGAGTTTGGTTAAATGGCAGTGAGACCCAGCAGTCCTCAGGATTAAGTTCCTGAAATCCGATTCTTGGTGATGACATAATTTATCTAAGATCTTGGGGCCGTGACTGAGCTGAGTCTTAGTTTTGCCATCTCTGAAGTGAACCTATTAATATCTCGTGGTTGTATTTACATTTGTGGAGGTTTTTGTTATTACTATCAGGATAATGTGTGATAGACTCAGTCTTTAAGGAATCCAACCTTGACGCTCTCCACCACCGACTCCACCATCAATCCACGCATCACCGCCAATCCCCACGCCACCTGCATCACCGTCACCATCACCACCACAGCCGATAGGCACAGCAGCGTGGATTCAATATTAAGATTTCCGTGCCTGTAGCTTTGGTCCAACACTTGGAGGTCATCACTGACTACATGCCACTACTCACAGGAGACTTAATTTCAGGGCTAACCCTCGGTGCTGGCCTCAGCCTGGAACAGGTGAAGGACATTCTGGCTGATGTGGTTCAGAAGCTTCCTGAAGAGAAGACACAGACCTACCACGCCCTCCTGAAGCACCTCAGAACTCTGGCCGGGTCCCAGATCAGGAACATGGCTGTATGTATTTAGCAAGTCAACTCTGGCATTGTGACTTCTATGACTGTAACTGGTGACTCCTTCCTGCTCTTTAAAACAAACCAAAGGAACGGCTCTCCGATGCATCGCTTGACTTTTATTTTAGTGCTTGTGCTTCATAACTGTGTAACGGAACTGACAGTGACCACTTTTTATAGTCTCTAGGGGGCCACATCGTGAGCAGACATCTGGACTCCGATCTGAATCCCCTCCTGGCTGTGGGGAACTGTACCCTCAACTTACGGTCCAAAGGTAACAGCAGTTTCTGCTCGGGGAGTTACTAAGCTTGATTGTTTCTCTCCCTCTGGGGAGGCAGGAAGTCCTGTGTGGAACATGACTGTTCTCTATAACATCTATAATTTCCTTTACCTTGCTGAGTCTGAGAAGTCGCTCAGTCTGTCTGAAAACTATCTCCCAGAGAGAAGCGCTAGGTTAGAGGAAACATATTAAGAATCTGTCAGACATCTCACACACACACACACACACACACACACACACACACACACACACACACACAGTACCACCCACAACAGCCCGTAGCATCATTTCCCAGGTTTGGGAAGTTGGTTCAAGAGAGTGAAGATTCCAGAGAAGGTGTCATGTTTCCACAGATGGAGACCGACAGATCCCTGTAAGCGAGCAGTTTCTCCGCAAGAGTCCCGATGCGGATCTTAGGCCTCAGGAAGTCTTGGTCTCAGTGAACATCCCATGTTCCAGGAAGGTGAGGATGGCCCTTCCTCTCCACGTCAAGTGGCCCCACCGGCTGTGGCTTGTGTGGGCTCAGGACACAGACGTGTGTGTGCAGAGGGGATGAAATTTACTCTAGGAAGTGACAGAGGCCACTGGTACTGGGGGAGTGGGGGGGTGGCTTGGACACAGTCACTATCACCTTGCTGTGTAGCCCATGCCACTTCTAGAACTAGGAGACCTTCTTTCCTCTTCCTCGGCCCCAAACTCTAAAGTTGCTTTTCCAAAGATGTCTCTTGCCCTTTCCGACGTCTTTCCTAAATGAGACAGCTCTGCCTAGATCCTGGGGCCTGAACGAAGCTGAAAGAACATTTGCAGGGGACCTTGGACGGGGAAAGCATGGGTTTGGGGTTGGATACCCTGAGGCTTGAGTTCTGGTTTCAAGACTTGAACTAATTAATGAATCACCCCAAGCCCATGGCTCCTCATTTGTAGTGTGGGAGAATCAAACCTGACACGTGAGATGTGATGGTTCAGGCAGACTGCCGTCCCAAAGAAGCACACAGAGTAGCTCAAATAATGGACCTTTAGTTCCTGGGATGTCTGGGGCTAGAACTCTGATATCGAGGTGTCAGTAGGGTTGGTGACGTCTTTTAAGACCTTGGACCTTGACCGTAGTTGCCTCTCTTCTACCGTTTTGTGGTCCTTTTCATGTCTCTGTCCAATTTGTCTCTTCACAGACACCAATCAGTTGGGATTAGGGTCTCGATCGATTTATTAGGGCCTCTCTTTACCTTGTCCCCAAGAACTGAAGTGCTGGGGTTTAAAATTCCAGCATCTGAACTTAGGGAACACACAACAGAGGCCAGAAAGTGCTGAAATCAAATCACCTCTTTAGCATGGGGTTGTCTCTCAAGAGAGTTCTGTTTGTGTTTCTTTCCCTCAGTGGGAGTTTGTGTCAGCCTTCAGACAAGCCCAGCGCCAGCAGAATGCACTAGCAATTGTCAATTCTGGAATGAGAGTCCTCTTTAGAGAGGGAGGTGACGTCATTAAGGAGCTCTCTATTGTGTATGGCGGTGTTGGTCCGACCACCATCAGTGCTAAGAACTCCTGCCAGAAACTCATCGGAAGGTGAGACTCTGTGTCCTTAGCATCCAGGTACCTGAGCCACCTGCCCTGTGGGAAGCTGCAACAGAAAGAAGACAAAATGCTTGGGATCTCCCAGTTTGATGGCTGGGAACGCCAACAAGATATCATTATCCATGTTGCTTCTTAGCAAATTCAGAAATGAACATCTATAATCTGTGTACACAGTGTGTGAGCATGTATGATGTGCACGTGTGTCTGGTGTGCATACATGAGTGTTTGTATATGTGTATGTAAGAAAGAGACAGACAGAAAGGGGGTCAGATGCTCATTTATTCTCATATAAATTTAGATTCTTTTCTAGGGGGAATTCTGATTAAAAATAGAGCATGTGCTAACTGGTTGCTAACCTTCTCTTTTGCTTACCTGAGTTGTTTTATCTCTAGGTAACAATAGCTAATCTTTCCTGAGAACTTTCTAGATGAATTAAGAGAGAGCAGCGATTCGGCACGTGTGTTTTAAGCCTTCAGTGGCTCAGACTGCCTGGTGCACATCTTAGTTCAGTCTCCTTTACTTAGTCAGTCTATTTAACACTATGGAGCCTCCGTTTCGTGACCTGTTATAGAGAGCCAAACCTACTTTATAAGTGTCTGAGCAGGTTACATATGTGAACACACACACAGTGCTACCCCAAAAGCTGGCGTACAGAAATGTCTAGGAGTAGATGAGGCAGCGAGTGACTCCTGAGCTAAGGACTTCCGTTGGGTGAGGATATGGTGAGACCCAGCCAGATGCTTGGAGCGTAGCTGAGCATCCTAAACTCGGCTTGCCTGGCTGTAGAACCTGCTCTCCTGCTTCCCATAAAGACTGCAGCCCTGGGCCTTATCTGTTAGCCCTACCTGTGAGATCCTGAGCCCTGGCAGACTGAGTCTCCTCCCGTGCCTCTCACAGGCCCTGGGATGAAGAGATGTTCCACACAGCGTGCAGGCTGGTTCTGAATGAAGTCACCCTTCCCGGCTCTGCCCCCGGGGGGAAGGTGGAGTTCAAGAGGACCCTCATTATCAGCTTTCTCTTCAAGTTCTACCTGGAGGTGTGCCAGAATCTGAAGAGAATGGTGAGTGGGGCCATTGTGTGGACCGTGATGACCAAAGCAGGGCAGCAGACCCTGCTGAGCATCCATGGACCGGAAAGAACGAGAAACTAGAATCACACACATCCTCCCGATGGCTTTCACTGGGCGGTCTCGCGGATGGCTGTATGTCTGAGGAGGGATTGCAAGGAGGGCACAGACCTGCACAGGGGTTTGCTTGACACCTCAAGTTATTAGGACTTCTCATCTGTCTGCATAATGCTGAGAAAACTTGTTAAGGAGGTGAATGCATTTTCTTCCCACCTGCTGAAGCTTACCTTCTTGCGTGTGATTCCTTGTCTGGGTTCACCCTCATTCATTCTTGGATGGCAGTCACCCCCGTATTGGCATGAGAGTCAGCAGAGGGAGGAGGCTCGGCGTGGTCCCCAGCGATTCAGAGGATGCTGGGTAGAATGACAGTTCTTAGCCATGCTGGTGGCCCACAGGCTTTCCTTTCCTGCTTTCCCTGAGCACAGGGCCACGTGATTGCTGCCCAGAGAAAGCACACCTGGAAAAAGTTCTCTGAAAAGCATTTCCTGGGTGAAAGGAACTTAAACCTAATTGTCCTCATTAGCCTCCTGCCACAGTTAACCCAATTAGACGAGAAGCCAGGACTCCTTGCCTTGTACAGAAATCAGACCGTAACTCTAAGTCCGAGGGAAGAGTTGGGAGAGGGGGCCAACTGGATCAAAACACATTATACAGAGCTCTCAAAGAATTCCTAAAAGTTAATACATAAATAAATCAGTAGAGGACAGGAAGTCCTCTCGTGGAGGTCTTGAAAGGCTGCCTTCTCAGTATAGATGAGAATAAATAAGAACCAATAGGCTGTGTCAGATGTTCACGATGATGAGCTGGAAATCATATATAAATGACGTATCTCCACCAGGTCTCCAAAAGTGAGGAAATAAAGCAACTGTAGACCCTCACTCCCAATGACCAGCAAACAATACAGTTCTTGGTGAATCCGCTGATAAATTTGACAACGTCTGCCACCATTTACCTTCCTCTCTTTGAAAATACTACCTGCTGTCGGCTTTATTTCCTAGTCAATTTTTTTAATTATAAAAGTTAAATCATGAAGTTTATCATTTAACGTCTTCTATAAAGTAGCGCCTGCCCTCCTGTCTGTTCTCAGAGGTCCCTTCTGTGGGGAGACGGCAGCTGTGCCCCCTCTGCCCTTCTCTGTGCCTGCAGATGTCACCAAGCAGCTTTGGGGACATTTGCTATAATGGGCATTGGTTCTGACGTTTTTCTGCGTATCGACTTTTGTTTTTTTTCTGTTTTATTTGACTTCTTTCTGTTGCTGTATTGGTGCATACCCCCTTCCTGCTACTTAGGAGAGCAAGTCTGTCTATCTAGACAAGGTTAAGAAAAGAGTGATGACCAGATAATAATCTAATAGAACAGAGACGGTGGCAGTGAGTGATATTCTGATTTCGTGTGGTCTGTCCCATCACGGGGGAGGAAATGTACCTGCAGGGTCCTGTCCTGTGGTCAGGAGGGCGTTTAGATTTCCAGGGTGAATACTTAATCAACTCCAGACTTCAGGGTAGAGATGTTTGCTGGGAGCTGCACCAGCATTCTCCCCTAGAACATTCTGGTCGATTTAAATTCCCACTGTTCTTTTCCTCTGTCTGCAGGACCCTGCTCACTATCCTAGCCTGGAAGTCAGGCATGAGAGTGCATTAGAAGATCTTCATTCAACTCCTCACTGGAGAACATTGACCCACCAGGTTAGTGCTTGCGCGCGTGTGCATGCATGTGTGTGTGCTCTAGAGTGTGTGTGTTAGTGTGTGTGTGCGTGCGTGTTAGTGTGTGTGCACACGTGCGTGTGTGTACACGTGCTTGCGTGTGCGTGTGTGTGTGTCTGTGTTAGTGTGTGTGCATGCATGTGTGTGTTTAATTTCAAATACAAGAAGGGCGGTGGGGGCACATGACTTTAATCCCAGCACTCAAGAGATAGAGGCCGGCGGATCTCTGTGAGTTCAAGTCCAGCCTGGTCTACGAGAATGAGGTCCAGTGTAGCTAGGGCTACACAGAGAAACCCTGACTCAAAGAACAAAACAACCAAATAAGCAAATCAAAGAGGGGACTGCAGAACCTTTACCTGTTGGAGACACGTTGCCTTCTTCAGTATTTATTAAAACTTCCTAACTAGCCGGGCGGTGGTGGCGCATGCCTTTAATCCCAGCACTCGGGAGGCAGAGGCAGGCGGATCTCTCTGAGTTTGAGACCAGCCTGGTCTACAAGAGCTAGTTCCAGGACAGGCTCCAAAACCACAGAGAAACCCTGTCTTGAAAAACCAAAAAAAAAAAAAAAAAAAAAAAAAAAAAAAAAAAAAAAAAAACCAAAAAACTTCCTAACTAGCTTGGGAGTGTGGTTCGGTGGTGGAGTACGGACAGGGCCTTGGTTTTGATACCTAGTACCTCAAAAAGGGGAAAAGAAAAGTAGCCCAAACCAATTAAAAATCACGCTAAAAAACCACCTCCCCCCCCCAAAAAAAAACCCCAAACAACAAAAGAAAACAAAGCAACCCAAAAACTAGGAAATGTTAAAGAAATATGCCAGGTTTTATCTTAAAGCCCCCCCCCCCTTTTTAATACTATGGCTTCAGGCCGTGGACATAAACAAGTTGGCCCATTGCTCCTGGCTTCCTACCCTGGCTTTGTAGCTATTCATCAAAGCCTAGTTCTGAGTTGGCCAGTGAAATGTTTTGGTACATTTCAGAGGACAAGGACACACCCCTGTCCCCAGGGGCCATGGAACCACAACACAAGATGTTGCAACAGCTGCTAGTTTGTTTTTCTCCTGTACTGGACTACTTTCTTCCCGAGTCCTTCCAGTCCACGTGGGTTTCCACAGGCTCATATTATTGTGAAATCAATCAGAGCACTGTGAGCAGTTTCCCAGGTTTCCTGCTGCAGGCTACACGATGAGAGTGTGCGACCCCGTAGCTTTGGTTGTTTTGGTTTGTTTTTCCAGACACGGTTTCCCTGGGTAGCCCTGGCTGTCCTGGAACTCACTCTGTAGACCAGGCTGGCCTCGAACTCAGAGATTCACTTGCCTCTGTCTCCCGAGTGCTGGGATTAAAGCTGTGTGCCATAGGGCTGGCTTTCCCATAGCTCTCAAATGGAAGTTCCTGTCATAACATCATAGAAATATAACTGGATAAGATTAATGTGTGTTTTCTTGAAATAATTGCCAGGGAACTGGACCTAGAGTTTGTTAAGCAAGGAATGGGAAGAAATTTTAAAACCTCAGTACACCCAACCTGTTGACAGATTTCGTTATAAAAATTCAAATCACACCACAGTGAACGCTAAATTTGCTGAGGGTCCCTGGAGGTTTGCAGTTCAATATGTTCAAAAAATTTGAATATGCCAAACTGCTTTGGAAGTGAACATTTTGAAAGTTAAGAACAGCTGCCTTTTCCCTAGTGTCCTGTGAAAGAACACGCTCACAGTCTGTGACTTATGGAGAGATAGCACTTTGGCCATGGATTGCATTTCAGGGAGGAACCAAAGTCAATGATGGTCGTTCAGGTGATCAGAGAAAACTGAGTCTCCTGAGCAGTTGATATTAAATGGGTTTTTACAGCAGTGTTCTGAATCAATGTTTGGGGTGTTCTGTGTCTCCCACATAGATAAATTTTGTGGTCTCAGTTTCTCTCTCTCTTCCCCCCCCTCTCTCTCTCACACACACACACACTCATTCTCTCTCTCTCTCTCTCTCTCTCTCTCTCTCTCTCTCTCTCTCTCTCTCTCACACACACACACACACACACACATATATGAATATCCAAGTTTCTAGACCTATTTCAGCTCTCACAACAAACACTTCTCCCAATCACGTTCTTGCTTTGGAAGTTCGCTTTCAAACCCTCACAGACACAGGTCATCGGTGACAGAGGAAGGTTGTTGGCCATCAGGGTCCTTGATGAGTGGACCCCTGCTTTTAAGCTCTGCCATGAGGAGTAGATGGCAGGGTGAGGGAAGCATGGCAGAGCCAACTGTGACCCTCATACCAGCAAGTAAGAAAGAAACAGGATACGCTCCCCCAATGGCTTAACACCTCCCACTCCGCCCTGCCCCAGTAGAACCAAGCCTTTGGGAGACATTCTGCATCCAGACCGTCCCTGGTGACTTCAGGAGATCACCTGACTGGGGGCTAGCCACCTTCACCCACTGTCTCTAGTCAGGTAACAAGCAGAAGGAGGTAGCCAAGTGCACTCGCCCGCTGTCCACTCCAGCTGGCTGCTACTTTGATAAATCAGCGTTCACGTCTGGCTGTCACGGCCTTGAAATTTTCCTCAGTCTTTTGGAACACCGAACACAGTAAAGTTTGAGAAGATTTTCTCCACGGTTGTGAAATGTTCTATTATTTACAGTAAAAGGTGTTAGCATTAATAATAGAAAACTCCAGGAGCCTTTTAGATTCCTGGGAACACGTTGGCTCAGTGTCCGAGCCTATAAATTACCTAGAATTCTGCTCCTCAGGATGGAAACAGAAAATGTCTGGGAGATTTTATAAAAACAAAAAAGAGATGTGGGTAATTTTTCACTCAGATAGTGTGGGAGCTGAGAGCCTATATAATATGATTTTTCTGTACTTCGGGGGGCAATTTTTTCAGAGAAACCAATTTCTCCCTCTGCAGCATTTGAGCAGACGTACCTGGTGATGCTGTATCATCTGTTTGTGTTTTCCTCCCCAGCTCAGGTCTCTGAGGAGAGGGAGGGGGCGCTGTCAGGGAGCAGGGCAGTGAGTTGGATGGGTGGAGCCGGTGGATGTTGGGGTCCGCTTCAGATCCCCGCTCCAGCCTGAATCCCAGGGTGTAGATTTGGCGTCATATAAAGAAGGGATTGAAACCCATGTGCTGAGAGCAGTGGAGTTTCCGTCAGCGATATCTGGGATCTGCATTTCAAAAGCTAAGAAAATGAAAATGTGTCACACTTCCACGTTCCAGTCTGACTATTGAAGTGTTCGGATTTTCACACTCAGGAGTATTCTGGCGTCAGCATACATGTACACAGCTACTCTCTCATGGGGGACACACTCTGTGATCATCCCTGCAGTCTCAATGGAAACCTAAAGCTAGATGTCGGTCCTTTATTCCACAGAGCGTGGACCCAAAGCAGATTCCTCAAGACCCGATTGGGCGTCCCATCATGCACCTCTCCGGGATTAAGCATGCCACCGGCGAGGCCATCTTCTGTGACGACATGCCTGCAGTAGACCGGGAGCTTTTCCTGACTTTCGTGACCAGTTCCAGAGCACACGCTAAGATCGTGTAAGTGTTCTCACCCCACAACTGGGGAGATTCTCCTCCATGTCTGACTCTGCTCTGTTAATGGAAAGTAGTGGAATGAAGGGGGTGAACGGAGGCTTGGTGACCCCCAAACTAGAGAGGACGTGGGCTTGAAATGTCGGATTCCTCACGAACATCCTGCACACAGTCACTTGACTGTGCCCCAACTTCGTCCTGTGTCTGGCAGAGAACTGTCAGAGTAGTTACCTCTCCTACGGTCCTTATTTCCTAACCACCACATTCTCAGTGTCTCTGGCCCACGTGTCTGCTCTGAGGAGCTGTCTACTCTGTTTCCCAAGGTCCATGGACCTGTCAGAGGCGCTCAGCCTGCCAGGCGTGGTGGACATCATTACTGCAGATCATCTTCAGGATGCAAACACCTTTGACACAGTGACGTTCCTGGCCACAGATGAGGTATTGCCTTTTTGTTTTCTGTTTGAACAATTTTCCCAGTCAGTGGCATCTCATGTTTTCATAGAGTTAGTGTCTAATTTGTCGTGGGAGGAGTGAGAATATGAGCAAAGAGGTCAAACCATGATGGGTTGACCCACTCAAACAGTTTACCTGAGCTAATGGGAGCTCGCCAACACCAAACTAATCCCTCTGAATGTGGTTGACAGTTGCATGGCTGGGGCACACTGAGGGGCCACTGGCAGTGGCACCAGGATTTATCCCTACTGCTTGTACTGGCTTTTTGGGATCCTGTTCTCTTTGGATGGATACCTTGCTCAGCTTAGATATAGTAGGGAGGGCATTGGGCAGTCCCCAAAGCAATGTGCCTTACCCTCTCTGAGGAGTGGATGGGGATTGCTGGATATGTGGAGGGGAAGAGAGAAAGGGAGGGAGTGAGAACTGGAATTTGTATGTATAATGAATTCAGATTCTAGAGGAAGGAATCCACGGTTCATTCATCCACACTGTTCCGTATCCCATGGCATTTTATAATGAACTCAGCAAAGACAAGCAGACCCCTGTCCTTACACCACTTCCCCTCCAGGGACGACCTAATGGGCTCAGCCCCCTCTCCTTGTGATAAGTTCATTTACATGTTGTAGATAACCCCCTGCCTACTGTAATTCCTGAAGTGAGAGCTCACGCTTTATTTATGTGTCTGTTTCATGTACTGCTTCCCAGATGGGGTGAAGCCGAGGGGAGCTGTTCTAACACAGGCCAGGTGAAGGTGTCAAATGATTCACTTTGACGACGGGATCTCAGGCTACTGCAAAGCAGCAAAAACGGGACGGATATTCTCGGCATAGCTGAGACATCTCAGTCCTCTGTCTACCCAAAGAACTTCCTAATTTCAAACAGTCCCGCCTTTGGCTCTCCCTAAAAGACAGCTAGGCCCTCACAATTCTGAAGTCAAGTGTGAAGCTCCGCAAGGCAGGCCTGTGCACACCATTAGAGGCCATGTGACTCATGGCCTTTCAATGTTAACAAGTCAGGCTGCACACGGTACCTGTCCTCAGAGTCTGCCCCACAGTCTACCCCACACAAGCAGAGTTTTGCCTCTCTAAGAGTGGGAGCGAGGACCACAGCCAATGGGAGGAGCCCAACTGCGTGTGCCTCCTTTCCGTGCCTCAGGTGCATTGCGTGGGCCATCTGGTCTGCGCCGTGATCGCTGAGTCTGAGACCCAGGCCAGAAGAGCAGCGAAGCGAGTGAAGGTCGTCTACCAAGACCTGGAACCGCCGATCCTGACAATTGAGGTATGAGGTCAAGCTGGTGGAGGCAGATCAGGGGCCAGAGCGCCGGTGTGAGTGGTCAGCGGTCGGTCCGTTCCAGGGCTGTGGTACCCTGGCAAGCCTTACATGAGCCGTCAGTCTGGGGCTGGTGGCCCCCGGTGCCCCACTGCCCTGTGCAAAAGAAAAGCTCATGGCCCTCCAGGACGAGCGTGACTTTAGCAGACAGAGCCAGTGACTCCAGTCATTGGTGGTTTAGCCAGCATTTATAGGTAGTTACACCATGGAGCCCTTTATGTGTCTTATGTCACCGAAGGCTGTATGAGCGCCTTCTCAGAGAGGCCGGGCAAACACTAGGAAGTGGGGGCAATGACCAGGGATGGATAGCTCTGTCTCGGTCTTCGTCAGCCCGGAACACAATCGTTCTCCACTGGGTCCCCTTAGGTATTAGGTGTTTTCTGAGCAGCCTGCGTCCTTGGACTCACTGGTCACATTTCCATTCGCTTCCCAGAGAATCTCTGAAGCTTGGCTTTCAGCTTAGCGTCCCAGGGCCAGTGGGGGGAACGTCAGGATTCCTTCCACAAGAGGAATGTGACCCAGACCCGATCTTTTTCCACGGGGCTTGGACTCCCAGGCTTTCTAACCCAGGAAGCCTCGCTTTTCTCCCCATTCCCGTTCCAGGAAGCCATACGGCACAAGTCCTTCTTTGGGCCGGAAAGGAAGCTGGAGTGCGGGGATGTTGATGAAGCCTTCAAAATGGCTGATCAAATTCTTGAAGGTAAAGCTTGCTTTAGCAGGGAGCAGCAGGGAAACTTTCTAGTCATGTCTAGTTAAGGTCTCGCCTTGCCTCCTAGAAACCATCCCACAGCTTCAAGGGTGCTGCTCCCAGGGAGCAAGTCCCCATTCAGACCACCTTTCCCTGTGTCTCTAGTGGCACCCACAAGCCATGTGAGGGACCCAGAAGCAGGGCGTCTTCTCGTTCATCGCCAGCCTGCTCTGTTACTGTGACTTTCCCCCTCATTGTTGGAGGATATTTTTCTCAAATACAGAATTCTGGGTTGACTACAGTCGAAAGTTTTGTCCCTGCTCCTCTGTCACCATGGTTACCGAGGAGAAATAACAGTGTTCTCAGAAGTGCTTTCTTCTCACAGAACAGGTACCGACGTTTTCCCTGGCTTAGTTTAATCTTTAGGTTTTTTTTTTCTGAAATTGAACCGTGCTGAGTCATGCTGAGGATTGCTTTGGATTTATCCAGTTTGAGAGTCACTCGGCATCTTAAATCTGTGGATTTCTATTATCTGCCAAGTTTGGAAAATTCTCAACCATTACTTCTCAAATACTTGATTTCAATGACACAAGCACCCAATGTCCTGTTCTTGGCCACATGGTTTATGAGACTCCATTTTTCATAGTCTAATTATTATATTTTTCAGATTGGCATATTTTTATTATTGTTGTTGATGTTATTATTATTATTTGAGTTTTTCATGACATGTTTTTTTTTTCCCTGTCTGCCATGGAACTCACTATGCAGACAAGGCTGGACTTGAACTCACAGAGATCTGTCTGCCTCTGTCTCCCAAGTGCTGGGATTAAAGTCATTACTACCATATCTTTCTTGTTGGAATCATTGACGTGGCCCAGCAAGGAGCTGGGGAGTACTCATGACACCCTGACATGGGTGGGAGTCTGGCTCCCCTCTTGACCTCTGCAGATGGAGCTGGGGCTCCAGGTCCTTCTGTGGCATCTGTTGGTATCGACTGCTTCCTGGGTAAAGGGATTCTGTCTTCTGAGTCTTCTCTCCTTAGGGTCCTTTGGCGTTCATGAGGCTGTTTGTTTTTCCATAGCTCCAAAATTAGTTATGTAACCAGCAGGCATCTTTTGATGTCCTCTTGGCTGTTGAGAAGCAGAGAGAAAATAAGAAACACCTGTACTATTAAGTGATCGGACCCGCTTTACAAGAAGCAGTTAGGAGACAGTATTGGAAAGACGGGGCAAGGCACTAAACCCGCTAAGTCAAAAATAACCTGAGTGGAGGAACTGAGAGAAAGGAGAGTGTGGCGAGGGTCACAATCACCCAGAAATCCCGCAAAGAAGAAGCTTTCATTTGCCTCTGTAGTGGGAGTGAGGTTTGTACTTCGCCTGTGGGTGTTTTGGGATTTCTGGCTTCTCTAGAGCCAGTACTGGCACACATGAGGTGCAGGACAGCAGTAACTCTGAGAGCCAACTGCCGTTGGGGTCCTTTATTGTATCCTGAAGTCCCTACTCACACTGCTTTGTCTCTCTAGCTTTATGGACTTCTGTCAGCTTGGAGGGAGGGGATGGATTTATTTGAAAATAATATGTCAAAAATAGAGATTTCAGTATGGGAGATTTATGCAGAGAAGGGCTACCCTGTTATCTAGAGAACAAAGGGAAAGGTCAGGTTTGTTGGTGGAGAAAAGAGCATCCAAGTTCCATTTTACAAAAGCCCAGTGACGTTGGCAGCATCGCGGGCAGAACGTGGGCATACTCTGACTGGCGTGTGTCAATATTTGGTAGATAACAGTTGTGTCTAATAGTTACATTAGGCCCTCTTCACTTTGGGTCTGTCTCGGGAGATAGTTCTGGAATGCAGACACACAGGCCGTGCTCTCTCCATTGGCCTCTGGCTGTCATTTCTGTTGTGTGTGACACGGTGACTCGATTTTGGACAATTAACTGTCACACTTCTTAGATCAGCTTACACGTAGGGTTCAGGGGACTAGATACATTTAGGGGGAGGAATGGGGAGGAGCAGAATATTCCTACAAGTCTCCTGTTATAGGATTTTGACTCTAGAGACTCAGAGGTCTTTCCTTAGGTCTCTGGCTGCACACAGCCAGCTCCAAGATCCCCCTCTATAGCTCTGCTTTCACCCTGGAAGCTGAACATTGGGATTCGTCACCTTCACGGTGAGGCTTCTCTGCTAGAGAAGCTCACTCAGTGGAGTTTCTGTGTCTGGAGACAACAAGAGTAGGTGGAGGAGACTGCCTGCTTTTCTGCCAGCTTCTGACGTCTAAGTATTTCCTGTGACAGGTGAGATGCATATAGGAGGCCAGGAGCATTTCTATATGGAAACCCAGAGCATGCTTGTTGTTCCCAAGGGAGAAGATGGAGAGATTGACGTCTACGTGTCCACACAGTTTCCCAAATACATACAGGTAACACAGGGTCGTAAGGAGGGGGGCGGGGCTAAATGGTTTCTGCCAGCAAAATGGACCGAGAACAGTTACAGGCAGGACAACATATTGAGTACTAATAGCCATATTAAACTGTAGCTTCCTAACATGGAAGAGGGTTTTTATTAAAGTAGGGAGAAGACTTTGTCTGTGGATCCATAGCTTTAAAGTCGGCAACAGCAGGCATCTTTTGGTGTCCTCTTGGCTGTTGAGAAAGAGAGGGGAAAACAAGAACAGCCTGTCCTGTCAAGTGATGGGACCCGCTTTACAAGAAGCAGTTAGGAGACAGTACTGGAAAAGACGGGGCAAGGCACTAAACCCGCTAAGTCAAAAATAACCTGAGTGGAGGAATCAGAGAAGGGAGAGTGTGGCGAGTGTCAGAATCACCCAAATTCCTACAAAGAAGAAGCCTTAATTTGCCTCTGTAATTGGAGAGAGGCTTTTTAGATGGTGGAAGTGAGGCTATCTCTGGCAGTTCCGCGGTTCAAACACCACTCAGCCATTCAACCACGGGTCTCTTCTGAAAACACTGGATGCTTTGGTCGGCCTGCACTGGTCTAAGCATCTACGTAAAAGTTAGGGGGCAAAGCAGAGGGACCTGGAAGCCGTGAGGAGGCACCAAGGAGCCAGGGGAGGAGGAGCATGGGGGGTGAACAGGGCACTGGGCAGGTAGAGCACCAAGAGGGACCAGATCCCTGCTGCTCCATAGATCTCCTCTCTTTCCTGTGTGACAATGGGTTATTATTATCTTGGGCTCCCCTTCAATAGAAACCAGTTGTTTAGACAAAATGGTCTATAAATATTAGGGTGATCAACACATCCTGGGAAGCCCAGCTGGGCGGTATTCTCAGTTTCCCAGTAAGGACAGGAAAAGTAGAGACTGGCGAAAAGAGAAGCTTAGAAGACCACAGCATCTTACTGATTCAGAAAACCTCCCTGAGGGATTAGGGGGAAAGATACTCTGGTCTAGTAGACAAAGGACTATTTCACTGCTGTAGGAAGAACTAGTTAATATTAACAGTGGTTTTGGCAATGTCATTCAAGCCAAATGAGCTAACCATGAGCATGAGTGTGGGTGATGGTTATTGGACATTTTCCTTCTGTTTTTGATAATAGCTACATCATGACTTGTGTATCGTATTCAATATTATGAAATCCAAATGTGTAACGGTCATGGCTCTTGGGGAAAGACTTCCTGTTAAGCTTGTGGGTGTAACAGTGATGGCCGTAAGTTTTTCTGAAGATGGGACTAATGAAAACATTACTGTCCCCAGGATGTAGTTGCCTCTACCTTGAAGCTCTCAGTCAACAAGGTCATGTGTCATGTAAGGCGTGTTGGTGGGGCGTTTGGAGGAAAAGTGGACAAAACCAGCGTCTTGGCCGCCGTCACTGCCTTTGCCGCCAGCAAGTAAGTGGGGAAACCCGTTACCAGATGCCAGCTTAGGAAACGTCTTTGCCTTTTTTAAGAACCAAAAGAAATATCAATTTCTGAAAAATATGATGGAAACCAGTGTGAAAATATTACGGTTCTTGAGCTGGGTGTTAGTCCCAGCACTTGGAGGCAGAAGAAGGAGGACATCTGAGTGCAAGGCCAATTTGGTCTACAGAATGAGTTCCAGGACAGTCAGACAGAGAAACCCTGTCTGAAAAAAAAACAAAATAAATAATAAACAAGCAAATAAATGAAATATTATACTACTTGGAAAGTCAACAGAAACAGGATGGAGTCACTTGCTTTGAGCACTGAGAGTCTGATGTATATGCTTATAGATCAGCTCTATAACTGCTTAGTCTCCCCAAGTCAATCAACCTCCCTCTTTTCTCCCTTCACCTCGGTGTGTTTGTCTTTCTTTCTCTCTCTTTCCTCTCTCTTGAATTAAATACATATTCAGGGTTAAGCTTACATTTATTGTCTCTCTCAAAACCTCACCATAGGAAATTATTAGTATACAAAAGAGTTTCACAATAACCCAAAATAGAGATTAATTTATGTGGGAATAAACTCACAGAATGAGTAGCGATCTGTAGTTCTCTATGTACTCCTGGGAACTGGAACTGAATCCAGCAGCCAAGAGGCGTGCATGCCCCTACATCTGCATGGATAGCACACGAAACCAGGCCCAAAGTGGGGTAGGATTTCCCACAGCAGGAAATTGCCTTTGGAGCCAACACACCTAGAAGGCATACTATCATGGAGGAAAACTCGCTAGCTCACTTGCTCTCTTGTTTCATGCTTCTTTATTTTCTGTCTCAGACATGGTCGCGCAGTCCGCTGCATTCTGGAAAGAGGAGAAGACATGTTAATAACTGGAGGCCGCCACCCTTACCTTGGAAAGTATAAAGTGAGCAGGAGAAGGAGTCGGGGAAAAAGTTGTGCTGCAGATAAAGTATTCTATAAACGCAGATGGCAGTGTCTGTCTGCTCTGCTGGGGAGAAAACATGCATCAACAGATGTGTCCTCTTCAGGGTGTCTACAGCTGTGATGAAACGCCATGACCCAGCACTTCAGGGAGGAAAGGGTTAATTTTACTCACAATTGCATATTACAGTTCATCGTTGAAAGCATTTAGGGCAGAAACTCAATCAAGGCAGGATCCTGGATGCAGGAGCTGATGCAGAGGCCATGAAGGAATTATTTGTTCCCCGTGGCTCGCTCGACCTGCTTTCTTATAGCACCCAGGACCACCAGCTCATGTTGGCATCACCCCAATGAGCAGGGGCCTCCCCCATCAATCATTAATTAAGAAAATGTCCTACATCCCTGACTACAGCACAATCTTATGGAGATATTTTCTCAATTGCTGTTCCCTCCTCTCAGGTGACTCTAGCTTGTGTCAAGGTGACATAAAAACCAGGACAGAATGATCATCTGTTTTTCTACTTATGTGCTCCAGTTGAATTACCATCCAGTTCAATGAGATTTCCTGCTTTGCTCAGAGATGTCAGAGAGAGAGAGAGAGAGAGAGAGAGAGAGAGAGAGAGAGAGAGAGAGAGAACCAGCTAGAATTGTGCACTGCAGAGTGAATAATAGGAAAACCTCTGACTGTGTATGTCCATGAATGGAGATCTGATAGCCATTCTTTTCACAGAAAAGGAAAAAATAGAATAATTCCTATAACAATAGTGCTATATGAAATTGCAATTATTTGCAAATTGTTCCTCATTTTTAATATATCAAACGTATCTTGAAAAACCATGACCCAGAAGTTCCTAGAAAAGGTTTTATCATAGAAATTCATTATCTTTTGCCTTTTAAAAGACCATTTTACATTTTCAAGTTGTCTGATAGCTTTAACAAATAACCAAAACCTGTCAGGATCTTAAGCCTTTATTATGTCATTTCTCATGTAGGTAACAGCCTTGTAGCAAGCATAGATTTGGGGAGGGAGGCCTTGCTCTAGTCACTCAGGGACCTGTCTCTCTAATGACTTTATCTCTTTAGACTGCACTCTCTAACGCTGTGACCATGAGCAATGTATAACTATTTAAATTAACAAAATACAATTAAACTAAGATTATGTTCTATAGTGGCATTAACAATATTTCAAGTGCACAGTGGCCACCTGTAGTTACTGACTACCATGGTACACATGTAGTCACGATGTTGTCATCGTCCCCAAGGACTCTATTGCAACTCTGTACAGGGTCTCTGAGTCCTCCGTGGAGCTGTATACACAAGGCAGTGGGCAAAGGCACACTAATGAGGCTGATACATGAGGTCCAGCTCTGTAAGTGGGGGACTTAGCTTCTGTCTTTGAGACTGACTTCCCTGGCTAGGAAATGGAGTCTTGTGTGCTCAGATACCAGCCTGGGGGAGCCTTGAGCCTCAGAATAACAACTTTAAACTTGACCTCACACGGAACAGTGAGACCGAGTTGATGGTTGATGAGTTGCAGCCGTAACTGGTTTGAGTCCTCACAGGAGGCTCGTGATACTGCTGCAGGCAGGATGGTCTGAGAGTAAGAGGATGGAGCAGGATGTGGCTCAGGAGGCAGGAGGAATGCAGGCAGGAAGAGGTAGCATTGAGACGTGGTTGTAGGATATGGACCAGATGAGCTCCCTTAAAACAGTGCTTGTTGAAAACCTTAGCACCATGTGACAAAGAAGGCCACAGAAGACAGCCTAGAGATTTCTAAAAGAAAAAAAAATTCAGAAAGCAGTGAGCATTCTGGCAGGAAATTGGTGATCTGGTTTGTGTAAGTTTGGAGGAGAAAGGAAAACTGGACATGGAAACAGAAATGCCCTTCACCTAAATGCACCTTCACTGAAAGAACTGGGCTGTAGTTACAGAGGCCAAGACCATGGCAGTGATGGCCAGTGGTGCAGAGCGGCGTGAGGACTGGGAATGAGATTGATATTTCCATGGTAACACGGATGCTCTGTCTAGTGAGCTTTTGTGCTTCTACTTCTGCACATCCCCTGATTTATTTCCATTTCAAAGCTAGGCAGAGAGGTTCCCCTGTGTACTCTCTGTGTTTCCCGTGGCTGTGACAAAACACCCTCCAAACATCTTAAAGGAGTAAGGATTTATTTTGCTTTCTAGTTGGAGGGAAGAGCCCATCATGGCGAGGGTGTGGAGAGGGCAGGAGCAGAGCGTGAAGGGTGTTCACACTGCAGCGCACACCGGAGGAAGGGAAGTGTGGGAGCTATGCTCAGCTCCAGGTCTTCTCTGAAGCTGTCTAGGACCTAAGCCAAGGGGATGGTGCCACCCACCATCAGGGTTGCTCTTCCCACTTCAGTTAACACAATCAAGATGATCCCTGCAGGGATGTCCAGAGGCGATTCTAGATCTGTTAAATTGGTGATTAACTGCCGCACAGTGTTTTCCCAGGGTCACTAAGCCAGCTCCACATCAAAGAAACAGATTTTCAGTCTGACTCTGTGAAGCTTTCCAAAGCATGACTAAGCAAACTTTCTGTAGACTCGATCTCCTGAGCCAGTATCAACAGGCATTTCTCTGGCCCCTGCCCACAGGTGGGATTCATGAAGGATGGCCGAATCGTGGCCCTGGACATGGAGCATTATTGCAATGGAGGGAGCTCCCTGGATGAGTCCTTATGGGTAAGCATATTAAAGGAGGTTTTCATTGTCCAAAGAGTGTGACAGGAAATGACTCCACTCAGGAACCATTTACTCTTTATGTAACACTTAAGAAAAGCATAGAGACTCTTACTGCACAGTAGCATAGAGTTACTGCAAATCACAAGTGGAGAGGAGACCGTGGCCAAATTGTGTCTCTGCTTCCTCTCCATGCTGCCCACACCCAGCTGTGAGCTCTGGACTGAGCTTTCTCAGCTTTGGCTCTCTGGATATTTCCAACTGTGTAACTCTTTATGGGGTCATCCTGTGCACTATGAGATGTCACCGGCATCCTTGACCTGTAGATATCCCTGTCATGCCAGCTCCCAATCTGAGCAGCCAAAACTATGTTCAGACATTGCTAAATATCCACATTTGGTAGGAGGAAGGATTTCCTCTGGTTGAGTATCGAGCATTAAAGCAGATACCAGAATGCCTTTAAAATTTCTAGACTGTCTCAGTCTATAGGCCCAATGCTTAGGGGATACAGACATATCCAAGGCTTCTAGAAATAGCCAGAACTTGAAAAAATGATTTGCGCAAAAGTGTGAAAATCAAAGGCAATAATTGAGAAGAATTCAAATCCCTTAAAATTGTATTACAGCAAATTGTATTGACCTGGGTGTCACGTATTTCAGCATTCTTGTTGAGATGTGAAGAGGGAGCTATTTCCAGCCTGGTTTCACTGGGAGGTGTCTGCAT
This sequence comes from Microtus obscurus, assembly GCA_963919715.1. NCBI lineage: Eukaryota > Metazoa > Chordata > Mammalia > Rodentia > Cricetidae > Microtus > Microtus obscurus. The sequence continues at coordinate 1,498,086 of CAWTZC010000381.1, forward strand.
GATAGGACATTCACAGAAGGCCAAAGTTTTCTCACGTCCATTCTGGGTTTCTGCAGGTGATTGAAATGGGGCTTCTGAAGACGGAGAATGGATACAAGTTTCCCAACCTACGCTGCCGGGGCAGAGTCTGCAAAACCAACCTTCCATCCAACACGGCTTTCCGTGGATTCGGCTTTCCTCAGGCAGGACTGGTCACTGAAGTCTGTATCACAGAAGTGGCAATCAAATGTGGCCTGTCCCCTGAGCAGGTAACCCTCCTCTAGCTTGTGTATAAAATATGCTGACTATCTGAGCTGGGAAAGCTTGGGGTTGTTCCGGTTGAAGAATTTGAGAGGTGATCCAGAGAGGAAATCACTGGCCTAAGTCTGTCCAGCCTTTATTGCCTCTGTCCTCTTATTTTGGTAGCAGGAGTGAGAGAGGAAATATTCAAAGGTATCCCTTCTTGTCGATAGCAATGTAGATCTCTTAAAATCTACAATACCTCCAAAGGCACATTGCATTTTGTTCCACTTTTTCTCTTACAGGGATCTAGGCAATTTCTAGACCGGTTTCTGGGGGAGCGTGTGTTTTTATAATGGCCTCTATCTGCTGTGGGCGGAGCTGACCATAACTGGGAGGGTTTCTCATCTAGGAATAGAAGACACTTGGTGTCTTTTGCTCTTGGGTGAGGGTCTTAGTTGCTGGTTCTGGGAAGACAGTCACCGTCTACTCTGGGTGTCAGACTTCTGGGGAGATCAGAATATGTTTGGTTGTGGTTTCCTGTGTAAGACCTATCCACGACTGAGCCAGTCAGCATTTCATCATGGGTAGTGGAAGGAGATCATGCAGCTTCACCCTGCCTTGAGGGAATAATGGCTGTTAGTGGTTGCTCTCGGCAGGGCATGTCGCTTTCTTCAGTGGTGTAACCACTAGTCAGTTCCCCATGCTGCAGAAAATAGCCTCCTACCCAAGACTGCATGAGCCGCAGGAGTTGTGTAGAGTTGTTCATACAAAGCATGCACGGGTGGGAGAGCCTGGGAAGGAGAAAGGTTTCAGTGGGGTGGGCCAGGGGCTAAGGAGGACAACGGGAGGGGAAACAGCTAAAATGTGCAGTGCGCATGCACGGAACTCTCTAAGAATTTACAGAGTAATCTCATCTGTCCTTCCTCCTAGCCATCAGTTCAATTTAGACAAATATCCCCGTGCGGTTGGCTTTGGGAATAAGTGGTCCTATCTCGCCAGAGCATCTACGTAACCCAGGTTGCATAGCCCAGGCACCTTTCAACAGATGCCCACAAATACAAGAACTGAGAGTCAGGGATGTAACCGGACCATACTGAGACACACAGGAATAGAGGCCAGGGGCTCCATCCTATAAACTTGAACAAGAATGGCATAGAAACAAGAGAGTCTAGCATAGCTGATGCGATTCTGAGTGGGGGATAAGGAAAATGTCGTGCCTGAGAAGGGCTTTAGCGCCCACGGGGCAGCACATAAGTTGGCCCTTTCAGGATGGGCAGAAGTGGAGGAAGAGGACAGGGGGTGAACAAACTGTGTCTTCTGAGCTTCCCCTCTCTTCTCATTCTCCTCTCCTTTCATAGGTTCGAACCATAAACATGTACAAGCCAATCGATTGTACCCACTACAAGCAAGAGATCAATGCCAAGCCCCTCCTGGAGTGCTGGAGAGAATGCATGGCCAAGTCTTCCTTCGCTACGAGGAAAACAGCTGTAGAAAAATTCAATGCCGAGAATTCCTGGAAGAAGAGGGGGCTGGCCATGATTCCCCTGAAGTTTCCTGTGGGTCTTTTCACAGTAGCCATGGGACAGGTCAGTTCTTGGAACCCAGGCTGGGATGTCACCTGTCCGAGACCTGGGGAAACAGAGGAGCTGAGGAAATATCCTTCACACTGGCTCAGCCGTGTGATGGCCCGGCCCAGCTGTTAAGCCCCACCCAGGCTGGGTTTAGCATAAGCTGCAGTACTCTGGGACACAATGGCTCTTCTGCTTATGCCCCCACCGTGGGTAAGGACATTCTTGGTGGGAAATGGGGCACCTGTGATTTACTGCAGGCTGACACTAAGCAGCTGAGATACCAGCTTTGGGTCCTGGTCATGTGTCCAGGAAGAGACTCCTCTTCTCCCACTGGGACTTGGTGTTTCTAGATATGAAATAGACATGGGACATTGTGGGGCACTGGGTGCCCTACTTCTTGCTTGGTAAGGGTTAGCTAAACCTGGAAAGGTAAATTATTTAACTTTTTAAATGCAATTTTAGGAGTTGCTTTTCCTCGTAACTTTCTTTTCTTTTTTCTTTTTTTTTAATGGGTTTTTGAGATAGAGCTTCTCTGTAGCTTTGGAACCTGTCCTGGAACTAGCTCTTGTAGACCAGGTTGGGCTCAAACCAGAGATCTGCCTGCCTCTGTCTCCCGAGTGTTGGGGTTAAAGACAAGCACCGCCACCACCTGGCTCTCCTTATACCTTTAAAGAGATAAGTTTTTGCATTGCTGTCCTGGTTCCTTTATCTGACTAAATCAGTCTTTGCTTAGCCCTTAAACTCCACTTACTCTTTCTGCCTCTGGTTTTGAATAGAACTTGCGTGTGCTCACTGGTGAAGGACCGCTGTGTTCTAGCTTGCTGTATAGCAGCGATGGGGACTCCTCATCTAATCTATTACACATATGTGTGTATGTTGTGCATGCACACAGAGATGCAGCCAAGCCCTGGCGTCACTGGTTGTGCCTCCTCTGTTTGCATGGGTCTCATGGAGGGAGAACCAGGAATGGGTGGGGCCGTGGGATGGACTCCTATTGACACCTATGCACTTTGTGGCGGGAACGAGAAGACCGTGAGCAGAGAGTAGGAGGGTCCCTTCCTCTCCCCATCTTTATCCTGTCACCTTCTAGATAAACAATCACAGTCACACACTGAATTAGAATCCACAGTGGACAATTCTAGCCTAGTAAGACTTGGTAGAAGCCGCATGCTCGTCAGTTGTAAACGAGGTCACTTAGTCTAGCTGCTTCTGAGTAGACGAGCTTTATATTCTGTGGGCAGCGTGGTTGCTTCTGCACCGTTCGGAGGAGCTGTGCAGTCAGGTGTTCACTCCAGAGGTCTGCAGCTCTGTGCCAAGATGGCTCAGGTCAGTGGTTCTCAACCTGTGGGTCGCGACGCCTCCGAGGGTCACAAATCAGATATCCTGCATATCAGATATTTACATTATGATTCATAACAACAGCAAAATTACAGTTATGAAGTAGCGATGAGAGAATTATATGGTTGGGGATCACTACAACTTAAAGAACTATGTTAAAGTGTTATAGCATTAGGAAGGTTGAGAACCACTGGTGTATTGTGGTTCTGGGTCATTTTGCAACCAAACAATAAACGTTTCTCTGTGAACCTTATTTGGATTAGCATTTTGGGGTGATCACCATGCAGCACTGGCCCTGCCGTTGCCCTGGTTCTGTTAGGATATATATTTGGGGGACAGGGACTGGGGAGAGGGGTGGACAGTGTTTTAGTTACAGTGACATGTCCTGACAGGGGTCAGCGTCTTTTCTGATTCACCTCTTTTCTTCCCCTCTCCAGGCAGCCGCCCTGGTTCACGTTTATCTCGATGGCTCAGTACTCGTCACGCATGGTGGCATTGAGATGGGGCAGGGCGTCCACACTAAAATGATCCAGGTAAGCGTACAAACTCTGGATTCTCTTGAGTGTGTCCATACAGATGTGTTCATGAGCGAAGACGGTGAGTGTACATCGCTGTCCCAGAATAAAAGGGTAGGACACTGTAGCTTGACAGTTTAGCATTAAGCTGTTAGCAGAAACTGGGTAAATAGGTCAGTTTTATTACTGAATGCCAGAAAAGTGTGTGCCAAAAGATGGGTTTGTTGTGTTGCTGAAGATGGCTGCATGCTTGCTTTCTGCTACCATTTCAATGATTGACAACTGAATTGTCCTTTACTAAGTTCTTGTTGGGTGGTAAAAAGATGTGTAAATTCAGAAGGATTGTAATGTTTCTTGACCAGGCTGGCCTCAAACTCACTGAGATCCTCCTATCTCTGCCATCCAAGTGCTGGGATTAATGCCGTGCACCACCACCACTTAACCGATTTACCTACTATAAAAATTACTAAGATGTTGCTGGTGTTATGCTGTTAATTGTCAGGTATTTTTGCAACCAGCCTTACATAGGAGGACCACTGCTTCCTGTCATTGCAAATTCTTCACAATTTGCCACACCTGTGCCTGCCTATAATCCTAGCCCTTTGGAAGCTAAGGCAGGTGGATCAAACTCAGGCCAAACTCATCCTGTCTCAAAGGCAAAACAGACAAGCAAAAGACATTCTTAACAATCATGACTTTTAATGGCTGCTTGGGGGGTGTATTTATAATTAACTCTACCTCAGTTATTGAGCTATTCTATGAATATTTCTCAAAATAAACCAGAGATCCTCTCAGCAATTGTTTTCTTAACGTGACTCACCAGAAGAGGAATTACTGGACCATGGGGCATGGGCATTTGGAATTACTTGACACGGGCTGCCAAATTGTTTTCCATAAAGTATCTGTTGTCTCATTGTGCCCTTAACTAACGCTAAATTTGATGAAACATTGAAATAATTAGATAATTTGCCAGGTGAGTGAAAGCAGCTCAAGTGATGTCATTTAGATGTGCATGGGGTTTTTCTTTGTTTTTTGCTTTCATGCTGCTAAAACTTGAGAGTTCTTGTTCTAGTTTTCAGTGTTTCAGTGTTGTTTTTTTTTTCCTTCCTTGAGCCAAAGTCCTTATGTTGAGAGCCTGTGTACTCTGTCAGGATGCTTCTCTGAGAGCCTGCTATTTTGGAAGGGTTCAGAATGCCTGTGTCCTTGGACAAGTTGTGAGAGAAAAAAACTCTATCAAGCTTACTGCTAGCCAGAGAGAGGTTAATTTGAATCAACTAAATGTAAAATAATAGACCAAAGCAATGCCTAATCCCCATGTTGGCCCTCAGAGGCCCCAGCCCCATCCCATCTTCCATGGTTCACGTGTTCCTGAGGCCCGAGTCCTTCCTGGGAGGTGTTCATTTCCTGCAGTGTGTTCAGAACTGCATAGAGAACCAGACAGCTCTTGCTAAAGTCATATCCTCTTGGCTAGGATTTTGCAGAGTGTGGTGGTGAGATTAGCTTGACGGTGCTGATTTCATTAACAGAGAGACAGGGATGGATGAAGCTTCTCCCCGGCACTAGCCTGGAGCCTTTTCCTGACTTGGTTTCACATGAGAAAATCAGCAGAAAAGAAAACGTGTTTAGAACTTGGAGTCTAGACTAGCTAGCCACCAGGATTTTAGAAGAAAGGGGTTTTGTACTTGAAGGAGCTCAGGGTTCTGCTTCTTCATCCCTGTCCTGCATCTGAGGGCTGCATACATGTTCTGTGTCAACTATGTCTGAGCATAGGGTGCAACCAACCAAAGCATCTGAAAAGAGACTTTGTTCCAAACCTAGGTGGTCAGCCGTGAACTAAGGATGCCCATGTCCAGTGTCCACCTGCGTGGGACAAGCACAGAAACCGTCCCCAACACCAATGCCTCTGGAGGGTCTGTGGTGGCCGATCTCAATGGGTTGGCAGTAAAGGTAAAGCCTCCTAAAGCAGCATCGTTCACGAGCCCTTCGGGGTCAGATCCATGGCTGGCGATCAGAAGAGAAGAGTTGCTCATCTCCCAAGTCTCCCCAGTACAGGGCAGGGTGGGCGCACAGACCCAGCAGGGATTCAGTGCCTGCTGCTCCACTGGTCACTGGTCCTCTCAGTTCCTCCCCAAACCCCCAATGTCTTCTGCCTTCTGTGTTCAATCAGATTCCTACCTCTTGCCAGGCCTTTGGGCGATGCCCTCTCTCCATCCCAGGTCATTGTGTTTCACTCTGGCTTCTTGAACCCTGAGCAACATGCCCAGAAGATTCATGTTCTGCAACCAGTGTTTAGTTGTGTACAAGGGTCCTCCTGTTAAGTGATGACCTAGTGTAGGATGTGAGGAGACTGTCACTTATACCAGTGCGTGTCTGACCTTCTCACACCTGCAAACATCCCTGCATGACATCATTCAAGCCATCCTCTACCGCACGGATACCCTATGTCTCATTGTTCCTCTGTACCGTTGAGGTGACTCTGTGGGATGACATACCATGTTGTTTGGACATGATGTCTTCACGAAACTATTAGAACCGTAACTTTAAATCACTTACAGGATGCCTGCCAGACTCTTCTAAAACGCCTTGAACCCATCATCAGCAAGAATCCTCAGGGAACGTGGAAGGATTGGGTGAGACTCACCGCTTCTCTGTGTTTATCATAGAAACTAACACATGAGAGGAGGGGGGGAGAGACAAGTGTGGGTTATGTTTATGGAGTGGGTAATTCAAAGGCTCTGTCCTTGCACAATGACGAGCAGAGGGCCCTCTGCGTGTGGCACATGGAGACCCCATGCAGTGGGAGAAGGGGTGCACGCAGGCGTGTTTCTATGAAGCAGAAAGATGGTGTCCATGCTCCAGCTCCTGCCCTAAGCTGCACTCATGTACGTTTCGTCCCGTGGAACCTGGGTGCTCCCTGGATACCTGCGGTGTGTTCTCCTCCTTCAGACTCCCTGTTCCTAAACAGAAAAGCAATGCTGGAATCATTCTGCCAAGCTCAGATAGACGCTCACTCAGAGATGGGAAACCAGGGGCAGGAGAGATGGCTCACAGGTTAAGAGGACGTGTTGCTGTCCCAATGGACCTGGGTTCAGTTCTCATCACCTACATGTCAGCTCACAGCTGTCTGTAACTCCACTTCCGAGGGATCTGATGCCCTTTTCCAGCCTCTGCAGGCAGTGCACACACAGTCAAGCCTTCAGGGAAAACATCCATACACGCAAGAATAAAACAATTAATAGGGCATATTCTCTACAAGTCACAGACTGGACCAGTGGCCTGGAAACATTCGCCTGCTTCCTGGTGCACTGGCAGTCTGGTTGGAGGAGAAGACACACGCCCTGTCATAAACCAGCTAAGTTTTCACAATGGCGGATTGTTAAGCGCTAGATGACGTGGAGCTTACGTTAATAACCCCTGGTGCGGCTGTCATGCCGACTGCTCTACGTGATTAGCTCTGCAGTATCAAAGGACAGGTTTGGCAAAGGTTTGCATACCGTTCTGCTTGGAAAGACCCCAGCGCTGAGCTAGCCCAGTCTGAGAGTGTAAGCAGTGTGCCTTAAATCCTGGTGGCTCAGTTCCGTCACCTTTCTCTCACCCAAAAGCTCCTGCTATCATAAAGGCTGATTTCATAATTCACAATTATGGAGTAAGCTGGGTGGTGCTGGTACACGCCTTTAATCCCGGCACTCGGGAGGCAAAGGTACACTGATCTCTGATTTTGAGGCCAGCCTGGTCTACAGAGTGAGTTCCAGGACAGCCAGGGCTATTCAGAAAAAACAAAACAAAACAAAACCAAAACCTGTTTTGAAAAACAAACTACCTACTAATACTAATTCCCCCTGCCTAGTGTCACCTGACCCCAGAAAGGCTGAGAATGGCTGACTGGAGAAAGTTACCCCCAGATATAATTCAGGAACATCCTCCTTTGCCATCCATTGAAGGATGCTGCCATGGAGTCTGCCTTCTTCCATAACGCTGCGCCTGTCACCGTCTCTCTTGAGTCTGTTGAACTGACCTTTGGTTATCTGTTGAGTAGCCAACCATATGTCCTTGCAGAAATGGGAGACCTGTTGATGTCATGGCACAGTTTAGCAAAATCAATCTGTCCGACTGAAACTGTAATGCACACATGATATAAAATTAAACAGCCAACCATTGTATCCCAGAAGTAACAGCCCAAGTCTCTCCAGGTGACTGAATGATCACTTCATAAGCAAGACGTGGACGACCATTATAGTTCAGTGGACGAGCATAACATATCACAGCAGACATTTACCACAACCATGTGCATTGAGCTAGTGTGGCTACTACACCCATTGAGCCATGGTTGCTTATGTAGATGGAGATTGGTGACAGGAATTGTAAGACTGTAATACTTAAGACATGTTGAGATAAACCAAACTCCTGAGCAGTTCTCTCGGGACTCCTTCTTAAATCTTGCTCTGCTCGTCCCTCCCAGGCGCAGACGGCTTTTGACCAGAGCATCAGCCTCTCGGCTATTGGATATTTCAGGTAAGACCGTCCCTTCAATCCAATGTCATGGAAAATTCCGGTATGAGCTTGAGGAAGAATTTCAGTTCTATTTGCGATTTTGGCCCCCAACCTGACGCACTGCGTTCAGTTAGCCTGCTATGGGAAGAAACTTTTATCTGCTAGTTAACCCAAGTTCCCAGGTGACCTTCTGGGGAAAATAGTTCACACAGGTGAACGTGGTGCTGACTCGGTTCCCACTGTGGCTGTGACGTGGCTTTCTGTGAACTGGTGCTTGAAATCCACAGCCATGGCTTTTGTTGAGAGTGTGCAATTTATCCCTGAAGTTAAGACCCAAGAGTGTGGGTGAAAGCGAAGCCAAAATTAGGATAGGCACCTCCTGTGTGAACAAACAGAGATCCGAGTAGTTGTGGAGCCCTGAGAATCCCCCTCTAGGAAACCATTGGTTGACTGCTTCCATGGAGAGTGAGTGCTGAGACAGGGCAGGGTCTTAGCTCCTGTTCTCACTCTGCCTGGGCCTCCACTGCCCATCAGGGACAGACACTGGTAGCGTTTTTTTCATGGCCACCTCCAGGCTGGGGACAGGGGAGAGGACTCAGCAGGCTGCTGGCCTGGACTTCTTTTCTCTTTGACATTCACCTGTTCTTACTGATGAGAGGAGGAAGGAGCAAGCATAGAGCCAGCTCACGGGAGCCAGGGGACCTGATTCCTCACAGGCAACACTGCATCCTGGAGCCAGAGGGAGAGAAAGCAGGCAGATAAGGCCCCTTGAAACCGTGTTTGCCTTGAGATGCAGGCTGAACCCTCAATCTGAGGACCATAGAAGACATGTTTCTTGGACCCATGTGTTAGGCATGTGTTTGTGCTGGCATGGCCCTAGACACAGGTCCTCCTCTGAGTGCCACAGCTCCCCTTTTGCTGGCTTAATCATCATTGTCTGAGATTGCAGGCATTGATCACCTAACAGTGCTCCTCAACAATTCTGTTTCTTTCAGGGGCTATGAGGCGGAAATGAACTGGGAGACAGGGGAAGGCCATATCTTCGAGTATTTTGTGTTTGGAGCTGCCTGCTCAGAGGTGGAGATAGATTGCTTGACTGGGAACCACAAGGTCAGTTCCACCAGGGAATGTCCCCTGACTGTACTGGGTGAGATGCTAAACATTCCACACATGCTGCCTACTGGAAGGAAGTTGGGTGTGTGGCAGGGTGATCTCTCTGTATTGCTAGAAAAAAAAAAATGAAACTCACGAGTTTCCTTAGCATTATAGTACCCTCTGTGGAAAACAATAATCCTTCTTCTTAGCTGTTTCCTTCTTTCAGTTTTAACTGGAAATAGGAAAGAAACGACTCCAAAGCAGCCCGACGAGAGCTGCCATGCAGACTCTTTTCTCAACTAGCAATCCTACCTCGTATGAGAAGTGTCTTAGCGCGATGCTCTTTAAGGGCACCACAGGTGTCCACAGCTTGTTAAGAAGGACCAAGGGCCAGCTCAGGAGAGGCAGTGGCCAACCAGGCTCTCTCCTTGGATATCTTAAGTGTCTTATACTTTTAGGGGATGGGCGGGTTGTAGATGCACGCTCCTGGACACACACAACAGAATTGAGGACTCAGCTTCCTTTCTTGTCCCTGGCCTTTCGTGGCAAAGAAATTATTCATTGGCCATTATATAATAAATGACCACAGATACATCAAATGGGACTGCGGTAGCCTTCACAATGTCATGTCACTAAGCTACTAGGTGAGTGACAATCTGCCCCAAAACCTACCAAGAAGCAACCTCCAGCTTTGATATTTCCAAAATTTTGTGTCTATGTTCTTAGACTGTTATGCATAACTTTTCATTTATATCTTCTTAGCATATATTTTCAAAGTAGAGTCAGCCTTATCTTTGAAATTAGGTATAGCCTCATTGAGCCTCTCTGCTAGAATGTCAGATTTGTCTGGATTCTAGCGCAGACTGCATCTCTCTGGGGAACTTGGGACAGAAGCAGAGGACTGTCACCTCAAGCCTGGCTCTTGGGTTAGAGAGGCTGTCCCGCACTACGCTGAGAGTTCTCTCGTGCTAACTAATCTCTGAATCCGTTTGCCCTCAAATGAAAAGTCGGTGGGAACACACCTGTTTAGGTTTTTCTTATGTCTTGGCCTTGTGGGCGCTCAGAACAGTAATGACTAACCTGGTGTTGGTTCAGGGTTTTGTTTCTTTGCTTGTTTTACTGTAATTGGACCTTTATGGACCCACTTAAGCTTCTGCCTCTGCTCCGGAGTGCTGGGATTAAAGGTGTGCGCCACCACCACCCAGCTGTGCATTTTCTTTGCCCCTTAATGATCAACAGAGTGTGTTTGCATGGTGGAAACCATCATTCACACCAAGAATCTACAGACTTGTTGGAGGATGGAGGTGTTGCCAGCACACAGGCAGGGCCTGCTCTTTTCTGCACTTTTAGGTGAGCAGAACACAAGTCCTAAGTTCATGTTTGTTCTTTTCCCCGCCCACAGAATGGAGCTCTACAGTAAAGGAAAGCAGTTTGAACTTCTTTCTGCTGCCCCGTCCTGATCCATGGCTCGGTGATGTCACCGACCTGGGTTGACTCCATGGATTAGCTTGGATAGTAGCCACAGGGCTTTGTGACGAGGCTTTTGAAGGACAGAGATATTGACATTTGTTGTTTCACTGTTTGTTGTGATAGATTAAATTTAGTCTCTTGAATCAGCCATCTTGAAGCTAATCCAAAGCAAATGAACTTTTTTATCCCCTTGGAAAACAAATATTACTTAATCTGGGGCTAAGAGCATTGTGTGGGGCTGGAGAGATGGTTCAGTGGTTAAGAGCACTCGCTGCTCTTGCAAAGGATCCAGGTTCTGTCCCTGGTCCTCACATGCTGGCATACAACCATCTGTAACTGTTTCTGGTGGTATGACACTCTTCTGACCTCAGTGGTCACCAAGCACACACAGAGTGGCCATACATAATGTAATATGAGAGGAAACGTATTGGCTGTGGACCCCCAAGGTCAAGTTCTCAGCACAGTGGAGATTTATCTGCCCCAGAGAGACAGAGGGCAGAGAATGAGAGACAAAGACAGGAGACAGAGGACAAGGGAGACTCGGCATGGGTAACTGTCTCCGATGACAAAGTTCTGCCTCTGGATACAGGGACACAGACATGTCACAGAGGAAAATGGTGGTTTATAAAGGGAGAAGGGGAAACCCCGTGTTAGGATGAGGTGTTAATTAGGCGAGCCAAAGGAGAATTTTGATTGCTTGACTTCAATAGTTTGATAGCTGGACATTGATAGCCTCAGAAGGAGGAAGCGGCCACATTAGTGACCAGACCTTGATGGCTGTCTTTGGGAATGTAATCTGATGGTTTTCAGCAAGGCAGAGAGAAAGGGAGAGTAGGACAAGGCCAGTGGGAGCCACACCCGCCAAGATGGAGCTGGCTAGATTCCCTTCACAGGCATGGAGGCAAACACCCAACCACAAAAAATAAAAATAAATAAATCTGGTTTTTAAAGCCATGCAGAATGGAGGGTGGGAATGGAGCTCAGTGGGTGGAGCATTGCCTAGGATGTACGGGACCTCGGGTTCAATCCTCAATACCACATAAGCCATGCATGGTGGTGCATGTCTTCAATCAATGGGGAGGTGGACACAGGAGAATCAGAAGCTGAAGAACAATCTTGGCGACATTTAAAGCCACCCTATCTCAAAAACAAAGGTTTTAGAAAACAAACGTGGTTACACAATGAAAATTTGGTTGCTTCTTTATCGTGAAAATAACATGATCTGTTCAAAGAAAGACTTGACCCCATACCTGGAAGAAGGCATTTTTCAGCTTCTTCTGTGTTACCTGCATTAAATATTTATTTTTGTAGACCATCAGAACAGACATTGTGATGGATGTTGGCCACAGCATAAACCCAGCCCTGGACATAGGCCAGGTACGTGTAGCTGTTTGTTCTTGTTTCCTGTTGGGGGGCAGGAAGTGCAGTGAGTCTGAAGAGGAAACATCCCCTGGGGACCTTACCCTGGTAGATGGGTCCGTGAAGGGTTCCGTCGGCCTCATTGGAGGAAGACATGACGGTGTATGCACAGGCCTGTGCGGACTCACCCAGAGTTACCATTGCAATGGCTACGACTAAAACCCAAGGCCACTGACTTGGAGTCTAGCACTGAATGGGACATACAGAAGCGGCTGTAGATGGGGTCCTGGGGACACTCTCCAAAATGCCCTGGAAGGCCCCTTGAACTGCACTTCTCCAGGTCAGGCAAGCCACAGGCAGCGGGCATGCTCCTGGGAAGCCTCCTCGTGGGACACATTCCTTCTCTCCCCTCAGGTGGAAGGTGCATTTGTTCAAGGAATGGGACTTTACACCATAGAGGAGCTGAGTTACTCCCCTCAGGGCGTTCTGTACAGCCGTGGTCCAAACCAGTACAAAATCCCGGCCATCTGCGACATCCCCACAGAGATGCACGTCTCTTTCCTGCCGCCGTCTGAGAACTCCAACACCCTGTATTCCTCTAAGGTGAGCTGTGCTCACTGACGGAGCCCGGGTTTCTTTGTTGTCTGTAGGGCGGAGAGACGCTGGTCTACTTGGTGTTTGAGGTCTTTAGGGCACTACAGAAAGAGTTCAAAGTAAATGTTTAATTATAAAGTAACTTAACGACATGTTGCAATATTTCCAATATGCCTAACATGGACTATCAGATCCCATTAGACTTTTTATATTGCGATCATCAACTTCATTTCTATATATGCTTGCTCCATTTGAAATCATTTTCTTAAGCTAGAATTCTAAATATGAAAATATTAAGGTCAGTGGGTAAATTACTTTTTCAAAAACAATATATGTATGGCAGTCTGAAGGTTTTATATATGTGTGTGTGTATGCTCCATGTGTGTACATATATGCATATGAAACTATATTCAGAGAGGGAGGGGCATTTTGTGTCCTAACCTACCTGGCTCATTTCTCTCAAGGGTCTAGGGGAGTCTGGGGTCTTCCTGGGTTGTTCGGTGTTTTTTGCCATCCATGATGCAGTGCGCGCAGCAAGACAGGAGAGAGGCATCTCTGCACCACTGAGGTTCAAAAGTCCACTGACTCCAGAGAAGATCCGCATGGCCTGTGAAGATACCTTCACAAAAATGGTATGTTGCACTCGAGATAAAAAATCATAAAATTCTTCATTTCTGTCCCCTGGCTCCATGGCTCCATTTCTTTAGCCCACTGCTGTGGTTTTCCATGGAAGAAAAGACGGCAGGAACCCCTTAGGGCATGTGTGCTGGATGGAGTAGCTCTTGAACTTGTGCCCCTTGGTTGTGTGTTTCCATCAGCCTGGCCTCGGTTGGTCTCCTGGGTGCTCGGGCCCTTATCACTTGAGGGGACCAGAAGGTTCGTTCTCTCGGTTTTATGTTTCCCCTGAGTCAGGCTTAGGAGATCAGGGGCTGTGGCTTGAACCTGGGACACAACCAGGAGTCAAGGTCACTGAGCTACAGTCCACTGTCACCCACGCAGGCCCTGGCAGCGTGAGGGAAAGACCCCTCCAGTGCAGCGTCCACGCTGAGCACACACTAGGGTTCTCCGCTGTCTGTACAGCAGCACGATTTGTGATATTTCACAGTAAAGGAAGCCGCGCCACTCAGTTCCCTCCCCAGCTACAAGACAAGTTTCCTTCCCTTGTGGGGGTGTCCCTTCCGCCCTCCTTCCCTGCCGGTTCTGCATAGGATCCTGGGCCTCACCCTGGACAAACAGCCACCGACTCCACGTTTCCTTAGCCCTCTCCACACGGGGTGGAAAGCTCTCCACCCCTCTGCTGGATCCTGTCCAGGACGCCTCTGTACATCACTTGATATCGTTCTCTGACCTCTCATTGGCCCTACCCGACGCCTCTGTACACCACGTGATGTGGTTCTCTGCTCTCTCATTGGCCCTGCTGCCTGTGCTGGTTTTAGCCTTCACTGTCTTCTGCTATTTATTTAACCTAAGTCACCAGCGTGTTTCTAACTGATAAGCATCCAAACTTGCTCTTTCTGTCCAGATTCCAAGGGATGAACCTGGATCCTTTGTTCCCTGGAGCATCCCTGTGTGAGTCAGATGCGAACTGCAGGGACTGGGTCTACCCGTCTGCAGGATGCACCTCCAGGTCTCTCTGCTGGAAGATGGTAACCATTAAAGCCAGATTTTCACAGCCCGGAATCACCCACAGCTGATTTTCATGAAGCTGATTTGGAAGTTTCACTTCAGGATGCTCCAGCAATTATAAATGCTCTAAGTAATTATAAATCTTCTTGTAAATCGCACAGATATTACATTGTTTCCTCTCAAGTGGTTTCATTCATTCGTTTCTTCGTTCGTTCTTCTGCCCTTCACATCTGTACAGTTAAATACGACAGCTAGGCTGTGCTCGCTTTTGGTATGTATACACCAACACAATTATACTATCTAATGAATGACGATTTTATAAATGATTTCTTTCCTATTGTGATCTGGAAATGTATTTATTTATTTTTTTTCATTTCTCCCTGAGAGTAATCACCCCACTTTCCTAATCGGGACAGATATGGGCCCCGTATCTAAAGAGTCTCTGGGACCACAGGAGTCAGGAGGAGAGAGATAAATGAACTTCATCAAAACTTCAAAGGTGGCAACAGCATTCCCACCAATCAGGAGGGTGAGGAAGGAGGGTCTAGATTCCAAGGCTAGCCTGGGCTACATAGCAAGACTGTGTCCCAACAAAACAAGGGCTAAGGATATAATTGGTGATGGAGTGTTTGTCTAGTGTGTTCAGGGCCCTTGGTTCATTTCCAGCACAGGAAAGAGAAACCCACAGAATAAGACAGAATTTTTGAAAATATATGACAAACGTCTTGTGTACAGAACACTTACAACTTAGAGCAAATCACTTTTCAGTGATTCAGGGCAAAGTACAAGTGGGAACGGAAGGAGGAAGCAGGCACATGGGCAAGTGTAGACCCCAGCCAGCAGGCATCCCATGTCAGCCTCTCCCTCAGCTCACACCTCAGCTCACACTCCATGACGGAGCAGAGTGGACTATCCCACTGACGGTTTGATGGGCATGGAGAGAGATGCAGCTTGGTTCACAGGTTGGCTAGCAGCAGATGCAGGTACAGACAGGATGGCAAGTGTGCTTGACAGTCTCTCTAGCAGTTGGTGAGGGGCACGTTTTCCCAATGGACAGAGTTAGATAGTGCATGTGATTATCACCTTCATCTGGAACATGCAGGTGTCCCACAAATAGAATGATCATGGGGTAACAGATGGTTGGGCCAGGTGTTCAGAGCGTAAGAAGAGACCGGTGGGGAGTGCAGACAAGAGCTGCATAAATGGAAGAGCGTGAGCCTGCTGTGTGAGGGGTTTTATATCACAGTGTCTTAGTTACTTCTCTAATGCTATGATAAAACATCAAGACCAAGACAACTTATAAGGGAAAGCACATGTGACCCCAGTCTGTGGGATGGGGCTGCTCTTCCCACCTTCGCTAGTCGGGAAAGCCAGGCACAACATGACAGCTACCACGGCCTGGGCGCTAAGATTACAGATAGCGGAAGTGATCAATCAGCATGGCGGAGGAAATGGTAACAGGCAATAACGTTCAAACCCTCTTTCATCTTCATGTCTCCTCACAACGGCTCAAAACAAAAAGCAAGGTATCCTGCTGTACAAGATAACCAATGCAAGCGTGTTTATTTGGCTAAAAGGAAATGAGTTGAACTGCTAAATGACGATCAGTAAAAATTTAAATTAACAAGTTATGTGATGGCCAATGCTTTTTTAAAAAAGTTTCCTATTTAAAATATAGTTATTGGATGCACACACACCTCAATGTAAGTATAGACAAACAATAATCCAGGAAAGTCCCCCCAAATAGAAAAGAAAACAACAGAATACTTCTTCACGTAAAAACCAAACGTAATACTCCTTCATGTCTCATGTCTTGATCTTTGTTATGCTTCTTCTGTTCTGACTTGTGCTTTGAGAACTCAGAAAAGCTAGGATTCATATCTCCTTCATCTTCTCATCTTGCTGCAAAAGAAAAGAAAAGGCAAGATTAGCAATGATGATTGCATGCTAATTATCTCTTTCTGGAAGAACTGAGAAGAAAACCATTTCCAGTAAGCAGTTTCCTTAAACCATAGCTTTGTCCCGAGGATAAGGGGGGCACCGAGATGCCGAGCTTTTCTCTGTAGTTTTTGGCACCTATGACTGTTCTCCTACAAAGAGCACTGGGGGTTTCTACATCAGGTCTCTTTAGCTCAGTGAACCACACTGCGGGTTTTTCTGGGCCTTGCTGTTCTCATTCAACATCCTGGTCACCTTCAAGTGTGCCCTGGCTGGAGCACAGGCCCTCAGCTCCTACTCTGTATGGCGAACTGCGAGCTCTCCTGTGTGCGCTGATGTTTGCGGTGGCTTCTTCTGTTTGTCTGCTGTGAGCCAGCTGTGAGCTTCCCTCAGAACAGCAGCTGTGGGAAGTGCATGAGGCCTGAGATGCAGGTGTCCTCCTCCAGAAAATATTTGTTTTCTTCTTACGACAAAAGGGGACACTCCAGGTCATGGGTCGCTCATCCTCCATCCTAAACTCCACGTCTGCACTTACCACATAGTAGACTCCAGATGGAACCGGAATAAGGACTTTTACTTTGCTGCTCTGTTGAGACAGTCCCACTTCACCGAGAGCATCTGCATAGACTTCATTTCAGTCCAGCCCTAGGCTTCATTCTGCCCCAGGACTGTAAGGCTGGGAATATAGGTCAGGCTCCCCTAGACAGACAGGTGGCTTCCGGTAAAAACCAGCTCCTGGTCCATCTACCTCTCTGGGTTCCTTCTCACCTCACTCTGATCTGAGTCTTTTTCTACTTCAGTGTTCGCTAAAACGTCCAGTTCACTTTTCCATCTCAGTATTTCACCACATTCCTGTGTTCTCAGAAACAGGGCTGCCCTGCTCCACAGTGCTGTGGGTGCGGTTAATCTCTTCTCTACATTGCGTGAGCATGCACACGTGTAAGGTATGTGTGCTTTTCATGAGATGTATGTGTATAGCCTCAACATGAAAAGACAGAAAAGGCAGGCAGGGAGCAGGTCCCTTCTCTTCCGTAACTCATCTCCAGAGACAACGATGCTACCACTCTGAGTAATTGAATTTGATAAAAATTTTAAACAAAGATCACAATATAAGCAAACCCCACTAAAAATATTAAAATCACTAAGCAAAATTTTGAGGAACAGGATGTATGGACTCAAAGCATCTCCCCAATCCTTAAGGAAAAAATAGAAACCCAGCAGGTCAGATCAAGATGAGCCTTCCCTGCTAGTGGAACAGACCGACATAGCAAAGCCCTGACGTGTTGCGCCGAGGATGTGTCCTTCGCGTGGAACTCATTCAGAAATGCATCACGCGTGTAATCATGAGAACAAACAGGAACAATCCCCAAGCCTCAATTTGTGGATATTCTAACAAAATAAATGACCTGCGATCTTCAAGTGCCAGGAGAACAAAAGGACTAGGAAACCGGCAGGTGGGGTAGGCTGAACGAAACACAGGGCGCAGACGAGTCCTAATGCAGAGAAAGGCCACGAGCCGTGTGCAATTGGCCAGCAAGTACACGGAGAGATGCTCAGCAACCCTGCTCACCAGAACTTCACAGAGAGGCTAGAACCAGAGAGCCAAACAGGCGATGAGCGTGAAAGGAACTGGATTCTAACACAGGGTAGCAATGTAAAACAGTCTGGCTCCGTACACAATTTCCAGCCTGGGTGTAAGATCAGAGAGAAATCAAAACACGGCCGTGCGAGCATTTACACACCACCTTCCAGACCGCATGGTTCCTGACAGCGGGAACGACAGGGAAGAGAAATGAACAAAGGTCCGGTCCAATCCCGATAACGGGGGAGCAGAACTGTGGTCTGGACACACAGCAAAACGCTGTTCATAGAGCACAGGACGAATGCTTGCTCATCCACCACATGGAGGAGCCCAGAAAACCCCGTGCTAGTGGAGTAAGCCAGTCTCAGCGACTAGATACGATTGTGCTCACACACGTCCAGAACAGAGGTGGCTACAACTAGGAAGTAGAACAGTTAACTCCAGCTAGAAGGTGCAGAGGACAGGATTCCTTTCTCGGATAAGGAAATGTTCTAAATTGATTGTGGTAGTGGCTGCACACACTTGTGGTGTTCGGAATTGAATCCACGGCAAGGGCTCACACACTCAAGTGTGCCCTGCGTCCCTTATCTGTGCGCATTTAAAAACCTATGATTCTGTGCACTTCAAAATGGGGGCAACACATAGTATGTCCCCAAAGACACAGTGTATATCTCAAAAAAGCTAAGTTGTAAAAACCCCTTGGCCCGCCCTTCCCATTTCACCCTCTGTCGAGTACTGCCACCTGCTGGTTCCTGCTTTGGAAACGCCCGGCAGAATCATCAGGGTTTGACAGGAGGAGCAAACACTGAAATGACCCAAAGGACATTTTGTGATCATTTTCTCCAGCTTACGGAAAATATTTGTACACAATACGATTTTTTTGAGAATTTTGAGAAAAACCTGATTTTATGAGATGCTACTTGACTTAGTTTTAAAAACCCGAGATTTCTGAACAAAACAATGTCAACAGTCATTGGGGTATCTTTATGGGGGATGAAGGAAATGTTCAAAGAGTGGTTATTAGAAGGCAGTAAGAATTTATAGTTTTGTGAACTACAGTCTACCCTGAGCTGTAACCCAGTCCTGCCGCATCCTAATGTGGTAACTTCGTTAAATTCCTGAGTGTGCACGTGTGTGTGCATGCATGCGTGTATGTAAGAGGGAGAGAGAGTACATTACATATGAGTGTGCACATGTGCATGTGCGTGTGCCTGTGCATGTGTAGAGCCCCGATGGACGTCAGTGTCAAGATGCCTCCCTCAGCTGGCTCTCTCTGAGCTAGGGTCTCCCACTGAACTTAGATTCGCTAGACCGGCTGGCCAGCAAGCACGGGGACCCTGCTGTCTGCCCCTCCCTCTCCAGGGCTGGGAGGACAGGCGCACGCTGCCCTGCCTGACTTGTACGTGATTTCTGGGGCTCTGAACTCAGGTCCTCGTGTGTCTTCTAGCTCTTTACTGATGAAGTCATCTCTCCGGCCCAGAAAAACTTATTCTTTACAGACAAATACAGAAGTGTTGTGTGAATGAAGTCACTCAGCATCAGAGACCTGCTTTAGAAGCACAGCTGAGTCAGACCCAGCACACTGTCGATGACTACTAAAGCTGGGGGGGGGGGGGAGGGGAACGACTGGGTGAAGTGGCTACAAGTCTTTCTCTGCTAGTGTATGTTTACAGTGAAAAAAATTAAGAAAAAAAATTGTTTCTCTTCGGGACCAGAGGAAATATAAGCCACACTGACTTCTAGGGAGCAACGCAGGAAATAAATGTGGGTAATAGCTATGAAAACAGTGGTTGGTAAATTGTATTCAACAAATATAAAAAATTATAGCTACCAATTAAAGTTTCTAAAATGACAGTAGTGAGATGGAAATTAACTGAAACTAATTTAATTTAAAACCAGAGCTGAAAGAAAGAGGAGAAGTTTCATTTTGATGGCATCTCTCCCAAGTTCATCCTGCATACACATGAACATGTTTCAGGAGTGTTAACACTAATCCAGGCCAAGCACTTCTCGAAGCACAGTGACAAGCCCTGCCACACTTGCCTTACGAGGTTCGGCTCTCTCAGGTTGAGAGGGGCGCACTGCCTTTTCCTTCTCGTCTGCTCTGCAGCCTGCTCTTCTGACCCGTTCTCGGGGTTACCGGGGTTGCTTGACACAGAACTGGTGTCCACCAAGTCCGGGAATATTCCTCTACCTGAAAGGAATATTTTCACAAATATTTGTAAAAGCATATATAAAGATATGGAAATAAGTATGAAGTAAATAAATACAGTTGGCCTAGCAAAGAGAACAAATTTTAAGACATAAAATCCATTTTGTGAGGAAAACGGGCTTACTTACTTAGGGTTCTCACTACTGTGACAGAGACCCCGGTCATAAACACCTTGGGCAGGGCAGGGCCTACTTCACTCAGTCCATCACGGGAGGCTCAGGGCAGGAACACGGAGGCGGGGCACATCAGAGGCCATGGAGGGCACTGATTACTGGCTTGCTCCTCTTTGTTCAGCCTGCTTTCTTATAGGACCCAGGACCACCAGCCCAGGGAAGCCACTACGGATAACAACAACCGACTGGGCCCTCACCATCAATCACTAATCAAGAAACTGCATTCCAGGTTTGCCTACAGAAGGCATTTTCTCAGCTGGGAGTCCCTTGCACAACTGACTCTAGCTTGTGTCACGCTGAAGTAAAACTAGCCAGCACACCACTAACAAGGGCTACAACGTTGCAGCTCTAAAGCACAGAAGTTCTTCAGGTTCAACCCTTCCTAAACCTACAGCAATCTCTGCACACTCATTCACACACACACACACACAGCTCTGGCTACTTGGTGTGAGTGTCACCTTGGGGCAGACAAAGAGGAGTTATTCTTCTAACATATCCTACCACCCGGACTCTTGTGACTCTTTTACCTAGGGCCCCTTTTATCTAGACTAGCCTTAGCCTGTAAATTCCAGTGTTGTATAGACACACTGAAATGTTGGTCCCAAGTAGAAAAACTTTTACATACAAATGTCTAATGCTACAAAATCTTACAAACTCTCTGGTGACAAAGAAAATCTTTATGACTGGGCTTTCAGGAAGAAGTGGGGTAAGTAGTTTTATATAAAGCATTATTATAGTATATGTTTAAAGATCCATAATGGTAAATGGTGACAGCCAGTTTCAGCAATTTTTTTCCCATCGTTCTATTTGGTTATTGGTAATAACTATTATTTTTATAAGCAGGGTTAAACAAAAGTAAACACTAATGCTGCAAGTCTTGACAACCCATCAGAGTCTACAGTGCGACCTACATGATCATCTCTGCAGCTCACTGTCTGCTTTATAAACGACTTCCCGCACACTGTGCGGCGACCCTTACATCTCTTGTACCCACCCTGCGGGGAGGAGCGGTCTTACTGCTGCTCTGACCACACAAACTGAAGGCAGCTGGAAAGAGCCCCACCTTCCCAAACTCGCAGTTTCCCTCCCTAGAATAAATTCAGTGCAATTAACCACCACAAGCATTTACGACATTTAATCCCCTTCTGACACACAAGAGGGGTGAGATCCGCCCAACACCATCATTAGATAACGCCTAGTAAAGCCTGAATCGGGTTTTAGATGCAAATGTGCAAGAGAGTCTGTTACCCTTCTCAATGCACAAACCTTTCATTTCTTCTGTTTCTATATGTGCGGTCATATACTGCTTTAAAATTTTTGCAAAACTGCCCATTTCAACAGGAAATACACCAGTGGTCAAGTGAAAAGAACATAACTCTGAAACCTTGGCCTACCTATTCCGGACTTCTGCGTTCTGCGGCAGCTTTTCTGAGTCCTCTCCTTTGTCTTCTCGGGAGCAGGCCCACCTGCTGGAAAGATGCAGGCACTCTCCAGGAAGGAACTTCCTTCCATCAGCAGAGTTTTACAAGACGTCGTCGTCAGAGGCAGTGAGCTCTCCCACATGTCGTCGAAGGAAGAATTCTTTATGTTAGACGAGCGCATCTGAGATAAAGGCTTCAAGGCCTTTGGGCACAAGTCCAGTTTATTCTTGGCAATTTTCCCATCCTCCAAGTAGTTTTCCTTATCGGCCTGCTGGGAGTCGCCTGACTGTGTGTGGTCAGTGCTGGCTGTCATTTCCACCGCCCCATGGGTATCTGAAGGAAGAGCTAGGGGCCTCTTTCTTTTCTTTGATTTGGATGTCACTCTATCTCCTCTTTTGGCTGGGCAGTTTCCTCCTTTGGCCACGCCCAAAGAGCCGGCATCTCCCAGTGCAAGCACAGCGCTCTCTTCCTGGCTCTTAGGTGGGTTAGTGGGCTCTCTGGGGCCAGCATCTGGTTCTCCAGGACCAGCATCTGTTCCATTCCCGCCTTGGTGTGATCCAGACTCCAAGGCGACAGACTGCTGTGAGGAACCTGGAAGCTGCGAAGTACGTTTGCTCTTCCCTCCTGTCAAGATGTTCTCTGCTCTGCCTGCAAAGTCTCTCCTCTGCTTTTTAACTAGTACACACGGATCTGGGATTGGCTCACCATTTCCCTCTTTATTACTCTTGATTCCTGCAGAGGAGGAACTCGTAACAACTTGGTCTTTGACACAGCTCTTAAAGCCATTCACGTCTGCATTAGTATTCTCATGTATCTGGCTCATTTGAGAAACAATTTCTGATTTATTGACCTTCTGGCAGACCTTCTTATTTAATGGGTCATGCACACTTCCTTCATCATTTTCATGCATTTGGTTGGTTTTAGAAATAATTTCTGTCTTTCGAAGTGCCTTTTGTCTAGACTTCTTATCTTCTTTTGAGTCCTTGTGACTAGCAGGTGGCATCTCATGGCCGTGCGCTCTTATCCCCAGGAGTGTGTGAGTCTTATACTCACATAACTTTGCACTATCTTTGTTACAAATGGCAGGCACTTCAAACTTACTAAAATCTTTTAAGGTTCTGGGGATGTCTTTATCCTTTTGTGGTAAGAAAGACTCGTCCATTTCTGAACAATGACCACCTCCGTCATTACTAAAATTATTCACCCTGGAGATTACTTCTGTCTTGCGATTTACCTTGTGCCTGGGGATGCTGCTAACATGGGACTCTATCCGAGCAGGGTGCACACTGGTGGTTTGCTTGGACAGATCCAGAACATTCTGCACCCGACAGTCATGTAAGCTTCCATTGTTTCTTGCGACAAGTGAAGGTGCTTCTAACTCTTCTGCAGCGTCGACGGCTGCACGGGTGGACTCTTTACTCACTGGGGTTTGGAGGGGGACGTCTTTGTCAATATCCTCATATATTTGGTTCATACTAGAAATTATTTTTGTCCTCCGATTTATTTTCGGCTTAGGATTATTTAGCTTGGACTGAATTTGCTGCGCACTGACCAACTTTTTCAAGTCCAACATCATCTGAGTCTCAAAGTCGCATACAGTTTTGCTATCTTTCGTGGAAAGATCAGCTCTATGGAATTCATTCACAATGTCTAGCTTTTCAGAACTGGTCTCTTCGTCCTTCTGGTTTGGATATAAATGATCCTTTTCTGAGTTACGAATCACAAATGTCTGTCGAGAAGGCTTATTTCTATTACAATGCGGGGTGTTCTGACATTGATCAAACTCACTATCTTGAAGGAATCTGACTGAACATGGAGATAAAGGGCGTGTTTCCTCTTGCTCGCCTGTCGTACCTCTTTGCTTCCTCTTTTTATTTTGGATGGTCTCTTGATCCAAGCTGATCGGGAGGGTTATTTCCTTCAGCATGTTTGCCTGAGGTGGCTCAGTACCAGGAATACAATTTGGATCTTCCGAGTCCCCTCTGCCACCTAAGACAGCAGAGCCTCGTTCTGGTCCGTTTTCTGTCTTTCCCTCAGCACCCATTTCTGAACTGCCTTTACATTGTCTCTTGGCTCTTTCTCTCCTTTTGTCAGAGCTTGGATCTTTTACTTTTCTGAACGCTTCCTTTCCACGATCTGTCTTTTTCTTCCTTTGATTTTTATTGCTTTTTGAAATTACAATGATTTTGTTCACTTCACTGGCAGTTAAATCCATGT
Organism: Microtus obscurus; assembly: GCA_963919715.1. Lineage (NCBI taxonomy): Eukaryota > Metazoa > Chordata > Mammalia > Rodentia > Cricetidae > Microtus > Microtus obscurus. Next base: position 1,521,910 of record CAWTZC010000381.1, read on the forward strand.
CGGCATTTTCGTACACAGACTCTTGCAACTGAAACCCATGGGTGTTCTGCACTGTGGCCACGGGCTGTGTCTGAGGGTCGCCGGCAGCCTCAGAAGGGAAGCGGGGAGAACACTGTGTTTCTCTTTGCATTTTACTACTGGTTTCACTAGCACAACCATTTATCTCAACGTTCCAGTTGAACTCTGGACTGGACATCTGTGGGTAACCTGGGTCTGTGCCGTGCGGGTTCTCTGCAGAAGACCCGCGCTTTCTCCTCTCAGTCACATTGTTAAGGGACGGTTTTTCCCTGCTGAGGCGGGAAGATGGCGCAGTTTTCATCTCACTCAGAGAACTCTTAGGGCTTTGGTCTGAGTCATCACGGCTTTCTGCAAAACAAAGAAATAGAAAAGTAAGTATGCTACAGTAAACAAAACATACTTGGCTATTGCTGAGAGGATTTCTGATAAGCCGTTCTTCTCAGATCCTTGTATTATGCAGAACTTACTCTGACCACAGTTAGCCCCGGTAGCCGAGTTCCTAGAAGCTGTGCTGGCGCCACTGTTGGGCACACCCCATCCTAGTCCTGAGCAAGGTGCGGCTGTGTCCATTCTCATGGATGTGAGGTGAAGGGGGACCTGGGAGCTCCATTATCCTAGTTAATGTTTATCAGCAGGCTCTGAGCCCAACAGTTAGGGTTCCGTGATCCAGTCTGAAAATCTCCAGCCAATCTGTGAGCACCGCAGACTACAGCCCAGGACCGTCAATCAGGAAGACGTGTAAATGGAATGTCTTCTCAGTGAGTCAGGATCAAGCTCATTAGCATGATCAGTCTCGTTTCTGGCGCTCTGACTAAACAGACACTAGCACTTAGGGGAGTTTATTCAGCTCACAGTTCTTGTTACAGTTCACCATCGCCAGGAAGTCAAAGCGGCAGGAACCTGAAACGGAAGTGCCACACGTACCCCAAAAGAGTCAATGGAGGATCACTTGCACTCAGCTTGCCTTCTCCACTTGAAAGGTCAAGCACTGCCTACCTGGGGAATGGCGCCACCTATAGGGGAGGAGTCTTCCCAACTCAATACAACCAAAACAATCCTCCACAGACCTGCCATGGGCAACTTTCCTCGCAGGCAATCTCTCACTGAGATCACCTCTCCAGGGCCTCTAGATTATGTCAGGTTGGCAACTAAAACTTATCATCATAATCAGTAACTGGTTGTGATTAAAAAAAGTCACTGTATCCATCTACACCCCCACTCTTCAGATCCACGAAAAGGATTAAATAAGACTAAATCAATGTAGTAGTATTTTTCAAATCACGATAAACAAAGTGGAAGTCTTAGTCCTGCTCATTTTTCAAGATTGCTTCCAGACTAACAGTCTTAGGTCTCAGAGGATGTGACATTTGTGAAGCTTCTTTCTTCTAGCTGAAATTTTCACCAGCAGTTTTAAATGTTAGAAGTTGGAAAGTACAAGTTAGTAATGCAAGAGACCTGGCTGACTGTGGCAGTCTCAACATGATTGGCCCATAGTTAGTAATGCAAGAGACTTGGCTGACTGTGGCAGTCTCAACATGATTGGCCCATAGTCTCAGGGTGTGGACCTACGAGGTGTGGCCTTGTTGGAAGAAGCGTATCACTGTGGGGGTGGGCTCTGAGATCTCCCATGTTCAAGATACGGCCCAGTGACACAGTTCACTTCCTGTTGTCTACAAGACAACTCTCAACTACTTCTCCAGCTGCCATGCTCACTGCCACGATGATGATGGACTAAACCTCTGAAACCGTAAGCTAACCACCTCAGTGAAATGTCTTCCTTTATTAGAGTTGCCTTAGTCAGGGTGTCTCTTCACAGCTATCGAAACCGGAACTAAGACACCAACTCATGAGCTTTTTAAACATTGTTATCGTCAAGAAAGTCTGATGAACAACTACATAAAGTTTCTAAAACAATCCTACCTTTAGGATGAATATCAACACTAGAAGAAGTTTGTTCTGAATAACTGGAGACACATGGGTTCTGGTTATCTTCCTTGGGAAGCAATACTTCCAAGTTACACTGGCGTAAGGACAAAGACTGTCCTGAGAGCGAGGAGGTGACGTCAGGTGACGTTTTTGATGCAATTCTGCTGTAACACTTTGTTCTCCATTCATCACCATCATCATCATCATCATCATTTTCTGAAGTTAATGGAACCCTAAAGGTAAGTGAAAAATCAGACAAGAAATTCTGTGTTTTATAAAAATCATATAGAAAAAAAAAGATACCACTGTACATCTGCCAATAATCTGATCTGTTTCTTAGAAGAAAAGCAAAAATTACGTGAAGAAGAAGAAAAGAGTGATAAGCAAAGCACAGGGATTATTAAAGCACTGGGACAGCAGCTGCAGTGATGGTCGAGCAGCTAAGAAAAGGTACTGCTCATCCCGCGGACCAGAGTGTGGTGCCCTCCACCCAGGCTGGGCTACTCCTGCTCCAGAAGGATCTGTCTCCAGTCTGCATGAATATGTGCACTCATATAATTAAAGATAATAAAATGTGCTAAAAGAAATGAGATACAATCTAAATTTCTCTGCAGGAAAACTTAAGATAACTTTCCTCAAGGTTTTAAAGAAAAATAATCCTTTATGATATACTTTCAGAAAACAGAATTCATATCAATTAGCGCTACGAAAATACCTAACCCTGAAAAATAATTGCAATAAAAAATTATGAATAATTTTCATTTCAAACACCTTTAAACAACAACTATGTGTCTGTGATTCAGAAAAACAATGCAATGGAGGATTAATATTTAAAAATCGATCACTGAGAGACACAGCCCAGCACATCAGCGTATTTGCTGTGCAAAGCCTGAAGACCTGAGTTCAATTCCTAGAACCCATCACAGAGAGATTCCACAAAGCTGTCCTGACATCCGCAGACACGCATCATTTGCACAAACACACACACTAATGATCCGTTACACGAATAGGAAATGTAAGAGCCCACTGCACTAACAGAGAGAAGTCGTCTTTACAACAGGACAGGAAAAGCCCTCGTTTAACTGCATAACTCATGAAGAAACTCTCACTAACTAGCAACAAAGGAATTTTATCTGTTTTGTTTTCTGAGACAGCTGACTGTGCAGACTGACTGACTGCACTTTATTAGTTATAATTTGACTCTTTAGATAATGGAGAAGTAAGAAATGGAAGAATCCTTTAAAGAGAAGTTAAAAACCTTACAAATAGGAAATCTGAATGTCCTCGTTAGTAATGAAATGGGATATTAGCAAAAACTTTTGACAACAAACAAACAAGAAACACCAGAGACACCGAGTGAAGCAGACAAAGATTCCGGCCACTGCTGTCCACTCTCACTCAGCCTCAGTGTTTACTGTGCAATATGTCAGGGTTGAACCTGGGTACTTTGATGACTTGTAACTAATAATCAAAAACAGGAAAAGACTTTAGCGAAGAGAATATCCAAAATGAGAGTTAATCTCACAGGTTAAGATGTGATGTTAAAGAGGCCAGAAGAAAAGTAAAACTACTATAGATGAACTTAGTTTATCTGCTGTGGGGACAAGGTTTCCCCAGAGCCCCGAAGACCGAGTCTAACGAGACCACACACAGCTCCCATTTCCACCTGAGTAGCACAGCCACAGGCTGACCAAGAGAACAAGGTTTCATGAAGCTAGGGGCATTTGAGCCCAGGTAACACATGAATATGTCTAATTCAACAAAGCAACGTAACAAACTATCTACAGTTGTTTTCCTGGTTTAGGATGTGAGTAAACAAAACACTCGCAGCCCAACCTAGCATCTTCTAAGGCAGAAACATATAAGTCGGGATCTAACCAAATTTTAAACAATTACCTTGCAAATGGAAGATGTGCGGACTTGCTTTGCTTACTGATCCTTTTCCTCTTCCTAGCTGACAGGAAAAAAGGACTCTGATGGAACTGTTTGTGAATAAAACAGAGAAAATGGTGAAAAAGTTGACCATCTCAACCTTGTCATTAAAATAACAAGCTATACCAGGAAACCAACAGAGACAACAGCAAAATAGCTCCCTCACTGCGCGTGTGCGCGGCTGCGGACTGACTGCACTGTGCATGTGTGCTGCAAACTGACTCTGCACTTTAGCCTTTAATAGTTGAATTAGTGCAGTATAAAGATAAAATTTACTTTTCAGTGATAATCATTGCTGATATTTTTTAGGCAATTTTCTAAGTGTTCTATAAATAGAAACACAAATGCATACACCCATATATGTGTATACATTCTCTCTCTCTCTCTCTCTCTCTCTCTACACACACACACACACACACACACACACACACACACACAATAGTTGTAGCTATATGCAAAATGTCTGTTACATGTGTGCTATACAGCATGGAAACACACATTTGGGAGTTACCAGTACATGCCAGTAATTAAACAATGACTGGAAGAACTACGCAGTGGGAATGAGTATAGACAGAACAGAGAAACCTGCGTCTGGGACTCAGAAAATTAGCAGCTGGGGAAGGAAACCAACACAGGCTGAAAGAACAGCAGAAGGTGGAGAAAGGGCTTGTGGGGTGTAGCCTCCAGAGAGCCCTAAGACCGGCTACGGAACAGCTGCCTCGGGACCTGGAAACACTAGAACCACCGCTCACTTTCTGAAGAGCTGTAGCAATGGAGGAGCCCAGACTGTGACTCCAGAGGAAGGAGTATGGAACAACTCTCTCAAAAGTAACACTGAGACAGTAGCCGAGAAGGGGATGTAGTTTTTGTTGCTGCTTTCAAGATTAGTTATAATAAGTTTTTTGTATAAGGATGCAAAATAATCCAGAAAAGAGAAAAATGTAATGACACAGGAGAGGAAAGTACTCTACACTAACCAAGGCAACAGGAAAAGACAACCACGTGTCTAACACCAGGAGATGCTGTGGGTAGAGAGGTGGGGGCTGGAGGAATTCCTGACAGGTCTCCCGAGGCTCAGATCAATGGCAAAGCTTTCCCGACTCAAATATGAACGTTGACATGGTTTCCTGTTAGCTAAAACCAGCGTGCACAGAAAGTATCAACTGTCTGGGATGCCCGCAATCTGAGACCGCTCCCCTACAAAGACCTGCTACCTAGATTAGCTAATCTGCCTCCTCCTCGGGCTGTGTCTGGGCTGCTGGTTGTACATCTCCATCAGCATGCAAGGGTCACCTGATTCCAGCTTTTCACTTGGTGTGGCTATTGTTTCTTCATCCCCAGGCATTCTCGTTAGGTCAGTGCCTAAGCCATCACAGCATAAAGGGATTGCCAAGGGAGGCTGACAGCCTGTGTTCAACCCTGGAGTCATGGTAAGGTAGAAGGAGAGAATCGACCACACAGAGTTTCTTCTCACCTCCATATGCACAACAAGACTTGGAAAGAAAAAGAAGTATTGACTTTGGGTTTGCAAGACGGATCAGCAGGCATTTACACACAGATCTGATGACCTGGGTTCAATACCAGATCTCACAAGCTGGTAGAAGAACCAACTCTGTCCTCTGCCATCCACACCCCATCACGGCATGTGGGTACCCACCACACCCATACATACAAAGTAACAAAGAAAACTAAAAATGAGGGCGAAAGACAGAAGTAGGTGTGAGACCTCATCGCATGCTCGTGATATTGCTCCCGAGTTAGAAGGGTCTGGGCCTTTGCCTCCTGTCAGTGATAACTGCAGGGAGAAGGGTCTGTGCAAGGAGAGACAGGGCTTGTCTGCTGGACAACAGTTCCAAGAGCCTGGACAGCACAATCCCAGCTCACTACCTCCTCTGGCTTCTGCTCACACCCACTCCCCACTCTCACACGCCTATAACAGACCAGTGACAAGGTTGTCACAGAATTCACAACAATAAGCTAAGCGGTGCTCCTGGGACAAGTATCCAAAGTCACCAGCAACCATGACAACCATGACACGCCCCCTCCACAGCTCACCAAGCCCTTGCTTTCACTTCTCCAGGTCAGTTCCTATACTAAGTCTGTACATCCATTTGCCGTTTGTTTTATGTAATCATGCAACCATCTAGAATTTATCTTAGAGACTGATACACAATAGGATCAGCCTCTGGTTTTCACCCCCGTACATTTTCAATTTGTCTTTTTATTTTAAAATAAATTCTTTTCTAACTTGAAAAGCTACCTTTCTACTGAGACTTTGTTTCTAAATATGTCTGGTGGGCCATTATGTTCCAAAGAGCTATTCAATCTATTATTTTAAATCAAAATTTGATTTTAATGAAATAATCTCAATAACAAATTATAAAAATGATAAATTATATGGGCGGCCCACGCATGCTCCAGCATTGCCAGGGCATAAACTTCAATTTTTTTTTCAGATCATGCAAGATTCCTGTTCTTTCTTTGCACTGCACACCTGAGGCTCTGGCCCTGATGCCCCACGGTTTGGCTTATCTGGGCTCCTGTCAGCTACCACACGGCCCCATGGTTTGACTCATCTAGACTCCTGCCAGCTACCACCCAGCCCCGCTCACAGGGGCTCACTTACCTCAGACAGGCTGCTCATTTCGATTGCCGTGATCAGATTACTGTTCACAAGGGATTCTATTTCTATAAGCTTCTTATTCTGTACATGCAAAATAAAGATGCCTTTGAGTTAAAATTCGGAGTTGGTTATAATGATACCACATTTATGGAGAGCATCAGTATAAGAAGAGTCAGTCTTAAAGATGGTTGTCTTTATTCTTATGTTTTGAGACAATTGTCTCACACTGTAACCCAGACTGGTCTACATAGCAGGGAGTGGTTTTGAATCCATAGCAAGCCTCCTGCTTCAGTGTCCAGTCTACTGGGGTTACACCATGAACTCATGACAAGCCTCCTGCTTTGGCGTCCAGACTACTGGGGTTACATTATGCAGTCAGGCCTGGCGACTGTTCTCAGCCGAGCGCACACTGAGCTCCAAGGCTACTGCAGTGAACAGTCAAAACAGCTGTGCACACACGCAGACACACTGATCATTACAACACAACAGCTGTGCACACACGCAGACACACTGATCATTACAACACAACAGCTGTGCACACATGCAGACACACTGATCATTACAACACAGTTATAAACGATCGTTTGCTTTCCCGTCTTCTCACTCATATATCTCACGGGAAATAACACAGTTGGTCAGGAATAGGAATTTAATCATCACTTTATTACAGGCCATTTTTTCCATTTTAAGCTAATTTCTTCTCATTTTAGACCTAGATACTGGCTCTCACTGCTGTCTGCCTGTGGTTGGAGGTGGGCGTGTAGCCAGTGATGTGCAAGGCCAGAAGAAGGCAGAGACCCCGTGGGAGCCCCTTCAGTTCACTACAAGAGCTATGCTCGTTACTTAAAAGGCATGGACGGCCAAGTGTTGCTGATTATGGTGTTAATGCTGGTTTGCATTTAGAATAAGACTTAAGATGTCTATTCTACTACCAGGAGGTGTCTGTCCCTAAGCATGGATTTCCATGGCATGCTGACTTTCAACAGTTCTTTACGACTGGAATCTAAAAACATCATTAAAGTTTCTATACGATGTAGTTGATGTAGTTAAAAGCTTCTATTGTAATGCAGAGATCAAAGCAATACAATTTCCATACCAAGTTACTTAGCTTGAGGCGAAGAAAAGTATTTTCAAAGTTCAGTTTCTCTACTTCCTTCTGTAATAACATCTTCTCGGTAGTGACTCTTCGGGAGTTCTCCTTCTCTCGACTCAGAGCCCGAGCTAAGGCTCTGTTGTTGTGCTTTAGAGAGATCTTGAAAATAGAAGAATTGTCTGCAACAATATTTTTTAAAAGTTAATACCGAACTTGTAATTTATATTTCCTTAATAAAACTGCACATTCTTTAGTAAAATAATTTCAGAAAAAAAATGCAATTTACTTTATAATATCAAATGATGGTTGGAAAAGAACGGCAATACACGTATAGTTTCAGAGAAAGAAAATATTCCCCAAGTTTGAAGCTGAAGAAACAAAAGCTAGAGAGAAGCTGAAAAGCAGAGAAGCATGCAGCTGGGCAAGGGAGTGGTGGCTCTGCAGACAGAGCGGTCACGGGGGTCATGGGGACTGCAACTGCCCACTTCCATCTGGACGAGAAGCAGGCTAGGACCCACAGGAGCTAAGGCAACCAACCTGAATGTTTACACATCTTTCTGTGCTCCACACTCAATAAAATCGTCTATGCTCCCAAATCCCTTCTCTTAACCCTCAAATGAAAGGATTGATTTGTCCAGGACCTGTGAGATCTTCACCTCTCCCCAGAAGATTATTCCTTTCTAGTAATCGATTGCAATCTAGACTTGACCTCTTTTACTGAACAGAAGTATGTCAGACTAAGAGAAATCAGTACTGAAGTGGGAACAAAGAGATTCAGTGAGGATTTAATGGCTATAGTCACCCTTAAAAGTTTATGTCCCACCAGGTGGTGGTGCACGCCTTTAATCCCAGCAGTGGGAGGCAGATCTCTGTGAGTTCAAGGCCAGCCTAGTCTACAAGAGCTAGTTCCAGGACAGGCTCCAAAACTACAGAGAAACCATCTCAAAAAAAACACAAAGAAAGAAAGGAAAGAGAAAAAAAATTATTATCTCCCTTTACTATAGTTACCTACTCCACAGTATAATACACACACATACACACACAATGTTTGAGAACGGGCCTTGCTATGTAGTCAAAGGCTAGCCTTAAAATTATGATTCTCGCCGGGCGATGGTGGCGCACGCCTTTAATCCCAGCACTCGGGAGGCAGAGGCAGGTGGATCTCTGTGAGCTCGAGACCAGTCTGGTCTACAGAGCTAGTTCCAGGGCAGGCTCCAAAGCCACAGAGAAACCCTGTCTCAAAACAAAACAAAACAAAACAAAAATTGTGATTCTCCTTTGTTAAATATATCTTTTTTAGATATTCAGAGAAAGTTTAAGTTTGGAAATCTTCAGGAAAAGACTCCACAGCAGGACCGTCTTTGGCACAGTGACCCACTCGGCCCTCCTTGGCATACCCCAGAGAAACAGACCACAGCTGCAGGATTTTCAGAGGCTCAGAAAGAATAACAGCTTCTTGCTGTTTTCCAAACAGTCTTGACAAACGAAGGAAGACAGGTCACTAGGGGAGGAAGGCAATTCACAGGATCTTCCTACAGATCCTGATAGGTGACGGTCATGATTTCAGAATATTTAGGAGTCTTGGGTGTGACATCAGCAGGATATGTCACTATGGAAGGTAGTGTCCAACGTAGCTAACATGGGTATAAATGACCGAGATAATCTGTGGACATCAGCAGGATATGTCACTATGGAAGGTGGTGTCCAACGTAGCTAACGTGGGTATAAATGACCGAGATAATCTGTGGACATCAGCAGGATATGTCACTATGGAAGGTAGCGTCCAACGTAGCTAACATGGGTATAAATGACTGAGATAATCTGTGGGGGCAATAAAAGTTTAATTTGGGGAGTTTCCCACCACCATGGGGTTTTTTTTTGGGGGGGGGGGTTTGTTTGTTTGCCTTCCTGACACCTTACTGCCCGCACTGATAAAATCTCATTTCCAAAGCCCACAGTGCTGTCTTAGCCTTGGCCTATAGAAAACCACGAACTACCACACTCTCGTGGCCAAGAACCTCTAGGTTACTCCCTGCCTGCTACAGCACACGCCAGGCCAAATGTTTACTCTCTTTAGCTTTTCTCCAGAGAAGCCATACTGGTGCTGTCTGCGCAGGCTAAGAGGTAGCTGCCTCGGGCGGGACCCCCCAGCCACACAGCTTACAATTCAGCTGTCAGCAAGGGTAAATTAGCTCCCACTCAGCAGAGGAGCTGGAGGCCATGGAAATAGTGAGTGGAAAAGGTACCAGCTGACATTTTAGTAGTGAATGAACGAAATCTTCAGAGAGCCAAAGGTAAGTGAAGTTAAAGATGAATGGCGCTTACTTAATATTTTTGTTTTGATTTTTGAAGCAAGAGAAACATTTAACTTTGTCTTTGCAATTCTGTCTTTCACTCGTCTCTTGATTCCTGAAGTAATAGCGGCAGCTTCCGTCACTGGGCGCTCCATCACTAAACAAAAGGAAGAAAGGATGGGGGAGACTGTTAGTTAGTTACTGGTTACTAAGAGTAAATAAGAGCAAACTGATACATTCTAAAGAGAAGTCACCATAACTTAAACTGTGTACACAAATATTTACAAAATCCTTTGCATAAAACCTGAAAACAGGAATTATATGATCAGGAGAACTAATAAATTCCAAAAAGGTAAATACTTTGTCTTCCCATTCAAGCCTGTATCGTACGCCTGGCAGGCACGAACATGTAGGGGCAGGTGGCAGGATAGGGTCCCTGCTACCACGGAAGAAATATCCAGCCAGAGATGGGCACTGTTCTGCTACTGGTCAAACGTGGAACTTTAGGTAAGAGGGGTTTAACGGGAGCACAAAAGAAATAACTAACACAGGAGTAGAAGAGGGCTGGAGAATAGACGGGAAACTATAAGTTTAGCTAAGGCTACTAGATTTATGGTCTACTAGGTTTACAGCATAATAGGAACAGGAGGATACATAATTATGCAATCTGACAAGAATACTGACAATCACACAAGATAACAGAGAAGGAGTCAGGGCCTGGGCAGAGAAAACGGACCAGAGAGCCCTTAGCTGGGGGGGGGGGGGGGGGGGTTCAGGGATGCTGACCTTGGTCAGTGCTGCCTGGGCAGAGGAAACAGACCAGAGAGCCCTTAGCTGGGGTGCAGGGATGCTGACCTTTGTGTTTAAATGGGGGAGACCTCCAAAACCTACACTCCCCCAGGAGCCTTCCTGTGTCCACCTGCTTGTTCCTATAGAAACCTGTCACCTGCCCCAGACTCAGCTGCTCCACTACCACCTGCTTTGAGTCCACAGGACTCTCTCAGTTTGCCTTTCACGTCCATCACAGAATCCCTAGACTCCTGTCATCCTCATCGTCCATCACAGAATCCCTGGACTCCTGTCATCCTCATCGTCCATCACAAGAATCCCTAGACTCCTGTCATCCTCATCGTCCTCCCTCTAATTCTCCAACTCTGCAACTCTTGTAACTGGTCGTACATAGGCCGGAAGACGACAGCCAGGCCCCTGCAATTCTATGTCGAGTCTGCAGATTTAAGGATTCAGGATGAGATTCTCATTCATCGAGGTAACACCACACCTAAATACCATCCCAAGACGACAGCCAGGCCCCTGCAATTCTATGTCGAGTCTGCAGATTTAAGGATTCAGGATGAGACTCTCATTCATCGAGGTAACACCACACCTAAACACCATCCCAAGCATCTTTACAGGGAAGAGCAGAGATTAGAGCCATGCTGTCACAAGCCTTCGCTCAAATGTCACTTTCTTAATGAGCCAGAATACCCCATTGTCCGTCTCTACTGGACACAATGAAAAGACCAAAACTAAGAATAATAGGTTCAGAGGAAAAAGAAGAAACCCAGGTCAAAGGCACAGAAAATATTTTCAACAAAAATCATAGAAGAAAACTTCCCTAACCTAAAGGAGATGCTTATCAAGATACAAAACACCGGACAGGACCAGAAAAAATATACAGAACACCAGGCAGGACCAGAAAAGAAAGTCCCCTCATCACATACAGAACAAAGAAGGGATATTCAAAGCTGCAAGGAAAGAAGACCAAGTCACATACAAAGGCAGACCTATTAGAGTCACACTCGACTTCTCAATGGAGACTCTGAATGCCAGCCCAGACTACTATGCCCGCAAAACTTTCCATCACTACAGAAGGAGAAAATAAGACATTCCATGAGAAAAACCAAATAAATATATTTCATTTATACAAATAAATATAGCCCTATATACTAGAAGGAAAACACCCACCTAAAGAGGCTAACAACACCCAAAAGAACACAGGCAATAAATAATCCCAGACCAGAAAATTCAAAACCAAAGATTACTATCCCATATACAGTAGACTATTTAAAAAAAGCACATAGCCATAGCCAATAAACTGTCAACCCTAAACACACTCGAAAAGAAACCTAATATTAAAAATCAGCTGTTTTCCAAATACTCCAGTCAAAAATTAATAAATAAATAAATGCCAGCGGAACTTTCCTTCCCCATCAGCTGATCCCCTTTAACTTCATAAATGTCGCTGTCGCCCATCCAAATGCTTGTGTTTCTACCAGAGTCTCCCTTAACCGCCCAGCCCACCTCCTACATCAGTGACTTCACCAAGCGGCAAGAACAGAAGCCAGAAGCAGGCCCCTTGGGGTACGATATAGACACCGAAACATTCCGGGCAGCGGTTACGACTCTTTGGGGGGGGGGGGGGCAGCTCCAAAGTGCAAGGAAATAAAGGCTAAATCCCTCGTAGGTGCTGGGCGAACGGATGTGTGCGGTGCCGACAAGGGGACCGGGCTACCTGCTCCGCCCTCAGGACTCCTCCGTCATCCCCCGGTCACTCTCGTGCAGCCGGGGTCTCCCCTCCCCGAAAACCAGACCCCGCCGCCCGTGCTCCCGGATGAGATCCTCCATCTCATCCCAGACAGCGTCCCAGATCCGAGCCGAGCCGGCCGGAGGCTCGAGCCCGCCGGGAGCGCTCGGCGCGCCGGCCCCGGGGGCCAGATCCCGTTCCTCGGGGAAGACACTGACCTGCAAGCCGGTGGCGGCGGCCGCAGCGGCCTCACCGGCGCCGACTCACCGTTCCCGCAGCCTCGGATACCGACTCACGCCCCGGGAGCTCAGCCGCCCAGCCGACCCGTCCTCCGATTCAAACTCCGCGGCGGTTGGAGGCCGACGCCACAGCCAATCGGAGTGCGAGGAGGCGGCGCGGAGGCGCGCTGGTAACCGGAAGTGGAAGCCGGAAGGGGCGGGACACGCTGCCGCGGAGAGCAGAGTGGGCGTGACTGGGCGTGGCCGTCCGTCGATCTGGTACCCGGAAGGTTGCCAGGCAACTCGAATCTCTGTCAGGGCTTGGGATCACTTGCCTGCGTCCGGTTTCTGCATCCTTGCCTCCCAGTGATGATCCTCGCTTTTTGCTCTTGTAATCCTTTCTCATTTTGTGCTTGCAAGAGCGGCGGTGATTCTCCGTTTTAACAGGACCGGGAGACTGGCATTTTAAACTGGCACAGCTATATTTTAAAATGTGTGAGCCTCCTTCCAAGACAGTTTGGTTCCCTTCACAAATGATTATAGTGCATATGAAGAATTTAGAGAAACTATACAATAACTTTTGCTTTAGTCCATCGTATTAAAAATGCAATAGGGAGCTGGAGAGATGGCTCCGAGGTCATGAACATTTGTCGGTCTTGCAAAGTACCCAGTTTGGTTCCGTGCACCCACACGGTGACTCGCAACTCTTTGTAATTCCAGTTCCACGGAATCTATACCCTCTTCTGGCCTCTGCAGATACACATACGGTGCAATACATATATGCAGGCCAAATATTTATCCACATAAAATAAAGTAATAAATCTTTTTAAAAAAACTTTTAAATAGCTTGTCTTTTAATTGACCATAAAGTAGTCATGTTTTGACATTATTATTTTTTATCGTTTGAGGACATTTGAGCATTATTATGACTGCATCTTAAAAAGTCTATGAAATGGCAGCTTGCTTTATAAGTGCATTTGGGGGAGGGAGATATGTAAACATCTTTAAAGATAAATTTGCAAAGAAAAATGCTAAAACAGTGAAAACCATTTGACTAAATTTGGGAGTAACAGTGAACAAAGGAAGCCTAGATATAAAGAAGGAAACTTTAGATCTTGACATAAATATCACTTAAATGTTTTAGATTGGTTTATGTTCCTCACACATAGTGCTATGCTTCATAATGACAAATCTAGGTATAGCGGACGTTGTGACAGGATTCAACCCCTGTCCCATCCACTTCCCTTCTTCCCTTTGTGTCTCCCATTCGTTTCCTCCCATCCCCTCATCTTCCTTATGATTTCATGTTATGTACGTCTGTGTAAACGGTTTTATGATCTATAAAGAATTCTAGTGCCTACAGATGAGAAAAATGTCATATTTGCCTTTCTGTGTCTGACTCGTTTCTTTAATATGTTGATCCCACTTGAATCCATTTAGGAAAACATAGAGGAAATATTTCAAGATAGCGGCATAGGCAAGAACGTCTTTGTTTTTTTGTTTTTTTTTTTTTTTTTTTTCGAGACAGGGTTTCTCTGTGTCACAGCCCTGGATATCCTAGAACTCTCTTTGTAGACCAGGCTGGCCTCAACCTCACAGAGATCTACCTGCCTCTGCCTCCCAAGTGCTGGGATTAAAGGTGTGTGTCACCACACCCTGCTAGGCAAGAACTTTTAAAAAAGGATTCCGGTGTTTTAGGAAGAAGACTAAACGCTGGCAATTGGGACTGCGTTACATTAAAAGGCTTCTGCACGACAAAGGAAGAGAAGGAAAATATATGGATGAAAATCTTTGCTGCATCTTGGGAATGTGCCTAGGTGAAGTCCTGGTCCCACACTGGATACAGGTATCTAAAACAAAAAACCTCTTCTTCCTAAAATTTATTTATGGTCCTGGTGAATCTCTGAGAAAGCCCAGACCCACAAGACTTTTGATGGTTCATTTTGATTGTTAGCTTGACTGGGTTTGGAATCACCTAGGAGACACACCTCTGGGCCTATTTGTGATGGTGTTTCCCATAAAGACTTACCCGAGGAGGGAACACTCACCCTGAATGTGGTCAGCACCCATACCCTAGACTGGAATCCTAGACGGAATGGAAAAGGAAAGAAAGGAGAAGGCGGCAGAACGCCAGCATTGATTTCTCTCGACTTTCTGATTTCAGTTGCAATGCGATCGCTTCCTTCATGCTCCCAACTACCACCTCTTTCTTGCCATAACAGATTCACTGTATAACAGTTTCCTCTGAGATTGAAACCTTGCATCTTACAGGAAGCTCTTTAAACAGAAAGGCAAACAATGGGAAGTCCCTGAAACTGACCAGATTCGCTACGCCCTCCCTGCCAGAGTAACCAATAGTCGCTGAGTGTTTGAGGGATTTGAGATGCTAAGAAGACAGTGAAGTCAAATGCAAAGAGGATTCTCTGAGAAGAGCTGCAAAGACTGAGACCAGAGCAGCTGCCTGCAACAAGCAGAAACCAGGGGAGCTGCCTGGGTTATATATTTGCTTATACCAAATGAGGCACCTGGAACGGTCGCTCCCAGCCTGCTGAGCTGCCTACAGGCTGTGCAGTGAGCTGCAGGTTCCCAGCTCTGTGAGCCGTCACCCATGCTGGGGTGGGCTATGGTGATGCAGCCGCCTTTGGGTCATTTCTGCTCCTGTAAGTAACCCCTCACCCATATTTCTGTAAATATCACAATAAAACTTGCTGGTTTACCCGGCTGGACTTAGGTGGTATCCATACGTTGGTCTGTTATGGGTTCCCAGCAGGGGTGAGTCAAAATGTGTGTTCTGTCTCCTCCCAGGAAATGTTTGCCACCCGAGAATGTGTTGCAGAGTATGAGGACACCAGGGAAAGACGCCATGGGACAAAGCTTCAATTTAAAATATAAGAAACACGTTTTTATTGATACCAGTGTGGCAACAACAGTGTCCATTGCAAATCTGAGGGCTGCTACAGAAGGGGAAGACAGGCTGGAGTTTTTAAGGCAGTATTGTAGCCTGTGATGTTTTTATATGAGGCTCAATTATTGTTAATTAAATTAACAGAGTTCCCGGTCTAGTTGTGACACTCCCCGAGGGTGGACAGTGCCTTTGCTCTTTCCCAGTTCTCCTAGATTCCTTCAGCAATTAATTGTCTGCTCTCCTATACCTCAGGCGGAATTCCAGGCAATTAAATTCCGATTGTCTGGAGACACCTACCCACACACCCAAGGAAGCTGGGAGAGATAAAAGTGGGGAGAGTTTGCTACGTGTAAAGAAATCCCCTTAACAAACCAGCATGACCGAAATAAAAATCATCGAAGAAAAATGATCTCTGAGAGCCGGAGCCCGGCAAAGGACACTACAGATCAATAAACCAATAAAACAAAGCAGAAACAGTGTAGTTATTTCATTTAGCCACCTGATCTTATTTGTAGTAGTCTGGGAGGTAGAACTGCTCCGTTACAAATTATGGCTGGCTGACAGAAGCGAAAGATATTGCGTGGTGTAAAGCATCTGTGAAGAAGACAGAGAGGGTACCTTGGCCAAGGGGCAAGGCTCGCCACAGATTCCCTGCCTTAGTTTTTCCCCGTTGCTGTAGTAAATACTGCAGAAGCAGGCCCAAGAAGGGGGTTTGGCTCACAGTTTGGGGGTACAGTCCACCGCAGTGTGGAAGTCATGAGGGACCAAAGCTTAAGATGAGCGGTCTCATTGCACCCACAGTCAGGACACCCGGAGAGGGCTCAGCTCATTTTCTTCTTCTTTTTATTCAATCCAGGACTCCGACCCATGACTGGTGCCACTCACACTGAGGGTGGGTCTTCCTGCCCCAATAAACTCGGTCTACGAACTCGCTCACAGGTAGGGAGAGGCGATTCTGCGTCATTTCAAATGGACAGTATTAACCACCACGCATCTAATCCTCGTCAACTCGATACCCAAACGTATCCCTTTTAAGCCCTAGCTTTTCCACCCTTCCTCCCCGTAGACTCAGGGCCAGCTCACCGTTCAAAGTGCATTCCGCTCAACGTCAAAGTCCTAACTAACAATATACCCATCTCCTTATTGAGGTTAGGGAATTTTTCTTCTGTGATTTTGTTGAAAATATAATACATATAATGAATTCTTCTACTTGCGATCCTTTTAATATGTCTGCATGGAGTCCAGTGGGCACACTGATAGAAAACCATGGAGCTGACAGTAAGTAACGGTAAAGTCCTGCCCTGTCATGGATGGCAACCTTATAGAAGCTGCATAGCAGAGTCCCATTGCAATCAGGCTTTTACGTCATATTTCACTAGCATCTTCTAAGGTCACTTGAGCTGGGGATGGAGGAATAGCTGAAATCCCCTGCTAAAGACAATCCGTAACCCCGTTGCCATCACCATGGCTTTGCCTACTACTGTTCTGTTCCGTTCTAGTTGCCATTTTCAATTTTCCATATCGTCCTTGCTCTCACCCAGCTTCAGATAGCCTAGCTTCCTTTCTTGCTACAGATTTCCAAGTTCTTTTGTGCCGCAATGACCTTCCACCCATTCTCTCTCTTCCCGAAAATATCGTCACGGCGTCTCTTCAACACGTAAACTCCGAACTCGCTTGCGTTTTCAGCTCTCGGCTTAAAGTTACCCGTATCGGTAAGGGACTCTCCATTCAGGTTTTGGTCTCAAACCAACATCGCCCTGACGCTGCTCAGACGGAGATATCACTCTCCGACTGACGGTCCTTAGTGTCTGTGTCTCCCACAAAGTACGACACAGAGGCAGCCCTTCTCATTTTCTACAGCCCGTGACCCAAGAATCGATATTACATATTTTAGTGCTACGACAAAACTTGCGTGTCTTGAAGAAGAATATTTCACGACCTGTACAAGAATAAAACTCGCATCTTATTCCGAGGTACGAAATTTCTAAAGATCTAATAAAAAATATCTCTAGAAACCAACTGCCGCCTTTGACAGTTGTCACAGACTAAACTGAAGAATCGCGAATGAGAAAAGTTTTTGCAAGCCACGCCCTATGCAAACGACAACACCCAAGTTACAGATTTATGAATGGAGGTACCTTTCCTTTTCCATCAGAGGAGCTGGGGGCGGGGCATGGTGCTTTGGGGCGTGGCCTATGCCCTGGGGGCGGGGAGAACCAGGGGCGTGGCCTCCCTCCCTCCTCCCTTCCGGCGCACTGCGCGTCGGGACCGCACGGGGGCGCCGCGCGGAGCGGGCGACGACGGCTCACTTCCGGGTCCGGCCCCGCGGCTTCGGGCGGTTGTGCCGAGGGCCGGGCGGCCGCAGGTCAGTAGGCGGTGGCCGCTCCGCTCCGCCCGCCGGGGTGGAGGCCCCGGGCGCCGGGTGGGTGGCGGGGCTCGTGCCCCGTAGCGTTGGGGGCGTCCCGAGGGAGGCCCGGCCGCTCCGATGCGACGGCGCCTGCGCGAACCGAGGAAGACCTTGGCGGGGCCTGGTGATGCCCGCTCGCCCCCAGCTCGCTGGCTCGCCTTGCCCGGTTTGGTCCGGCTGGGCGCAGGGCCGTGAGCCCTTTGAAGTGTGCTCTTTCGAGTGGAGTCCCCGGCCTGCCGATTCCCCGCCGATCCCCCGCCTCTCAGGCTCTCTGAATGCTGCCGTGGCCGGGGCGTGTGCCTTTTAGGCAGGCATCCTCGACGGTTCTGCGCGGCGGGTCTTCACACCACAGGAGGCCCCAGGGGGTGCATCTGAGCAGTGCCCTCCCCGGGATCGGCCTTGGGCAGCTGATAGTGAGGGCAGGGCCGAAAGCGGGAGCCCTGAAGGTGGGGTGGACTGTGGGTGCATCCCCCAGGTTCACCCGGCTGCCCTGGGTTATCCCTGGCTCCACGGCTTGCCCCCCAGGCAAGTTCGTGTGGCTGCTGCACAAACCAGTGACTCCCGTTGCCCAGTGTTGTCATCTGTCTGTAGGGACAAGGATTCTTGTGTGATCAAGTCTTTTCTGTGTATTAGGTGATGTCTGTCTAGTTCTCTTCGCAGCATCTAGTGCACAGTAGGTGTTCAGTAAATGGGATTATCGACAACGACACTGCCCTTGCCTTCTTGAGTTTAGGGGAACGGGATGGGGTGGAGAAGAAGAGATTAAACACATGCCATAAAATCTGGGCAAGGATTCTAACTCTGCACAGAAAGACCTTGCAAGAGATAAATGAGACTTATCTAGGAACAGGAAAAATAGGGTCGTAGGGAGCAGGTAACTGCGGGCAGCTCCGGGACTTTGAGGCAGCAAGAGGTCGCATCAGTAAGTGTAGCGTGAATAATCAAAACCCAGAGACAGATATTGGGTTCAACCTGAAGATCAGAGAAGCAAAGCAGCCAACTACTAGAAAGCT
The DNA here is from genome assembly GCA_963919715.1 of Microtus obscurus. Classification (NCBI taxonomy): domain Eukaryota; kingdom Metazoa; phylum Chordata; class Mammalia; order Rodentia; family Cricetidae; genus Microtus; species Microtus obscurus. The sequence goes on from CAWTZC010000381.1 coordinate 1,540,863, forward strand.
CTTAGGTCTTTGTAATCTTCAGACTGAAGGAGCAAATTCTATTTCATCCTGCCTTATATTCCTCTAGTGCTGGAATTAAAAGCGCGCACGACCACTGCCTGGCCTGTATGGCCAACTAGTATGTCTGTTTTGTGTTCTGGACTTCAGGCAAGCTTTGTTTATTAGAATACAAATGAAGCCGGGCGGTGGTGGTGCACGCCTTTAATCTCAGCACTTGGGAGACAGAGGCAGGCGGGTCTCTGTGAGTTCGAGACCAGCCTGGTCTACAAGAGCTAGTTCTAGGACGTGCTCCAAAACCACAGAGAAACCCTGTCTCGAAAAACCAATATATATACAAATGAAATACCACTACAAGTAACTGGTCTTTGGAAGACTGAACCTTGTTGGATTCCTAATGCTTTTTGTTGGTTGGTCTTCCTCAGGCTCTAGTGGTCTCCTCCCGTTTTATTGGCGTTTGGTGAAGTTGGTGTCTCTGGGAAAGGATTTCAGTTGATCAGTTCGTAAAACTGAATTGGCATGGATATAGTTGAGTTTGGCAGCCACCTTAAGACTTTCTGTGAAAGTTTAGATACTTCAGATTCTTAATGGAGAGTACATGTTTCCAGCCCGTTTCAGATTCCGTAGAGAACCATGGTCATTTGTTAACAATGTTCGGAATGGATAAAGAGATTTATAAAAGAACGTCCCCAAAGCGTTGGCCGTTTTAGACTGTAAGAGCCAGATGACTGACAAGCTATCACCTGTAGGTCTAGAGCAGTCTGGCTACCTGTATACATAGAATTCATTTGTGGACATTCTGTTTATTTTTGTGTATGTGGGTATTTTGCCTGCATCTGTATCTATCTGTGCGCCATGTGCACGCGGTGACCGCAGAGGCCAGACGAGGGCGTTAGATCACTTAGAACTGGAGTTACAGACAGTCCTGAGCCACATGGTGCTGGGGATTGAAGCCAGGTCCTCTGCAAGAAAAGCCTCATGATCTCAACCAGGAGCCATGGCGTAAACACACTTCTGACCCCAGTTAATAAAGGATACATTACCTAGTTAGATAATCAGCTACAATTTCAGGATCACAGTTATTGGCAGTTCCATATCTTCAGTGTTTGTCTCAAGTCCCTCAGCGTGTACCTTACGGGAAACTTGTGTCACCGTGTTTAATTCATCATTTGCTGCGTTTTGAGTTTGTGCCACATGTTTTTTTTTTTTTTTGTGTGTTTGTGTGTGTGTGTGTGTGTGTGTGTGTGTGTGTGTGTAACCTTAACTGCTTCTCGGGAGATCTGTGGACCATTGCTGCCTCCATTTTCTGTATAAAAGAACAAGAAAATTAAGACAATCGATTGGCCCAAGCACCAGAGGTTGTAATTGGTAAAGCCCTGCGGTTCCCTGTGTTACACGCTGATCTCGTCAGTCTAGATGGTTTCTTCAGCCTTGTTCAAAACACCAGTGCCAGAGATCACAAGCATGTCTTGTCTTTGTTTTACCTTGTATAATCTTTAGTTATTTTATCAACTGTGATTTAAAATCACTGGATATTTATAAATCCTCAGGTGCACATTTCCCCAGCTTAGTGCTTTGCGGATGCCTTTCCTATCACACAGAATAGAATCTGTTTAAACTACACTAAACTATATCTTATCCATTTATTTTCAGCAAGGTCAGTGATATTTGTCCTTTGTTTCTACAGACATCTGGGACGACTGCGATTGTTTCAAAGTGTGTGAGAGCTTCCGTCAAAACTTTAGGCGTCCAAGGGAGTGATGGCAGGCCCCCAAGCAGAAGAGCTGCTAGATATTCTTCGCCTGAACGTGGGCGGCTGCATTTACACGGCCCGGCGGGACTCTCTGTGCCGCTTTAAGGACTCCATGCTGGCATCCATGTTCAGCGGGCGTTTCCCTCTGAAAACAGATGAATCCGGTAAATGTGCAAAGTCTGGAGCATGAGTGTGCATCGTCGTCCAAGTGGGGCTCTGTCGTAAAGTCCTTTTCTTAGTTGTGTTAGAACGTATCGTATTAGCCCACTAATTACCGAGCTTACTAGGACTGTCTGGAGATTCATAGAGAGATTAAATAGCAGTTTCTGAAGTCTGTGGTGCCGCTCCTGCACCGAGACAAAGGAGTGAGTTGGTGAAAAGGCCAACCATGACCTAACGATGGGGACGACTGTGTTTTGAAAGTTGATGCTTTCCTGTGGTATTCTGGGTGATGGTACGGAGGCTGACTGTACAGTAGCTTCTCTCTGTGTTATTCAGGGAAGACAGCGCGTTTCCCTGGAGAAGCAGCTGTCCTATAGTTGACAGAGCAGCCACCGTAGAGTCAATGCTGGGCTCCGTGTTTGGTCCAGCTGTGTGTGCACGTGTGTGGGAGCTGATGTGTGTGTGTGGGAGCTGATGCGTGGGAGATGATGTGTGTGCGTGGGAGCTGATGTGTGTGCCTGGGAGCTGATGTGCGTGGGCTGAGGGAGCTGCGTGGAGCTGATGTGTGTGCGTGGGAGCTGATGTGTGTGCGTGGGAGCTGATGTGTGTGCGTGGGAGCTGATGTGTGTGCGTGGGAGCTGATGTGTGTGCGTGGGAGCTGATGTGTGTGCGTGGGAGCTGATGTGTGTGCGTGGGAGCTGATGTGTGTGCGTGGGAGCTGACGTGCGTGGCTGAGACATGGAGCGTCCAGATTGCTGACGGGTCTGCCCGACTGTCTCGGGACTGTCTTCCAGGGGCGTGCGTCATCGACCGCGATGGACAGCTGTTTAAGTACATTCTGGATTATCTCCACGGAGAAGTGCAGCTTCCCTCGGATGCGCAGACCCGAGCCGCCCTGCAGGAAGAGGCCGATTATTTTGGCATCCCTTATCCGTACAGCCTGTCTGACCACTTGGCCAATGAAATGGAGACATATTCTTTAAGGTCAAATATAGAACTTAAAAAGGTCTTGGCATTTTCTCAAGTTTTAAAATACATGTTTATTATGCACAAAGAAGTATATTATTCTGCATAGTTGTGATGTCAGATACTGAGCGTGAGGCAGTTTGTGATCATTTTTGAACATGCATCTTAATTATTCCTACTCATATTGAGAGTCTAAGATTAATTCTAGGGAAAAAAGCTTTATTATATACCGTACTGAAGATGTAACACTTTTCATTCTTTTAGATAGAACTGTTCTTCTGAAATTGTTGTTTTTATTTTGAGGTCGGGTCCCACTCTGTAGCCCTGCCTGGCCTAGAACTGGCTTTGTAAACCAGACTGGCCTTGAGCTCACAGCGATCCACCTGCCTCTGCTTCCTGAGTGCTGGGATTAAAAGTACACACCACTACACTTGGTTTCTGAAGTTCTTTTTAAATTAGAGAAATAACTAATGAGGGTGTAATGGTATTATTTTATTTACTAAGATAACTTGTTTTTACAAGAAGTGTTCTGCTAATAGTAAGCTCTTACCTGACTTAGGGAGTGTAGCAGTTTGTAAATGAAGACATGCTGAATTCACTTTGAGATCGGCAAATCTTTCTTAAAAGACGTTTTTACTTTACACCACATTTTAAAGATACAAGAGTTGAAAGTTTTGTTATCCATGTCCTTTTAATAGGTATTGTATTTGTGGCTATTTAGCACATAAGAAAATTGTTTCTCTTGTCAGTTGTTGATCCTGAAAGTTGCTATGCACTGATTTTAGCTTTATTTTCCGGTGTCAGCTCAGGACAGACTGACAGACGGTTGGTTATTGGGACTGCAGCACAGAATCCCTTAGGAATTTGGTATGGATTCTGCTACTGAGGTTTCGGACTTTTAATTGCCAAGTGATAGTCTTGATAACGCTACTTACCAAACTAGAGAATGGGGTAAAAAAGCCCTGCAGGAAGATTAGAGCCGGTTAGTGTTCATCTTCTGAATCCCAGCTCTGTAGTCCTCGGCTCCTGATTCGTATTAAAAAGGATAAAGTGTACCTGCATTTATTCCAGCATCAAGCTCATTTATTTCAAATGTTGTGGCGTGCATGGCGTTGTGCAGGGGCTGTGTGGAGCACCAAGAAATGGAGTCCAGTTTTTGCCCTAGAATAGTTCACAGTGTAGTCTGGGGTTCACATAGGTACACACATAATGTTAAAGATCAGTGTTTAGCCGTATTCAATGAAAGCGCCAGCCATGTGAGTAGTAGCGGGACACCTTCATGCGTCCTGCTCTCCCTGACCTGAAGGATCTGTCAGTGGACTCAGCAGACAGTGGGTCCTTACTGTGCAAATGAATGCGTGACATCAGCGTGTGAATGCCGGATGAGTTCAGACCCTGCTGGGCTGCACCATAGCAGCCCTACAGTGTAGAAGGACAAGTTAATCTGGTTATCCATAGTTGGAATTTGGAGTGGGAATAAGGACCAGTCGTGGGGCGGGCCAGCTAATAGAAAGAAAAACGGAGGCTACGTGGGAAGTTTGAGAAGGCGGAGAGCTGACTTTTAGTTACTGTATGAAGACTAAAATCAAAAGTGATGCTGGCAAGTCAAAAGAAGAGAGAGAAGAGAAACTCTCTTTGGAAAAGAATTCTCTGTAAGTGAAGAGTTGTGGAGATTTTTGTTGTTGTTACAAAGAAGAAAACCTCCCTCCAATTAATTCATTACCTTTATGTTTATAGACTAAGTCAGAATTGATGGTCTTTTTATTTCCCTTTATGACCAGCGCAAATTTTAGCTTTACATGTAAGTAATACAGCACATTTATCTTGTGTTCCATAATTAAATCTCAGTTTATATACATATTTGCTTTAGGCTTTGACAGACTTCTGTGACTCATACGGCCTAGTCTGCAGTAAACCGACAGTCTGGGTTCTCCACTATCTTAACACATCTGGTGCCAGCTGTGAGAGCAGGATTATCGGTGTCTATGCCACAAAGGCCGACGGGACCGAGGCCATGGATAAGCAGCTGGGCGGAAGGATGCACAGCAAAAGCATCTTCAAAAGGTGCGTTCAGATCCAGGGAGGTAGAGAACGAGGTCAGGTCTCACATCTCTTAGCCATTCTGGGAATCGTCACTGTGTGAAAGACTGTGCCCAACTCAGGGCACGGAGTCCTGGCTGTGGGACGGCTGCCTCCGGAGCTTCTGCTCAGAGTCACTCAGCCCCATGCTGGGTCTTCAGAGTGAACGGAAGAAGAGCCACACACTAGTGTCTCCCGAACCAGTGTGGGCAGACCGCCAGCCTGGAGTCCATGCCCACTGCTGACCCAGAGTCAGGGCTAAGCTGCCATGGCTTGGACGTGTTAAATTCTTACAGGAAAGTCACTTAACGTATTTTCTGTCGTCTTCGTGCTCTGTGGGAGAGTGAAGTTGGTCACGCTCGTCACTAACTTGTAGCCGTGTGAGCTTGCTTTCTGAATCCTTTCCGGGCAGTAGTGTTTCTGCGTCAGACACCCGAACACCTGCCTGATGGAAGGAAATGGCATCACAGTTGGATCTTTTCTAATTAGAGTAGAGGGTTTTGTTTTGTTGCCCTTTTGTTTGTTTTTGAGACAAATTTTCACTATATAGCCTTGGTGGCCTGAAACGCCTGCCTCTGCCTCCTAAGTGCTGGGATTAAAGACATGAGCTACTATGCGTGTGTGTGTGTGTGTGTGTGTGTGTGTGTGTGTGTATTTTAAAAATATATTGAGATGAGAGTTATGAATGCACACTTAAAGCTTAGGGTCACAGAGGAACAACATGGTGCCTAGATGTTTTGTAACTTGCTTATCAAGTATTTGTTGAGCATATGTTAGCTGGATATAAACAGACACATCCATATATAAATAGTAGATTTTCATTCCATTTTTGAATGTTCCTAGAGAGGCGGGAAATAATGTTCAGTACATTTGGAGCTATTACTCAGTAGCCGAGCTGAAGAAAATGATGGATGCCTTTGACACCTGGGAAGGAAAAGGTACAGTGCAGTTCTTCCGGTTCATGGCCTCCAGCCCGTGGCCTGCCCTCCCCTCGCTCTTCCTCCGGCCCCTCTCTTCCAGGGTGTCAGCTGTCTGTCATAAGGGGATAGATGTCAAGGAGCCTGCTTTTCAGTCTTCACACCCACGCATGAGGTGCTAGATGTCGTCACCCGTTCATAGCTCAGTGACTTTAAGGATGGCTCTCTGAGTGTCCCTGCTTAGTCAGAGTTTACGTAGACCTGCGGTGTAGCTGGCAGTGCTCTAAGAAGTGCTTCTGACCTGAGCATAAGGTGTAAGCCAAGGAAGGAGTCTGCTTAGCAGGCAACGGTGCTTTTCATCCTAGAAGCCACGAGCTGGAAGGAAGGAACTGACTCCTGGACCTTGTCCTCTGACCCCGGTGGAGACTGCGCCATGTCCATGTCCATGTTCACACAAAGTAAATACATATGAAAAACAGGAGAAGAAATGGACAGAGGGGAATTGACTGGGCGCGTGCCTCACTCCTGAGCACTGAGGGGGCTGGGTGCTTCACGTGTTCTGAGGACTTCATGGCTATTAACTTAAGACCACAGCAGCTGTGCAGGGTGCGTGCTGTGATAGTTAGCATTTCACCAAGGAAACGAAACTTAGGATAAGAAAGTAACTTTCCCAAGGTCACATTAGTAAGTGACAGTGGGATTTAGACACAGGGTCAGAGCCGCTACCCTTAAAGCCAGCGTACAGTCAGTCACTTTCTAGGAGGCAGCGCAGAGCCCTGGCTTGCAGCCAGCGCACGAGCTGTCTCCCTCTGCCGTCCTGGGGCCATTAGTGAGCTCCTGTTCATGCTGTAAGCACCTCCATCCATCACCTGACAGGAACAAGCTACAGACGGCTGCTGCGCAGTCTTGGATGGCCAGTGTTCACCCATGGCTCTTAATTCTCTTTTTAACTTGAAGGTGTAAGCTACTGGCGTGTGCCTCACGAGCTGATAGAGTGCTGGACTCTGGAAGAGCAGCCGTTGCATGGAAGCCTGCGTCATATGGCCCCCATCCGAAAGAGGTTATCTGTGATTCTGTTGTGTTTTTAAAGCTGTAGCTGCTAAGATTTGCCACCGTGGAAATAACTCTTGATTTCACTAAGCTGATTAACCACCTGCGCGGGTGTTATACATGTCAGTGAAGTAAAGTTACCACAACTGTGGAGAAGTAGGGACTCTCCTCTAGTTGTGATGTGCCCTATGCTCTTGTTGGAGAAGGCGGTTGTAAGAGCTATGCTGACCCTGGGGCTGCTGTCTCCCCACAGATGTGAAATTGGGCTTCATTGGCAGTAGTGAAGAGTCTTTAGGCTTGACACTTGAAATCTCCTGTGGCATCTTGTAGGTGGAGGCCAGGGATAATGGTGCATACCCTACTGTTGGCATCTTGTAGGTGGAGGCCAGGGATAATGGTGCATACCCTACTATTGGCATCTTGTACGTGGAGGCCAGGGATAATGGCGCATACCCTACTGGCAGTGTCCCCCAAACAAAGAAGTATTTTACTCTAACGGTGATTGTACCTTCGTGGAGAGTCTAGTTACATAGACAGCGAAGCAGGGGGAATGGCTGATGGTGACCTCCCTCTTTGTCAGTGATCTTTTCTCTGGGATTTTAGGAAGCATTGTTGATGGTAGACAAGACAGTGAAAGCCATGTATTCCTTTGTTCGGTGAGGTTTTAAAGTTGAGTGTAGTAGCATTCTAAGCTATATATGGAAATTTTCATAAAACCTGACTTCGATTCTGTTTCCAAGGACAAGTGTTCGCCATGTTGTAGTTGCCTCTAGCCCCCAGACCGTGGAGAGGAAGTGCTCCGGGAGGCCCCTGCTCCCTGTGTGTTCAGACGTGTCTCAGGACAGAACAGGCAGGACGGTCAGGAGTTTTAAAGTCTATTCTGGCAGTGTTTTCCCTATAGGCTGTTTATAATGAATGGTTGATTGAGTTCAGGACTCTATGGGTAATGTGTTCAATACTTTTCATATTCAAAAATACCTAGCTTCAGAGTGGGCTTGACTGTCATAGCAGGACCCAAATGTCCCCATGGCACACAGGCTCTGTGGGTGTCAGGACAACGGTTGCCGGCAAATACAGCTGTACCATTTAGTAGCCCCTTTCCTGAGGCCCTGCCGGCCTCTCTGTGTCACAAGAGCTGCAGACCCCCTTTGTCATTAAGCGTGTAAATTCTGAAGTTCTTGGAAAAAAAGCACTGCCTATTCTCAGTTACTCTGTGGATCCCCACAGAGCCCTTGGGAACAGAGTGGTGTGTGGTCTGGTTCCTGCCCAGCACCCCAGACTCTCCCTGGTGGAAATACTGTAAGCCACAGTTTGTAAAGCCACGGAAGCAGTCGCTAGTGAACGTGTTCCCCTTCAGTTGTCCTCGGTGGGAGTGAGGGAGGAGGCGGGTTGCTGTCTGCAAACTTATGCCTGAATGTGAACTCTGGAGACCTGCTCTTTAGTGCTCCCCAAGGCAGAAGTGCTGAAATGGATGCTTGTGTGTTTCCAGGCGGCTGCTAACCCTCGGTGAGGAGGACGAAGGTGTGAACTGCAAGGCTGGTCCTACGCCGGTCAGATTTCTGGGCCCTTCCACAAGCACCCAAATTAAAGTCAAGAACTCTGCTTCTGTGAGAGTGTCGCCTGTCCGTGCTGCCCAGATCTCCTCTCAGGCCACAGGAAACTGGTCTCGAAGAGGCAGCTATGGAAAGGCAGCCCAGTGCCCTGTGGCCACCGGAGCATCCGGGCATGCTCCTGCTTCCCCTCACGCCCAGAATGCTGAGAACCCAGCCACACAGCCACCGCCTGCCAAGGTGCTCCTCTCTGACAAGAAGTCTCTGCCGAACCGAGTGATCAAGCTGAGGAGGACTCCACTGTGTCTGGGGCCTTCCCCGCCCACCCCCTCAGCAGGGAGCCAGGGCAGCTCCCCCCAGCAGCCTTCTCCAGAGGTGTCCATCACTTCGGGTGTGCGGACTGAGACCAGGGAAGACCAGCCTGATGGGTAAAGTGGACTGAAAACTGCCTGTCTGTCCCGCAGCTTCCCGTACACCGGTTCCAGCAAGTATGCTTTGTTCCTGGCAGCAGAAGGGAAACCCAAGTGGATGTTTAGGGTGTTTACAGGGAAAATGAGTTCTATGATGTGGGGTAGAGGAGGAGACTTGGCAGTTGTGGGATTACTTCCTTTGCGTTTTCCTAAGGTTGTCTGTGTGCAGTTTGGTTTCTAGCTTTTAATGTAAGCTTTATTTAGATGGTTAATTGATGTCAAGGTGACCAAGCAGTGTTCACTGGAAACATCTCCCCTTTTGCAGTAATACTACAGGTTGTCTGGCCACTCTTAGGATGTTACTCCTATAGCCCAACGGTGGGAGTGAGGCCTGGCATAGGTTCCTGTCAGATGGAAGGCACCAGTGCTGGCCACACTGTATGGTGGCTGGGTGCGTCTCCGCGGGAGTGTGCAGCCACAAGCTGCTTATTCTCCAAAGACAGCCTGAGAGCAGTGAAGGGGAGAGGAAGTAACACAGTTACAGACCAGACTTGGGCTCTCACTTGATCAGGCCGTTCTCTTTCCAGATGTCTTCAGACACACCCGGTGCATGTGGTAGGAGCTGCAGAATGGGTTCTGGGATGGTTCAGATTTTGGTTTCAATAGTCACGTTTCAAAGTGCTTTGGAAAAGAAAAGTTGAGCAAGTTTAACTTTTTAACTCAAGTTAATTTGTTCTTAGAAGTGACCATTGAAGAGTCCTTTGGTTTATACACTATGTTTTATGCACAGCTTCCATATAACTTGAATTTCATAGTTTTGAACAAAATATTTTGATTAATCCTCTATTTTTTCATAAACATTGAATTGTGTGTGTTTACTCTTACACATTGTTTGGTAATGGGATCGTCCATTTCTACTTTTCATGGACTCTGTGCTTCAGTGGTTAAAGATGGTTCTAGAGCACTGTGCTCCTTACTTGGGTCCTGGGCATGCACTTGCATTGCTCTGGAAGAGTGAGGCAGGTATATGTGTAATGTTTCTTTTAAATAAATAAAATGTTTCCACAAAACTGTGACATTTTCTGTGACAACTTATTTAAATTCGGCTCCCTGCAATAGTGTAAGAGCTTACTAATTTATGTAGGTTTTCTCTTTGTGTTTCCAAAATTACTTTCTTGTCTTGCTAATCCACGAAATAATAAAGCCAACTTTGAATAAATATCTGCTGGTCCCTTTCTCAGAAGGTAGTTTAGCTGAGTAGAAAGGCTTTTAATTGAAGATCCATAGTGACATTCTGAAATATTAAACTGTTTAATCACCTTTGAAAACTGTGCTATTTTAGAGAACTCAAGCAACTTGACAATTAAAGATGAATGCATTCTTGGGACCAATTTGGACATCACACTTGTTACCTGACCTAGGATATTCTGAATCGCTAACTCATTTACTGACACACATAACCAGGAAAGGGAACTTTTGAAGACAGATCATGGGCGAATCCATCAATAGCTTCCCGGTCTCACAGCAGGTAATCTGAGAACGTGGCTGCATACAGCACACCTAGAACACAAGAGGGCCGTGGGTGAAGGATGCACTAGACAGGAGAGACGGCTCGGCGGCACCGGCACCGCCACCACCAAGGCTGATCACCTCCCTCAGCCCACGGAGTAGGAGAGAACCAGCTTCCACAAGTTGCTCTTTGACCTTCACGCAGGAGTGGGTGTCGTCCCCTCCACTATTAATTAGAAAAGGGAATAATGGTAAGACTGCATTTGGGGCTGGTCCTGGGTAGCAGGAGTGGGGCACATGGGTAGATCCACCAATCCGAACAATTAAGGCCAAGTTCAGAAAGCTTGAGTGTCAGAGAGTATTGCTTGAGAATAGTTCCCCGGATGTTGCCTTTGCCTTTTGTGGGAAAAAATAGTTAAAAAAATGTTTTACTTCTTCTTTGTCCTTACAACGCTTTATTTAAGCCTCTGCAACAAGAGTGGGCAGTGCACCAGAAGTCAGTGCTTTCCTGGATTGGAAGAAGGAAAAAAGCGAAAAGGAAAAGTGTATAGTTTGAAAAGTCGTTTCCTGTGTCTGGGTCAGGAGGCAGTGACTTTAGTCGAGAAGACGTGTGGGCATTATTCACCCGAAGAAAAATGTGCCCATCCGGGACTCCTTGTTGGAAACTGGTTGGTCCTGGTCAAGTCTGGTTTCTTGTGAAAAGCTGGAGGCTGACCTAACAATGGATTTATTTTGGTTGTGTTGACAGGTACTCTAGATCACAGAGTATTTTCCTATGATTTGTTTACTTTCTTTTAGTTTCAGAACAGCATCAGCATTAAGGAAGTCTTTTCTAGTTCTTAAAGATCCAGAGAACGGTTGAGAAAGTTAATACTGAACAGGAATGAGCACACTCCATTATCCCAGCCCTGGCTTCTACTTGCCAGAGGGAGGACATGGGCATAAAGCTTGGGAATTCACTCAACAGCAGGCAAGACTTTCTGTAGGACTGTACTGAAGTAGGATCGTCCTTCTCGCGCGAGACCTCGATGGTCTCTTCTGTAGTTGTGGTGTCCGGTACCCAGGGGGCCGGCGGCACATTTCCGCACAGTTGGAGGCAGCCCCTGGCTGTGGATCAGAACATCTGACACCTTCAGGGATACAGGAGCGGATTTCTGACGGACCCTGCAAGGTTCCTGCTATCTGGAGAAGGAGGGATGTGCTAATGATCAGTTGCCATTGGCAACCACGGTCTGAGTGATAGTTCTGGTGAAGTCATCACAGTAGTTCAGAGACACACAGCTCCCAGGGCTGGAGTAGGTGGGGCCACGGCTTCCTAACCTTGGCCTGTCTTCCCCTACTCCTTAGCAAGTTTATCCACTCAACCTGTGTCTGGTTAAATGTGTTGCAACTGTCTTGATCTCTAAAGAAGGGACTGACTCACAAGCATATTTAACTTGGCCTGAGAAATCTTTTGATGTAGCATTTTGAATACATACGAAGTCCTGTGGTGGTAAAGTGATCCCTAAAAGCTAACATCATGAATGGGCGGTTGTCTAATAGAAGACTGTGTTACACCTTCAGCTCCTTTGAATAGGCATACACCACACTGGTACTGATGTTGTTTAAATACTGAATTGAAAGCGTGAACGTGATGACGGAAGGGGCTTCTGCTCCAGCAAAAGTGTGTTGTAAACTCACTAGGACCCTTTCAGCTACGGTGAACACTGTCCTTCCTCGCGTGTGGAAACTCTCCCTCGCAAACCGTCGACGGGTTGCCATTTCCCCAGCCAGTGAAGGGTGGACGGGTGATACTTGGTTCTGACTGTAGTACAGCCAGGGAAAGAAACATCATGAATAGCTAACAGGGGAAAAATATTGGTTTCCAGCTGTTCCCAGAATTACGAATTCACAGAAGCTGGCTGGTGGTGCGGCCTCGAAGGAGCCGTTTCACGTTGTTCCTGTCGGCCTCATGAAATACGCATGGTTTACATTGTTACAGAGAAGCTAATTTTTCTCTTTTCGGGTTTCTGTAGACAGCCCCTACACATTTCATATTCGCTAGCTAGATGGCTTCTGCTGCTGGCTGTGGCTAAGACGAATAGAATTTTACAGTGACTGCCAGTCCGGATTTCTGCCCTACTTGTTTATTTAACAGGTTTTCCTTCTAGAAGGCTCCTTTTTAGACTTTATGCTGGCTTCTTCCACCCCAAAGCCCTCATTATTTTAGTAAAATTCTGCTGAGCTCCAGGTATGAATTTGGGGGGCGCTGGAGCTTAGAAAAGAGAAGCTGGTTTCAAAAGCAAAGAGCGAACTTGCTCAAGTTGGAAAAAGGCAAAAGTCACTTCCTTCTGTCAAGGTTTCTTAAAAATTCAGACATTCCTAACTCAATTACAGATCTTTCAAGAATTCACCACCTAATTTCTTTATTTGGAAAACTTGGGGACTCAGCTTGAGTGTTGACAACATGGACAGCTTAAGTACATCAGAAGCCACACATCCGGACCAGGGATGTTGGTCAGCAGAGAAATGAGTTGGAGCCAGTAGAGAATGCAGCCACCTGACCTCGAGGTACCCCGTGGTCTCCGTCTTTGGGGTCATCCCTTTCTCCAATCCTTAGTATCTATCCGCTTTCTTTTGCTGGGACAGGGGACCAGAGAGACTCAGTGTTTCTAAGGAAGACTTCTTATAGCTCTGGAAGCTAGGAAATCAAAGATTGAGGAGCCCACAGGCCTTTCCTGCTCCATCACGTGTTGTAGCGGAAGGGCAGAAGGGAATGAGAACACAAGACTGAACGAAAAGCCTCTAGGCCTTTTGTACTGACATTAGCTCACACTCATGAGTGTGGAACGTTTGTCAAGTAAATACTTTCCCTTAGGCCTTGCCTCTCGGTATGGTTGCATTTGGGATAAATGCATGATTTGGAGGTGACAAACAGCATGGAGCCCTTCTGGATCCCGCAGAGTGATCTAGTGGCCTTGGTGACATCTTGGTCTAGATTGTACGCTGCACTGGAGGGTGTCTGGTAGCACCCCGTCAGCGATCAGAAATACCCAGATGCCTTCTGCAAGTGGCGGGGGCCACTTGGCCCAGTTGAGAGCCATTGCTCTTGTGGGGTGACTCAACCTGAGCAAACAATGCCTTCTTATTAGGGGGTACAGGCGAGAGAGAGCACATTGGGGCTGGGAGGGGCAGGCAGGGGTGGGACTAAGAGGGAGGACACCAACAAAAAATGACAAAGAATGCCAACCAATGAAGAATTCTCTCCTTTGAGTTCCCAATTACATTTCTGGCTTTAGTACAGTGTTAGGCAGCAGTGCATATTCTTTGAGACAGGGTCTCACGTAACCCCGGCTGGTCTCGAACTTGCTAGGCAGCTGGGGATGACTTTGAATTCCAGGTCCTCTTTCCTCTACCTTCCAAGTGGGAGGATGATTGCAGTTATGTACTGTCATGCCACGTTCCCTGTTAGAAACATTTTGTTTATTATCTGATCAAGCCTTTACCTAATAAGGACTAAGCTCTAGGGCCCCAGCCGTCACTGCTGTTTCCTAACCGTAGTTGCTGGGCAATCAGTAGCCTCACGCTCCTTCCTGCTGCCATGGTGCCCTCGTCACGACGGTCTGCACCCTCAAATCATGAGCCGGAATAAATCCTTCCCCTCTTAAGTCACCAGTCGTAGTAACAGAGAAGCAACTAACAGGGAATATTGGGACCAAGGCGTGGGGCAGTTAATGTAATACACCTGATTCTGATTCGCAGGTCTTTGGGGCTTGAGCATGGGAAAAACAGAAGTGTTTAGAGCTGCAGGCTAGAGGAGTTCTAGCATTGTCCTGAGTCTAACTCAAAGTTGAGTTCTCAGGTTAAAAATAGGATGGTTTATTTTACCCCTTGACAAGAAGTATGTTTAACAGTTTTCAGTAGCTCTTTGGGCCTTGTCGGGTCACCGTTCTGGGCTTTATGTGTGTTGAAATTTGCTACCCGCAAATTGTCCTTTTGAACTGCGTTTTATGGAAGCATGTGGCGACTTCTCCTGTGAAACGTGACCTAGTGGAGGCGCCCGGAGCTTTTCTGGGCTTTGGGAAGAGACAGTCCTCAGATAGAGGGGCCTCTGGAAACGAAGCCTGAAGAACGTGGGAGAAGCCTGTGGGATGAAGCAGCTGAGAACCACGGTGTGCATCTATAATAGCTAGGTCCAGAAGCCACGCCCCTGCCCGTGGGACTGCAGCCGTAGGATTAAACACTGGTGTTGGTCGATCCGCCTTCATGGATGGGAACTGAATCTCAGAAACTACGAATAGACAGCAGTGTTTCTCAGGACTTATAAAGACTTGTTTATGTAAAATAAGAGGGTGAAAAAAAAACCCTATGTTTTGTAAGTATAGTATTTAAATTGAGTTCACACTTTCATCTAAATGATCCTAGGGACTTCTCAATTCTTTATACTTGTTTTTCTCAAACATTACAACTACTAAGATGTTCAATAGTTTCAGGAAAACTCAACTATATTACTCAGGGAACGATCATGTATTCTTTTGTTATTTTGTTGTTGTTGTTTTTCTGTTTGTTTGTTTGTTTGTTTGTTTGTTTTTTCCAGACATGGTTTCTCTGTAGCTTTGCAGCCTGTCCTGGAACTAGCTCTGTAGACCAGGCTGGCCTTAAACTCACAGAGATCCACCTGCGTCTTTGTGAGTGTTGGGTTCTTTTGTTATTTTAAAGGTAGCCGTTTTTTTTATTTTTTATCATTACCTTTGCTTCCTGGGGCCATTTGGGTCATGGCCCTCCTGTGCCTGAATTTTAGGGATTTCTTCTCAATGGAGGAGGGGGAAAACACATGACATTATTTCCTAAGCTGTCACTAGAATGTCTGCTGGAGAAGCAGAGTGTTTACTCTTGCTAGACACACGAGGGCACCACAACCAGCCACTAACGCCACTGGCCCTGCATAAAGGGTGGGAGAGAGAATGAGAGAATGCTGTGTCAGGGGCAGTGAGGAACCCAGACATCTTCTGTACAGCTGGGGAAAAGCCCAGCCTCCCGGTCCTCACTGCAAACGGGTCTAGGAAACTCTGGCCTCCGCTTCTCATGATTAAATCAGCATTGCCACCTCGGTTTAGAAACATCAGAATTCTCAAGTCTGTTACTTTAACAAAAACTCTTGGCTGGTCACTTTTCCCATCAGCCTTAGACGATGAAGCTCCTCTGAGAATGTTTAATTAAAATCCCCATTCCTGAGGTGAACAGAAGCCCTGTCTGTAACCCCAGCTTTCGGTCGGGACTCCTGTTACTGGTTCCTCCCCCTAAACTCAGTCTTTACTGAGGGTGAATTTCTTCATGGTTAAACGCACTGCGTGCAGGCAGGCAACATTCTCATGGCCACAGAGTGGGACCTGCAGACTCCCTGGTGAAGTGTGAATTTGGAATGTAATTGGGCAGCCGTCAGGGAGCTTGGATTTCAGAGTCTGGATGGGAGATCTATGTGGTGAACTGTAGGGGAGATTTGAAATTATGCACACATTCTTGCCATTAAACAGTTCCGACCTTTATCAGAGACGTGTCAAAGAGAGGCTCTATTCTGACTTCCCTATGTTAAGTAGAGAAATCAGTGTTCGTAAAGCTCATGGCTTTTGAAAAGGCGTTTAGCACTCTTTATTGAGAATGGCAGAATGGGCTGGAGGATGGCTAGGTCAGGGAGGGTGTGCCATTCTGCCACCAAGAGTTGACTGCGAAGCTAATAACCCACATACAAAGCTGGGCAGGCAGCTGCAGTCTTGGTGGTGGGAAGGCAGCCCCGGGTGGATCCCTGGGACTCACCCCGAGCACAGACAGAGTGTCTAACTAGGGAGCCTCAGGCCAGTGAGAGACCCTACTTCAAAGAAGAAAACCAAACCATACTAAGGTGGACATCTGAATGGTGAACAATACCAGAGCTTGTCCTTTGGTGTCCATGTACAAACATGCATCTACACATGCGTGCACACACACACACACAT
This sequence comes from Microtus obscurus, assembly GCA_963919715.1. Classification (NCBI taxonomy): domain Eukaryota; kingdom Metazoa; phylum Chordata; class Mammalia; order Rodentia; family Cricetidae; genus Microtus; species Microtus obscurus. The sequence goes on from CAWTZC010000381.1 coordinate 1,557,228, forward strand.
GCACACAAACTTAGGAAGTGAAAATGCAAGACTATGACCCAGATCCATCGGATTAAACAAATGGTTCTACCAGAGGGGAAGAAATGTGCTGGGGGACAGTGGTCTGCACCCTGTCACTTGTATTTTAATAAGACGCTGATTGGCCAGAAGCCAGGCAGGAAGTGTAGGTGGGGCGACCAGACAGGAAGTAGAGGGGGTGACAAGAACAGGAGAATTCTGAAAAGAGGAAAGAGGCAGTCTGCGGTGGTGACCCAGCCCCAGAGGAAGCCAGATGAGAATCCCTCGCTGGCAAAGGTACCAAGCCACGTGGCTAACACAAACAAGAGTAATGGGTTAATGTAAGATGTAAGAATTAGTTAGTAAGAAGCCTGAGCTAATAGGCCATCCAGTTTATAATTAATGTAGACCTCTGTGTGTTTCTATGGGGCTGAACGACTAGACTGGGCAGGACAGAAACCTCTGAACACAAACATGAGAGAGTATTTGTTTCAAAGAACTGATAGTGGCCTAAAATATCTAATTACCACTTTAAAGTGAAGATTGGGAAATGCCCCCATGACAGAGTCCAAGGCAAAAAATCGAGGCGGGGGGGGGGGGGGAACTGTCACCAGGTCTGAGCACTTTTCAGCATTCTTTCGTCTTTCCCAGTGACCTGGGCGTGTTTGCTCTGCACTCAGGAATGTGTCTGAGCTTTCTTAACTCCAGGGCAACTTGAGGGAGCAGGGCCAGGAGAAGAGCGGCTGGCTCAAACTCTGGAGAGGGCACACTCCTCCCTGGCATGTCCATTTTCCTTCCCTCTCTAAAAATAATCTGCCCATCTTTACAGCTGTCAGCGACTGACATTTTTTCAGGGGCTCGGCAGGATCTTGCTACAGGAAACTTGTGTAAAATCCTCCTGCTTCGTAAGCTATGAGTTCAGGGTCTCAGATGGGTCAACAGAGAGTGTGGTCCCAAACATTCATCTTTCTTATTTGAACCAGTTCCTCTTCCTTCCTTCCTGGAATGTGACTTGACATTTTGAATTCCTATTAAATCTCTGGGTACACTCAGAGACCTCGGAAAGCTCCGGTGAGAGCAAACATCCTCCTGTACTTGGCAAAAGAAGAAACGGATGCCTGTGTGGCTTGAATGCTGGGCTGTTCAGGAGAAGAGAACCAATGAACCTGGAACCAATGAACCTGGAACCAATGAACCTGGAACCAATGAACCTGGAACCAATGAACCTGGGCTGCCAGGAAAAAAAAATCTCAACATGGAGTTGAAGCGTTTGCACGTGGAAGTAGCCAACGAAGGAAACCCCACGGTCCAAAGAGGGGAACTGGGGCTCTTCGGTTTTGGAGATACTCTATGTTCATTCCCCTTTTCTGAGGTCACAGTAGCTTTACACAGCCAATGCTTCTGGAGAAGCCCAATGTCAGTGTCAAGGGCTTTGATTGGTTCATGCTAATGTATAGTATAGGCTATACTATACTCATTAGTATAGGCTAATGAGCTTGTTCTGTTAACTCGTTCTCCCCATGGGTGACCAACAACAATCCGGTCTGTAAGTCATGGCATGCCAGGGCTTTGCTGTGACTTCTAGCAAGACACTTGCCCCACACAGAAGCCACAGAGAGAGCTCAGCAAGTTGGTCATTATCATTATTCTGAATACAGTGTCAGCATATGGAGGACAGAATTCAGAATTAAGAGAAAGGAGCAGGAATCATGATCAAATTGGACCGAAGGCATGCTTTAATTCTGGACTTTGGTTCATGAACCAATCATCTCCAATGAACTAACAACTATCATCTCTATTGTCAAAGCTAGACTGAGGGAAACTTTGTTACATACATGGTTTCTAATTACCATGTAGCATCCATGACTGGGCGTGTAGCACCTATCCGAATAGTAACTGAGGGAATATCACTGCTTCCTAAGAGTTCTTGTTTCAAACAGAGCTTGGCATTAAACCTCCGGTCTTTACCTCTGCTTCAAAAGTGCGTCAAAGAACATTCCACACCAAGGTAGCCATCAATGAAAGAACCAAGCCGGGCGTCAAATGCAGCATATTTTAATTTGTTTCAAATAAAGCAATATATGTTTATATATATATTTATCTATATTTCAGAAAAACACCAGATGTTAAATTCTACAAAAGCACATGTGTCTTCGGCAGATCACGCTTGTCTGAGCGGGAATTTCTGGCTCCAACATTGAACTCTCTAAAGACAACCAACGGATGGACGCCAAGGCGGCAGCGGCGACACAGGTCAGCTAGCAGAGCCTCCGATCCCCAGCCTCATCTTGGTTTCCCTAACAACGAGTAAATACGGCCTGGCTAACGTGAGGAGAAGCGACGACGGAGCAAGCAAAGCATGGGCACGATGGAGCGAGCTAGAGCAGGGCATCGGGATGAGTAAAAATGACTGAGAGAGAGGACACAAACACACGGGGTTTGTATATTCTCACCGACTCTCTTTTGGCAGCGAATTGGGTCAGCACCTCGGGCGGGGAACCAAAACCAGGCAAAGCCGGCTCTTTCCTTTCCCGGCTCAGGCCACCAACGTCACAGCTGGGACGGAGAGAACCGTGGCCTCCGTGGAAACCTCTATTCTTGTGGGACAAAGATTGCACTGTGTAACCCTACCCACATTACCCCGGAAAGGCCTGGCCTCTGAGTTGTCTGCAGCATGCTGCTGCCGTCGACGGGGCTTTTCAGAATGCGTTGGGACCTCTGGGGCCTTTGTCCCCGAGGAGGCCTCTTGGTGTTTGGCACCACCTTTGTTTTTGGGACGGAAGCCATTGTGCGGCTGTCTTCTGTGTTCGTGCCGGCTGTTGCTCTTCAGCACGGGGTCGGCTTCGTTGCCACCGCCCTGGGACTTGGCGGGACCGTTTAGCCTATTGTGATACTGTGGGTTAAATCTTCGTCTTTGGCTAGAAGGTCCATTCTGCTGAAAAGAGACATGAAGTAAGAGTCTGAAGCCAGCAAAGACAAAGACAAAGACACTGGTATTGGGGAAACCTACCCCCCTAAATCACAGACAAACTTTTTCAAACCACAGTAGTGAAAGACAGCAGGCGAACAGGCCAAGTTGACATAATTCTCAGCTCTAGCACTACAGTCTTGTAAATGGAACTGGAAGAAAGTTAATCATCTTCAAAGAGAAGAGGAGGAGGGAGAAGAAGAGGAGGGAGGAGAGAGGGAGGGAGAAGAGAGTGCTGATTCTGGGTATATATCTCCTTGGCTTCACTGACCCCTAACTCTGCAGAAGGGACAGTGATGTGGGACTCATAACAGTTATTCTGGAACACAGGGCCCTTCCTGCCTGCTCTTCTCTCTTGTGCTTAGATACACAAGGAAATTACTACTTAAATTAGCCATCACCTACATGCTAACTTCACCGAGCTGAAGAGGAATCTGCAGAACAGCAACAGGTTTGGCAGATACTGTGGAGACGGAGACACACTTAGCCTGTGTGTTTGTACCCTGCTCCCTTACCCAGCCACTATTTTCAGGCTCATGAAGTCATTCAGGACCACAGAAATGCCCAGCAGCATCAGCAGCGGGAACTCCTAAAGGCCAAGAGAAGGTGACTCCCCAGGGCACTTGCTAGCTGTGGTTTGAAAGACAGAGAAAGCTGCAGAGATCATGAATGCTATCTCTGCAGTACGCTCAACACCCATGTCACCGAATCTGAATCCTGCTTCTTTTCCACTTTCTAAACTCAAGCTACTAATTCCCTCTCAGAAACAGGAAGAGAGGTGGAAGACTGTTCTTTGAAAAGTTCAGGTTTTGTTTGTTTGTTTGTTTTAGTATTTCGAGACAGCGTTTCTCTGTATAACAGTCCTGGCTGTCTTGAAACTCTTTAGAGACTAGACTGGCCTCGAACTCACAGAGATCCTCCTGCCTCTGCCTTCCAAGTGCTGGGATTAAAGGTGTGCACCACCATCAGTGAAAGGCTGTATTTTTAGAGGCCATGGAAGGCAGGAGCGAACCAAGAAAGTCATTTTGAAATGTGTGTCCCTCACTGAAATTCCACGGCGAGACAAGTTTGCCTGACTTTGACCCGTTACTCCAAACCTAAGCAGGAATTTTTAAAATCATAAATAACAGCAACGGCCACTTTCCCTCTCACTAATGGTTTCAGTGGACTGTCCAGGACCTGGAGATGCTAGCAAGAAGGACATGAGAGGACCTGTCTCCATTAGGTGAATGAGGCAACATGGTGAAGCTCATAAGGCAGGAGGTGAGGTCAGGCAGCCAGTGCTCTCGAGCTTGAGGGAGCCTGGACAGGACCCCTAGCTCAGTGGCTCCGAGCTGTTACTTTCTTCCTCTGGAAATGGGCGGTGTCCTTGCCGGCATCGTGTACCAGCACCTGCAGGCAGCGCCATGAGACCCTCCCGGAGTGGCTTACCTGCTTGCTCGTGGGCATGGTCTGGTGACAGGCATCGGCAGTGCTGGGAAGACCGCTCACCATCTTGGGGTTTGCCACTTTCCCCTCCGAGGGCTTGCTGTGGCTGGACGATTTCCGGGCAAAGTTCCCTTGTTTCCCAGAAGCCACACTGGGAGTGTTCAGCAGAGGCAGCAGGGAGCTGCAGGGGGTTCTTGAGGAATAGTTGTTCTTTGGATGTGTGACTGCAAGGGAGAACGGGTTTGGTGTTAGGGGCCTTGCCAAGAGCGCTGCTGCCCTAGGAGCCACTAGAGACTGCCACAGAGGGGAGAAATTGGCAGGAGCTCCATACAGACATCAGGGGTCATTCTTTAAGATGTAGTTCGAAAGGACACATTTCTCCTGCGAGACTCCAAGACGAGAGGCATTTGCAGGAGCAAAGACACACCTCTGTAACTTAAAGATTATTCTTTAGGTCAAGAACCAGCACGGACAGCGAGATAATGACATTGTGTGCTCCCTCTCTGGCTCATGCATAAGTGAATTAGTTCTTCCATATATCAGGTTCTGTGTTAGCCTGTGCTGCAGACACGTAAGGTTGGAGAGGCTGGCAGAGTCCTGCGTTCTGAGAGCATGGGCGTGGATGGACATTATGCCTCAGAAATTCTGTGGCCCTGGGTCCTGAGTATCCCTGACCATAGGGCAGGCTGGCCAGTCCCGGGCATCTCCTATACTCCACCAGGGCTACACAGACCAGTCTTTAAGCACAGACCTGCATCATTCCCAGGGTGACGTGCACGGCAGGCCGATCAGGCAGCTGCTTTTGGGCGCACATTCGGGTCAGACAGGTCTGTTCAATGCTTATTATTGCGAGTCCTGTTGTTTCTGAAAGTGGTGGTTTCGGGCAGGGTGATTTCTGTGTGATTATACGGAATGGAGGCCAGAGGGAATCAATTCTAGGATAAAGCCGTGACTTCTCTCACAGCTTGCCTGGGATTCAACTGTCAGGCTGGACGGGGAAAGACCTTCTTGTGAATGTTAAAATTGCCACCAATTTTTCAAAGCAATTTTCTCTGTTCCCTTTGTCGGATCAGGACTTAATCCCGGGGTTTGGCAGGAGGATTAGGAGTGGCTAGCAGGGCTCGCAGAATGTTAGAAGTGGAAAGGACCGGGGATGTAAGCTCTGGCCCCTCCGTATGGTAGGTAAGGTGTGATAAATGATTCTGGGGTTGTCCAAACACAGCCAAGGGATTTCAGCAGCTCTCGGGATCGCCAGGTTCAGGCGCCTGGGGTCATTATTTCCCGTTTCTACTTCTGGGTCAGTCGCCACAGCGACGCACACCCTCCACGCAGGATTTTCGTGAGGATTACTGTCACAAACACTCGAGGCTGGCTGTTTTTATGTGGACACTCGTAAATTTGATAAGGGGCGGCTTCTCTCACTAGCTGGCGCCTGGAGGGAAGCCAGTGGAGTGCCCCTCCCGCTCCCCCAGCAGAGCCAGGTGGCACAGATTCACCCAGGATTGGAGCCCAGCTTACTGTCCAATTTAAGGAGAACCTGGGACGGGCAGGTTCCTTCCCTAAGGTCGACCAAACTGCTTGTTTGGAGAAGGGCCAAGAGGGAGGTCCTGCCATCAATATGAAGAAAAAAAAAAACCTAAAAAGCACAGCAAGAAAAATCAGGTGGCTGACAAAGATGGCCGACAGGAAGCCAAAGGCATTGTTTTCTGGCGCTCAACGGGAGGTTATTTAAAGGCTACAACTCCAGGACTGGTCACGTCAGTTACATCAGTGATCAGCTGAACATACGGACACGGAAGAAGGTCTAGCATCTACTGTGACGAAAGTAGCTTGTATTACTACGCACGTACGTGGTATGTAATCGGTCGACAGGTGACCTAAAGCAAGGTCACATGCTAGCCAACGCAACTTGGTAATATTTAGATTGCGCTGATAGACTTTTTTTATTTCTAGGAGGAGAAAAAAAAAAAGAAATTTCAACGTAGAAAAAGAAGCGCAGTCAAATCTTAGCTTCCTGCTGACTATGGGGTTGTGGACGGCTGCCGGCCCTCCTCGGTGACTGTCCTCAAAGCCACGTTAGCGCTTGTCACTCATCCCCGCCTCCCCTCGTGTGTGGGCCGGAGAACAGGAAAACGCAGCAGCCAATTTAGCTGCACATCAGCCTCTCCAATTAAGGCTTAATAGGGAACAAGACTAAACTAATGGCTGACGCGAAGTCTCTCATTATCTCCGGCTTCACTCAGCAGAGAACCCAGGCTAAGCAGGGAGCGGGGCCGAGGGCGTGGGGGGCGGGGCCGAGGGCGTGGGGGCGGGGCCGAGGGTTGGGGGCGTGGCGCTCAGGGCTCTCAGGCAGGCTGCAAGCCAGGCAGCTCAGGGGAAGCCTGTGAAAGGTAGCAAACCAGCTGACCTGTTCTATTCAGCTTAAATCCTGGGGATCTGCTGACGGGCAGTGGCATCTGAAGAGTCTAAGTTCAAATCCTGACATTTCCAGTGACTTAGGTCATGGCCGTATACCATTAAAGCTCCTCAGACCTCCGTTTAGCCATACCGGGGGGCCGACTGTCCACCTGACGTTTCTGCCGTCAACCCCAAACCGCGTTAGGCTTACTCACGCAGAATTATTTAGTACGCTTGCACAACGGCACAACTCACTTTCTCCGCAGATCATGATTTGGGCTTTCAGCTGTTCGATGTCGCAGGAGAAGCGGGCCGCCTTGCCCAGCTCTTCGTCATACTTGCGCTCGCTGACAAAGTGCTGGAGGGAAGAAAAGTGGAGGGGGAGTTCCAAACCGCGGCCAGGACACCCGCGCACCCCGTCACTGTGTTCTTCCTGTGCCCACAGATGGCGGACCCGAGGAGTCTCATGCGTGTCCAGTTGGCCTGAGCCTTGGGTCTGCCTCCGTCACCTTCCACCTTCTTCTGGGAATAAGTTAGGAGACCCGACGTTCCCCACTGCAGCTTAGACAAAAAGAAGCTCTGTGTCCAGGCTCATCGACTCAACCCTTTAGCATCCCTCACTAGTGTGGTTTTCCGAGATGCATCCCAGCCTGGACCGCCTACCTTGGCCAAGGGCCTGGTACGGTATTAACCGTCAAAAGAAAATACGCCGTCCTCCCTGGACACCTCGTCTCTGTCTTAATAAGAAACCAAGTCTTCTGCGTCTAGAAAACACAATCTTCCTGACGGAATCTCAAGTGCCGCTATGGGGGAGTGGGAAATTCATTTAAATTTTTCAATTCATTTAAATTCCACTTGAAATTAAGATCGCGGTGTAGACAGCGCAGCGAGAAACACAGATAACAACTGTGACTCACACCCTCCTTGAGTATCAGGGAGTTTACTAGAGAGGAAAGACATGCCATTCAATCCAAGGGTGAAGTGGCTGGCACTTTGGAGACGTAGGAGTGGAAGAAATTATCTCTCGCTGAGTGGCACGCGGAGAGGGTCTTAGAAGAGAGAACACGGGAGCTGGAATACTTTAAAAAATTAAACCGGACGCTGACTGAACGACTTCTTAAGAAATAACCTCATTTTCGCCTGAGCACGTTATCCTGAAGTCAGTATTCTTATTACCTCTATGTTACAGATGAGGGGGCCGGACTCTAAGAACCTAAGACAATATGTAATTTACCCAAGCCACAGAAGTAGAAAATTTGGGAGCTATCCTGTTTCACGCCGAAGCCTGTGCTATCAACCATGTAATGAAAAGTGGGGTTCTGATAGGCAGAAATGAAACCTGGGGAAAATTGATTTCAATTGACTAGGAAGCTGCGATCCCACACTCCGCGCCTGATGTTCTAACAAGCTGGAATTTTCAGAGGAAATAGGCGCTGTGGTATTTACTGAGTCCTGTACTGTATTGGATTCTGAGGCGGGGGGGGGGGGATGGCTTGTACTAAGGGAGGCTAGGTCTGTTTGGGAATTGAACTCTTCTGGACCTGGAAGGAGACAGTTAGGAGGCCCTTGCAATTGGCTGGGTAGGAGGAAGCAAGAGCCAGGGGGAGGTGAGAAGGGAAATACCTTCAGGGCTCTTGACGCCCAATCCCCTGCTCCCTTCCATACTTAACCAGGATGGAGGGGATGCATCAAATGCCACCTGGCCCTTTCTGCTCTTGCCACGCAGCTTCCTCCTGCGGCCGACAGACTGTTCTAACGCCAGCAGCCGCTCTATGCTGAAAGGACCCCGGGTTTCTAGACGCCAGGCGGAAGCTGGGTGCACACGTGTGCAGACACACTGTGTGTTTAATAACTGGGTGTTCGTCACCTAACTACTTCGTTAGGAGCATTTCTTGCCTTCCTGGTGACCACCTCCCCTCTGGCCACTGTACCCCGTGCTGTTTACAAGAACCATCTCAGTGGGTCTATAAACTTAAGGATAGCTATTGTTTCTTCACCCTTCTGTAGTCTGTGTTCCGACCCCATGGGAGGACGCGGGGTAGATATGGTCTGAGCAGCCAGCTACTGATACAAACCACACACAACGGGATCAGAGCATCAGTTCGGCATTCTGCTGGAGTTTCACAGAACTGACCTTAATCTCCGCTCTGAGTTCGGCCAGCTGCATCTCCGCCATCTGACTGGCTAGGTCGGTCAGTCTCTTCAGCTCTTCTGCTTTCTTCTGACGGGCAGTCAGGATCTCCACTGCCAAAGGAGAAGGAACAACATGTCAGGACAGGGACTTAAATATATTAAACGGCAGGGTTTCTTGGAGTCGGTTCTCTCCCAACAGGCAGGTCACCGTGCAGGGCCACGACCGAATTGGTCATCAAGGGGGCTTGGCTCTTCATGTTCATCACCAACAACACATTTCCTGGTGCCCTCATCTGCCAATCCCCAAGAAAACCCAGTCCCCCGAGTCACCGCTGTCCCCTCACACCGCTCTCCTTCATTCTTTACCCTGATCTCCGAACTCACTTTCTTAATTCAGAGGCTTCAATGTGTTGTTCAGAACCAGCTCTGGAAAAAAAGACGTTCAAATCCTACGGAATGAGATTATGAAAACAGAAGGTAAACTCCGTATACCCATTTTCCTGTAGGTGCTATAAGACTCTCTAAATCTTACCACATCCAGACTCGGGTGGAGATCAGTGGCAGAGCCCTTAAGCAGCACACAAAAGGCCCTGGATTGATCCCTAGTCTGTGATATTTCAACAAAAAGTCACTTGGGGAAACAAGCTGCGAGACTGGAATATGACATCCAAGATTTACTCAAAAAAAAAAAAAAAAAACAAAAAAACCCTGCCTCTGCCTCTGATGTTCTGACACACACTTCTGTTTTGCAAACAGAGCAGTTCCAGGCTAAAATATCTCGGGTCTTTGAAGTGTCTCTGATAGAAAAAATATCGAGGCAAGTCAAGCCACCGTGAAGTGAATGTGCGTGTGTTCCTCAGCATCTACACCTGTAGAGATGACAGTCAAGAATTCGCACGCCTTTAATCCCAGCACTTGGGAGGCAGAGGCAGGCGGATCTCTGTGAGTTCGAGACCAGCCTGGTCTACAGAGCTAGTTCCAGGACAGGCTCCAAAGCCACAGAGAAACCCTGTCTCAAAAAAAACAAAACAAAAAAAAAAGAATTCCCTGGTCCCGTACTTTCTCTTCTCTGACACATGAACTCAAGTTTCAGAGAGATGCAGAAACCCAGGTTAACTTATGTGTGTTTCCCGAGAGACTACAGTGCACCAAAGCAATAAATAAGACGTTTGAACTCTCCGTACACAGACTTCGGGCTCTCTAGTTCATCATACATGCATTTCCTGTGATTCTCTTTGAGCCTCAAGAAACAACAACCCATGTGAGATTACACGCACGTTGAACTGTGCTCCATCCTTGCTGTGCAAGGGCGAACTGCCCTATCAGATTGCATCCTCAGTACAGAGCCAACAATGGATCTTCTTGATTTTGATAGTTTTGACCTATGACCTCATTGTGTAGGGTAGCTGGCTTCGACTGCACACCCTCTCGTCTCAGCCTCCACGGCTGGGATTTCAAACCTGTGCCACCACACACAAGTGATTTCTGATTCTAAGAGGCCTTAATAAATACAACGTCAAACAAGTCACTTAAAAAAAAATCAAAGCAAGCAAACAAACAAACAAAAATAAAGACAGCTGCACACAGTCAAAGGTTAAGATTCCTGCACGCTGAAGCCATTCTTCAGACAGATGTTATGTTTACGTCAATATCCATGTTGAGATGCCAATAAAATAACCTTCAGTGTAAGGCTCAATCATCTACCAATTACACTAACCATTCTTTGGGTATTTACCTGGCTGCCTCCGCCTAGCAGAGAGCTGGGCGGACTGACCTATACCTATTGGTCTCGGGATTCAAAAAATCTACTGCAAAACCATGTCTGGATAACTTTAGTGATTAATATGTAACTGGAAGCCGACAGTGTCATACTGAAAGATGTCTTAGGATAGACAGAGACCACGGAATAGCAACCTATTACTTTTAGCCAGAGAACACGTTTGGTTGATCTATACATTAGCTTTGCAACAAACTGAGTGTCCACATTTAGAAAGTAGGAAATACTATTTGAAAGAGATTTCTAGAGGTCCTTAGAATAACGGAATGTGGGCTAGGGGCGTGGCTCATTTGGCGACTCATCCAATAATGAGGCATGGTGCTAGGGGTCCGCAATCCCACCACCTGGGTGGGAGAGGCAGAAGCATCAGAAGCTCACGGTCATCTTTGCTACACACTGAGATGAGATCAGCCTGGGATATGTGAAGCCCCTGTTTTGAAAACTGACTTCCAGCCACCCTTGCTCAGCATCCCAAGGGACAACTGAATGAAAGCGTGGTACCCAGTGTGCACCGTTCCCGAGGACCCTCTGACAGCATTAACGTTACCTGCCTGAGAGTGTAGAGGAAGACATTCAATGTTCACCTCTAACCTCCACATGTATGCACACAAACACGTATGGACACTCACTCACGTGCCACATATATGAACCAGTACATCCCGCCCATAGTTGTTACGCCATACTAGCATAAAAAAGTTTTTAAGATCCATGGCTTTGATTAGTTGCTTACTTGTCATTATAATTCCACATACAAATGGGACTAAAGTCTGGAGCATGAGGAATGATTATTGAGTAAGAATGGGAAAATGCTATGCTCCCTTCTTGTGAAGTGCGATTAAAAAAAATATATATATAATTCCGAAGGCTGAGATTTGAAAGGCAGTGAGTAAAAGGGATGGGCAGACCACGGTGATGGCGTGGTGCAGCCCATCTCACTTTTGTCAATGGATCATTTGGGAGGCTGGCGACAATTAGAGGTCATTGTTCTTTTTGATTGTGCAGAAGTTGGGCATTCACTCGAGACGGGAGCCTCTGTAAAAATAGATATAAATGGGCCCTAAACTGGGGATGCAGGTGCAAGATCGCCAATAAGTTCTGAGTTTAAACTCATGCAAATCGTGACGATGAAGACCGCGTATCAGCAAACGCCGGGGTACAGTCTCATTAACATCTCAAAGCCTTTCTTTATGAAAAAGCCTGAAAAGTTAAGATCCAGCGCCCGTGTTCTTCAGGGGCTCACATTCTCACCATCAGCAATGCCCATGACAAAAACAAAAAGCAACGACAAAACCAGATCAGACCTTAAGAACGGGTACCCGTTATTTAAAATCAAGTAACACGTATGTTTCGAAAGCACCACGCTTTCAGAGATCTGTAGAGGGAGACAGTTCCGTGCAGCTTGGGTCCCCTCTACATGCAAGACGATATTATGTATGCAACTTTGTAAATGGAATCTGGCATGCTAAAATCCATTTTCTCAACTGGATTTGCAAATCACTTCAGATTCTTAGACCACACTGGAAGCGTGGCTCATATTGCTTGAACCACGGACAGCCTAAGGCTTCTCCAATAATACTCAACAGTGCAAGGCTTTGTGCTTAGAACCGTGGAGCCAGGTGTGGACTGCTAACGCTTCTTCAAGCGTAGAGACTCTTTGAACTCCTTCGTATTCCGTAACGGTTCTTGGGCATTTGCTGGTTTGCTTCATAATGAGCTCTTGTTTTACAAAGTCATGTTTTCTTCCCAAATTGCCAGAAAACCTGTCAAGAATATGTCTGTGTGACCTTCAGTTCCCTGGGGAGGCAGACAAAGTCTGAAGGCCTGGTATGCATGCTGACTTGTTCATCTGTAAAATGTAACAATCCTTCACTCCCTTCCGGGTCGCTGTGTAGTTAAACAGCAACATTTGCAACACGCTGAAACACACACACACACACACACACACACACACACACACACACCGTGCTAACGTAGTAACAAAGTGAGATACATCCATCTAAAATATACTCTGAGAATAATTACATTAGTGTTTGCTAATATGGATGTTGCCATCTGTAGACACGGACACTGATTGTAACTGTGATGGTTAGTTAGTATTTGTCGTCAACTTGAATACATTTGGAATCAACTAGAACCTAACTAATCAGCTGGGCACACCTGTGAAGGGACGTCTTGATTGGATTACCTGAGGAAAAACCCACCCTAAGTATGGGCCACGCCTTCTGATGGTAATGCACACACACACACACACACACACACAAACACACACACACAGAAAATGGAAGAAGCAATGTTTGATTTTTTTTTTCCTGCTTGCCTTCACTTTTGCTGGCAAGTTCATCTGTTCTGCTGCTGAAGACTTCCTTCACGAGAATTAGAATCTAGTTCTTCACCATGGAAGGCTAGTTAAGACATTGAGCCTCAGGACTGAACAAGTACTGAATTCTAGGCTAGAATTTACAGAAGTAGCAGGCCCGCCACACACAAGCACAGAGTGGGGGCGCGGAGCCCCACTACACAAAGGCACCCGAGGTTTTAAAAACAACTCTGACTTTGGGTCCAGTCCCAGCTCTTCCAGACGTCTCCAAACCTTTTCAACTGTTTGTTCACAAAACAGAGACATTATAAAAGGGGGTTTAACCCAAACTTTGGGGCCAAGGAAAAGCCCTGTGACATACATGTTCAAATGACACACACACACACACACGTTAACAAGTTAACTCTGGGCTAAGATACCTCCCAGCACTCCATGCCACGGTGGCCCTCCTCCAGGGAACACCAGAATGCTGGCTATTTAATTCCTGTGTAACCCAGCACCAGGTCCTAGTCCTGGATCACCCTCTTACAGTCTGAAGTTGGCAGGTGATGGCATTTTTGGCAGAGTTTGTAAACAGAACTGGAGTATTTTTTTTTTAAATTCACTTAGTGTATCTCCCCATTTGAATTATTACTCCTGTACAAGTTGCTTCAAAGCTTGGGGATCTTTTGCTTGTTTGGTTTATCAGTGCAATGGAAGGTTCTGAAAATGCTTGAAGAGAGACAGATAATATAAACACATGCATACACCCTTTTACAAATATTTAGGCAGCCCTAAGTGGCGCAAATTTTGTTGTTGTTTTGTTTTTCGTTTTATGAAAGTTCCTCGTTGATTCCAGGTTCCTCCAAACTCACTATGTTGATCTTCTGGCTTCCACTTCCTGACGGCTGAGATTACAGGCATGCATCACCAAGACTAGTTTAGGTCATGTGGGGAGTCAAACCCAGGTCTTCAGCAGGCCGGACAAGTGCTCTCTCAAATTGAGCTACATCCTTAGGCTAAACAGGAGCAATTTAAGGGAAAATCAATAACTTGAGTTATTTGAACTTAAAAGAGAATGAGTGTCTCAGTTAGGGTTTTCTATTGCTGGGAAGAGGCACCTTGACAAAGGCAACTCTGATAAGGAGAACATTTAATTGGGGCAGCTCACTTACACCTTTAGAAGTTCAGTCTATTATCATCGTGACAGGGAACATGGCTGCGTGCAGGCAGACGTGGTGTGGAGCTGAGAGTCCTACACCTTGCAGGCAACAGGAAGATGACTGATTGTCACACTGAGGGAAGCTTGAGCAAAAGAAACCTCCAGGCCTGCCCCCACAGTGACATACTTCCTCCAACAAGGCTACACCTCCAAATAGTGCCACTCCCTCTGGGGGCCATTTTCTTTTAAACCACCCCAATGAGTCAAAACTACTCTGAATGACATAGTGAGATTGTAAGTTGTATAGACTTCAAAACAACTGTCTTTAGATTTAATGCCTGCTGCTTTCAGATCAGTGCCAGGGCTGAGGAGATGGCCCAGGCAGTAGAATATGCAATCTGGAGGACCTGAGTTGAGTTCACTTCCCCAGAACCCACACGAAGAAGGCAGGGGCAGGAGCACTCGTCTGCAATTTCAGCCCTGGGGTGGGGGGTGGCAGAGGCAGGTGGATCGCTGGAGCCTACCAGCTGTCAAGCCAAATCGATGAACTTCAGGTTGTGACACCATCTTTTTCAAAAGATACGGTGGCATGTGATGCAAAACTCAAGTTGATGTCTGGCCTTCACACCCGGGTGTGCGCACACCTTCCATGAAGTCACACACACACACGTTCACACGCCCCACCCAAACACACGCCACACACATCTACACATCTACATAGATGTGATATTAAATTCATTGTCCTTTTAAATTTAAGTTTAGTTTCTGTGTGGGCATGAAAGTCCTCTTGAATTAAAAAAAAATCAGCAGACACCTCTTATTTCCTCAGGGAACACCCTGCACTGATAGCTCAGAGGAATGAATGACAGCTCTATCCTTTTGCCAGAGGGTGTAGCAGACACACAGACGAGTGGCCTGCCTGGCATTCCGGAGCTCACCCACCAGAATTTCAGTGTGAATTGTAGGGTCTTTTCCCCAACCCAGAATTACTGCTGTGAACCTGAGTGATGGACAGCTTTGGGTTGGGGGGGCATCTCGTCATACAGCCACATGCCTACTTACTGGCTTCCTCTTTGACTTTATCCATTTCCGCCATCAGTGAGACTTCTTTGTCAATGATGCTGGGGAAAAACAGAAACAAAAGGGACAGAAACTTAGGAACTTTACCAGGCGATGGGAACACACAAAGGAGGATTGTCATTAGGCAAAATTACCCCAAATATTTTGTGTAACATTGCCAGGAAGACACCCTGTCTCTAAAACAAGCACATGGAAGCGATGTCCCCAAGGATAACACAGTGACATCTGCTGATTAAATCACTGTCAACACATCTGAAAAGAAAAGGCCTTCCCGACTTCCAGAACTGCGTGACTTTGCATTTAATTCTGGCTACATTTCCCCCTTACACACTCTAGAGTTTCCAAACAATAAGTATTAAACAGCTGGTACGTAGGCCATCAAGGGCAGTTCCCAAATGATTCTGAGTTCTTGTTTCTGAGATCCTAGCTTAGGGGGAGGGAGGTGGACCCAGCTCTGATGGTTCTAGGACTTGGACACACCTGTTCCAGGGTGCTGCTCCTGACAGCTCTGTAATACAAGCACACACTCTCCCACCCTCCTAGCTTGGCAAGGTTCTGGTGAACTCATTGTAATATAGTTCATTAATTAAAGCAATTATTCAAGTTTATTTCTCCCATCCCAGCTCCTAATTTCCCAGTTCCACTCCCCAAAGCAGTAAACACATCATAAGTACCTTCTATATCTCTTCTCAGATTTGTCTTTAAATCATAGATATGACCTGTGCTTTTAATTTTTATTTGATCACAAATTATCTACCACTTATCTATGTATTTATCTATATATCTATGTATCTATCATCTATCTATCTATCATCTATTTATCTATATATTGTCTATCTATCTATCTATCTATCTATCTATCTATCATCTATCTATCTATCTATCTATCTATCTATATATTGTCTATCTATCTATCTATCTAATCTATCTATCTATCTATCTATCTATCTATCTATCTCCTGTCTGTCATCTATCCATCTGCACACGCACACATACACATATCTGAAGCTTAAGGACTTGCTGAAATCATAACCACATTACTTTATCACCTAAAACATTAATGATAGTTTAATGCCTTAGGTAGCTACCCTTCAGGCTTCTACAGCTGTTCCCAAATTCTTCAGTAGTTTGTTTAAACCAAGAGCTAAAGCAGACTTGTTCTCGTAACCGATGACTCTTCACTGTGCTTTAACTGACCAGTCCCCTCTCATCCACGTCTTCGTTTCCTCTGCAATTTATTTGAAGAGACCAAGTGGTCCTCAAGGGATACCCAAAGTTTGAATTTTGCTAATTATTTCTCGATGGCTTTATTAAACCCACTCTTTTTTATACTTCCTGTAAAATTATTAGATGTAGAAATTTGTTAACATTCAGGATTGACTTTTTCAGACGTGGAAGTCTTTATAAATGTGTTGTATCTTTGTGTATGTGCAGACAGAATTATACACTTAAAATATTCCCCCAGAAGACAGTTCCGACCTGATTTTCATCACCTAATACAGACATTGCACTGAATACAAGACATTCTTCTTTTTGTTATTAGCAGCCGTCAGCATCATTGTCAAGATCAACACAGTTTGCAGGGAATTCTGATTTGTCTGAATCTTTCATTTATTTCCTGAACTCTTTCTGTAAAGATAAACTTCACAGGCTTGGGCTCAGCTCAGTGTTAGAGTGCCTGGCTAGCATGTTCAGCTCTGGGTTTAATCCCCATGGTGTCTGTGACTCTGTCTACCAAAGAGACAAAGACACAGACACACACACAGAGGTGGGTAGAGAGAGGGAGGGAGACTGAGATGACCAGTTGTTTGGTTACCATTAAATATCCTTTGTATAGGTAAGGTAGTTGTTTGATTTTCTTTTTGTAAATTGGTTTTCAAGGTAGTTAGTTCTTTGGCATCCTCCAAAGGTGTCAGTGAGTTTTTATTCTTGTTTATATACTTTAATTATGAATTCATGTAGTATGTGTTCCAATTCATTGCAGTTATCACTAATTTAGATTGTTCAATCACCTGTACTTTCAACATTTATAGCGTTGACAACTTCCTTCTTGGTTGTTTGCAAAACTGGGCAAGGCAAGGAGTGGTCTGTGAACATTTCTAACCATTTGGAACTCTGAATGAGATGTTATAACCCAGACGTGGCGAATGATGCGTGTCTGCTCAGCTCTTCACAACCAGAAAGTCACAGTGGAAAGGGACATGTGCGGTGACAGGCACATTCTCCAAGACCGGCCTCTGAGACTCGTCCCTCAACCACAGACAGCATCAGGAGACCCCATGACTCACACGGTTTAAGGTCGCGGGGTTTGAGCACTTTGGTGTAACCAGCCTTCTGTGTCGTCTTTATTGATGATACATAGATATGACGATAGCCTCTTAAATATGGGAAATCCACAACACTGACAGGTTAAATGGGGAGAAGGAAGCCTTTACCCCATCCCTGCCCCCAAATGACTCAGCTCCTCTCTCTAAAATTCTTCATCCTTCCAAGAGTCTTCTCTTTCTTTTAAGTACAAATCGGCATACACTGAACAATGTGTCAGACTGTGTCAACACACCTTGGCTTCCAGTGATTACCAAGTAGATGTAACCGATGTAACTTCTCTTGTCGAGTCTACAAAGGTCGCCATAAGAGACACAAGTGTGGTTTTGGTTTGTGGCGCTTGCTTTAGTTAACATTTTTATAACTCTCTTACAGTGGGTACTTCTGTTTTGGTTTAGGGGAACCAGGGTTAGCAGATAAGCTGTTACGAGATAAGAGATTAAGCAGATAAGAGATCAGGTGAAACTGGAGTCAGGAGCTCAAACGACAAATTAACTACTCTGCCTGGGAATATGTTTTGAGTTTTGATTCTCTACAGAAAGGGAGGAGAGAAGATTCAGCGAGAAGGCGGAGAGCCAGTTGCAACCCCAGCGGTGGGGTAAAAAAGACCCTCCAAGAGCCAGACCATTTCGGGTGCCATCTTAAGTGGTTGCTGTGGCCTTGCACAGTGGCAATGGGGGTGCCTGTATCACCTTAGTCTTGGTGTGGATAGCTGAAGTGAGCATGGGTGCACACACACACACACACACACACACACACACACACACACGCACTCTGCGGACGTGACTGGGCTTCACACCTGGATTGATTTAGGGATAAACCGACAGAAGGAGGCAGAGTCTGAAGGCACAGCAAAGGAGAGAACGTAAACCCTCTCACACACCCAAAACTCACACATATCTTGAAATAGGTTTTGGATTTCTGCAGAACCCAGAAATGTTGGTCAGAAAAAGCTCAAGGGCTGGGCAACCTCAGTAGACCGCTGGGTTGACAGGATGACCGAGTCACGTAAGACCTGCCTGTGACTCGTGCTACATGTTCTTCCCAAGTAGAGCGACGCAGAGGTATGTAGGGTCTAGATGTCATTTAGAGATACGGTGCAGAGGGAGAAGAGAGAGAGAGAGAGAGAGAGAGAGAGAGAGAGAGAGAGAGAGAGAGAGAGAGAACTGGGAAGAACCACAAAACATGAAATCATCCAGTCAATACTTGCTAAGGAGTTGCCATGGGCAATCAAGAGTTTTGAAGTTGGGAGTACAGCCATAGAAACAAAGAAGGTGGGGGGGAGAAGGAAGTGGGAGAGAGCTAAGATTTCTTCTTTCATCGCAGAATCTACTTTCTTTCTGCAGGACTCACCAAGAGGGTAAGCCGGAGAGAAGAACACGATGACGGTCAGAAGGAAGACCTAGCAGACGTCTGAAGAGAGCTGAGGGTTTTGAAGCAGACATAGGACATGTGAAGGGAAATATATCCATCCATCCGACAAGGTTGGCCTGGCCTCAGGGGGCTGAGAGTTGGGAGAGGCTCAGACAATCTTAGGAGGCCGGCAGTCTCCACAAAGACCTGCCCACACTACCCCAGTCCCTCTGCAAAGAACAGAGTCCAGGAGCCATGAAGCATGCAAACTGTGTGTGTTCAGACCCCGGGAGGTGTGTTGGGCAGGGAGCATGTCGTGGGGAAGAGGCTTTGATAGGTTCGTTACCAGCATCTCCACAATCGTACTGAGTTTTTGTTGGTAGGATTTACTAGTATAATATTGTGCTCAGAGAGTTGACAAGATGGGCATCGGTGGTATAATACATAGCCCCAGGAGGAACATGTATTAAACAAAGCTAGATAGTCACACAGTGGTTGGTTCAGACCTTCTCAGCTGGCAACAGGAGGGATGGAGGCTTACACAATAAACTCTTAATCTGTTTAATGCGCACACTCGGGGATGTGGAAAAGTCCATGATGTTGGCATCAAACCAGGCATCTATTCCTCCCTGTGTGTTTCAGCATTGCTCTCTGTTAGACCATTTTCGAAACTCATGCACAAAGGCAAGCCCAAGATTTTAGCTCCTATCTGACACCAAGCTCAGGACTCTGTGTAAGGAGGGTCCGTTTGACCAACCCCCAAGGATCTCGTCACACTGGACCTGCGGTCCCTGGGTTTTGCTTCCAAGGCATTAGGCTTGGGAAAGGGAAACAGATGTGGCAGATGGATTAGTAGAGGCTGGGCTGTCCCTTATAAGCTGTCAGACAGTAAGGAGCCGGCAACACATCATCCTGAGCCCCAGACGAAGAGCAGGTCAAGAAGAAATGGCCACGTCTAAAACCTTTCAAAGCCTGGGTGTCCCAGTCGGCCTGAGAGTGATTCAATCAGGACCGTTTGCATGACTCAGTCTTCTCAGAAGGACAAGGTCAGGCAGCAGGCTGAACAGGGACTGAGGGCGTCTTGGCGGAACTCTGGCACGGGTTGTCAGAGGGGAATGATGGGAGGCCCCTCGGAGAGGACTGGCATTGGCGCACACCACAGGTATGCTGGCACCCATGCTTTGGAGGTTCTTCTCTGCAGGTAGATATCAGCTTGTAGCTGCTTCAAGGCGACTTAGCCGGTACTGAGTGTGAATTGCCTCTGCCAGGCCCATCAGCTGCTGGGCCAGTGCCATCCGGGACAATCTTACTGAAGCCTCCCAACACCCCAAGTGGCAGGAACCCTGCTCCGTCTCCACCACAGAGCCTTGCTGGCACTCTGCATCGAAGACGATGTCCCGCCTCCTCCCCAAACTCCTCTCTTCAGCTAATGAACTCTCTTCAAGTCTTTGCTTAACTGTCAATGCTCAAAAAACCCCTCGTTGAGGTTTTAAAACCTTATCTGTGTGCTCTTACTGTGTTATGGATTGTTCACTAATGGCTGATCTATAAAGGAAGACAGCACACCCATATTTCTGTGGCATAGCAACGATGTAGCTCCTTAGTGGGTCTACTATAGTGCTTGCATATAAAAATCGCGTCTCGGTAAAAATACATACGCTTTTGGTGGGTCTATTATAGTGCTTGCATATAAATCGCATCTAGGTAAAAATACATATGCTTTTGGACATGGACTGTCTCCCATCACTTAAGATATAAGCCGAGGAATAAAACTGTAATGATATTCACCAAACAGAGAATCAGCACAAGGAGTTGGCGGTACTGTTGGCTGAAATGCCTGCTTTTCCATTTATCCAAGGGCCTAAGGACGGAGTGGCCTTGCTTTCCAGTAGTGATGCCCGGTACTTGACAGAAACACGTAACTCTTTAATTGGCTTAGACTTAAGATGCATCCGGTGTGTTCTCCATCCAGCAGAATGACCATAAACCCCACGCCAAACTCACACATTTCAGACGCACCTTTCCACCCTTCCAAACACATCCTCTCCTTTTATCTAAACCACTTGGATAATAAAATTTTATCCTGTGGCCATAAAAAAAAGCCTTTATTACCAAGGCAATAAGGAGGAGATTACCATGGCGAAAACTTTATAGTTTATTATGTAGTTAATCACAAAGATAAAGTGTCATTTCATAAAAATGTTCCCACTGTCTGGATTCTTCCTATAGGGAACTGATACCCATGGTAAAAGGAAGCAGAGGGCTCTTTGTGATTTTTCTGCTCTGTGGAAGACTCCCCTTTAATTCTCGAGACCGAGACACTGGATGAGAAAAACAGCTTCTTCCGGGAGCCTGGATGAGACACACAGGCCTGTGTTCTTAAAGAGTAAAGATGCTACAGAAGGAAACACTCACGGGACGACGGTGGTCGTGGGCCTGCCTGGTCAACACTAGCCCCAGAGCCGGGGAATTTGCTTTGTTCTACACCAGTCTGAGTACTGAAGGGAGGAGTCTGTGCTGCCCAACATCTTAGGGGGTGGGGTCTTCGTCCCTCGGAGGAGGGGCTTGTGCCCACCAGGGAAGAGCAGAACTTCCTCTACATGTGAGGCCTCAGGCCCTGGTCCCATGGGCCGCATTTCCGTTCCAACTCAAATATTCCAACCGTTCTTGAAACCAGAGCGAAACAAGTCAGAGACTTCAGCTCGGCCACTTCTTAATGATTGCAGCTGTCAAAGGGGCTGCTTCCTGGGCTCGAGGGATACAAAAGCAGCAAGACCATGTGTGGTTCTGTATCCCTAGGCTGGGGGTTCGGGGTAGCAGCTCTAGCTGCAAATGATGCCTCATCTTCCAAGCTGCCAACCTCAAATTCCGTTCTTCACATTAAGAATCCTGCCACCCCGTCCCCTCTCCTCCACCCTGTGCTGGCTGCAGAAGCCGTCCCTCACTCTTCCCTTCCCACACCATTCTGTCCCCAGAAGTCTACCCAGTAGAGAAATAGCTCCCCTACCCGCTTTCACTGTAGAGGATTAACCCTGACCTCATTAAAGAGTGATGGGTTGCATGTGTTTAGATCTTAGTTGCGTTGCTGGGATTCCTGGACTGCCATCCTCTATATTTTATTTGGATTTTTACAACGACTTGGATTCTGTTCATAACTGGAAAGGAAGGATATTTTCCCTTGAACAGAACAAAGGTGACAAGTGGCTCTTTCTAAAGATTTAAAACCCACACAGGACATACCCATTTAAAAATAAACAAAAAAATACAAAAAGGAGGGTAAAGCCAACTATTCCAAAATAAAACATATGACAGAAATCTTTCTTCGCCGCGTGCACAAAACAGAGCCAGCCATTCTCAGCTCCCTGCCGTCTCTTCTCCCACAAACATTCTTGGGAAGCCAACCGCGGCGGGGGATTATCTCTTATCTCTGAGGACGTCATCATGGATGTTCAGCACGAATGACTGGGACTGGAGAGCGTGAGAGACAGCTGTGGTTTGGAAGAACAGGAAGAACCGTCATACCTAACAAGGCAGCCCCTGCCTTTACTGCCCCTGGCTATCTAGCAGGCTTTACAGTTCTGTTGGCTCTTGATGGAGAGGGGAGGAAGGGAAAATGCGTACTGGGACCCACCCTCCAGTCAAGCATGCCACCCTTATGTCAGTAACACCCCGCTCTACGTAGCTCCACACTGGGAAGGCAAAGAAGTATCAAACTCTCAAAAGTAGCTCTCTTGCACACAGGTGAATGGTGACGGATTTTCTGATTTGAGAGGCACGTGTTCGCAATTCATCAATGAATCGTGGAGTGAGGCCCGGAGAATTTAGTCCTCCCAGGTAGACTGTGGTCTTTCACACTTCTGCTTCCTTCTGTTTCCTTCTTTAACTGGAAAATCTCTAGTCTTCCTTCAAGGTTCAAGGGCCACCTTCTTGATGAGCCCTTTTCTAAACAGCCAATCAGGACTTATTTCCTCTTGCTTCTCCACACCCCACCCCCACCCTGCACCTCCCCTCCACTGCACCCCGTGCTGTAGAGGATTCAGTGTATCTGTCTGCACCCCCCAGACATGGCTTTATAGGGAGAGAAACCATCCTATCCTTCAGTATTTGTCTCAGTATTCTCCAGCTGTGGTGAGAGAGAGAGAGAGAGAGACAGACAGACAGACAGACAGACATAGCAAGACATGAAGGGAGGGTGAACTGTCTTGGTGGCGGATGCAGCCACTCAGAATCGGGAGTTCCTTTATCCCACCCCTCTCTCTACCCACAGAACAGTAAAGCTGTGGCGAGCTGCTCACAGCTCATCCCTGAGATCCAGCACTTTCTCAAGGCCCACAAAGCTGGAGGGTAACAAGGCGACGGAATCTTCCAGACCCAGCAAGACTAACACACACATGAACTCGCAGAGACTGTGACAACACACACAACGTCCAAACCGGAAAACAATCCCAGCAGTGAGAAGGGGGAAGTGGACACAAAGTTCCACCCCTAACCAAGAAGCTCTTTACAAGTGATACCTGGCGGGAAAGGGAAGCCCCATTTTCTTCACAGATCAACCAGACTTCGGGGCAGGGCGCATGCTCAGGAGTAAACAGCCAACACAAAATGAACTCCACTTTTTAAAATTTTTTGGTCCATTTTTTGTCTTGTTAGTTTTTCTTTCTTTCTTTCTTTCTTTCTTTCTTTCTTTCTTTCTTTCTTTCTTTCTTTCTTTTTTTTTGAGAGTGTCAGGAAACAAGAAAGAGGGAAAACAGACCATGAAGTGGGTGGGTAGGGAGGTAGAAAGGATCTTGGGGGGGGGGAATAATATGATTATAGTATATCTTATGAGACAACCTTTTTAATTAAGAAGAGCTGAGAAATAACTTTCTGCCAGTATCTCTTGGTAGAAGGAAAGAATGTTCCGAAATGCAACGCTAGAAAAAAAAGAAAGACTTAAGTGAGCACCCGGCGTGGAGCAGGCTGGTAGTTTCTAGAATGATCTGACGTGCTTACAGACTTACAAGGGAATATTCACACAACCCACAGAAAGCGGTTAACTGTATCTTAGTTTCAAAGCTGAGCAGATTCTGAGCTGGAATACAGGAAATGAAATCCAAACCCCGTTCTGTCTAACTCCACACCACGGGCTTCCTTATTAAGTGCTTAATAAACCTTGGGAAGTGGGACTTTTATTAGAATATGGCCTCTTAAGAATCAAGAGTTTACAGCCGCCGAAATAAAGCTGCTTGCATGGCAGGAATTCTTTTACTCCTGCTTCACGCCCAGAGTAACTCCTGACTCCTGTGCCCTGCTAGCCTCACAGGTTAAAAACAAACAAACAAACAGCCCCCCAAAGCAGCAACAACAAAACTCCAAGTCCCATTCTCAAATTATAACGCAAAATAGTTCTCTTTAAATATTATAATGCATTTGCTATTCATGATAATGCTTAAGAGATACATCTTAGTTTTCCTAGGGAAATGCACTATATTATAAATTGTTTTCTTTCTTAGTTTTGGGTTTTTCTTTATTTTTTCTTTCTTTCTTTCTTTTTTTTATATTTCAGACAGGGTTTTTTTTTGTGTAGTTCTGGCTGTCCTAGAACTAGCTCTGTAGACCAGGCTGGCCTCAAATTCACAGAGACGTGCCTGCCTCAGCCTCCGAGTGCTGGAATTAAAGACGTGTGCCATCACTGCCTGGCTGTATTATAAATTCTTAGAGATAATCAGATCCAACAGGGGTATGTAGACAGAACACTTTGCTTAATTTCCCCTTAGGATGGAAAACACGCACTTCTTTTCAGAAGCGCATGGCCAGCGGGCTGATGGGCAGCCTTCATCTGCTGAAAAGATGTAGATGTATTTTCGGATGTCAGAGCAAACTCGGGAGCAATCCTGAGTCCCCTCTTATGGGTGTCTGCTCTGCAAAGAAGCCTGCAGGGGACGCGAAGCCGACCCCCAGGGCCCGTAGTGCGTGCGTGCGTGCATAGCTGACGTAACGTACAGCGGTAATCCACACACGGGGCCCAGGGAGACTATTCATGTGACATGCTGTTTATGATGATTTCCTGGGATCATACCTAAACCCAAAAGGCCAGTTCGGTACTTTTTGTATTTATCAGCCTGCTTCTCCTTCAACTGACTCATTCAGTCCCAGTCCTAGTAGTGGCCCCGGGGAAACATCTAATGTAGGGGAAAATCCCGAGGGAGGAAAGAGAATAGAAATAGAGTTCTCCACCTCCACAGAGCGAGCTGAACCTATTGAGAGTGACATATATTCACAAACGAGGCGAGGTCTGGAGGAGCGCGGGACCACAGGGACAAGCCACGGTTGCAAAGTCGTAGGCACCTTGAGTTTCTGCGCATTATGTGGCGTTTGCCGTTTTCACGGTTTCCGGACGGATCCCGGAGACCACCCCTGTTGATTACACTCGTGCAGAGTGAGGAAAAGGAGTCATTTTGAGCCATTTGTCAGCTAGACGGCAACAGAATCCATCCATATGGCTCTCTTGAGGCATAAATATATTTATTAGCTTCTTTTCTTATTGTCTCATGCGGTGTTTCTTTTAATATTCTCAGATAATATGGACTGTTGTGTGTGTGTGGGAAGGAACAGGTTT
Source organism: Microtus obscurus (assembly GCA_963919715.1). NCBI lineage: Eukaryota > Metazoa > Chordata > Mammalia > Rodentia > Cricetidae > Microtus > Microtus obscurus. Next base: position 1,582,742 of record CAWTZC010000381.1, read on the forward strand.
AATTTCCTTTGTACAGTGTCTTGTGCACGGCACAAACAGGTGGGCACCGAGAGAAACCATCTGATGCGAAGGAAAGGGGTTCCTGAGAAAGTCTGGTTCGGCAGGTTTTGATCATTCGGAAGAAGATTGCATTCCCTTCCAGAGCAGAAAGGCCACGGAAGCCTTCTATTACATTTTAAAAATAAGAGCATAAGTCAAACTTCTGATTTTGATTTAAAAAAAAAAAAAGCAAAAACTGAAAATCACATCTCCTGACCTCTCGCCTCTGCTCTTCGTTCCGTATTTAGGCTATAGCCAGCATTTCACACACTTCTTGTAATTAAACAGGGAATTGAAAACCTTGTGCGATCACTATGTAGCAGCGCCGGAGGGCTGGAAGCCCTCCTCGGGTCACCCCTGTGCTAGCAACCCCGCGATAAATAGATCTTATCGGAAGGGACATGGAAAAACATCATTCTGTGACTGTAGGATCACGCTACGCCAGGAGCCAAGACTCTGATGCGCGCCCTTTTAAGGCTCAGTCTTTCAACTGCGCTGGCTTTACAATTGGGATTCCTACCCATTCCCCACGCTTATGCCAAGATCCTTCGAGTGACTGAACTCAAAGCCACATCTACTTTTGATGCCATCTGTTCTGGGACCCCAGATCAAATTCTAGGGTCATTTCTTTAAAAAAAAAAAAACCAACTATGTGTCATGTCTACCAAAGTATATGGAACTCTATAATGCCAACGATTCTCTTAATTAATTAATTAATTAAGGATTTGTTCAACGACCGCTGCATCATCAGCTATCCAAAAAGACCTTCTGCTTCCATCCGGTGTGAACAGCACAAGGGCTTGCCCACCTGAGCGCGCCCCCCTGCATTAGAGAGACTGGACATGAACCATGTATACTTGGGAATACCAAGGAACATTGCTGCCTGCCCGGAGCCAAGGAAGAATACCCCCAAACAGGCGCTACATGAAACAATTCCCGACCGTACGTATCTTAACATGCTTCGGATCTCCGTCCTAATCCTGGTCCCCGCTGTGATATCTGGCTTTCTTGTAAAATGACAAAAGGACTCCGGTAGAGACAGAATCGCTAATGAAAGGGCCTGCCTGTCATTAGCTGCAGCCTCCAGTTCTTAATTTTTCCATTTCCTTCTAAGGGCTCAGTTGAATTCTGTAATGAAAAACAGACCCCCCCCCCCAAAAAAAAGCAAAGCCTTCAATTTCCTATACTACAGTGTAATTGTTTTTCTGATCTCAAGGAGGCAAAAATGTAATTTGACCTTTAAAACGCATAGCTGGAAGGGTTATGTTTCAGGCAGTATGGCAAAAAAATTTTTTTTCTACCACTGATTGAAAAGGGAAGGCTTTGTGGTTTGAAAGCAACGGGGAAGAAAATCCCGCTTCTCGTATCCCCGTTACTGGCCTTGGAGGAAGGGGTGCCCGAAGATAGATACTCACAGTTATAGAGTCTGTCTTTTTCTCAACGTATTGCATTCTCTTCCCGTAGGGAAGTCTCGGTACTACCGACATACTGGACCAAAGATGCTCTTGCTGTAGGAGCGTGGGAAGGAAGTTGGGCACAGAGACCGTCCCATGCATCCTTGGCTGGTTAGCAGTGCCCCGGTCTCACTTGTGCTACCAGAGACTGGTCACATGCCCTCCCTGTCGCTCTGATAGTCAACGATGTTGCCAGACTGACCGTCTGCCGGAGGGGAGACACTGTGAGACCAGTGAGAGACATTGACAACACGGGCTTCGGACTCACTCTCTCCTCCGCACGCTTTGCGGCCAGTGACTTTCAACTGTTACCAGACCCAAAAGGGAACCAGCTGGATTTAAATGGACACAAACAAGTTTTCATTACCTCATCATCTGGTGAGGGGCACGAGCTTGGTCCAAATTTCTTGCTTGCGTGAATTCCACTCATCTGTTAATGGACACTTACTAGGCTGATCCCAATTTCTTGTTTTAGTGAATAAAGCAGCAATATGCATGGGAAATTTGGTACAATAACAACGATGAAAATTACATATATTTACTATATATATATTATATATGTATAATATGTATATATATATACATATGAATACTATTTAGTTCTAAGAAAAATAAAATCACAAAATCGGCAGGAAAATGGATGGACATGCACAGGGGGGAGAAGAAGTCCCGAGGGAGTGAGGTTCTGAGTGAATGTATATAATGTTGACATGAGCTGAACGGCCATGTCCAAGACCCCAGAGACTAAGACCCATGGAGTAACGGCAAAGCCTTCTTCCCCGGAGGGGAGACCCAGAGGGACATGGCACAGCCTTTCTCTCTGGTCCATGCGTGGATGCTTACAGTGTGTGCAGAATATGTCCACCATAGCTCTCTCCCACCTGACGTTTAGGGCATGAAGACCATTTGCCTACAGAGACTGCTCCCACCTAGATTGGCTAAACCGTCTCCGTGATCCACCTATATACCATAAACCCCGCCTCCTTGTCTTTCTGTACGCGATAGCCCCACCTCCCTGTTCAACTCTATATAATAAACACACTGAGCTGTCAGGGTGCCGCGGGTTTCTCCATCAGACTCTCGCCCACCCGATCCCAGCCTTCCGTCTGTGTCTCTGACTCTGGGTTTTCCTTCACGTCCTTGCTGCCTCGGTCAGGTTCATTCCCAGAGCCACGCTGGATGCATTAGATTTAGAATATATAATATCAAGCGAGGACACACGCTCAGGAAGGTGTGGAGTAGTACATCTTCACAAGGATGAGGTCATGAACTACGGAAGACCAGCGAGGGTCAATGAATCAAAAGAACAAAGGGGTATGGAGACACCAGGAGCTCTGGCCTGAAGGGGGCAACAGGGGGGAGCCCCGGAAGAGATACGAAGGAGAAAGAGATGACCTGGAAGGTGGCAGAGGAAGGGGAAGAGGTCTGAGACATCTCACCTTCGGACTTAGCCTAGACGAGACCTCACTTCTGTTGTGGTTTAAACATGAAAGTTCGTCATAGGACCATAGGTATGGAATACTTGGTTTCTCCCTGGTGGGCACCATTTTGGGAGTTTGCAAAACTTTTGGAGGCAGAGCCTCGTGGGAGGAAGCAGGTCACTAGGGGTGGGCTTTGAGGTTTTATAGCTTAGCCTGCTTCCGGTCAGCTCTCTGCTTCCTGACTGCACAGATGATGTGGCCAGCCTCTTCATGGTCTTGCCCCTGTGCCTTTCCCTCTAGGAGGGATGTGTTCCTTCTTTACTGTGAACTAAATAAATCATTCATTCCCTAAAGTGCTTTTTGTGTTAACTGGCCATAGCTACGAGGAAGGTAATGAATACAGCCCTACTTCAGGAAAACAAGACACAGGACACAGGGTCAGTGTGGTCCCGAGCTACAGAATGAATGCTCTAAATGCCCTTCTTATTCAAAATAAAACTGCTTAAAACAATTGCCCCCTCCATTCCCCCCCCATCTCTACAACCTCATCACCACCCCCCACCCACCCTGCCACGACTTTGCTGGCTCCCGACCAGCTTCCCTCTTCCTCAGGAGTGCTCTTAGTTAGATAACTGACAATAACACCTAACAAGATTTTTATAGCTCTATTTTGGGATGCTTTCTCTCTCAGCATATGGCAGAAATATCGAGTATTATTATACTTCCCGGATTTTTTTCAATCTCATGTTTTATTGCTCATTTTAAGCCTTCGTAATCAACTTGGACACACACTCGCCGGCTCTGTGATGAGAAGCTAGGCTAGTCTGCGCACAGAGCAATTAAATCTGGCAGCGATGATTCCAAAAGATGACTATTTCCCAGCTGTGGCAGGAGGGCCAGTCGGACAGAGACGAAGCCAGCTGTTTCGCGTTAGTTCCTGATATTATTTTTATGCTCCCGTTGCCAAGTTTATTTTCTGTTCAGGCACAGCGGGAGAGGATCATGTCATAGCTTGGTTACTTGCTCAGATCCCCGGTTCGTTCTGAGAAGATGGGAAAGTCCCACGTATGGCCAGCTAGTCACATGGGACAGCGTTCCGGTGAAACGCCAATGTGGTTTTTCTCAGTTAACTCTATCGAGCAAGCGTTCTTCACGGCCTGCTTGGGAAGGAACAATGCCCAGCTCATTCAGCCCTGGTGTGTCCTCGGTAAGGCTGGCGGATGACCAGCTGCCCACTTTCTTCTAACTTCTTTAAATCGCCGCTCCCACGAACTCATCATGATCATTGGTGGAGTGTCCACAAGCAGAATTTGTGTCCTCAAGTTGGCAATTGATTGCAAAGTGAAATTTTTTTTTAATGTTTTACATTAAATGTATGTTTTTTTAGTAATTTATTTCCGAAGGACACACAGTGCCTCCTATTGAGTACTTGGGAGTTAGGAGGACTGGGCAACCCAAATAAGCACCGGAGGGAGGACCTAGGCGTGGGGCTCACTGACTCACGCCACTGAGGGTCACGTGACTTAAGTACCGTTTCAGAATGAATATTTTTTTTTTTTTTTAGAAAACCAAAGGATGTGAACCATGTGTTTTGTATCTATAAACCTTGTCCAATGGAGCCCAAGGTTTGCCTGTATTTAAACTGGTGGTGCCAGGCACATGGCTCCTCTGTTGCCTATGGTACACGATTTAGCCATCAGTAGGGAAACTTCTTTCCCAGGTCTTCCGTAGCCTGGTATTTCTACGAATACCACAATTCCCAAAATTCATCCTCCCCCTCCCCTCTGCAGAGACAAGGGAGGCTCTGTCTTAGTTTGTCACTGTGCTGGCTGGGCCCAGGTCTTGTCTAGAACAGAAGCAAAGGTTTCCTCTTGGCAGAGACGCATGCAAATGGTTATGCTTACACAGTAATTTGATTTGATTTTTAAGTTAGCGCACAATTGTGGGATCATTTTTATAAAGGGTGAGGTCAGAAAAGGAGTGTTGGCGCTTACTCAGTAGTGGCCACATCTAGCAAATAGTTGAACTACACACTTCCTTCTTTGGTCTGGAAGGAAGCGTCCTTTTGTCTTGTGGGTGATGTTTTAGCAGGGCAAGGCTCGTTCAGGCCCCGTCTCCCCACAAGGTTAAAGAGCAAAAGAAGAATCGAGAGCAGAGAAACCACATACTGCTTCCGTGGGCACTGGCTTTCCTGGCCCACACTTTCACCATTTGAGAAGTGAAAGAAACTCAAGCCTGCTGTAAACCTCCAGATGCCTCGTGATCCCCGTGCTCTTCCTTCTACTAACACACAAAATTAAGAAAATAAAAAAGCAGTCATAGCAGCTGGAGGCAGGGGAGTTAGCGGTTACTGCTACACTGGGGAAGCCAGAGCCCCAGTCACTCAGATGCAAAGTATGAGGGGCCCTTGGAGGAAGTGCTTACTCTCCAGTGGCACCCACATGGATAGGGTGCAGAACTCCCCTCCAAAGATGGAGGCTGCCAAGCTGCAGACCCCAGGAGCCAACCTTGCCCCAATGTCTTTCTGCATTGTCCAAGGTTGCTTTCACAAGAGCAGAGCTGAGTGACCATATGTCTGGAATGCTTAACAAATTTACTCGTTGGCCTTTTCCAGATAGCCCTGCTGCCTCTGGCCCTAGACACTTGTTGGGTAGACTTACAAGCAACAAAGCAACCGACTTAAGGAGAGATTGGAAAAGTCCTAACTAAAAATCACTGAGAAGTCTGATTTTCAATAGGACAGCATCTTTGCCATATGTAAGTTCTCACATGCATCCTGGGAGCTGCTTTGGCCAACTTAGCTACAATCTGGTCAAGAGGAAAGTTCCACGGACACCGTGTCTGGGTGAGGGTAAAGGGCTGCTCATCTCAGAAGACCTGTAAGGGACTGAGTGGTGACAGAAGAAGACATTTCACGTCAAGTTCCTCGTGTTCCTGCTAGGGTGGCCTGCGTTCTCAGACTGTGTGTCAAAACACACCTTTCCTTCCTTGGGTTTCTTTTGTTACAAGGATGCAGCCACCACAGCCCACATCAAGAGGGGAACTCTATCACCAAGTTTACTTGATAAGATGCTTCTTTTTACTAGGGGAATTTAATGATAATGATGGGAATATTTTTGCTTCTCAAACATCCCTCACGTGATTCCCTTTTCACAGAAGTCAACGCCACATAAGCACGTCCCATAAGCTTCCGTCCCTAGCCCTGATACGCTATTAGGTCAGCTTCAAACTCCAGTGAATCGTGACGGCTATCAGAGTTCTTAGTCAAATACCTTTCCTTTCTCATTTCCAAGATCCATTTTCCTGCCTGCAGAACTTGAAAAAGAGTCAGCCAGAGAGCCGTTCTGTGATGTTTATACATTAAATAAACCACCCTTTCCATCTGATGCTTTTTAGAGGCCACGGGAACGGCCTGGGGTCGGCTTTTACTCACCAGTTGTGTAGCTCGGCGAAAGCGGCTTTGATCTTCTTCACGGAGCTGTCCACTTCCTCCTTGATCATGACGCGGTACCGAGTCAGGGAAACGGTGCAGCGCTGCAAATCCTTCACCGATTTCTCGATATTTGGGCCTAAAATGGACGCCAAGAAAAAGACGATCAGCGGGACCACTTTATCTTTTATTTATGAACTAAAAGAAAAAAGTGAGGCAAGCCACCCACCCCACACGGACCTGGCTTTTGTTGTCTAGAGGAAAACATTGCTAAAGGGAAATGGTTTGTCTGGCCCTCGAGAATGTCTTCACCCAGAAGAACACTGGCTGTGCCACATAGAGTCTGTCTGTCCTTCCGCCTGAAGTGTCATAAACTTCAGTGTCTTCCAATCTAAAGGCCATTTGTGCAGCTGGCTCCCTCTGTAAGCACCACCGTGTGTGGCTCAAAGTCAACAGGGATTTAGAGCAGGACAATGACGGGGGGGGGGGGTACAAACTGGTTAGAGAGAGTGGGGCAAGAGTGTCAGGTATGCTGGCTCCTGACCAGCATCCTGAGCCAGGCCTGGAGATACAGGAACAGCGTGCAAGCATCTCTATGTGTGCCCATCTCCCCGGGTTTCCTGCAATCTGCACCAGGGTGGAAAGCCTGCCCAGCCAGCAGCCTGCTCTTATCTCATCAAGAGTATGTTTCGTCAAAGAAAGCAATCTCCCTAGAGAAAACGGAGCTAGTGTGTCAAGCCAGAGTCACAGAAATCAAATACAACTGAGGCCGAATCAGAAGTCACTGAGTTATTGAGTCTTGGAATCAGAAAGGAAGTGATTTAGCCATTTCATTCATATGTCTAGTCACAAGTCAAAGACACCAAGGTTTAGAAAATGGAAATTCTGCGTGTCAAATAGCAAAAAGCCTTGCAGTGTTAGATTGTCTGAAAGTTCTACTACAGAACCGAGTTCACACAGGGAAGACCGTCTCTCAGGGAAGAGCTGTCAGGATCTACATCCATCTTTATCCACACAGGCCTGGACTTCATATGTCTGGGGGGCACTCATCCGTCCCGCGCTAACGCTGCTTCCTAAGTGACCGAGCTAAATGAACAGGCATCCATCCACGGTGGAGCAGAGAGGGGGATGCCATTCCACCTTGATTCTCTTAGACCTTTGACAGACATGGAAAGGACTGTATCTGTCTTCCCATTTTCCATCCGAGTGGATCATAGGGGAAAATAAAGAAGAAATTCCACTGTAAGTAGGATCCTCTTTGCTAAGCAGTATTTTTTTTTTCTGGAAAGTTCTGCCATACTGGCACTTTTAGGTGTGTACGGGACATGTCGAGTCATGTGCACAAAAGAAACCACTTTACCTCTTTTCTTTGCCAGCTCATCCGCCTTTATTTCGAGATGAGCTGCGGGGGCACTGGACTTAACAGGAGACGTTTTTGCCTTAGGCTTGCTTGGGTTACAAGGCTGCCCAGATGACCACTGTAGACCATCTGGCCTCTCTGATGGTCCATGAATAGCTTTGGGGCTCCCATCTAAGGACATTCTCTGCTGCGGTAGTCTGTTGCCTTCTGTAAGAGAACACCAGATAATGACTGTGAAGGGGATAAAGCAAACACACAGGCGGCCGAGGGGAAGGGCAGGAGGTCTGGTTCCATTTGCAGGCTCACAATAATGCCTTGCCCTGCAAAATACCGAGGGAACTGTCTTCTGTGACGTAACACCAGAAAGGGCCTTGGGTTTAGAGTCAGAAGACCTGGATCTGTGTGTGTGGGCTCTGGGAACTGCTTGCAGAGAGAGGTGGACATGCCGTTTAATATCTGAACCCCACTTTCCTCACTTGTAACTGCCTAGCAAGGTATTAACAGGCTTGCAAGAGATGAGTATGAGCCCCCATCTCTCCCTTCCCCCATTCCAGTAAAAGCTTACGCAGTGAGCTTGCACTGCAACCGAAAAAAGCAACCTCCACCCCCATCTCCATTAACGCTTTGGGGTACTTCATTCTGAGTTAAGGAAGGCAGGAGAGGGATTGGAGATGAGGCAAGCATGGCGTGACCACGGGCAACATCATCACTCCATCTAAGTTATGGCGGGATTAAATCGGTGAGCGTCACGGTAACATCTCAACTATCTTTAAATTCCAAGAGCTGGATTCTCTCTAGAGCTTTGATAGATGAGGCAATAAATTAGCAGCACGTTGCTTTTGGCATCCTTTAAAGGTGAGGTCCGAGGTAGTGATTGCTGGTGTGAATTAAATGGCACCTAAGGGCCCCCAAAAGGGAATGTATCACTTTTCAGATTTCACCACAGAGATCTCTGGTATGAAAGAAAGAGAGAGAGAGAGAGAGAGAGAGAGAGAGAGAGAGAGAGAGAAAGAGAGAGAGAGAGAGAAAGGAAGGAAGGAAGGAAGGAAGGAAGGAAGGAAGGAAGGAAGGAAGGAAGGAAGAAAGAAGAAAAAACAAAACAGTAGCCAGTGTGCTTCTGAAGGTCAGGTTCACGGACAGGTACGTGGTTAGCAGAAAGAGTACATTCCAGCCGGGCGATGGTGGTGCACGCCTTTAATCCCAGCACTTGGGAGGCAGAGGCAGGCGGATCTCTGTGAGTTCGAGACCAGCCTGGTCTATAGAGCTAGTTCCAGGACAGGCTCCAAAGCCACAGAGAAACCCTGTCTCAAAAAAAAAAAAAAAAAATGAAAGAGTACATTCCAGCTTAGAGACTCCAATTCTGAGCTACCCCACATCCTGGACAGTCCAGTAGGAATGCCTTTACCTCTCTAGCTGGCTGTGGCTCACACGTATGCAGAGTGCCATCCTCTCTTTGAAGCCCAGCCTCCCTTACCCACCCCTGCTTCTTCCTGCTCCTCGTTGGCTTTATATATTGCATTTAGTGTAAGGTTCCTACACCTGTCTCTCAGCACCGCCTTGCGAGAGGCTATGACCTCCATGAGGGCAGACACTGAGCCAGATTCCCTTTCTAAGTTCCGGGACTTGTGTCTGGTTCAATAGATTTCTGCAGAACTGTGATTGAGTTAAAGTACTCTTAAAATGATTTCATAGGGAAAAAAAAAAAAAGAAAGAGGCGAGGCACACCTTTCCCGACACTGTCACAAGACGGGGAGGGGGGGGGGGGGGGGGGTGGAGTGTGAGAGAATGCAGTCCGGGTCCCAGACAATTTGATTTTAGACATTAGCTCATTTATGATAAATACGATTTGACTCTGGTACAATCCATCATTCATAACCTGCATATCAAGGAGTTTCTCTGAACGATGAAAACCTTACTGAAAGGGAAATTATAGCGCACAATGAAATGTCCAGAAAGGGTAGCGAACAGCGAGCAAACACTTAAATCGCATTTCTTGCGGTAACAGAACCGATTGAAATGGTGAGGTGTAATTTAATCCTGAGTCACACTAATGTAGAACGTCACTGTGTGAATGACAGCGGCCGTCAAGCTTTGGTGTGAAATGACTCTCCCTCGGGGACTGTTCACACAGCAAGTCCCTAAGGGACGTCTCTGGAAAGCCCAGGTCAGCAACGGGCCCCGTGTTCTGCATCCCAAGTGGCTCTGAAGGAGTGGAGATGAGTAGGCCCACCTGAGGATGGATTTATAAACAGTTGCGTTGAAACAATGTCTAAATCCAAACTGGTTCCAGCTCATGCCCTTCCCACATCACGGCTGAAGTTCTACATTGGTGTGCGATTCTACATTCAGAATCTTAAATTCAGCACGGCACAGCAGATTAGTTGCGGTCTTGGAAATATGGGGGCGGGTAGCCTAATGAAAATAATGACCTTAGGGTGAAGAACAGAAATTATTCTGTTAAGATGCAAATGAATTTTAACCGGGAGACGAGCATGTAAATAAACGTGAGCTCATTAACCTGTAGCTAAAAATACTTTGTTTGTGCGTCAGAGAAATAAATACGTAGGCGATAGATTCCGTTCACCATTCATCTCACAAATATTTACGGAGAAATTTTAATAGCCATCTTTTTGCCCTCTGAAAAATCATTATTGGGGGGAATCATCGGACACTGGGGATTATTTACAATGCCTAAAGACCACTTGGATCTATCTGCACACTGGCTAGGTAGATTAGTCTATAAATATGGCAAAACCCCGGGTTCTCTCGGAGAGTTACACAGCCACAACAGAAGGATGGCCATTGGACCACAAGTCCTGGACTTGCAGTCATACAATAATGGAAGTTCTTTCCCGGACACAGTGATTTCCCTTCAGTATCAGAAGCACCATCAGGTCTCCCTCTGGAGTCCAGCTTTAAAACTGAACAGTCTGTAGCTGACTAGAGTTGATCCACACAGTACACGATCAATAAGGTAGCCATTCCCTATGTGTGGCTACGGAATGGCTAAAATGTGACTTATCCATACTGACACGAGAAGTCCGATAGAAAGCACAGGCTGTTCTTTTAAAAAGCTTGGCACGATACCTTACAAAGATCTTCAATAAATACCAAAAATATGGAGACTGGAGGGTATAGCTCAGTGGTGTAGTATTCACCCAGAATATGCAAGGCCCTAGGTTGGATCTTTAGCATTGCAAAAAGTCAACAAATAAATATTAATCACACGTTGTAATGATCATATTTTAGATATACCAATTAAGATAACATATTACCCAACTGAAATCACCTTATACCTTTGAATGTGGTTGTTAGAAAAATATAGAATTACATTTGGGCTTGCATTATATTTCTATTGGTTAACATTAGTATAAACTGTAAGGAATGGAGAGTTTGCAGTGATCAGTCACGACTAATCTATATCCTACGATGAGAAGGCATTTATTTTAGCCTGCACTTTCTGTGCGTGAAAAGCGGAGGCAGAGGTACAGGCCTTGCTTATCATCCTAGGCTTGATATCGACTGCTGAAGGATAAACAATGAATGAATGAATGAAAAATATGTAGCGATGACCCAGCATTACTGCAGCACTTTACATTGCTAAGGTCATTCCAACGGTAGGGCACCTCGGCAGACTGGAGCCTCTGTGGCTTTAATATTCATCCAGGACTTGAGCCAAATTTGTGACCTCTTCGAAAGAGTGAATTTGCTCAGATTTCAGCAAAAACTACATATTTTTACTTAATTCTTTCCCGGGTGTTTATCTTAATAATGGCGCCCAGAAACTTCTGTGGTTGTGAATGTCACAATTACGAGAACCCTTCCCAAACGGAAAATACTTAGCAGTTCCTCACACGGCTAGCGAGTGACTCGTGGAGAAGCAGTTAGCTTTCTGATTCAAGGAGACTCTAGGGACACTTCACGTGGGCTCGCTGATGTGCTAGCGCTGTCTTTCCTGTAGAACACAGCGAGCCACATCTCTCCGCCCTTGACACGAACGCACACGAAGTAAGAAGCGGATAACGAGCCCAGTGTGACCTTCTTTGTCTCAATTGCCCCCGGCAACACAGTTGGAAAACCGACGATTTGCGTGAGTTGTTGTCTGGACTCTATTGTACCCACTGATGTAGTTATCTGTCCTCATCACATCTACGTAAGATAATGTCTGTTCTCCAGATTTATTTATTTTTATTCTAGAGATTATTTTGTCTACCATAGGCCCTTTGCATTCTAATATACATCTAAGAATTAGCTTTTCCAATAAAGTATTTCAGTAGAAAATCTGGCAGAATTTTAGTTGAATTTGTGCTCAAGCTACAAGTCAATTTGAGAAAAAGCTGGACTATTGTCAATATTGAATCCTTTGATTCTAAAACATTATGAACCTCATCATTTATTTGAGCCTTAAAAGTGATCTTAACTAAATTGTTTTAGTCTTGGGGGTCTTAAATATCAATAATCAAATTTATTCCTAGGTATTTAGACTTCTTTCGTTTTGGTATGTAAGATTTAAATTCTTTTAAATTGCCAAATGTTGGTTACAATTACAGAAAAAGGAAACTCTAAGGTGTGTGTGTGTGTGTGTGTGTGTGTGTGTGTGTGTGTGTGCATAAACAGGCCCCCAGATCTTAGCACAACTGATACCATGATGGAAATGCCATTCAGGCCTTGGAACTCAGCATGTATATAGGGAGTTAACACTTGCCAAAATAGGCACAAGGACCTAATCCACCAAAGTCAGGAGTTCTGAGACAGTCCCTAGATACACGAACCTTGCTTCCTGGCTTCTATAGTTGTGGTTTTTGGCTAACTATTCTCGCTAATTGAGGCATGTCAACCCAGGACTTATTTTTGTGTGCTTCAATGCCCATCCCGAGAAAGGCTTGGGACTGCACTCAGGTCCTGAACACCTAGGGTAGTCTCTGGAAGGCTAATAAAGACTTTCTGTTGGTTTGAACACACATCCAAGTAGTCTTCTCTGGTTGATACCTCCTAACAGATACCACACAATATTAAACTTATATCCAGAGACTTATTTTATGACCTATTAATTGGTCTATTTTGATGAAAACACCAGATGTTCCTGCAATGTTGGGTCTATGGCCCTATCAATCAGGTTAGTTGACAGTATTGAGTACTGATCTTTCATGTAGTTGTCTCATCAATCAGTAAGAACATAGTCTTATAATCTACAACCACTATGGATTGGTCTTTCCTTATAGATTTTTGAAGCGCTATAATTAGGTTTAGAATCGCGAACTCTAGTTGGTAGACTGACTTACGTGTTACTATGGAATGGCTCTGCCAGCGTTTCTCGAACTGGAATCTATTCCTCAGTGCTAATGCCGCCATACCTATCCTCTGTACGTAGCTGTTTGCACAGTGTGGCTTTCCTATGCCCTATCTTTAGCTTTACATTTGCCATATCACATCTACTCTGTCACTACCTGCTTTCTCATTGAAGTTTTAGCCGCTTACGTTTAATGTAATTATTAGTGCTATAGATTATATCTACCATGTTGAGTTTATATTAGTATAAAAATAAAAAACAATTAGAGAGCATTGTAAATATTACAAGATTGTATTATCTGTTTATCACAATGTCCTTTCAACAAACACGTTCTTCGGGAATAAGTTAAGAACCATGTAAGAGCATAATTTTACTTAACCACTTCTGTCAATATAGACACATGGGCTTGCATTTTTAACCATGTACGAACAACTATGTAGGGATATAAATTTTAAAATTTCAAAAACCTCTTTTCTCTAGATTTTAGTTGTTTTTGTGTAAATCTGATATTTTCCTAAGAAGACTGTAAGAAGTAGACAGGCAATTTAGCTCTAACCTCAAGGGGGTGTAGTAAATATAGCAGCCCTAAAGTCATTATTTTAACCTATTAAAATGCTTTCAGAGACTTCCCCAAAGATGATATTCCAATAAAGCCTGATCATGCTTAAGGGTTGTAAGGTAGTTTTATTTGAAAAAATCGATACACAAAGCACAACTTTGTTGCTAAATATTAGGTTTAAGATTCCTAATGTCTGTGTCACTTAAAACATGTCAACACTCTCTTAAAATTACTGAAGTAATACAATTCCATTTTATGATGACTGGTAATATAATTTATAACTCTTGGGGACCCGATAATACTGTTTTTCAATATTTATAATAAGAGAAATACAAATGGAAATTACCTTAGGAAATAATCTTTCTAAAAAATAATATTAGTGCAACCTTTCTAGACAGATGTATATTAAGAACTTAAGCTCACGTATATATGTGCAAGCACACACACATGCACACACACATGTACACATGTGTACACACACACAGGCACACTCATACTTTTAAACCCAGTAATTACGGGGCCCAGAAATAATCACAGAAGCCTTGCACTACAGTGTGGTTCCTAAAAGCAGAGATAAACTTAAAGAATCCATACGAACAAACAATCTAGAAAGTTACAAGATGTGACAAATTTATAAAAATAATACATCCATTAATAAATACAATGTTTTATGTAGTTAATATACACTAATAAATATGATCTCCCCTCTCCTCAGAGAAGCTTCCCTATGGGGTGGATGGCTGTCAGTACTGAGTCTCACTACTTCTCAGTGACTACGGAGGGAGCTTCTCTGTAAATGGACAGCTAGCTCTATCACCCTTCCAGCAAGACTCAGGGAAGTGAGGGTTCAGACCCCACCCCAAATGAGGCACTTTGGCAACTGATGGCCCCTGGTGTGAGTTTACAGTGGCCCATAGCCTGTGATCCAGTGGCCGCCTACGTTCATGAAGGACTAGTCTGGATGTGACCACACTCTGAGCACATTGTTCCTGGAGCTGGAGAGACGGCTTGGCCTCTGAGAGTACTCCCAGCTCTTAGACTGGACCAGAATTCAGTTCCCGGCACCCAAGATGGTTGGCTCACAGCCTCCTGTAATTCCAGCACCAGGGGATCCAGCACCCTCTGCTGGCCTCAGAGGGCAGCTGCACGCACGGACATATATGCAGACACAGACACATGTACATGCACCTAATTATTTTAAGTCTTTAAATACATTGAACTCATGTATGAAATGACTAAAGAATACACAAAAAATTAAAAAAGATAAGTGAGAGGCAGAACGTTGAAATAGGGTTGTACTATAACAGAACCTCCTCTCTGTTATAATCATAAATAAAAGATGAGATACCATGGGAAGAATAACCTTAACAGATCTTCAATGATAGGATGGTCATCCTTCCATGCTAAGTAAAGCAGAATGCAAAAGAATCACGTGCTACGTAATCATTTTTGTAAATAGCCTGTGTGTCTGTGCCTTAAACTGATTTTGAAATGAAATTTAACAACGGTTGTTTTGGGGAGACAGGATTTATCTAATGGAATTTTCCAAATTTCCTCAATTAGGACAAAGTCGTTTTAAACACAGAAACACAGACTCTATAGTTATATCTAAAAAGCAAAAGATAATAACTTAAAATAAGACTACAGCAGGACACAGGGTCCTGTATGCACTGAACCTTTAGATCCAGGAACAAGACTTACTCTTTATTCAAAGAAGTCAAACTTGGGTTTTTTGAAAAAAAGCACCGTTTGCAGAAGGATCTAGGCGGCAAGGGGCGAATGTGGGGGCTTCCTGAGCGCACTTCTGTAGTAGTGAGAGAGAGATGGGGCGGTGGTTTGGGTGGGAAGGAAGAGGGAGAGACGGTGAGAAATGGGTCCATGCATACCTGGGAAGGAAAATCAGCAGGTCCTGCTGGTGGACTGATAACAGGGGCAGGGGGCGGGGAGAGAGAGAGCTGTCCCGAGTGCTTGCTCGACCTCTGCCTTGCATGGATATGAACTCGAAAACAAGACAACCAAGCTTAAAATGGAGATGGAGAGATGGTTTGGAGCGTGCCATTGAAGTGATCTGAAATGTCTAAACGAAAACATCACCTCTAGTCCCAAATTTCAGAGAAGAATACAGACTAGGAAGATTGGGGTGAGCCACGTGACATAATTAAAGCCAGGGCGTGGTCCAGATGATCTCAGAAGAAGGCATATCTGCAAGATGAAGGACTTGGGGCCAGCCAAGCCTTGATGAGACTTAACAGGCTAAAAACCAGACCAAAAAAAAAAAATGGTTCTCAAAGAAACCGAGGGAAAGCAACAAAGACACAGAGAAAATAAGGGGGCCGTGCCATGGAAACCAAGTTGGAAAAGACACGGTGGGTCAAGCAGAGGTGTAAACAACGGTACGTCTTCTGGAAGGAAAGATGAAGGAAAGATAAAACATCTGTCAGATGCAGTCGCTGGGAGGCCCCTGCGGACCCTGGGCGCAGTGTCTTTGGAGAGATGGGGTGGAAGTCATCACAAACGGTCTGATGGGTGAGGTGGGGGTGATGGCATGGAGACCTGGGTAGAAATAACTCCTTTGAGATATTACAGAATAACGGTCCAGTGATGAAACCTCAGGAAAGTTCTTCCTGTTACAGCCACTTCCCTGCCATCTCTTCTCCCACCTCTGCAGGACAGGGCGGCTTAACAGACACACGACTTTGCAGTAAGGGGCAGAACACGGAGGTTAGCTAGACATAATGTCAGTTCTGCCCTTTCAAAAATTTCCTTAGTCATTATTATTCCATCTGAATCCCAGGGAACCCGAGCCGCTTGGAGGCCATGAAAGCGGGTGATGCCCTGACATTGTAGTAAAAGATAACAGGTATCAGCAACGGATCAAGCTGTCAGAGGTAGAAGACAGACGTGTAAAGTCAAACGTACGCCACTGTATTTGTTCCTCGCGAGGCAAGTTCAACCCTCTTTGCATCCGACAGAGCTTCGTTCAAAGCTTTGCTCAAAGAAAAATCTTAAAACCTTTTAGGAAACCCCTTCCTTTCCCCGTGTGCATTCTATTCAAGTCCTTTTGGAACCAAAGCCACCGTGTCGAGGTTCCGAAGGTAGGGTATTTAGAGATGAGGATCAATAGAGGGTGATTTTGCTGGACAAGATATAATGTGCTTTGTCAATGATGAAGGGGAGAGAGGCCTCTGGGCTTCACCTGCTTAGGAAACAGAGAAGTAGCTGAGGGCATTGGCTGTCCGGTGGCCTTGGATTACTATAGCCAAAGCCTGTCTGTGTCCATTTCTGCTCTCGACTACCCAGGGAAAGAAAGCAGAGATCTGAGTCACGGAAGATAGAACCGAAGGCTGCTCCTACAAGTACCTGCCCATTTCAGCCCCAGGACTGCTCGAAGAAAAGGTGAAAGCCAAGCAATGCACACTACACGGAAGTGAACCAAGAGCTTGGGTCCTAAAACAGTAACTAAAGAGGAACACGATGGATAACTGCGTGCTTTGAAACAGCAATAAAACGTGTGTTTGTAAGAGAGCACACAATCTCAGCTCTATATAAAATGTATGATATCTCTAATTCTTCAAAGACAGCAGAAACCTACGCTGATAATTGTGGGGGCTTCTTCGAGGTGCTCGCCAAGTCTAAAGAAACAAACAAACAAAAGCTAACAAACCTGGCTGTGGAGCCCACCGCGGCCTGGCACGGGATACTGAAGTACCCGCAGCCCAGCTTAAACATCTCTTCTTCGGATGCTTCTATCAGTGTGACCTCATCTGAAGCCACCGCACACCCACCGAACATCCGCTGTGTCTTCAGAGAAGGGGCCTTTGTGCTTTTCAGAATCTCTGATCATCTTAGGAGCTTCGTTTTATGTTTGGCTTATTATCTATCTATTTTCCCTACCCGACAAAGTACGCAAACTCGCTGGGAGCAAATGCATGGTCATCTGGTTCATCTTCACATCGGGTGTGCCTTTAGATGCTCAGACAGATTTGCTCATCGAGTAAACCAGGGGCACAGCGATTTCTTCTCTGCCAGATTCTGTGCTGAGGGCTCCGAGCTATTCATTCACTGCTCACCCAAACCTTGGACAGTTAGATTTGTTTGTTTGTTTTTCTTTGCAAGGGAGTAAAATGAAACACAGAGCGGTTAACTTTCCCATGGGCACACAGCCTGTAATTACACAAGACAGAGGCTTGAGCCTAGACATTTCCATGGCTGGGCACCCCGGTTCTTGCTCATGATCTGTTGAGTCACTAGAGAGCAGGCACTTTTGAAACCCTAGACTACACAGATTTTGCTTCGCTATGAAAGTTTCAGGCTAGCAGCGTTCCTGTGGGTCTTCTCTAATCCTCTGTCCTAGTGCTGGGCTCAGAGGAGCAGGAGAGATCCTGTTGGAGCTCCTCCCAAAAAGTCTGCGTGCGAACCCTGTAGGCACCTCAAAACACAGACGTGTTCTGGGTAACACCCACATTAGAACACAACAAGCCCCTTTCTTTCTCCTGTGGCTGATTTCAACGTTGAGAACGAGGTGAAGAGGCAGCTCTGTGCTCGTGAGCCTCTCAGGTCTGGATTGTATAGGGACAGCAGACACGGGGACAGGGACAATCTGCAGTCTGGGTTGTGGAGACCAGCACACACGGCAGGGAGCCCTCTGCTTGTGGCAAACAGGAAAAGAAGATGTGACCTCCCAGGATGCTTTGGGGATGAGAAACTCTAAAGGGGAGCTGGGGTGGCCCCAGTCTCGCTTTCCCTCTCTGTGGGCATGGGTCCAGCTGGAGGGAGACCAGGAGGAACGTGATTTCCTGTTCTGGACCAAACACAGATAAGGCTTGAGAATCTGAGGCTCAAAAAACACAGCAGGAGGGAGATTTCGGGAAACTGGACCCTAAGGTGCTTTAGATGTTTAGTTTGGAGGCCTTGAGGGGGTAAAAATGACTATCTTTAGCACTGCTTTTGATAAAAATGAACCTCTGTCTAGTCTTTGCTTGAACTTAGTATTTGGAAACAGGACGGTTTGGAATGGATTATACATAAAAGATCTCATCTGGGCTGTTATTAAACATTCTGAAATACAGAAAGAACGACTCTCAGGCCGAAAGCCTACTCCTCAGCCTCCACGCTCCATGCTGACACGCAGCACTGTGCCTGCTGACAGCGCTATATTTACAGCCTAGAATGATGGCGCTCTGGGCGGTTATTTTTCACGGAGGAAGTCACGCTAACACCCCGGAGCCACCCGCATATATCTTAAAGCTAACTTTTCCCCCCTACCGGAATAATGACTCTGTTTAAGACTTTCAAAAAAAAAAAAAAAAAAAGAGAGAGAGATCCTGAATGTCAAGGTGTTATAAAAAGATAAAACACGCCTTGCACACGTCCACAGCCTGCTGCCCGGAGGGACGTTCTTGGCAGGCTTTGTCGAGCCGGTTTCATTACTGGAGAGTCTGATAAATGTACTGCCACGAGTAGCCAGGAGATTTCCTTCCGGCTCAGGCTGCGACTCCACTCAAGCACAGAATATCATTATATGGCTTTATCACTATTACTTTCCCCTAATTTTTCAATTACACGTTTTTTAAAATTTGTTTTTTTTAGGAGTTAGAGAGCTTGTGGCGTTAGCATTAATTCTCCATTGCAGTTTAGTCAGACCTAACCGAGTCAAGTTTGGCCAAATTCAGAAGGGTAAAGAGTACTTCCTTGGCCTCTCCATGCAGGAGCCTGGGTTCCCCAAAGAAACAGGGCTTAAGGCTGCACCTCATCCATCCTTCTGCTCGGAATGGGGCACCGCGTGTACGAGTTCTGACATTCCCCTGTGATTTGTCTGTCAGTGGGCTCAGGACTTCTGATAGATTAAACACTTGTTTTAGAGTCCTTGAACAGTTTTGGCATCAACTTCATGATGGGCCTTTACTATCTTCGGGAGGAAAGAAACCTAACCAATCACAAACTT
Organism: Microtus obscurus; assembly: GCA_963919715.1. Classification (NCBI taxonomy): domain Eukaryota; kingdom Metazoa; phylum Chordata; class Mammalia; order Rodentia; family Cricetidae; genus Microtus; species Microtus obscurus. Next base: position 1,602,239 of record CAWTZC010000381.1, read on the forward strand.
CTTTTAAAATCTATGACCACAGCACGTGGGACGCCCATGGAGCCAATCATGCATTCTGCAAAAAAATGCTCACAGAAAGCATAAAGATTTATGAGGAGCCAATGACAGCAACAATACGTTCAGGTGACACTCAAAGGAACCAAAAGGACACCAAGCGGCATTTTGTACTGATCGTACAGATTCTTCCCAGAAAGCCTATGGATATCCTGCCGGTGAGGATCAAGTCCCCCTGCAGAGAGGACAGCCTTAGTTGGTGCTTAGCTGTCAAGGGGCTACCCGCGGGGAGGTGAAGGGCTTCTGCCTTGCATCCAGTCCATTTACTTGACAGATTTACTGAAACGGTGTTAGGACAGAGGCATAAATTACAAGTCAATGAGCACATACACGGCTCGGCTTTTAGTTTATGATTGATATCGAAACGGCAACTTGAGTAATTAGACTTTGAAAGTAATTCGTGTGAAAGCAATAACAAGTAAAGCTGGGAACCTGCCACTCAGTTATTTAATTTCTTCCTCCCGTCCTGACTATAAATCAAAAGAGATTTTAAAAACCGAATTAGAAATTCCTGGAGAATTTGGATTCAAAATGAACGAGGCGGTTCTCATGGCAGTCACTGCTTGGTTTTAAGACACTGTCGTGGAGCTGATAAGGATGAGTGACCACAGCACTATGGACGGAGTTTGTAGGAAAGGGGGAGACAAATGAAGGCTGGATGAGCAACTTAAAGACTTCCGGTGTGATACCGAGTGTCATGACCTGGCCTCCCCTTGCCATGTTCCTCAGTCGGTGTGTACCACCATCGGGTTTTGTTTGTATTTTGAAATCCTAGTCAGGGATTTGTTGTGGAACAGTCTTTTTGGACACTGCGAGTATACATCACTCTGGTTGGTTTAATAAAAAGAACAGCCAAGAGATAGGCAGGCAGTATTTTCAGGAACAGGGGAGTCTGGGAAGAAGGGCAGAGACACCAGAAAACAGAGCCAGGCAGCATTGAAAGCAAAAGAAACTGACCCACGTCAAGGAACGTAGATTAAAAGATATGGGTTAATTTAAGTTACAAAAGCCAGTTAGAAACAAGCTGAAGCTATTGGCCAAGCTTCTGTAACTAATCAGTCTCCATGTAGTTATTTGGGAGCTGGCAGGTGGGGTAGAGAAAGACTCATTACAGGGATGATCTCACTCACCTTTGGCTTGTTACAGAATAACAACGCCATACTAACTGTAGGGGTATGACAGACAAGGGGGCGGAGCAAAATTCTCTGTGTCCCTTATAACCTTCCCAGCCTTCTCTGTCACCGTGTCCCTAGCCTTCCCAGTCTTCTCTGTCACCGTGTCCCTAGATCTCTCCATGTCCACCAATCTACGACATCTCAATCACTCAGGTGGAGGTGGCATCTCTGCTCTCCAAGCCTGAAATTCACTGTATTCCACAGTCTTCTCTACAAGAATATCAGAGAACGAGTCCCGCAGAGCCTACCCCACGGGTATCCTTCTCAGAGTCCACCTGGCATCTGGTACTCAACTAAGACTCTCCCAGGGGTGCCCATCCCAGTCCTCCTGGTGTAGGCACCCAGCACCCATCAGACTGAATTTGTAGCAGTTGCGTTCTCAGAGATTTTACAGATGCATCTATTTATGTATTGACTCTTTCTTCATATATTAGACAGAAGGAAACACTGTCTACAATATCCAGCTGAATATTGCCTTTTCCATCTTGAGCCCAAAGTGGCTCATTGTATATGTGAACAAGACCTCCCAGTTCACCTGGTCAAAAAGGTCTTAGGTCTTGATTGAAATTCTGTTTCTAGGCAGGTTCCATCACATATAAATTTTATGTTGAGGATTTGTTATAACCATGGGATAGTGAGTAGTTTTAACTATTGAAAGTTATGGCTTGAAGGGGTCCCCAGAAGTACTAGAAAGTAAATTCCTCATACTGAATGCTGGGAGCTAAGCCTTTAACGTTGTGACTGGGACCGAGGACGCCATACTTATAATGAGATTGCAGTGGTTACAGCGGGGGATTCGTAGTCTAGACCTTCAACTCTGTCACGTCTTCTTTGCCAGCGTTTGATTTCCCAGCCTCTAGAACCACGAGGCAAATAAGCTTCTCTTGCTTACAATTTCCTGTCTATAGGGTTCGGTATCGCAGCGGTAGGAAACACACCCAAAACGGTTTTCTTATATTACGAAATAGCGACAGGCCAGTAGAGAAGAAGCAATGTACCCAAAAGATCGACAGTGTATTAAGAAATTGCCTTCTTCCATGCTCACAACATCGGGGCTGGCTTGCCCACGCCTCGGCCAATGGGGTTGGCTAAATTGTGCTGCCCACGCTTGCTTGCAGGGCTTGCTCTCCCGAGTGTTGCAGCTGGTGGCAGGCAGGGGCAGCTCTCCGTCCCTGTGACCTCAGGACCAACTCTCCACCTGTGTCAGGCGTTGATGGTGGTGGTGGGGGGGAGGGTGCATGAGGAGCACCCCCCCATGCTGCTACATTACAGATGGGCAAGGGGGACAGCTCTTCCATATTCATAACTTTGGGGCTAGCTTACCCACACCTCCACCAACAAGACTGGTTCTATCGTGCTGCCCAGGCCAAGAGGAGTTCCACTGAGCGTCCAGCCAAGAAACCAGGGGCCTCGAACCAGACCGACGACTCTTCGCAATGAACTCTTGCAAGTTAAGATACACGGACGAAAGGGTTTACGGCGTGACTCACCGTGTCACACTGCAGCTTCCGTGACAAGATTGATTTTCTTTCCTTTTTTTTTTTTTAATTTTATCTGGGGGAGAGGTGTGAGGGCGGAGGGCGGATACAAAGGAACGAGAAACGAATGGGATCCAGATGTGAAAGAATCAAAGAACAGATAAAAAGGAAATTAAAAATAAAAGCACCAAAATAAATAAATAAATAAGATACCCTTCTGGGGCTGGTGAGAGAGCCCGGTGGGTAGGCGTACTTCCTGTGCAAACACGAAGACCGGAATTTAAATTCCCAAGCCCCATGGAAGCAGCTAAACACGGCTGTTCACAACCGCTGTGCACAGTAGGCAGACAGGAGGGTCTCTGGGGCTTGCTGGCTGTCAGCTTGCCTTGTGGTCCAGCAAAAGGCTCTATCTCAAAGGACTGGGTGGAGGGTCCCAGAGCAAGAGACCCCTTACAAACTCCTCTGGCCTTCATACTGGCATACATGCCTGCACACACGTGTACATAGAACACACACACGCATACACGTACACACACACACACAAGAGACTTCTGAAGTTACTTGAGAGCTGCAGCGTATATAATGAATCCACATTCTAAGACCCTCAATTTTCTTCCAGTCCACCGTACAAAAGGAGATAAAATAATCTGGTCTAAAGAAAGAATTTAAAAACATCTTCTCTTGTCATATTGTCTTTCCCTTATCTCAGGGGAAGCATCTCTTTAAGCTAGCATTGCCTAGTCCCCCCAAGATCCTACTATGAACTAATCTGAGGGACCGGGACTCAGACAGACCCTGACAGGCAGGATAGGGAGAGGGGTAGCAGCTATGTAAACAAAATGGTGAGGGGCTCCTTCCTCACCCTCCAGCCCTGAGACCAAAGTCTGGCAGCTAAAACAACAGCCTTGAGTGTTTTTTTCTCCTGCCCATGGGGGTCCCTGCTCCACAAGTTCAAGGCTTAATCAGGTCGAGTTTCACAACTGCTGTGAGCCAATCAGTCATTCTGCCTTCCTCAAGCTGAACAACCCCAAATTAGGGGAGGAAGACCCTTCGAAGACTTAAAAACAAACAAAACAAAAAAACAAAAAATCCTAGCCCTTAAGAGAAGCTGGGCCTCAGGCTCCCAAATCCCCCTCTGTTTTGGGGAGGGTCTCACTCCATGCGCTTGCTGTGTGTGTTTCTTCACCCCCTAATAAAAACCTTTCTTTATTGGCGGATTCTGGCTGATCCTCTCTGCCGCTTTGGAAGATTCCCCAGCTGTTCCATGTTAACGCTCAAGATATTTCCTGCCTTTTAATTCTTTAACCGGCATAGAAAACAACCGAACAGAACAAGGAGCCTAGACGGGAACAGAACTATGGGGCTTTTCAGTGGGGTGGGGTGGAGGTGGGGATCCTCTGAGTCCCTGCAGGAACAGATGCGCATCTCTTGGAGGCCACGTACTATGTGGCTTCAGGACTCATTGACATCTACACACTAGCAGTTCAGAGTTTCTCATCCAGTGCGCAGCAGCAGCAGCAGCAGCAGCAGCAGCCAGAGCTGCAAGGCGTTAACCTCTGCGTGCACGCGCGTTGCGCTCTCTGCCCATCACCCTCAGCAAACACACTCAGGAACAACTGACCTGTGGTCCCACGCAGAGCCCTCGGGGGTTCCTCCAGTATTGAGATCTTTCTCTCACGTGGCGGGAGGGCCGGTTTCTCTCGGGCAGAGTCAGGGGATGAGCTGTCCTTGTCACAGCCATTCATGTGGCCATTTTGCACCAGCGGTACCTGTGGCTGCAGGGGCCCCACCTCCGCCCTTTCCGCCTTGTCCTTGGCATCTTTGTTGCTTGGATGCTGCTTGGATTTGCTTCTTTTCCTTTTGTTATTCTGCATGGGGGAACAGAAGAGAAAACAGAGCTATGTTCAGTGAAGGCTCCTGAGCATGAAGTAAAAGAAGACAATCCTTCTGACATCCGGTGTTTAACAGAATGGGCGAAAACACATTTTTTATTAAACACCGAAATTAACCTAAATATTGTGCTTCTAAAGTCAGTTATTTAATTTTTTTACGTTGTGATTGTAGTAAACGAAAAGTTCCCTTAATTTTAAAGGAAAAAAAAATACAGGGGTAATAATTAAATAGCAGGGAGGTAATTCAAGCAACTTAAGAAAATACTTTTAGAGCTCGGCTGGCAATACAGAAAACTTTAAGAGCTCTGGGAGAATTGGTGAGATAAGAAAATAATAGGTCCTGCTTCTGAAGCAGTTCAGGATCGGGAGGACAGCTGAACACACTGGTACCATGATCTGAAGGGAGCCTGAGTGACAGGAATAACCAGCCAGAGCAAAAGCAGCCTTGTGTAGCAATTTTCTGAAACATTGTACCCTTCTGGAAGCTCCTTAAGAAGGAAGGTAAGCAGCTAAAAGTAGCTCAGGAAGTCCCTGAAACTGATCAGATCTACTGGCTCCTCCATCCTAAGCTCCTAAGAGTAAACAATACTGTTGGGAGTTTCTCCCAAACCAGACTAACCCAAAGAAGACTTCGGGACAAACCAAGCTGGCTGGGAGAAGAAGAAACCAGCTGAGTGGTCAGGAAGCGGTTTAGACCAACTGAGGCACCTGGAAAAGGCAGCGTCTAACCTGCAGACCTGCCTGCAGGCTGCGCCAAGTGCTCCAGGTTCCGTTTGGTGAATTGTAACCCACGCTGGAGTGGGTTTTGCCTTTCTGAGTCATTTCTGCTCCTCTAAGTACCCCCTCACCCATACTCCTGTAATGAACCCCAATAACACTTATCGGTTTCACCAAATTAGACTTTGGTCTGTCCTGAGATCCTGTCTGGGGGGGAACAGACGTGTGTTGTATCCCCCTAGGGGAAGTCCGTCACACAACCAAAGCAGCACAAAACAAGACTTGATCTCTGCAAAGTCACTGACCAATCAGGAAAGTACAGGAGTTGCTGCCAGCGTCCAGCAAAACCAAGGCGGCCAGAGGCTTCAGAATCATCCTTTGGTGATTATTTAAGGCAGGGCAAGCGCTACTACAGGGTAATACCAGGTTTTCCACTCCACCCGGACCCAGGACCTCTCAGTGGCTAGCGGAACAGAGCAAGGTTCGCTACATACGCTTTGAAATACCTCCGCGTTACATTTTTATTCAAAGCGTTTTAGACTTTCACAGAACTTTGCTGTAGTTTTCCTCAGACGCTTGCTTGGTCAACGGGTGTGTGACAGCATCCGGGAAATGAAGACAGACTTCAGGGCAAAAGGTACCTTACAGCAGCCTTGGATAGATTTTTTTTTTTCAGTTGGAATACAAAAGTGAAAGTACATTTAGAGCTTTTTTAAGTATCTTGAAGCATTCTTTAAATTTTTCCTTTGTGCTATGGGATATGTTCGGGCAAGTTAGCATCCTCACTGCTTTGAATTCTGTTGCTGGCCTCCCCTCAATACTTACTCATGAAGAAGCACAACTCTGGTGTTCCTTAAGCACCCCTGGTGGGTAAAGACACTGCACAGAAAACAAGGCCATTAGGAGTGGCTGGTAAGGGAAGAGAGGCCTGGATTCGGGAGCTTTCTGGGTGTGCATATTAAAGAACATGAAATTGGCAGCTCTGCACCCTTGATCTGACTTACCTTCTTCTTTCCTGTCATGTTCCATTCTTTGAGAACTTGAATTGCACTGCCTAGATAAAGAGAAAGAGCATTCAACAAATATCCACACAATCAAGGCAGCAGAGAATTCATCTGAGCCGTGGTAGCAATGGGGGGGAGGGGCGGGGCGGACTCCATTTATTCTGATACAGCCGGCCTTAATAAAAGTGCCAGTTTCGCTTCTCATTTCCAAGATTTTCATTTAATTCGCCGCACAATCTTGGTTTTATAAAAATATTAAACCCTACTTCGCGAGGCTTACTTTTTTTTTTAAATCGTGATATTGTCTTAGGGAATATAAAATATATCTTGAGAATTTTCTGGTCGCTTCATGGCCATAGGTGGAATTAAAATTGTTCGCTTTGATGTGCGAATAAAACAACTATACTCTGAGCCAAACATGGGATTTTCTGTGTTATAAGCCGCGGCAGTTGGGCCTTTCTGTGCGGCCATTCTTTCTCCGTATTCACTCTTGCTCACTGTGCTCAAGGCTCGCAGGGGCTGAGGAAGACAGAACCCGTTCTGGCTTCTTTCTGTCCACCATGAAAGGGGAGAATGTGTTCTTTTCAAGGCTTCTATTTCACAAGCAACCACGTTGATTAAATGACTAAAGGGACCCCAAGTTCTGCCTGGTCCGGTCACATCCATGTCCTGATGAGGACACACGCCACCACTGCCAACTACAGTCAGTTTCCACACTCTTGAACCAAATCATTCCAACCTTCTGGGAGCAATTTCGACAACTTCCTGACAAGGAAGAGTCAGGGGATCCTGTATCAGCAGGTACTTCTTCAAGGGTCCCAAGTAGTGCAACAATGTTAAGTATACTCCGATCCCATGACACTGACAGCTACCTACAAGGTACTGGCTAACCAGAGATTAATTTAGAATGGGTATTAATGGTGAATTTCCAACTAGCAGGCCCCTGTGATTGACGACACTGACAGTCGAAGGCTATGGTGTTTAGACAGACTGGTCACTCCTATCTACCCAGAGTTTCCAATTCAGGGCCCTCCTTGTCTTGTTTGAGTTTGCCAGGCCCTTGAAATAACAAGGCTGCACACAAAAGGAAACTAGAATTTACCCTCCCTCCCTCCCTCTCTTTTTCCTTTTTCTTTTTTCTTTTTGTTGGGGGTGTTTCGAGATAGGGTTTCTCTGTGTAGCTCTGATTGTCCTAGAACTAGCTCTTGTAGACCAGGCTGGCCTCAAACTCACAGAGATCCACCTGCTTCTATCTTCTAAGTAAAGTTAAACTTGAGAAAACAGTCAAAGCCGTTCTTGCCGGGAGGCGGGCTGCTGTGTTTTCGGTTCCACGCTCATCTGGTTCGTTTTCGTATTTTGACGCTGGTCTCATTTGCAATTTGGACAATGAGCTTACACAGTAATTGTCAAGAAATCCTTTTATTTACAAAGGATTCTGAAGGCAGCGTGATTCAATTGACTGTGTCAAAGATGGCTGGAGGCGTGTCCTGTCAGGCCTTTGGGTTCCTGATTCCAGTGTGGCCCACCAAGGACACTCAACAAGTATTTTTCGACTCTGACTGGGTTTTAAGCATCTTTTCCCATTGGTTTACAACTAAACGGACGAGGAGCCTCAGCACTCGGAGAGCTTTAAGGAGGTCTTGACGTGGAGAAACTGAGAGCCGCAGCGGCAGCAAGGCCTTGCGTTCAAATGCCCGCAGCTGCTGGCCTCTGTGCATCTGATTAGGGTCGCACTGCAACAGAAACCCCTCAGGATTTCAGGGAGGTAGGGGTGGAAATGGAGGCTGCAAGTAGCCTGGAACGTTGTTCTTCCTTAACCTTTTCCTATGCGGGTGATGCAGCAAGGAAAATCTGACAGGAGAATTTTGAATTTCTCTATTAGGACATGCCTGTTTACAAAACCTAAATAAGGTGCATGTGTGTGCGTGCATGCATGTGTGTGCGTGTGTGCATGTGTACATGCATGTAGGTGCATATGTGTGCATGCCTGTGTGCATGTATGCGTGTGTGTGCATGTGTGTAGGCACATGTGTTCATGCAGTAGGTGCGTGTGTGCATACGCGCATGTGCACGCATGTGTGTGCATGTGTGCATATATGCGTGTCTGTGTGTGTGTGTGTGTAGTGGGGGACAAATCATAGCTACCATTTGGTCCTAATGATTAAAGATTGTACATTGATATCTTCACAGTGTGCATAGTCACCGAAGCAGGGCAAACGTTGCAAAGGTTGCACACAGCGGCTTTGCTCCTGGGTTTGTAAGAACGATCATCATCTGCCCCATGCCCTTAGGACAGAACGTGGGCACAGTGCTTGGCTCTGGCCCTGAAATGCTATTATATTACCCTTGCAGAAAACTCAAGACAGTTATTCCACGCCTCGCAAATTAAGGGAATCGTGCTGTCCTTGACACCGCGAGGAAAAGGTATGGCTGAGAAGTGCTGTCCACTCTTCCCAACCTTGTTTGTCAGGTGGCGTTTAGTTAGTCCATTACTTACAGGGCAGAGAACGATTCCAGGAAACAAGGCATATGAGAACCGCGACGAGAAAGAGATCTTTACTCACAACAAAACATAAGAAAGAAAACCTCTCTACAGTTTACAGAAAAGAACCCCAAATTTACAAATGTGTAGGAGAAACATTTTTCCAGATCTGAGGTTCACCAGTACCATTCATTGGCAAGGCACTTGCTAAAAAATTATAGAAGGACTTTCTCCTAGGAAACCAAAATCAATAAAGAGGTAGATGAACTGATGGATATGACGGTCACGAACAGAAAACACTGCAGTGGGGAATTCAGTCCACCGAGACTGGCCCCACGAGACATGGGACTTCGGAATCCCAGCCACGACTCTCAGGGGACTTCGGCTGGTTGAAGAGGCGATGCCTTCCCGATCAGCAGGGTCCTCTACTCACAAAGACGTTACCAAGTAAAGGACATTCTAAGCAAACTGAAATAACTGGCAAAGAAACCAGTAGCTTTATAATTAATGTCCACTTTACAGTCTTATTTTAAACGATAAGAAAAGACCTTTCTGTATTCTGCTCTTACAACATCTGTGTTCGTTTGATGCCTAGTGTGATTTTTAGTTTCTTTATTTGTTTTGTTCTCCGAGACAAGGTGTCGCTATGAAGCCCTAACTGGCCTAGAGCTCAGGGTCTCATTATGGATCCCTACCTGGTCTGAAACTCACCACGTTGACCAGGCTGTCCTTGAACTCATGGAGATCTGTTTGCCTCTGACTCTAGAGGGTGGGAATTAAAGTTGTATCGTGTTTTTATTTTTATTTTTTTATGAGAAGTATTAGAAACTAAGTAATGTTCATGTTCAGTTCATTTAAGGGGGAAATACAAAAAAATACAGGGTATCTGGACTAACGAGCACCAACACGTTCGGTTTCAGGAGGGCATGCACACGTACCATCGACGAAGGCTTGCACGGCTTTGTCCACGTTAAAATCAAACTGTTGTAGCACCAGGACGATCTCATTATTGCTTTTGTTCGGAACGACCGATCTAACCGCATAGATCTAGAAGGAAAGGGAAAGGAAAGCAGAATGGTAAACCCCCGAGTTTTCTTCCTCTTCAGATCTCCCGCTAGACGGAGCAGAAGTATAACTCAGAAAGGCTCTGGAAAGCCGACCATCGGTCTTCTTGCCAACAAGCGTACCCCAGGCCTTGCAGAGAAGCGAGCATTCATCTGGAGGTGATCACCTTGATGGCTACTTTATTTGTGCACACACCTCTACAGAGATCTCCTTGTGAACCCGTAGGAACAAGTGTGCGGCGCCAACCCTGGTTTGGCAGCCAACCCTCTTCGGAGTCTGGAATGCATACAAGATGTGTTTCTCGCCGAGGACACAGAAATCTGTTTCTGTCTCCAGCTTCCTTTCCACTGGCTCGGGGGGGGGGGGCGGGGGGGGAGGGGTATCTTTAGAAAACATACAGAAATAGCTTCCCGCTCCAGCTTCTCGCTGGGCACAGTGGAGGCAGTCATGGAGGGTCACAGAATTGTGCTGTGAAACTCCATCCGTGTTTATAAAGATAGGAAACCACGAAGCTCTGCGCTTGGGAAATGGTAATTCTAGCTATCTTACAGAAAATGCTCCCAAACACCCTTCTGAAGGGGGAAAAAAAACATTGAACAGAGTAAAAACAAACACGTTGTGCACCAAGGAGTCCGATGCTCTGGGGCGGGTGTTCAGTCCTCCATGACGCCTTTGCCTCCCTCCATCAGATTTAGCATGGTCTCTTTTTGGTTGCGCGCTAGAATCAATTGACCTTTATCTCGAAGATCCTGTGGTTATTGCAGACGGTTCTACGTCTTGTAGCAGAACCCTTCTCCCCTCTTTCTTTCAGGAGGAGCATTTCCGTGCTAACAAATGCTAGAGTCCTGCGCGGGGCAGCGGGAGGCGCTCATTAAAGAACCGAACAATCCAGACACGATCCACGTGGAGTTAGATCACGGCCAGCGAGTTTTAGAGTTAAATGGATTTGGTTATAATTGGATTCGTGGGGTATGGATTATAGAAGCGTGGGATGGGCGATATGACACTATTGACCAGACATTTCACTGAGCTGCGCAGACCATTTCTTGATTATGTGAGAAAACAGACAGCCTGTTCCACACAGATCCGTGCGTAATAGTGTTTAGGTTATAATGAGAAAACACCTAGGCTATGCGCGCAGGACTTGTAGAAATGTTGGCGTTATTATTGATCCGACGATTGCTTTCAAATCCTGACATTTAAAAATACTAACTATTTGGGCTTTGCTGAGTTTCTAATAAAACATGTGCTTGTATATGTCAGTCTGTACCCTGTCAGGTTTTTATTATTCCCACATTGTATGGCTCTTAGTTTCTCTAGACTTCATTAGAAAAAACAACGTTTTAAAATTCCAAGTTCCTCAATTGCTACCCCGTCATAAAAAAAAAAAGTTCGGTAAATACTATTTATTTATTTTAGGTAGAGCCTCATCATATGGCCTCAAAGTCTCCTGTCGTGGCCTTCCTACTGGCAGATGGGTCACCAAGCTGACAGAATGACTATTCTTTTTAAAATACTTATTGTAGCAGTTCCAAACTGCCCTTTTGGGGGCTGCGTATCAGAATATCCTGTATATCAGATATTTACATTATGATTCATAACAATAGTGAAATCACAGTTATGATGAAGCAAACAAATAATTTTATGGTTGGGGTCACCACACCACGAGGCACTGTATTAAAGAATGGTAGTGTTAGGAGAGCTGAGAACCAATGACTTATTGCCTGAGGCGGCACCAAACTTCCTGACACCTAAAGGCCACAGGGATGCAGACAACAATCAAAAGGCCACAGAGAGAGAGACCGGACTCACATGTTGCACACACACACACACACACACACACACGTGCTGTGACATCATTGCCAGGGGCATCTGAGGGTGGCAGAAGCTCTCAGAGGTGGAGGAGAAGTGAGAGCAGGCGGGTGGGAGGAGGGGAAAGGAGAGCATTCTGGGAAGAAGGAAGAGCATGGCTGGACGCTACTCCACAGTAAGGATGGAGGGGAAAGGGCGGGGCTGTTAGAGCCCACTGCAGGTCAAACTTGACAGGGACCACCCCAGGCGGCGTCTCCCAGGCTTTGGAAATCATGCCTCTGTTGTTTATTGGGGGGCTCTTCTTGTGCGTATTTATCATGTTTAGAAAGATAGGTGTTCTTTCTCACTGAACATGAAAATGCTCTTAAGGGAAGCCAAGATGGGGTGACGATGGAGCTCAGTTGCCTAGCACGTACAAGGTCATATATTCAAACCAAGATGCAAAGACACAAAACCACTTAGCCCAGGAGAGTCAACAGCAATAACAGATAGTCTGTGCTTTGTCCCCTACGAGTGCCTTCCGTTTACCTTTTCGACTTATAATCTCTTTTAAGTAAATACAGTTTTAGCAGTTCAAGCCACTACAGTTTGTCTATATGCAAAACGTCTTAATAATGACCATTATTATTTGCCACTTCAAGCATGCCTATCTGAATAATAAAATGCTTAGCTATTAATTACATTAAGTACATCATTGCAACGCTAGACCAAAGTTTTCAGGCCACCTACGTACAGCTGCACGAATAGCAGAGACCAGAATTAGAACACAAACATAAAAATAATTGCTTCTCGATTACTCTCCTCTGCAAAACATAACGCTCTATCGTGCTTAGGCAAGAGCAGCGTAAGCTACTGCTTGTGTAGACAACTTTCTCTTCAGACATTTATTTGTGTTATTTCTCTAACCCTTCTAAAAAAACAGAAACAAAACTCATATGAGCATGTTTGGTTACGTGCAGACAGACGACATTCTGTGTCTTCACTGGCATGTGTGTTGGGGGGTGAGCGTATGTACATATGCAACATATGTGAGTGCACATGCGTAATGTGAAGGCTAGAGGTCAACATCTGATGTCTTATGCGCGGTCCCTCTGCCTTAGATTGTGAGACCTACTCTCTTACGGGTCCTGGAGCTCCATCTAGCTGAGCTCCAGGAATCTACTTGACTCTACCTCCTCAGCCCTGGGATTACCGACGTGCATCATTGTGCTCATTTTAACATGGGCGCTGGGCATCAAACTCAGGTCCTCACGCATGTGCTGCAAGCGCTTTACCTATGGAACTATCTCCCCAGCCCTCCTTCTCATTTTACATAGCTTAGCTCTACACGCTTCTTTGGGAAATCATCACCCACAGAGTTGCAATATCAAGTCTGTGCGATCTAGAGCCAACTCCTGGAGGAGTTGGGGTATTCCAAGCTTTGTAGAAATGAGCAGATAAATGGTAGAGTCCTTGCCTGTTCCTGGCTACTCCTCAGTGACGCTGAATTCTGGGCTAACTTCTGCTCTGGTCGGTGGGTTTTGTTAATGTGAAGAGGGAGACACAATTCATAAATCCCCCGTCTTATTTCTTCAAGGAGGATGGAGAAACCGTCTGTGCCCCTGTGTGCACATCAGCATGCAGGAACCAACCGGCTGCTATTCACCATTGGGCAGAATTGAGGGGTCTGAGCATTAAAGTCCAGGAAAGACTTGTGTTCAAGTGGCAGCAAACACAGGGCACGGGTGGCCACTGGGGTGCTCATTGGCTTCTCTGTGGAAATGCAGCTCAGAGGTTTCTCTGTGGAAATGCAGCTCCCAAGAGCTGGAGGAACGGCCCCATCCATGCATGATTCATGAAATGCATGCAGGCTGTGGCTGTGTTGCTGGGATCATGGCTGGCGCTGCTTCTCACACAACCACTCCTACCCCACCACAGCCCCAGGCACTTCTGCAGCTCTACAACAAAGCTGGAAGCTGCTGCCCTTGACAGTGCTCCTACTGGGCTCCCCTGCCAAACTAACAGAGCCGGTCCATCAGTGCCCACAAGGCAGCCATTTGGGCTTTTGGGTGACAATCAAAACTCCTAGTTAACACTTCATTTAGCATCGGCCTTAGCCTTCCCACACCATGCTCATCTGTTTTGTTTCTACTAACGTACGTCTGGTCTGGCAAATTCAATTTGTTATTTGGAAAGGGCTTTGCTGTGAAGTTACCTTCTGTATCGCTTTTATCTGGATTCTCTCCTTTCTCTGGAAACTTTCCTATCCGGCCTCACAGGCTCTGGCATGTTCCATACCTGGCCAACCCGGTTGGCTCCTGCACTAACCAAGCAGCGGGATGTTCAGGGTGTTGTTGGGTTGAAGAGCTGGTAACAGACATCCTTGTTTGCTGCACACTATCGAGCCTGTCTGTCTGTGATGGCTCCTTAGACGTTCTTCTGGGCTTGCCACTGAGTCTTAAACCATGTTGGAGTTTCCAAAGTAATTCAGACAAGAATTTCCAATCTACTTAAACTGCCGTGGGATTAGCCAAGACCCAACATTATCAATGGACACAAAATAGCTGGTCTCTCTACTTCCAGCTTCTTCTTGAAAATTCACTCTGAGGCTGCTGCCTTTCCAAAAATATGGCTGTCCCATGGCACAGAGAGACATGTGTTCCAGGACCCCGAGATACCAAAGCCATGGGAGCTCAAGGGCCTTATTTAAACAAAATGGGTATTTACATGTAACCTATGCAGATCCTCTATGCACTTTCAATATTTATTTTTAAATACCCCCAAAGAATGAAAAGAGTTATACTGCATTGTTTAGGGACTAATGATAAGATAAAATTCTTTCTATGTTCGGTTTCTTCCCAAAATGTTTCTGATCTGCGGTGAACTAAACTCATGGGTGCAGAACATGTGGGCCCAAGTTTTGCTGCTGTATAATCAGGAACGAGAGTGTTTTCAGAGTTTGGGGAAATAGAAAAAAGTGCAAAACCAGAGTCGGCTTAGGAGACAGACATAGGCTGAGTCCTCTTTGAGTGATAGATGCTAAGGATGCAAGAAAGCGCCAGCTACAGTTCTGCCCCAAGGGGGCGCCGTGGAGCAGCGCAGCCAGCAACTCTATCGCACACTCTATGAACAAGGTGCGGTGGCGCTCAGAGAAGAGCAAGGACACCTGCCCCAGGACAGAGGATGCTTCCTAGGCGGAACGATGTTGCGGATGGAGCACGGGGTTAACAGAGCTATGTTCTAATCTTGGCTCCAAACACCAACTCTGTGACACGGGTGAGTTACTCGGAGCTTTGAAACTTGTTTCCGTTGGCATAAAACATGCGATTATCTGCAGGAGTCTGTAGAGACGGGGGTGGGGGCGGGGGGGGGGTGGTGGGTGGGGGGGGTGATGCCTGCGAGGTGTCTGCTAGAGAGGCTGACCCGAAACAGATTCACAGCAAGCCATGGAAATGCAAGAACAAGTAGCTAACGTGCTGGCCGAGATGTATTTGGGAAAGATTACCGTCTCTACCAACTGCTTGGAGAAGTCCTTTCCTCCCCAGACTCAGGGACAGTGGGCCTGACGCTGTCCCCCAAGCCCCCTGTCTTTACTCCATCCATTTTAAATGTGGCCAATGTGCACGTCCCTCTTACCCTCACTTAACTACTTGCTAAAAGTCTAGTCCTGGCACTGGCATCTGGACCGAGCAGGAACAGTTCGGCCAGTGGCAGAGCCGGGAAAGAGACATGCAGACATTGACGAGATGAACAGACACAGATGCCCTGTGGCTCACAACAGCGGTACGGCACCCGTGAGCTCATCCTAAGCCAAAAACCCTGTCAGCCAAAAGTGCATTGGTGGGGGGAGGGGGGAACAGGGAAACAAGGGCTTGGTTGGTAAAGCGCTGGTTGTTTAAGGATGAGGCCCCTAGTTTGGGTCATAAGCACCTACACGCCTGAGAACCCGGCCATAAGAAGTTGGGGGACAGAAGGATCTCTGAGCTTGCTGGCCAGCAGGCGTAGCCAACCAGTGAGTTCTGGGTTCAGTCAGAGACAGTCTCCAAACTAACGTGGAGGGGTGATTGAAGAAGACATCAGGCACTGGCCTCTACTGTGCCTGCAGCTCACAAACACACGTGCTCACACACATGAACTTACACACGTACAAATTAAAAACTTGCAAATGCTTCTGGTGTACTTGCCCTAACAGAGTGCCACAGCTTAGGCTAGTCTGCTCACGTGCCACGGCTTAGGTTAGTCTGCTTACATGCCACGGCTTAGGTTAGTCTGCTTACATGCCACGGCTTAGGTTAGTCTGCTTACATGCCACGGCTTAGGTTAGTCTGCTTACATGCCACGGCTTAGGCTAGTCTGCTCACGTGCCACGGCTTAGCCTACTCTACTTACATGCCACGGTTTAGGCTAGTCTGTTTATATGCCACGGCTTAGCCTACTCTACTTACATGCCACGGCTTAGGCTAGTCTGCTCACGTGCCACGGCTTAGCCTACTCTACTTACATGCCACGGCCTAGACTAGTCTGTTTACATGTGTTCAGAGCAATCTCAGTAGCCTCCAGTTGGGCAGCGTCACTCAACACAAAGCAGGTTTTGCAGTAAGGTGCCGAACATCTTAATTTATTAATACTGTGCCCAAAGCGTAGCCAGGAATGGGTTGCAAGGGTGTCGCGTTTGCACAAGTGCGAGGCTGAAAATTTGTAAGTCGAATCATGGTCAGTCGGGACCGATGGTCCGTAATTGCCTCTCATGGTATGAGAGTCGGCACAGGAAGCAATCAGAGCGTATTCACAGCGACAATGGTCAGGAAGCCGCCGGCATGAAAAGCCAAAATGCACCAGTCAGACTCTTTAACGATTATCCAGGATGGGAGACGGAGTGGAAATGCATGGGGCCGGTCTTGAAGAAAGCTGCCGCCCCCCCCCCCGCCCACCTCCCCATCCCCCACGCTCTGTTTCCTTAGCTCTCCGAAGTCATCTGACACCCGGGCAGACCTGTGTAATAACCTCTTTTTTATTTGTACTTGTTTGAGAAGGTTTCATTTTCTAGAGCACGTGGCAGGTGCCCAGAGGCTGTATTAGCAAACGGAGCTGGAAATGAAAACAATACAAACGGCCCATTTAATTGGCGAAGGAAGAGAACGCTGGAAGATTTTAAGGCTAAATACAGTCCGAGGGTAAAGCGAGAGGCCAGGAGATGGGAAGCCACAAGTCTACCTATATACCCCCTCTGGCTCTCACGCATGCTCCAGAATTGGAGCCCGACTCTATCTGATGCAGTGTGAGTTACTTGGGGCGAATCTATACCCACAGCATCTTAAACGCTGGGGGAACTCAGTACGGGGCGGAGGCACAGTATCTGCCCAGAGGCCTAATGAAAAGAGGGCGCGAGGGATCTGGTAAAATGGTCACGGGAACACCCCACGCTGTAATACACCTTTGTCAGTGCCTGCCCACCGTTCAGCAGGAAGTACCAGGCAGTATTAAAAAGCTTAATAGATTCAAGCCACAGCTGTGTGTGAGGCCTCCTAGGTCCCAGGTGCAGATGGCGGCCTCCAGCCTCGAAGAACTGACACACTCAGAGATGAACACTAACCTACCCTGCACAATCAGGGCAGCCATCAAACGGCCAGCAACCTCCTCTTTGCACCAGTGAGAACCAGTTACCGATGGGTTCACAATTCCTGCCACACTGAAAGGGGTTTATCGTCGGTCGGGTCATAATTCTCACACGCCGAGCCGTTCGGAGATGCCTTAGAAACAGTTCCTTCCCTTGCTATGTTTCTCTTGGCTTGCCGGACCAGAAGTATTATCTACACATTAACGAAGGCGGTTTCCACGGGAGTCTTCTTGAGGGGAATAAAATATCTTTTGCAGCCTGATACCTTTGCATCTAGAATAATTCCATAATTTAATTGCTTTTTCAAACATCTACTTCCTGCCAGCAAAAAAGAAAAAAAAATGTATGAAGTGTTGTCATGGTCTGCTCGGCTGACTTTTTGGAAATTAACACCACTGGCACAAATCAAAATTAACTTTTGGGGGTGAGCAGAACAGGATTAGAAAGAAAAATGAAGCTTTGAAGATGGGGGGGGGCACCATGTTGACAGAATCATAGGAAACCGGAAGGGAGTGTCTTGGTGACACTCTCCATAGGCCTCCTGAATCTATCTCAGTTAGCTGGGACCTACCCAGAACCAGGTAGACACTCAGGGCATATAACTGAATTATTTTCAAGGTACTGCTTGGTCCCAGAACGTGGCAGGCCAGAGTAGCTTTGCCCACGCTCTGGCTCCCGAGAACCTGCGAAGACATTGAGATTCAGGGCATGCTCGCTCTGTAGCTGGAATGGCGGTTGTTAACAAGCCCCCTCTGAAGGACAGAGATCACCCCATACTATGTCAGTGGGGCCCCAGTGCCATGACAGGAACCTACAGATGTGGAAGGAGGGAGAGAGTAGGTGACAGCAATGTAAAGTAAGACATTACGAGCCACTTCCAGGCTTGAAGACCGAGGTGATGGTAAAGCCAGGAGCCAAGACAGCTTCCAAAGTGGAAAAGACCAGAAAACCAACTCTTCCCATCACCCACTCCTGAAAGGAATGTGGCCCCGTGGACATGTTTTGCTGAGCCCCCTAAGTCCTGGTCAGTCCCCTGACCCCCAGAGCTCTCAGGTGCTTCTTTTATACTGCCTTAAGCCCCGAAGCCTTTAGCGATGGTGGGTGCAGTGAACTCCCGTTTGAGGACCAAAGTCCACTGTGTGCTTGCTCCTAATCAGGAAATATGATTCCTTCCCTACCCGGTAAGCAAACCCCCTCCCTCTCTGACCACATGGTTTCCGCAGTCCCAATTATTCATATACTATAGCTTCATCTCACAAGAGAAAAGTTAGAGGGGTCAGCAAAACAGTGGAGAAGACAAAGTGAAGTAATAAATACCAGCTACTCGGAGCTGGCCTGGTACCAAAATCCCTCTGCCCCTCACCTGTTCGCTCCCTCCTCTCTCTCTAAGGTAGGCAGGCTCCTTTTGTCTCTCCGGGGAGACTCTGGAAAGGCCTCCTAATTGGATTTCTGGCTTGGTGTTTCCCCCTCTCAAATCCATCTTAAAACAATCGGTGTATAATTTACTGCCTGAAGTGTTTGGGCGTGTTCATTGATGGAGAAAGGAGCAACAGCCAGGAAGAATTTGAGGAGAGGAGAGAAAGGAGATAAATTATGAAAGCAGATTCCCTGAGGAAATGAGAAAATGGCTTTGCGCTGTGGAGGGGCTGGGAACATCTCAGGTTAAGCAAGCACTTCCCCGGGGAAACCTGAGGCAAGTTTCATAGCCAGCGCGCACCTAAGAATGCAAGCATGATGGTGCACGCCTGTTACCGCAGTCCTGGGGACGTAGATCTCCAGGGTCCAGTGGCCAGCAAGCCAATCTAGCAGAAGCAGGACGCAGAGAGACCCTGTCTCCAAAGACAAGGTGGTGGAAGGCTTCTGAGGAACAGCACCCAAAGTTGCCCTGCACATGGGCGTGCACACACTCAGAATTCTGAGACGGAAGGAAAGGGGAGAGAGGCAGAGTGGAGAAAGAATAAAAACTCGAGAGTGTGGGGGAAACGTTTATGGGAACCATTCGTGTGAGCGTTGAGGCTTAGACAGTGGAGAACCGTGTAGAGCCGCCTTCGTGGGAACTTGAGAGGAGTAAAGAGCTCCGGATAGGCCTGAAGGTCCGTGAATGCCGCACGGCACGGATCGGCCAAGAAGTCCGCTGGCACGGCTTTCCCCAGAGATTCTTAGCAAGCTATCAGCAGAGGAGAGGGATGATCCGTGTTTACAAACTGTAAAGAGTAGAGCGGGAAGTCCCGAGGCTTGGGCATTCCAGGGTATCGTTAAAGTAGCCGATGAAGTCATCTAAAGCCTACAGAAGACGTTAGGACCCCAGAGAGAAATGATGGGACCAGACGTCCTGCCTAGATGGAGGAAAAAATTAAAAGGGCAAGAGACATTGGCGATAAGAAGCACTTAGCCGAAGAGGGACCGCTTGCTCTTTTTAACCCTTGCTCCCGGTGCACTTTCTGGCAATGTAAGAAGGCAACTCCTTTTCTACAGCCCAGTCCCGCACCTGTTTCAAGGAACGGAAGCACTCCGCGGAACGCCACCATGACAGAGCAAACACGCTACCCTGCATCTTCCGTGAGCTTCAATCCCCTAGCTCTCGCGGTCTGGTCAAACTCTCGCGAGTGTTTCCTATTGAAAGTGCCTCTGTAAGTAAGCACACTGCTCAACTTTGGGGGTGCAGGGACCAGAGAAGAGAGGTGTGGCATCTGCATCTGTCTCGGGAGGGGGGGTGCCCACTTACTCATCCCAGCTGTCAGAAATAACACCGATGCTTGAGGGAACACACTAATCGCTGGCCTCCATGGAGTTTATACGCGGCCGGTTCACCTACCATTCTCATGACAAGGGCTGCGGCTCTTGGCCTGTGACGAGAAACTAACACACAGGCACGGGTTTGATATCCATCTTTGTTAAATGTCAATATGTAAGTTCGGACTCGGCACTCCAGCCAGCTGTTACTTTTGGAGCCTTGCGATCTCGCCGCCACAGACAAGGAACACGTTAGCCATGTCTTCCAATTTGGTAGCCCTTAAAAAGCCAGTTGCTGGCTTCTCTTAGAGAAGATTTATTGATTTAAGTTTTGTGTAGGCTGGAGCCAAATTGTTGATTTGAATTGTTAGGAGCCTGAGTTGAGTCAAGGACGGGAGTGAGAGTATGGCCACAAGAATGTCCTCAGAGCTCCGAGTAATCTTTTCATTCCTGTTCCTTTTCTATTTATTCCTTAACTCAGTCACAGTGAACAGACTCTGAAGCTGGACCACAGGTAGCAACAGACACGCTGCATGGCCTGCCGAGAAAAGTTACGGTCCCCAAAGACAGATGTCTGATGAATTTAGTTTGAAGACATGAAGATGATTTGTTGTCTGAATACGAGAGAAATGCGGAGGACTGAAACTGGCTTAAGGGGAATGCAGGGGAAGCAGATGATGGGGTGTCCAGGAGGAACAACACAGAGGATTCAGGGGATGAAAATGATGGGGTACCCAAGAAGAACAACACAGGAGGATGCAAAGGAAGGAGATGATGGGGTACCCAGGAGAAACAACACAGGACACAGGAAGTATCCTCAAAGCAAAGCAGGCCTGATCTTTGGAGCATCAAGTAGTAAAAGTTAGGATGGAATTTCGGAAACAAAGGCATGGGACCAAAGTGGTCCAGGCCCTGTAACTACCAACCTGGAGCCTGATTCTAAGGCAAAGTCTCTGAAGATTTACTCAGGGGAAAAGTATGATATTTGCACATTTAAGGTCATTCTGTTTTCTTTGTGTATGAGCTCAAGGAGATCAAATGAATGCCCGTTAGGATTTTCACACAGAATCCTGGGCAAGAATTTGGACCAATCTGAGCAGCATGGAGAAGAGCTCACAGGTTACTTGTGAAGAAACAACTGGTTTCTGCTTAGATGCAAGGAACAGGAAGTAGGAAGCAATTCGGGTGAGGACCAGCTTAGCAGTAAAGTTTTCGCCAGGCTCTGATGACCACCCAGGGTTGAGAACCATGAATCTGAGATATAATGGGAGTTACAGGTCAGGTTTGGCCTCACGCCTTTGTCTCTGAAATTCCAGCCCTTTTAATACTTGGTCTCCAAGGAGCATGGGCCGTCCTCCTTCCTCTGAGCACGGGCCCTGTGTTGTTCTACTTGGAACACTCCATCTCTCTCCCTTCACTCTCTTCTTAAACCAATCTCAGTCCTCAGTGTTTCTCTGGTTCTCAAACAGCAAAACATCGTCACTCTCCTTACTAAGAGGAGGGAATAGGAAAAACAGAACGGTGACACAGGAGAGGGCTCTTTGTAGGTCTAAATGCTCACTTCTCAAGTAATTTTGAGGATGCTACAGTTCTTCTACAGCTCTCATTATTCACGCAACACTATCACTTCCACGATAAACCTTTTGTAAAGTAAAACTGTTGCAGGCAGACGTACGCTCTCTTTTTCCTTCTCTCCCAGTCTCGAGGAGCTGAGCCTGGCCTCACTCACTATGTAGTGGAGGATGTCTCTGAATTTATGATCTCCCCCCTCGCTGTCTCCACCTCCTAAGGGTTCAGATTACAGTAGTGTATCACCATGCCCAGTTTATGTGGTTCTGGGGGTCGAACCCCAGGCTCTATCTGCTAACCAAGCTATATGTCCAGCTCAGGTGAGCCCTCTCTTGAAGAAGGTATGGTAGTTACCTACTGTTGAGTGACCGCTAAGCACAACTGATCTGGTATTTTCACTGTCTCTGTCGAGATGCACTTGGGAGTGATGTGGGAGTCCCCTCTGTATGCTGTGATTACCATTAATGAATAAAGAAACTGCTTTGGACCTATAGCAGGGCAGAACTTAGCTAGGTGGGGAACACTAAGCTGATGCTGGGAGAAAGAAGGGCAGAGTCAGAGAGAAGCCATGGAGCCGCCACGGGAGACAGAAGCTGGGAATTTTACCCAGTAAGTCACAGCCACGTGACGATATACAGATTAATAGAAATGGGTTAAATTCGTATGTAAGAGTTAGCTAATAAGAAGCTAGAGCTAATGGGTCAAGCAGCGTTTTAATTAATACAGTTTCTGTGTGATTATTTCAGGTCGAAGCTAGCAGGGTGGCCGGGAAGAACAAGTAGCCTCCTCTAACATGGGAGAAGTTTGGCTGAATGAATTTTCCCTGGGTCACAGACACAGAAAGACAATGGGGTGAGACCATTAGCTGGGCAGTGTGTTCTCTTTGTATAACATGAAGATCACTCCATGGGGTTTCTCGATGAGCCTGGCTGGTCTTTCTCATAGCATGGTAACCTTATACTAGACTGTTTACGGAACAAGCCAATACCCCATGCAAGCACCCCAACTATGATGTAAGTAGCAGGATCCCCCCCCACTTTGGAAGCAACTTGTTTCTTACTACACTAAGTCAGCCTGCTGCAAAGAGCCTATCTCCTTTTAAGATGCTAGGTCTTGATACGGGAGATACTTTTGTAGACATCACTGCCGAATACAATTGGCCTGAAAGGGTACAGACAACAAAAGCAAGGGGCCATGTATATGATGGTTGCTAATGGCAATGGTCCCTCTAATATACACTGAGACATGCAACAGGCTAACAAACCCTTCATCTCATCCATTTAGATAGCATGTATTCAGTGTAGGCCTGAGTTGGTTTTTGGCTGTTGCCTTTTTTTTTTTTAAGTCACTGTGTTTGGTTTTTTTCCTCCAATTTCCCCAGAATAATTAATTAGACATGCAGATAATTTTAGAGGCAGTGAGCCCCTCAGTCCACTAAAAGTCTGCTTCCATCCAGCTGGCCACATACTCGGTGGCATTAGGACTCAGGTAAATATTCTGTCTGTGTCTCTGATGAATTCCATATTTAGACTTATTCCTGAAGAAAAAGAAGCAATGCTATATCCACAAGCTGCTGTTTTGGTTTGGGTATGTTAACAAGAGTAGACAAACAAGATACTTTTAATTTATCCTGTTCCAGAAAGAACATCCAGAACATTCTTTCCGCATTTTCTCTGTGGTTTCCTCCACTTGAGGAAAAAGTGGTAACTATTTCCATTCACCCTTAATGCAGCTCTTCTATCTTTTTCTCATTCACCAAACTTCCCAGATAAGAAGTATTATAAAAAAGGGTGTAATTCACTTATAATCCTCT
The DNA here is from genome assembly GCA_963919715.1 of Microtus obscurus. Classification (NCBI taxonomy): domain Eukaryota; kingdom Metazoa; phylum Chordata; class Mammalia; order Rodentia; family Cricetidae; genus Microtus; species Microtus obscurus. Next base: position 1,625,629 of record CAWTZC010000381.1, read on the forward strand.
AATCAATACTAGAATAAAAAAAACCTAATTGCCCTTTGGTCAATAGCAGCTGAAGAGAGTTAACTTAATCTCTAAAGTATATTAGCTTTGGATATTTCTTCACTGTGGTGCGGGGAAGCCGATCATAAACCTCCATGGGCACTGGGAATACAATTCCTTTTTATTTACAAGGGTGGACCAGTTTTTAAAAGGCACGCTGTTTTAAAATAATCAAAATGATTAATTAACTGACCCGATCCTGTTTTTCCTATAAGTTTCTGTTTGTTTAGGTTTCCTCTAAAGACAGTAAAGAAAAAAAAAAAAACGACCTTCAGTTCAATAAGCCAGCTACATCTGGCTGTAGGTATTAAAAGGAAAGACCAATCTCTCTCCCTAATGGATGACAGACACAGACACACACAGAGGACTTCCGGTGAAATGCGATGCAGCCTTAATAAAAAGGAAATGCTCAGATATGCAGCAACACGAAGGCATGGATAAACTTTAAGGACAGTCTGCTAATGCGAAGAGCCCATTCCCGGGACCCATGCGGCCGAGCTCCACTCCTAGGAAGTATTAAATAATCAGACTCTTAAAGCAGACGATACTGTGGTGGTTTCCAGGGACCGTGAAGGTAGGCATCAGGAAGAGAGAAAGGGACAGCTTGATTCTTACCAGACATGTGAATCTCAGAGACATTGTGCCCATAGCTAACGCCATGTCATAGGTTTGAGATTCTAAGAGGAACATTGTCACGTTAGATATGTTATAATAAAAAACCCTCATTGTTATATAATTGAGTAATGATATTCATTTCAACAACTTTTCCTAATAGTTACCTTCAAAGATGGAGAAGCAGAATTCTGAAGAGTCCTAAGACAGAGCCACAAGGAATGTGGGCTGGCGAGTCACAAATGAACGCTTAGGTGGTTTAATGACATTTCTGCATTTTCCACAGAATAGAAGTTTGTGCACGATAATCCAAACAGAGGAGCTACCGTGGAGTCTGAGGCAGCACTCCCTCTGTGGTCCAGCACCCAGTCTTTATCTTTTACAGTGCATGAGCCCACAGGTTGATCTACTAGAGGGAGGATTCTGATGCCCCTTCAGGGTCATCAATCAATTCACCTGAGGCAAAAAGACAACAAGGCGGACAGAGCAGATACAATGTAGCAAAAGAGCAGACACTATGTAGCAAAAGAGCAGACACAATGTAGCAAAAGAGCAGACACTATGTAGCGAAACACCAGACACAATGTAGCAAAACACCAGACACAATGTAGCAAAACACCAGACACAATGTAGCAAAACACCAGACACAATGTAGCAAAACACCAGACTTTTCCGTGGAAGGAACTGGACCTCTTTCTACTCTAAATGTGGCTAGAAGCAGAGTTAGGGGCAAAGGTTATTAAATGATGCCTTACTCTAGAAGTTGAGAAGACCCTCATACCAGTGGTAGCACAGTCCAGTGTGCAAAGGCAAGGGAATTCTGGGTCATGAAGTGTGTGTGTGTGTGTGTGTGTGTGTGTGTGCCCTTGCACATGAGTGAGGAGATCAGAGGAAATTTAATTACTGCTCCTTAGTTGTTGTCTGTTTCTGGCCTGGAGTTAGACAAGTAGGCTAGGCTGGCTGGCCAGGGAGCATGCAGGATCTACCTGTCCCTTCCTCCCAGCAACAGGACACACGTACCCACTTCTGTGCTTGGCCTTTTAAATGTGTATTCTGGAAACTGAACCCATGTCTTCTTGCTTCATCAACTGTCAACTGTTCTATCCCAATAGCCCCTTAAGAGTTTGTATTTTAATTTGCTAATTATTTCGGAGCAGTGTTTCCAAAACTTTTTATTTATTTTTTCCCCCAGCAAAATAAAGAACTCGTGCTTTTACCATATGATAAAATTCCAAAATAAATATCCAAGGTGATACTTTGTGATCTAACAAATAAAGCTTGCCTGAAGATCGGAGTGCAGAGCTAGCCAGTAGCTAGCCATAGAGGCCAGGCAGTGGTGGTGCTCACCTTTAATCCCAGCACTCAGGAGACTGAGGTAGACAGCTCTCTGTGAGTTCAAGGACACCATGGGCTGCAATAGATTGATCCAGTTGCAAAGAGAAACAGAGCCAGACGGTGATGGCTCATACCTATAATCCCAGTACTTGGGAGTCACACACCTTTAATCTCCACACTAGGGGGGTGGAGACTGGAAGGGATGTGGCTGGGCAGAGAGAGGAATATAAGGTGGGAGGAGACAGGAGCTCAAAGCATTCAGTCTGAGGACTTATAGAGACAGGACACCCAATTCAGGCTGGAGGTTTCATAGACGTGAGAACTAGTGGCTGGCTGCTCTGCTTCTCTGATCTGTCAGCTTTCATCCCCTAATATCTGACTCCGGGTTTTTATTATTAAGACCAATTAGAAATTGCGCTATGTATATCTCAATTTTCTTTTTACAGTTTTTTTTTTGATGCAATTGAGTTCTGTGGAGGCTAGAGAAGTCCGTTGTAGGAGGCACAGTTTGACTGACAGCCCAGCCATGCTGTGCTGGTCCCATGCATTGCCCCTTTAGATGCTGTCAGTCCCCACTGTGAGGGACATAGAGTCTTCCAGTTGGCAGCTTTGATCTGAATCTCCCCATCAGTTGGAGACCTTTTCTGCTGGATTTTTCTCTTTTTCCCCTCCTCTCAAAGATATCATAAAGGTTGTCTCTAACTGCATCTCACATTTACCACTAAATCACTACCCTGCACCTCCACCCTATGGAGGCACACCCCACCTCCTGCCTTCCTACAAACGGTCCCTACTCATAATTACCTACGATTACCATTATAGAATCTCGACTAAATTATTAAACCAGATTTTGATGGACAGACACCGGGAGTGGAGTAAAATCTATAACATCACTAAGTACACAAGCAAGTTCAAAAGTCTTATCTGCTGGCATAACAAAGAAAAAGCGGCTTCAGGAAAATACAAGAATTTACTACTAAGTGCTAAATCTGCTGATCTGTGTACCTATGGATCTCTCTCGACGGATTTTCAATGTGCAAGGTCAGAAGAGAAGAAATCATTGCTGCATCCATCCGTGTAAATCTTTATCTATAAAACTGGATAATTTAATTTGGAGGATCACTGTGGGAAATTAGCTAGAATGTGGGAGAAACCCCCATACATTCCAAGGGATTGCCAACCAAAGTTACTTTCCCCTGCTGCCAAATGATTTCGCTTTTGACACGCTCTCATATTCTTTAGCATTAATCATCTGTCTCCTACACATATATCCGTCAGCCGTCGTACAAAAGGGTCTACCATGAAAGGCCAGAAGAAAAGGGGGAGGGGGTCACAGAAGAAACAGAAGAAATCTTGTGTATTCCGGTCATGTAACATGGCCAAAGCAATGCGATACTAATCCTGCGATAGCAAATTCCTTCTGATCCTCTGAAACTGATGGTGACATTTCCATTGATTCACCCAGTTACTTTAGACGCCTTGTCAGGCCTCCTCTGGTTGCCAAGCAACAATAACAGCGGTTCTGTACGTACGTATTAGGCAATAACTGTTGTCGGTGTTTCTCTTTTCTCTGAAAGGGAAATTTAATGACCGCCTCCCATGAGAAAAGTGATGACAAGCACGGGCCCCACCGTGGAATCTGAGAGCTACGGAGCGGGTGTTCCTGCGATCTGAATCCAATGGTTGGGCTAAATTCAACTCTTGTGACAAATTATAAAATTAAGGCTTCTCCTGGAGCATAGATTCTTTGTGTGTATGTATATATATATATATATATATCAACTATATGTCATTAAAACTCATCCCAACTCCTACAAAATGGTTTCTCTATGAGACAGGTTAATATTTTAAAGATGTTTCACACTGAATATCAACACCTCCGATCTGATAAAATCTCTAATCAAACTCGTGGCTTTTTCTGGCCACCATCCCTCCCAAACAAACACCGGAGCTACGTCCTCAGTACTTTGCAAGACATGGACCGAGAGAAATAATAAAGTGGAGCTTATTAGAGATAATCATCTGACTGCCACAGTCAGCAGCTTGGGCTCAGATCCGAGCGTTCTGCAGTGACCTGCAGAAACAGTGATGATGCCACTGCCTTGGCCGCGGAGTGGACAAGAGAGTCTTGTCCCCTTTCATTTCAATGACGCTACGCGGTGATTGCTTACAATCCAATTTACCCCAGCAGCTCTGCCTGCTCCGAAAGCTGTTCCCAATAGATGACTTCCCAGCAACGACATCGCAGGCCGAGCTGGTCCCCATTTCCACAATGTCATACCGTCCTGCCTCAATTATTGGCAGGGCAGCTCACCAATACCTATCCAGGTCTGAGAGTCAAGGCCACTTTTCTGTCTTCTCATGGGGACGGTTTTCCCTTTCCCAATCTTGGTCCTACAGGGATTTGCATTTTGAACACTGAGAGATGTGCTAATGAGAGGCAATGTCTCCATTTTTATTTGCAAAACCAACAGATGCTCTTGCCCTGCGCCTGTATCCTACTAAGAACTCATCAAGCATTTCCAGACTTACTGTTGTATTTGATGACTTCATTCTGGGGAACCCTGGAACTTCACACGTGCGTGGAAGAGCTTAGTGTTTGTTACAGGCCATTCAGCTCCTCACTGCAGAAATGAGAACTCCTGCCTTCCAGACATATGCTTCCCCATAGCCTTCCTTATTGAGGTCACTCCCAAGAGCATGAAATCCCCTATGGTGGCTCAGGAATCATTCATCATGGGAATGGCTTACTACACCATACCTGGACACTAAGAACATGCCTGCTGTTTTATAAGCAAGGATTCCCTTTACTTTTCATCAATAATTTTCTTACTAAATTGAAAATAACTAATAATATATTTTTTAAAAACCGACAAAAATCCTATTTTTCTATATCAATCATTATTATTCTTTATGTTAAAGCTCTGTAAATCAGTATTACTTGGTAACTATGTATAACTATGTATTTTAAGCAGGAAGAAGTTCTATAGTATGCTCTCAACTAATCTATCCACGGAGGAGTTTCTAGTGTTGAACTTTGTTTTAAGAAAAATAATTTAAATAAACTCATGTACACACACCCAGCCCACAGGTGGACACACACACACCTAAATTTTAATTAAAAATAAGAAAAACATACCTTTAACAAGGTAAAATAGATGAGAAAATACCTGTAAACCATGAACTATTCCCAACGATAAGATCCCGCCTTGCCTAGATATTATCTTCTGTGCCCGTGTTCCATCAAGTTTGCTTTGGAGATCTGTTCCATGAGCTGCTGCTCACCTAGCAAGCTCATTAGTTATCCTGATTCTTATTCACCATCTTCTCAAGTCCACGTCATCAGCCCAAAAAGCCCAACTAAGCTCCTGTTTCCAGGAGCAATTTAAAACATGCATTAATAGCCACGGGTACAAAAATGAGGTGACATTTCCATTAACCTACATTCCATTTTTCAAGAAGCCTTGAGATTTGATAAAATTTCATAAATGAGGTTTCATCAACTCTCTAAAGACCTTAACTATTCAAATACATGTGTTCACTCATCCGCTACCCATTCATTTATCCAACTCTAGCCAAGGGGCTAACCGTGGGTCAAATCCGAGAAGGTAAGGCCCACACCATGCTCCCAAGAAACAGCAGGTCTTGACGCAGGGAGACAGACACCTAAGCCCACACGACATTTAAGCAAGCTGTGATGAAGGGTGCAGAGAATCTAAAGAGTTCTGGAATGGAAAGATAGTGAGGCTCAGGCTCGGCAAGATGAACCACACAGGCACACAGGAACCTGCCTTGGCCATGCCCTGTGGGCAAGCATGTTCAAGGTCACAATGGTGGGCTGAAGGGCACGTGTGCAGAGACAGTGGTAGAGGAAAGGAAGGAAGAGGATGGATCTGAAGAAAATGCATGCCACATTGAGGACATTGGACTTCTGTTTGAGCCACAGATACAGTTTAAATCCTTGTTGTTGTCATCCTATAATACAAAGTTATTTTGAAATAAGTATTATACGTATCTATTACAAGTTGATGTGGGAGGTCCTATATCTATGTGTTGCTTTGATTGGTTAGTGAATAAAGAAACTTCTTTGGACCTCTAGCAGGGCAGAACCTAGCTAGGTGGGGAAAACTAAACTGAATGCTGGGAGAAAGAAGGACGGAGACTGAGAGACACCATGGAGCCCTACTGGAGAAAGATGCCAGAACTTTAGCCAGTAAGCTACTGCCATGTGGCAATACACAGATCAATAGAAATGGGTTAAATTCATATGTAAGAGTTAGCCAGTAAGAAGCTAGAGCTAATGGGTCAAATAGTGATTTAATTAATACAGTTTCTGTGTAATTATTTTGGGTCTAAGCTAGCCCGGTGGCCAGGAACCAACAAGTGGGCTCCCTCCAACATTTATTTATCCTGGATATTAAACATTATTAGCTTTTTTTCTGAATTAAAAAAAAAAGCTGCACAAAGATGAAAATTGCTTGTATTCAATCTGTCCCTTTGATCCACTAGAGATATACAAAGAACTCATTTCAAGGTCAAACCTTTTTCTAAAACAGATCAGGTTATGTATTTCCTCATTACTTGTTATTCTTGTGTGTGTGCAAGTGTGTATGTGTGCCTGTGTGTCTATGCCTGTGTGTGTGCAAGTGTGTATGTGTGCCTGTGTGTGTCTATGCCTGTGTGTGCAGATGTGTGTGTGTGTATGCCTGTGTGTGTGCAGATATGCATGTGCCTGTGTGTGTCTATGCCTGTGTGTGTCTGTGCCTGTGTGTGTCTGTGCAGGTGTGTATGTGTGCCTGTGTCTGTCTATGCCTGTGTGTGTGCAGGTGTGTATGTGTGCCTGTGTGTTTATGCCTGTGTGTGTGCAGGTGTGTATGTGGGCCTGTGAATGTGTATGCCTGTGTGTGTGTGCAGGCCTGTGGTCAGCCTGAGTGTCATGTCTCAAGAACCATCCATCTTAATTTCTGAGTAAGGCCTTTCAGTGGGCTTCTGGAGCTCACAGATTTGGTGAGGCTGGCTGGCTAGTACAATCCAGGAATTTCCTGGTCTCCGCCTTCCCAATGGGTTGACTAGATATTGCATCTAAAGCACTGAGGATCTGTTCACTAATTATTGAAGATTATAAATTAAGACCTAGCAGTTGTTATTATTCTTAATTTTCAGAACGAAAATGTCATTGCTTGGTGTGACACATTGAGAAACAAACTCATCATTAAAGGCCACAAAAGCTAATAACTAAAGGAAACAAGTCTACTAAAATAAATCAAAGTAAAACTACATATGATCAGGATTTCTCTTGTTCCTTATGGTTGATTTGATTGAGTTGAGAATGCTATTAACTTTTGACACGGGAGGGAGGAATTCCCTAATTGAGTTAGAGGAGTTCTGCCTCATTGTCATGTAGAGTCACAATATTTACAACTCAAACATCAGCCTTTCCCAAAACACTACCAACATTTTGATGTTTACAGCAGAGTGGTAACCAAATAACCACCATCCTCACTTGGGCACTCACAGCCCCTTCCAGGCAACACACTGAAGCCAAGCATGGCACCTTCCTGCTGAAACCCCACAGCGCACAACTGGACACATCAGCCCCTTTACGGTGGTCTGCCCACTCACTGTGCTCTGTCATGGCCCAGGCCAAGTGGTGCCCGCCCCTGCCTTATGTCCCACCCCTTCTGCCTGTCACCTGAGGCCCCTACTTGCTCTCTGGTCTCCAAACACACTCAACTCCACACGTTTTATGCACTTTCTTTTGCTTTTTTACATAGGATTCTCTGCCCTCAGATCTTTCTGTGGTTGCTTCCTTCCCATCAACTTTCTGTCAGTTCTAATGCGACCTTCTCTCAAAGGGCTCCTGGGACCTCCTCCTGTGAAGTAGTTCCCTCCCCACCTGCCTTCCCACCAAAGCACCCTACTGTGTGTTTCTCAAAGCTGTTGGCCTGAAACGATTGTGTTCAGTTATATGTTCTTGCATTTACTTTTGGCTTCTCAACGGAACTCAACGGGAGCAGGTGCCTCATCTGCGTGTCTGGAGCCATGTCACCGGCATCGGGTAAAGAAGAGAATCATTAGGACTTCACAAATGTCACTCCTCTCAGGCTTCATGCTATATATTTAGGATGGCATGAGTACAAAGTGATGAGGGACAAATACCTGCCCTTAAGGAAGTGACAGTCCAGAGGAGTCTGGGACACTTCTGGGGACCGTGAAGTGAGTGGAGACTGACAGCAGTTCCTGTGCGTGAGTCTCTTAGTCTCTGTTGCTAAGAGGTAGGTGGAACAGCCTTATCTCAATGTCCGAGTATTCTGGACCATTAGGCATCAATCCTACAATGAATTAATACACAGATGAAGATAATGATGACCCGCTGGGAAGGGGACCAGTTCATAACAAATGATAACAATGGGAGGGAGAATCAGCATCAGGAGCTCTCAGGGTTGAAAGACACCTAACAGGCCATCTAAAAGGACTGCAGGATGGCTGGAGAGATCGTGTCAGAGGTAAGCTCTTAGATGCTGCCTCCCTGCTATGTGAATTGAGCCACGTGATTCAGCTGTGCAGCATGGAGATCAAGGTCAGAATTGAGCAAATGAATGGGCTGTGCTGATTACACAGTCCACAGATGTAATTTGCTGATACATAGTATACCAGCGCAACTGATACATAGTATACCAGCACAACAGATACATTGTATGCCAGTGCAACTGATACATAGTATCCAGCGCAACTGATACATTGTACGCCAGTACAGCTGATACATAGTATACCAGTGTAACCGACACATCGCACCCAGCGCAACTGATACATTGTATCCAGTGCAACTGATACATAGTATCCATCGCAGCCGATACATAGTGTCCAGCGCAACCGATACATAGTATACGAGCACAACCGATACATAGTATGCCAGCACAACTGATACATAGTATACCAGCACAACAAACTTTCTATGTATCCCTGCAACTCTTTCTCCCCTCCTTCCATTATAATCAGGTTTTCCCAGCAAGGATTATGGCATCCAGTTTGCAGTTCCTGAGAGCCAACACGCAGCAGCAAGACCTTACCTTCTCCTTGACATTCACGTGAGTGTTGAGCTCAGCCATCTTCCTTTTAGGGGTATGAGCCCTATAAACAAGGGATAAAAGAAATGGTTAATGTTTGAATGATGGAGGACTTCCCAATGTGTCGCTTTTTAAGGTCCTGTTGTGGTTTGAATGAGAATGCCACCCCCCACAGGCTCATGTATTTGAATGATTGGTCCCCAATTGGTAGAACTGTTTAGGAAGGATTAGGAGCTATGGCCTTGCTGAAAGAGGTATGTCACTAGGGGTGGGCTTTGAGATTTCAAAAGCCACGGCCATTCTCAGGTTGCTCTTTCTGTCTTTCCTCCAGCTTGTGTATCAGATGTGAATTCTTAGCTACTGCTCCAGCACCATGCCTGCCTGCTTGCCGCCACGCTTCCCACCATGACGGCCACAGACTCACCCTCTGAAAAGTAAGTTCCCTACAAACTCTCTCTTCTATTTGTTATTTTGGTCCCAGTGTCTTAGCCCAGCAAGAAAAAGGAACTAAGACATGCTCCTTTGGACATAGCAAACAATTCCATTTAGTCCTGATCGTGAGGACTATTTGGAAGGCAGAAACCCTTTCCAGTTAAACATTTGATTCAGGTATGTTCTCAAAGCATGGTGCAGTAACTCTGGAAGCCAAGGCAAAATCTTTTCATTCATGCTGTGTTGACGTGGAAAAGGACCCAGGCAGACAGGAATGAACCAAACTGCATTTCTTATCATAAAAAAAAAAAAAAAAGAAAAGGGGAAGTGGTCAAAAACTGAAGTTGTGCCAGTATCAAATAAGCATTTTCGTGGCACTCCTTGCTGTCACAAGGTTGTCAACAGCCTGGGTGATCTCACATTCGTGTTAAGTGTTTTAAGCACAGGTGGTGAGGACTACAGAAGGAGCCAGGGAAAAGGACTGCAAATAAATAGAAGAAACAATATTCCTGCTTTTTCTTCTCTCTGGAATGTCCTCTAGCAACTTCATCTTAGTTCAAGTTTCTCCTTCCTGAAGAAGTGGCTCTCCTGGCCACTCCAGCTCCAACAGCCACCTCCCTCGCTTGCTCGCCAGCGGCACACTTAGAATGCACTAACAGCTTCCAGGGCACGCGGGTGCTCTTAGCACATCTTTTGAAGACCATGAGTGGATCATCTCCAGTCTCGATGGACCCTGGACACGTTCGTTATCTTCCTACCCCTAACTCCAGGATGCCACCACGACTGTCTCTGAGTCCCACTGTGAGATCTGTGTTTCTCACATCAAGCTCTGGCATTTTTCTTTCTCCTATCTGGTCAAAAATCGCTAACTGCTATTATTGGAAGTGTATCTCAAGTCTTCAATTGTTTTGATTTTTCTTTTTTGAGACAGAGAATACATTACTGAAACACCTGACAGCTTGGCCTGGAAGTTAGCAGTTGGCCACTCTGAACACATAGGACCTATCTGCACACTCACCACTTTTTCTCAATTAAGATGCTTTCCTATGTTCTGTCTGACTTTTGACATAAAGTAGCCCCATCTCCAGAGAAGACATGTGGAAGACGCTGCTCGCAAGAACATGGTTTGATTTCTTCTACTTTCTTTTAAACCTAGGTCTTTTTTGTTTTTGTTTTTTTGAGACAAGGTTTCTCTGTAGCTTTGGAGCCTCTCCTGGAACTAGCTCTTGTAATCCAGTTTGGCCTCGAACTTACAAAGATCTACCTGCATCTGCCTCCCGAGTGCTGGGATTAAAGGCATGCACCACCATCGCCTGGCTTAAACCTAGGTCTTAAGTAAACTATAAATTTTGATTTAATACCTTTTGCCAGTTTTTGGATGAAAGCTTGACAGTATCCAATGCAGACTCAGTTTTAATCTTAATTATTCTCAAATAGGATCCTGTTTAGACATATTATTAAATACTGGAAACAATCAGATTTTATTTTTAGAACTCTCCAAAGAGCGCTGCCAGCTGACTTGTGCACTTGGGCGTGCTAGCCAGAGGCCCTGCACACTCACTCCCAGGAAGGCGGTTCTTGGGAACAGGCTCCACACAGACAGACAGCCACACCCCACTGCAAACACCTCTCCCTTCATTCAGTTGGCAAATGCTGTGTCTCCAAAGCTGGCATAAGCAAATATACTAGCTGGCAAGCCATACCTTTGCTTCATTCTGAATTTCCCCGACCTTGAACGGTCCTAGGAAAAGATTATTCTCTGAATGTCTCTGACAATGGACACGGAAGGCATGCAAGGCTTTTTTCCAATCACAGCCATAAAAAGGGAAACCTTTGTTAACCTCTGCCTGCAAATATGTTCACAAAGACGGCACTTCGAAGACTTCTGCTTGGTGGTCTGATTCTGGCCTTACATAAGCACCCACCAATTATATGGCTTTTTTAGGGGGTGTGACTGTGTATATATGGAAGGGAAATCACGATGTACACACATGAAGCTACACGGGCAGAGAACGGTGCTCTTGCTTTGCTGTCATTTGATAGAGAGAGCCTGGGAGAGCTCTGCCAGCTGAGTTCTCTGGACACAACCAGTTTTCCATTAGAGATGCATGAAACCAGGTGGAAGAGGTTTTGCTTTGTTCTCTTTTTGCATTTGGGCTTTAAAGGCTAGATTTACAGCATTGTCTAAAACTGAAGAGTCAGAACCCGCAGAGGCCTCCGGAGAAATCCCAGTGAACAGGTGTTTCTAAGTTCTGAGAAAGTGGGAGTGCTAATGGTAAGCTATGTTCACAAGACAGAATGTGTTCTCTCTCTCTCTCTCTTTCTCTCTCTCTCTCCTTTCTTTCTCTCCTCTCTCACTCATCTCCTCTCCTCTTCTCTCCTCTCTCTCTCTCTCTCTCTCTCTCTCTCTCTCTCCCTTCTCCTTCTCTCCCCCTCTCCTCTCTCTCCCCTCTCTCCTCTCTCCCCCAGTCTTCTCTCTCTTCCCCCTCTCTTTTTTCCCTTCTCTCTCCTCACTCCCCTCTCTTTCTTTCCTCTCTCCCCTCTCCTCTCTCTCTCTCTCCCCTCTACCTCTCCCCTCTCTCACACACACTCCTATTTTCTTGGAAATTTCTCTGCTCACTGACCTCACAGTGCAATTCAACAAAGGCTCTTCTTAAGGACAGATTAATCATGACATTATTTTTCCACGAAAGGAAATGCTAGCTACAAATGCAGGATGGGGCTACGTAGGCTTCTCAGATGTAAAGACGGGAGGAATTGCAGGAGCTGATCTCTATTTTTTTTTCCCATAAGGAAGGCTGCCCCTATAGGCTCTTCTTTCTGGGTAGATTCCAGTGTCTCTTCCAAACCATGTTCTTTTTTGCTGGTTGGTATACATTAGAAGGTTGGGAAATTGCCCATAGCGCCAGTTATGGAAACTAAGTGAAGGGCCTTAATCTAAAAAGACAAAAAATTAATTTGCCTTTAGAAAGGATGAGTTAAGTAGCTAGATATGAAGTTGGGTTCTACTGGTAGGAATAGGTGCTGGGGCACTTTGGGGGGGGGCGAGGAAGAAATGCAGCTTTGGGGTGTTCATGAGTGTTCGCCCCTTCTGGCTGGCATTGGTCCTGCCTGGCTGTTCGGAAGCACACTTTTGCCTTGTTCCTGCTCCTTGAGGATGAGACTGTGCTGTGGCCCTCAGCTTTTGAGACTCTCTGTCCTGCTACCTACTGCATCAGGCCAGCCAGTCCCACCTAATCTCAATCTTGTTTACTCAAGGTAGTGAAGGAACGTGTCCTCCAAGGAGCACATTTTTCCCTCCTCCCATACAACAAGCCCAGGATCCAGCTGTGCAAAACTATAGCCCTGCCAAGGTGTAGACAGAAGCCCCCGATGCTGGCATCCCTGGACTCTCTGTTGTTGAGAGACAAATCCTCCAACCTATGCTTGGTTATCACACCTGGTAGCACACTAGGGCTCGATAAGACAGACCCTTCATCCCTTATCCTTGTCGAGTTCAAGACTGTCAAGTCAACAAGGCAGGGAGAGCTCTGACTTCTGGGAGAAGAAAAACCAAAACAGGTTCTAATTCTTATTAGCACTTGAAGATATTCGTGGAATAGATTAGTTCCTTGGGCCTCGCTGTAGGCAGGCACTGTAGTGAATACACAAGGTTGACACACGACACATAGCCTGTGTGTGAAAGAGGTTGCACAGTCTAGAGTTGTGTACGTATACCCCATGATGTTTGCACAACAACAAAGCTGCCTATGATGCTTCCTGAATATCAGTGTTCTAGGACATACACACTGTATGTATCCAGGACATACACACTGTATGTATCCAGGACATACACACTGTATGTATCCAGGACATACACACTGTATGTATCCAGGACATACACACTGTATGTATCCAGGACATACACACTGTATGTATCCAGGACATACACACTGTATGTATCCAGGACATACACACTGTATGTATCCAGGACATACACACTGTATGTATGTATCCAGGACACACACACTGTATGTATCCAGGACATACACACAGTATTTATCCAGGACATACACACTGTATGTGTCCAGGACATGCACACTCTAGTATGGAGACACGTTCGCTGTCAACCTGTCAGCCAGCGCAGCTAAGATGCCCAGAGACATAAACGCTGGCTTTCACAGCATTTTCAAAGCTTAGTTAATGGCTGAAGATTTTTTTTTCTTAAAACAATAACTTAGATGTCAGTAATAGCATTAGAAATATGTCTAGGTACCATGTTTTACTATATACCCTAGGCAAAAATAAAGACCAAGGAGTTGCAAAAAAACTTATCAGGCAAAGACATCAATCACAAAGAAAAGAATTCACCATTTTAATATATTATCTCTATGCCCCTCCAGAGTGAAATTAATAAAACATAAATACGGTTAACGCCAAGCACTTCAGCCCCAGAGTTCTATCAAGCTGAAGGCCTTGCCGAGCAGCGGCCTTAAACAGTATGCATTAATGCCCTTCTGAAAACCTACTAGCTTCCAAACAAAAGTAAACATTTTTATGAGAAATAAGCTAGAATAGTAGGAATTCTGGCAAATATATCTGCCTCAGCATTTCCAATTGACATAATACAATGAAGTTTAATGTGTATGTCAACGTGATCAATTACCGACTCCAAGTTCAAATATTTGTGTTCCTCCCGCAGTCATGGAAACAGGAAAACTTCCAAGAGTGGCCTGAGCCTGGCTGCCTGCCGTCTCTGCATTTCCCTGGCTCTCTGGGGAGGCGGTGACAATTTCACTTTTGTTTCTCTGAAACCTACCGTGGCTCTGAGATTCACTTTCCTGTTCTCAGGCGTGACGTCACACTGCCCGAACTGGACTTGGAAAACCAGAAGAAGGCCGGGAGAGAAACTGAAGAAGACGATCTTAGCAATTTCTGCCGAGGCTTTTAGGAGCAGCTTCCCACGATTTGTGGAAACACCATCACCAGACTGTGGGTCTGGGCTCATTAGCAGAGTAGTGAAGACATCTTCTGTGAGCCGCAGGGGCAGACGGCAAATGTCCCGACTGCATCCTGGTACAGGGCAGGGACCCTTCTGATCTCCTGACTGATAACCAGAAGCTCCTCTACCGTGTTTGCCAAAGGGAAGTGTGTGAGGCCCTGGGAAACCTGGGTAGTGATTAGTGTCAGCCGCTCTCAGGGTCAGCCTCCTACACAGCCTGTCTGGGTCAGAAAGTGCTGGAACTACATAGTTCCTAGATTTTACAGACTTAGCACAACAAGAATGCAAACTCTCTCGTTCATATTTTTATATTGACTGGATGCTGAAATCATTATATTGTATTTCATAGATTAAGTTAAACAAAGTATAGTATCCATTTTGTCCCATTTTTCCATCCATTTCTATTATTATTATTATTATTATTATTATTATTATTATTATTAATGTGCCTGCCACAGAATTCAAACTCGTGTCTGTGGGCACACATTCTGTTTCTCCTGCAAAGTGCTGGACCAGTGCAGCGGTTCTTGGAGAGTGGTTCCCAGGGGAGCATGCTCAGTACCACTGGGGACTTGTTAGAAATTCAAAGAGCCTGTTGTATGTCAGGCTGGGCACAGAGGAACATGGTAATCAGGATTTCAACCAGACTCAAGGTGAGAGCCCACTCACTAATCTTGGACTAGATCTCCGTCCTCAGACATAAAGGAGTGTTTTCCTTGGTCCCAACCCAACACACAGTAGCTGGGGTCCTACGGAAGTCTACGTGGATAACTGGTAGTTACTCTCTACATACTAAAGAGTGGTTCTTTTGCTAACATTATTCGTATCAATGAGCACACTCATGGAGAGTGTGCAGCGAGCGTGCTAGGCACTCTCCTAGCCTTGGACACACGTAGTTTGGCTAGATTGCTTTTCATTTCACCCCCTCTTGACTCTAGGATGCAAATAATAGATAACTTTTTACTTTCTCCTTGTGACCAGTGAGGGTAAAGAGACTAGTAAGTCAAGAGTCGGCAAGAAGCCACATGACCAAGGCTCAAACCCAGGCCTGCTGACTCGGCCCCTAGCCATTATCATGGCGTCGTGGACTTTGAACTGTAGGAAGAATACAGTCCTGAGGGTCCAGCCTTTGGCCCTCCAGACAGGAATACGATGTACACACGCTGCAGAGTCAAGCACCGGGAAAGAAAGTCCACTGATGGTTCTACCAATGTCCTGGCTCAGCTGAAAGTGTGTAGAGCCACATCAAATGGTTGTAGGCAACATCTAGTTGATGCTACGAAGCTGCTCAGGGACTGCATGGCATGCAAGGGTTTATCATCCGTGTCCCTGTTCTACAGCAATTAATATGTCTACGCGCCTGACCTTGGCGCAGCCTAGAACATGCAGTGATCATGTATGAATGGAGACACTTTCTGACGCCGGTCTCAGATCTTGCATACAAGATGTTGATGACCACCAGTCTCCTGGGATAGGGACATCTTGATGACGGCGTTGTGACTTAGTTCAGGGCATGAAGGTGTAAGGGTCACAGACTGACTTCTTTCATTCTCTTCCCAACATCCGTCATCCTGGAGCAGCATGTGGCGGGAACCGGACAGTAGGCACGGACAGGGGAGCTAGGAAAAGCTGCCATGTGGTGTGGTTTCTAAAGGGTGCCTGCCTGCATTCCTGACAGCCTCAGGTAGCTCTGGCACCCGAGCCTCAGGTCTCCGAGGGTGGAGAAAAGGTGGACATATTCAGTGACCTTTAAGGTCCTTTGAGTTGACGGGGACTCTTAGAGTGGCAGGGAGCTGAACGCTCACCTTAAAACACAGAGCGAGTGGGTGCGGAGTTTGATGTCGTAGGCCACTTTTCTATCTAGATCACTTTCAACCGAGTTCAGAGACCCACCATCTAGTCTTCTGTGCAGAGTGGGGTGCCCATATGCCAACTGGAGAGTAAAAGGCTTATTCTGTATAAACGGGACTTTCTCTAAATTTACTACCTGGACCGGTGGCTGCTGCCTGGAGTTCCGTGAGGTTTTCTGGGCCCTCTCTCCTTCGCCTGTAATTATTGCGATCTCGGATTTACACTCAATGGATTCTTCTTCTTCTTTTTTTTAAATTCTCCCTTTTTAATAAATGGTCCTGTGTGGTAACTAACCCATCCCTCAGAGGAAAGTCTCTCTGATTGTTAAGAATGAGCATTCATAAACAACGAGACAGCATGGTGACGGAAATATGAATTTCGTAGGGCAGTACTTAGTTGGGGCATTTTTTTTAATTTGGAGGAAAAAAATCTCAAGGTTGCATTTTTATTCAAAGACACTTCAATGTGCTCAACCTCCTGTGAGCACAACTTCACTGAATAGCATTTTAAGGGCAAATGTCAGGGAAAAAAATGTTCACATTTAAAAGCTTTGGCTCAGCCTCCTTTGAAAGGCAGGGCTAGCCTTTCCTTTAGAAATGTCTCTGCCGACTCAATTCTTTGTTGGGGGGAAGAAAGGGAAATTGAATGTTTTATTTAAACAGGTCATTAACAGTCAATACTTATTTGAAAAGGCTTGCTTTCCGAGGCAGATAAAAGCTTCCAATCACTTAGAATATCACTTGAGCAGATCTAGGGCAGAATGTGCTGACAGAGCTGAGTTCCAGGCCATTTTCACCCCCAGGCAGGTGCTGAGGCAGGGAGCAGGGTCCTGTGGCTCTGAGCGCCTTGCACACACAGTGGGGAAACCGGGCAGGGTGAGCACTTAGTGCACACTGCACACCCCCGCTTTGAATTTTTACTAACAGCACTAGCGGATGGTGATGAGTGAAGATTAACTTTTTTTTTTCCATAAAGTGCCAACGCATTTCCCTTCCTGGCTGAGCACAAGTTGGGAGCTAAAGAGAGCAGAGGACAGTGGGAATAAATGGGGCGATCTCAGCGGTGGGTGCAGGCACAGACTGGGGACGGGAAGGGGGAGGCTGTATGTGTGGTGGGCTCTATTAACATTCGTCTGTGCTATGGTTTTTCTACTTAATTTGAAATCATTTGATTTCACAGGTCTTCGATGGCTGGAGAATATAAATAAAATGCTTATCTCCGAAAGCGACCTGATTAAAAACCCACTTTTGATTGCTAGGTTTTAAAACAAACATGCGTTTCCATAGAGATGTAGGGTGACCTGGACCTTGTATACAAGTAGCCGCTTGTATCAGCAATTCAATTACACTTGGTTCTTTTAAGATGTAACAATGTAGATTCAAGTCTTTAAAATGTGCTCATCCTCAAGGGTGTCTCTACAAAGGCCAATGTTGTGGGAAGCAAAAAAGGGCCCCAGAAGACCCTCCCCCTCCAGGCACACCCTAGGAGGCTGTGGTCATGTAGATCACCCAGGTCTCTTTTCCTTCCTTCCAATTGCCACAGGACAAATCCCAAAACTCAGAAGGCTTGTGACAAGAACATTATGTAACTCTTTACCCCCCAGAGCCCAAAATTCTTACCACAAACTCTCTTCAAACTCTCTTCAAAGGCTAAGAGAGAAACAGTATGTTCTCCTCCCCTCCATCTCTAGCTCCCTGTGGGTGATCCTTTCTGCAAGGACCAAGTTGTCCCTTATTCTCTGAACATTAAATACCAACTGTACTAGGTCCATGTAGAATGCTGGGAATAGTTGACCACAGCCCTCAGTGACTCTTTACATTGTACCCAGGGCTTCTCTAAGAACTTTCCATGCATTTCCAGGTATTCATTCATTATAGCCTCACAGTCGGCCTTTTGCTAGATGAAACTGGGTTCTTGTCAACTGCCTCTTGCAGAAAATGAGCTGTCAGTACAGAGGGGCAAGGCACATGCACAAGTCACACGCACAAAGCACACACACAAGGCACACGCACAAGGCACATGCACAAGTCACACGCACAAGGCACACACACAAGGTGCATACACAAAGCACACACACAAGGCACACACATAAGGCACAAGCACAAGGCACACACCCAAGACACACGCACAAGGCACACACACAAGTCCCACAGCCAGCAAGCAGCTGAGTTAAAATAGGAACTTGAATCTCTGGTTCCAAAGCTCTCCTTCTGCAAAGGGCTCACAGATCAGCGATAAAAACACGTGTGTCCACACAAGGCCTGGACGTGAAAGTGGGAAGAAGACACTGGAGCCTCGGAAGCCATAGGACAAGATTCTACAAGGAACGGCTGTGGGATGGGGTTTGGTCTGTACCAATGGGCGAGCTCCACCAGAGTCCTGCCACAGGCTTGCCATTTGTTGGTGGTGGAGGTGGCAGGGCTGGGTGATTTTAATTGTCACAGTGTCTTTTCCAGAAGATGGTATGGCTTCCCCCAAAGGAAACAGAATTCTGGACCGGTAAAGAGGGCCCTCACGAAAGCCAGCGAACAAACCTACAGGAACACAAGTAATTCAGGAAGGCTGACTCAGTTACCACTGAGCAAACTCTCAGGCCAGGAACCACTGGCTACTCAGAGCACATTCCAGCTTCACAATCTCTAGGCCAACCAAGGCACTAGAGTCCTTGCTCACGAAGTCAGAATTTTCTTACTAAATCTCTAACGCGTTTCTCATAGCAGCAGAGGTTCATCCCAAACTCACTGTGAGTGGGCGCAATCGAGGAGTTTGACTCTCAGAACCAACCAGGGCCCCCTGGTCCTGCCCTCCTTTCCCCATTCACCCCGTCCTTCCTAAGTCGTCCCAACCATCCGACCGTGACTCACTCTCCAGCTGTCTTGGTGCTTGGCTTTGGGCTGTCAGGGCCTCGTTCCAGTTACTGGCTTCCTTAGGCGCCAAATGGCCAATTCTGTTCCCCCGCGGGCCACCTTTATCAACTTCCGTTTACTGTCTGCAACTGTGACGCAAGCAGAGCCAGGAACCGGAGTAGTGGCAGGATCTGGGGTGTGGCTGAGTAATCAATCGACAGTGGGCTGGTGGCCGCAGCCACCCAGGACCGAGAGGGCCTCCCGGACCGAAAGGAGACGCCCAGTGTCTGTGTCTTCATGCCCATGCTAGCAAATGAAGCGGATTTATAGAGATGAACCCGCAGCCTTTACCTGGCTGTGCAGAGGCCAGGAAGCTGCACGGGCTGGGGCGGCAGCCATCGTTCCAAAGGGCAGTTCTGAGTATGACTGTCTGCTAAGGGCTTCTCCAGGGCCAGCACGGTCAACAATGAGCCAACAGTTCCGGCACTGGACCCAGAAGCAATCATTATTTCTGAATCCTGTATCTGGCTCCAGACCCAAGTGGAAACATCTGTTAGCTAACTTAGCATTCCACGATAACATGCAGTCGGGGCAGAGTCCTACCAAAAGGAGGCGGCTATCCAGTTTGTACGGGCGAAAGCCTTGTGGAAGGAGCGTGGGTTGGGGTGACCATTGGGAGGCAGAGTGTGGAAGGGCTTGTTACTTCTCAGACCCATTTCTACCGACAAATCGGCCTGATCTATTTATGTTAGCGATTTGCCAGTTTAATTTTTTTTTTTTTTTAGACAACTAAAATGTGTCACCCAACCCTGGACTCTGTCTTTTCGATTGGGCTCACCTGACCCCAGCATTAAACACCCACCCAGTTACCCACACACAAGCGGTGGGCCCAGGAAGTCTCCCGACCCGAGGGTCTCTGCCGTCACTCTCGAGAGGAGCCACGCCTCTTTCCTGCTCGCCAGAGCCTTACGATACAAACGTGCAATGATGCTCCATCACGGCTCAAAGCCAGCTCTGCCTCTGGCTGATTCGGGAGGTGAGCAGATCGGCTGATGCCCTGAGCATCTGTGTTCTCATCAGCACGGCGGAGATGAAAATAACGGCAGATACCCCACTGGGAGGTAAAAGCAACTGGAATGAATTTCATATTTGTAAAGCGATGACGAGAGTGCCTGACACACAGCAAGTCTCATAAAAATACTATAAAAGAATATAAATAGATTCTGGGGCCCATGAGCCCCATTTCCTGCCGTCCTCTTCATACAGATGAGAACCCAAGGCTCACGCACTAAGCCGAGGATGGCGCTAACCCTCAAAGCTCAGCCTTCTGGCTGCAGATGGCCCTTGAGCGGCTCCACCCTTCCCTCCTCCCACTGAGGCTGCTGCCTGATTCAGGACCTAGGAGCTGGTCGTCCCAGGCAAGGGGTAATTGCCCCATGCTTGTAGGCCATGAATGTCTATATTCCCAGCGTTTTAAAAGCCCAGCACCGGCCGGAGCAAGTTCACTACAGCGATCCCTCTTGCCAAACACCACACCTGTTGTGTGTTTTGCTTTCATGGCTACCAGGTGTCAACATCACTTTCGTGACCTAGCTCTCCTTTAAGGCTCTATCTTTAGAGAACAGCAAACAGTTAAATAGACAGAGCAAAGTCCGAGCAAAGACGGCGAGCTAAGGAGGGAGCCACCTGGAAATCACTAACTCCTCTGATTTCAAGTCATTGCATCAAGGTGGACACAAGAATGCACGGGATCTGGCTGTCTCTCTACTACCCAGATAATAAAAGCTCATTTTGATCCCTTCTGAATGCTCAAGATTCAAGAGGCCGTGGTTAAAATCTTAACAAAATGTCTTTCTGTTTCTAACAGTACTAGAAATAAGTCTGTCGCCTGAGTTATGGCTTAATGGGAAATTAGTAAATAATAAAGCGATTCACACATAAGGCAGAAATAGGTTGAATGAATTCCTCTTAAGAAGACTACGTCTTACAGATTCTGCTCACCTGTCTCTTAGCGAGAGTATCGAGCACAATGCACAGGACGAATGAGCTACAAAAAGATGTGGGAAAGAGGAAAAACCCTCTCCCACCATTCCTTCCTTTTTGCAGAGCACCTGAGTTTTCATTTACTTCCCAGTTTCTGATTCTTTCTGAACAGGAACCGTAGAATCAACATGTGGTACCAGCCACACCACAGGTGCCCTTTCCATCCCCACCACACCATCAACACGACATCACCTCCTCGCCATTCGGAGTGTCAAGGTGTACTGGGAACCACTCACTGCCTCTCACGTCTCCCTTACTGGATCCCACTGTGGCCCCAGGCAACTTCCTTAACAGCCTCCTAATACTTTCTTCCCTTACATAGAGCTCTGTAGTCAAAATAACAAGTTACTCATTAAGTTCAGGTTCCTCTCCACCAAAGTTTATATTTCTGCCTGAGAAAGATTACAATGTATCCACTCCTTGGAATGTTAGGGGCGTAAGTTCCTTCCACCCAAACAGCGCAAACACATTCAGCCACTAACATTGCCATTACATGCTCAACGTAACCCCCCCCCCCCCACACACACACACACACAACTCTGAAGGTTTGCTGCTCTTGACGCCTCTGCACCCCCTCTGGGATCTTAGAAACAGGTTTCCTCTCTGCCTGCCTTATTTCCCTCCTCGTTCAGAGGACCAGAGGTCTTAAAGCCGACAGTCACGTTCTCTTGTCTTTGTTGGGAGCTTGGGCCTGCCCTGTAGCTCAGCTCACACTGGGAATGCTTGTGAGAGGCTATGAGTCTCAGCCATAGGTAATTTCACCCTCCCCAAAGCATTTTTCTAAAGATTGAATGCATCAAAACTGGTTTTTTTTTTTTTTGTACAGCACATCAAATATTTAACAGGTCTCTCAACCAAATACAAGACCATATATTATTTCCCGTTGGAAGACTTTAAGCTAGTTACACAGTCTACCTTCAAGCAATTCTGAGGTGTACATCTATTAGATTTGGCCACGTGTTTGATGAAATAGATCCATCTTTCAATCTCGGTTCCATTTGTACCCATTCTTGGCAGATTTACAGGGACAAGCAGTCAAGGGTGGCTTTAAGAATTTCTTCAGCCGCGTGAAACACACCCGGCATGCCTCTCCTGCAAGTTGGACCCTGTGGGGATGCTGTTGGCTGCTGTGCCCCTACACAAGCTGCAACTCCTTTCCGGATGAGGATGTGTGCCGTCTGGTATTCAGATGTCATAACTACGATAAACTGAAATATAACCAAATACGAAACAAATCAGTCTGAAAAGACACTTTCTAGGGGATGGCGGAGAGATGACTTTAATTTAGCTGACTCTGGCCAGAGGACTTCAGGGAGAAGGTACCCTTTGTAGTTCCCCGAGGGAGTACCAGCAACGGTAGACAGGAGTCCCAGGTTAAGCCAGAAAGAAAACCTATCTTCTTAGCGTCCAGATGTCAACTGATAAATATTTATTGGTGATCTCCTACATGACTCTATGAGATGCGCGAGTTTCCTTAATTGCAACACAGTTCCAGCTTCAAGGTTGGCTTGTGCCCGGAGATAAGATTATCACGGAGCAAGCAATTAGAAGATGAGAAGGCCACACGCAAGGTGTTAGCTGGCGGGTTTCAGCTACACACTCAGACTGCACGCGTGTGACTAAGTAAATCCCCTGTTCCGTTTCTCTTGCAGCAAATAGAGATGGCTTCTCCTTCCACTCAGTTCGGCCTGATTCCTCTCACTTTTGGTCACAGCGCTCTGAATCCAGATCTCCTTGTTTCCGCTGTCATCCTCAAACGCCGAGCGGAAAACTCGATACTTTTATTAGCGATTTCAATCTGATGCACCCTAAGTTTTTGTCCTCCCGGGTTACGAATGTCGTGTGCTTTCATCTAATATTAATGGACCCCCAAAAGGAAAGTTTTATAGCCATGCACATGCCTCGGGGAGAGCAACAGGGGACGTACCGAAGGTGTTGTCTGGTTTTATTTGAACCTGGGTTTGCACAGTGGGAGCTGATCAATCGCTCGTGTGTAATTTACCACATTCAAGCTTGACCAAGAGGGAACCAGCCGCCGAAAGGATATTTGTGTTTTGCTAAATCTTTCTCTCACGCGAACCCCGACGTATCAGAGATGGGAATGCCTGAGACGCAATCTAGGTTGTCCTCTGTTTGTGAGTGACTACCAGTCATTGGGCTCCAATTTCACTTCAAGCTTTCAGAGATACGCGCTTAGCTAGAGTGAGGCCATTTTAAGCTCACCACGGAGAGCAGAGCAGGGACCAAGATGAGACTACGAAGACTTGGCTTTTGGAAGATCCGGAGGTCATGTGACATGGGGGAGAAAACACAAATTTGGCTCTGACGGACCCCGTCAAACCTCTCAATAACACTCATTTGCTCTCATGTCTGCTAGGCCTGTCATCCTTCACAAGAGCGATCATTATCAATCAATTCATTCATTCATCCATCCATTCATTCATGTGCTCATTCACTGAACACCAACAAACACCTACTCTTTATCCAGGCTGTCCTTTGTGCTGGGGATAAACACCGGACAAATCAAACAACCCTTCCTCGAGCACCGCAGGTGGTCGTTACTATTCCACTACATCCTTAGAGCGCGCCACGGGGCAGGCATTATTAACTCCATTTCATTGGTGGGAACTAAGGCTTAAATGCTAGGGTCAGGTCCTGGAACCCGTCTTCAGCAAAGCTAGTGGTAAGCCTGAGTCATTCCCATGCCGGTGAAGGTTCCATGGGCCTAATGCAGTGTACATCGAGGTAACTGTCCAACAAGGATCTAGGAGGTTCATTACAATCGAGGTATCTTAGTGTTCGCAAGCATTATGGCCACAAATGTTCTTTTTTATTTTTTAAGCCGAAGAGCTAAAGAAAGTTTTCCCGTGGAAAGAATGATGCTTTCTTGATATATTAATTTTTTTTCCCATTTCTCAGTGAGGACAGATCATTGTGAACCACTCCCTGCCACCAGCTTGATCCCATTCTCTCTCAGCCTTTCCTTGACCCGCAATCTCATATGTATTTTCTCCTTCCTTCCTGGTGTATCCAGTGTCTTCAAGGGCAAGGAAAGCTGCCCTGGGCTGTCACTGAGTGTGCTGGTAAGGGGCTGGCTGGCCACCGGTGCTCACTGGCAGTGCATGAAGAAGAGGGGGAGGAGAGTGACTCCAGGATTGTTGGGAGCTGTGAACCCCCAGATCCTGAATTTTTTTGTAAACAACTTGTTTTCCTCTGCTCTGAGACAGCTTGCAGCTGCACTGAGCACGAGACCCTCAGGCGATCCTGATGGCAGGGGAGTAGTTTCTGGTGGGTTTAGCTGGGGCATGGCTATCTCTATATAAGCTACCCCTGGACACAATAAGAGGGGCATTCCTGGGGCATTCCTGTTTCAAGGATGACCCGTGTCCTCATCTCTTTGTCTGTCCCCGTGTCTTTTAATCTCCAGCCCCTTGCCCGATTCACGAACTGTATGGTAGCACATAGAGCACAGACGGGCTTGGTGCACTACACAGGATCCCAGGGAGGGCAGCAGCCATCCCTTCTGCAATGGCTCTCAGTACTTACCTGTCACTTCCCATGAGGCACTGAGAACATTCTCATTCCTGACTTGGTTGACATTTACAACACAACCCTACACTGAAGGCTCAGGGAACAATGTTTGTTGCAGATCATGGGGCAGAAAGACTCTAAGAACTACAGGACCAGGAAATCTGCTCAAGATAGCATCTTCTTTAAAAAAAAGAAAGAAATAATAAGGCGAAACCATTTTTTAAAAAGAGGACACAAAGCAGGGGGAGGGGGGGTAGGGAAGAACTGCCCGAGGTATGCTGTACGAAGGTCCCAAAGAATTAATTAAAATATATTATTTGGAAAGTAAAATGTAGCTTAAAATCAGTTTTGTCGACAACCACATCACTCTATACTCTGGCCATAATAAGCCCACAGCCCCAAATCTCCAAGACCTGCTCCTGGCAGGAAGAGTTTCCTTTCGCAGTTGGTGTTTTTGGTAACTTAAGTGCATGAGTTTGTATTTGGCTCAAATTCATCTGGCGCAGTTTTCAAGTCTATTGGGGTGCTTTTGAGGAGCAGGTCTGTAACTTTCCACTCGAGCCGTCCATCTCGCCCTGGCCATTCCCAAACCGAAGGATATCATTTAAGCCACTCACACCATGAAGTCGGCAGTCCGGGCTTGAATCAGCTGTGCCACTGAGAAGCTGTGTACCCTTGAGGACGTTAGTAGCTCTGATTTACTTCATTAGAGAGTGAGGACAAACACCATCATCTGCAGAGAGCTGGTGTGAGGACAAAGGGGGAGAGCACAGAGGACGCTAGTGACCGAGTTCACCGATGTCTGTTTCTGCCATTGTTTCTCCCAAGTTCACCATTTGCGTTGCTGGCAAAAAGAGGTCCATCCTCAGCGGCCACACCCAAGCTCTAGGTTTGGTTCCGTGGTTCTAGCTGGGGGTCAATCTGCTGCTACTGTTTAGTTCATACACCTCCCATTTCGAACTCCTGGAGTTGGGAAAATGACCTTGATGTGCTTCCGGTTTTACGTTCCACATTCTGCTGCACTGGCAAGGACGCCACAAACCAGTGATAGACGCAGCGTTGCCGTTGGAAGCTTCAAGTTTCACAGCAAAGAGAAGAGGTGTAAAGGCGACTGTGTGCTGCACAGCTCTGGACTTTCAGGGCAGGTCCTTCTCTTTTTAGAGTCTGGACTCTACAAGTCCATCTTCCCACTTGTCTGAAATATCTGGAATATGCAGTGCCCCAGCCTGTATCTATCATCTGCTTCATGGCTATCACAAACGCCACAAGCTAAGCTGACTGCCAGATACCCAATACTTTTTATTAAATAGACGGATAAAAACTTCTTCTACTTCTATCTCACCAACCAATCTCCTCTTGGTTAAAATTAGATCCAAATAGCCATTCCCTTCATCTCTTTTACTCTTCTAGAGATGGAAATGTCAGAGAGGCAAATTGGTATCTGGGACCCTGTTTTCATTTAGACATGAATAAGACTTGCAGTTGGTGTCCAAGTAGCTTAAGTCTTTCATCACTCTGACTTATTACCCTTGTGTCATTTTTGTGTGCTATATCAAAAAGTAAATTATCCTGGGCTTGATCAGGCTGAACAGTCTAAAGTTCATTTATTCACTCAAAATTATGAAGTGTTTACTAAGTATGAAAAGCTGTTCTGGGCATGGTGATGTCTCCTTCCTTTTTACTTCAGGAAGTCCGTGTCTCTCGGCTTCTGGGCCCTCACCTCTCGGGCTGTGTAAAAGGCAGTCGTGAGCCACTGGTGCTTGGAAACAAACCTGTGTACTTGTCCAGTGCCTTTTTCCTGGGTCCAGTACAAACTCTACCATGAACTGAGCTGGTATTTCAAGGGAAATTAGTGAAATCCGGGTTTCTCAATGCTTTCAAAATGACAATAACGTTGTTACATTATTTCAAATGTCCAACTAAGTACCTAGTACTAGTAACAATATTCATAGTTCACAACCCTCATGACCCCCATCAATTCGAAATAAAAATAAGTAACATTTTGAAAGAATGTAGCCAAATTTGCAATATCACTCTGTGGATCACCCATGGGACAATTACCTTTCAGGAGTTGAGCTTTAATTTCATATTTCCATGTGTGGAATAAACACAGGAGTTAGGTAGCAGGCAGGCATTGCTCACCCAGGGTATCCAGCCCTCGAGTGAGACAAGATCATCAAGATTTTGGGGTATCTTCAATTACGTACAGAGGTCAATGCAAGCCTGAGCTACAGGAGACCTAGTCTCAAAATAAAAATAAAAAAATAAAATAAGGAAAGAAAAAGAGAGAGAGAGAGAGAGAAAGGAATCCTCTTTGGGGATGCATGTATATGAAACTACTTTCTTAATTTCTTCAGACCATTTTCAGTAATTTACGTAGAACCTAAAGCAAAAGCTGCTTCCCACAGCACCACAGTCTCTTTTCAACACAAGAGAAAGATGTAAACCATGCTCCCATCCTCCTGGAAAATATAGATTTCTGTTAAGGTTTCTCTACCAACTACCTGAGTCATCAAATCACGTTTTATTGGCTGTGATCTGATTGCAGAATAACTTGTTTGCAGAAAGACAATAAATCCATTTGTCTTTCCTGTTTTCTCGTTGTGCTGTTAGCAGAAGGCGCACACTGTCCGACGAGGTCACAACCACCTGACCCGGATGCGGCTTTGCTGACTCAGTGACTCAGAGAGCGTTAGTGACTGCCTCTAAGTAAGCGGCTTATCATGAAGTCATGGGGAAGGGGACCCCCACCCCCAGTAACTTCTCATTAGACTAATGGTTGTGACGACAGAATTTTGTCCAAAGATAAAAGAAAAAAATTCTGCACAGAGCAACAAACATTCAATATAAACTAAATATTACCTGTAGTCATAATTACATTCAATATAAACTAAATTTTATCTGTAGTGAATTTATTTAGGGCACTAAAGTTTTATATTCCGATATTGTCATTTCAAAAATTTTGATATTTCACAACAAGGTAGCTTGGTATGTCAGCAAATGCCCGAGTGCATTTCCAGCTAGCCAGGAGACCGAGGCAAAAGGAGCGCCTGTGTCCAGGAGTTCAAGGCCAACCTGCACAGCGCAGTGACGCCGTGTTTCAAAGATGGAAGACTTTGCAGGAAGATTAAAAATCAATTTCAGCTTACTTTTGAGTCTTGAATTTGTCACAGTTGATGGTGAACACAGGGCAAAATTAAGACAAATTAATTACACCCCTTAAGAACTCTTAGCCAGTTACCTCTTTAGCATGTACGGTGTTAATGAAAGGCTACGCATGTTTAATTGACTAGCGAGAAGTGCCTACAGCATGCTAAGATTCTGGCGCCTAGGGTAACATTGTAGGACACTGCAGGAAATGCCCTCTAAACTGTGAGACTCAAGTCCAGTCTTTCAGACTGACACAGACACCATGTGTGAGCGGTTGTGATTATTTACATACAGCCGACACTCACATGTTCACTCCTGTCAAGCTGATGGGAAGCGCTCCTCCTTCTGTCTCCATGGCAACTGTTTCACACGGTTAATTATGTGTATTGCCAACCCAGGTTCACGGATGGCCAATATTGGCAGGTAATTTTTATCTGACACCGCTCTTACATACTAGTTCATTGAATTATCATCACCTGATAAATCTTAGTACAGAGAAAGCTCTTGTTGATAGGGGGAAAAATGAATGTGCGTATCAAAAGTGGATGTAGCAGAACACACTGCTTTGGTCAGCGGCGTCCTGTTAGAAATGTAGAAAGTATCTTGTAGGAAAGAAAGTCTTAGGTCAAGGACAGAATTACAAACACAAATAGGTGTGAATCTGTTGACTGTCAATGTGCATGAGGGGGTGGAATTTTACTCTTTCAGAACCAATTCACGCTGGAAAAATGAAACTCCCAGCAATGCTCCCAGTTTATGGTTTGCAAGCTATGGACTTTAATTTGTGAGGACAGGGCAGGTAAAGAGCTACATCAGCGTGTCCGTATTTCCTTAAAAGAACTTTCTGTCCTCCCAGAACTTGGGCTCCACCCCCAGTGTCACATTAAGAGACCTGTTAAAAGTCACACAGTAAGAACAGCGAGAAGGGGACAGAGTGGAGTCTTCTGGTTTTGATTTTCTCATTCGGGGAGAGTTTACTAACCATCTCCCCCATAGGTAATTCTGTGCTGAGAACCAGATGAAGGCAGATGAATGCAGTGGAGACCTTAAGGGATCCCGGCAGCGAGGACGACCAGGCAGGGCACAGGGCCCACTGGGGGAAGCTGTCAAGGGGGAAGCGCCATGTTTTCTTAGAGCACTCTGAGTGGAGAGAGAGCCAGGCCTAGGAGACCAAGAAGTGCTTCCTACTGGGTGTTAGATCTAAGCCGGGCCGGGCTTCGACTTTGCAGGTAAGTGGGATATGATGACACCAGAAAGGCCCTGGTGATAAGAAAACAAACTTCTGCTTGCTCTAGCACCCATGCTGCGACTAGGTTTGCCCTTCGTTGAACAGTCTGGTCATTTCTGAGCTCAGAGAGTCCAGGGTATGGAGGACTGTCCCACACTCAGCTTTGAAGTGAGAGGTGGTGCATAGGCAGTTGGCCAGCAGCAAGTCCCGTTCTGCTGTTCCAGCCAGGCCTGTGCTGTTACCACCTGTCATGAGCCCTGGTTTGTTGGCTGTGGATAGGGGCAGCCCTATCTAACGATTTACAATGATTTGAATATCCCACATAAACTCACATAGTATTATTAACACTTGGGTGTTAAGGCTTGAAAGCCCATTGTGCTGGCTGGCTTC
Organism: Microtus obscurus; assembly: GCA_963919715.1. NCBI lineage: Eukaryota > Metazoa > Chordata > Mammalia > Rodentia > Cricetidae > Microtus > Microtus obscurus. The sequence continues at coordinate 1,655,134 of CAWTZC010000381.1, forward strand.
TCTTCCTGACACACAAAGTTGTATAAATCCGACCTGGCAGAGGGGAGGCTGTACTGTGACCTTCAGTTTATTTGCTCCAAAGATGCCACTGACACAAGGGGAGTCAACCAATGTGAAGCCATGAAGTCTCTTTTTCAGAGGTTTCTCTGTGTCCACACACACTCACAAAAATTTCTCATTAGTTAAAAGACAGGGAGGGAGGGAGAGAGGGAGGGAGGGAGGGAGGGAGGGAGGGAGGGAGGGAGGGAGAAAGGAAGAAAAGAAGGAAGGAAGGAAAAAGGAAGGGAGGGAGGAAGGAAGGGAGGGAGGAAGAGAGGGAGGGAGGAAGGGAGAGAGGAAGGGAGGGAGGGAGGGAGGGAGACAGCAGGTTGGGAGGCAAGGAGAGAGGAAGGGAGGAAGGAAGGAAGAAAGAAAAGGAAGGAAGGAAAGAGATAAAGAAAGAAAGGAAAGAGGGGAAGAAATGAAGGAAGGAAGGAAGGAAGAAAGGAAGGAAGGAAGGAAGGAAGGAAGGAAGGAAGGAAGGAAGGAAGGAAGGAAGAAAGGAAGGCCTGGCCAGCCAGGTCCTGACTCAGGACTCACTGCTCTGGCAGGGCAGCCTCCCCTGGGAACTCCCCTCCCTTCCCTGAGATCTTAGAGGCTGGCACTTCACACCTCTGCTGGGAACACCCCTCCACCTCCCCACACAGTCCAACAAGTTACCAGACGCTTCTGTGAATGGAAGAGGAGCATAGAGAGAGAATTGCTTTGAGCAAAGTATCTACAAAAGTACACGGAAGCCATCCGAAGGAACTCTCCAGAAAAATGTGTTCCGAGAGCTGAATTAGAACATTAATGGATGTTGATGAATCTGTCTGGAGATCTGCAGAGTCCCTTCAAAGGGTCAAGGCCAGTACAGGAGCCGACTACAGTGCCTAGGCAAGCAGCAACCGGAACACGGGCTAAGTGCGCCCACGTTCAGAGAGTGCAGGTCAGAACACCGTGTCTCCTCAGCCAGTATTCCCGTGAGTTACTCTGTTTAGATCTCCCAAGAAAGGGGTGGCATGGGCTGTTCTAGTTGCACAGAGCAGGACGACAGGAAACTGAGAACACACACTTCTTCAGGATGCTGCAACAGCTCAAAATGAACTTGGTGCAAAACATCTCTGAGTTCGAAGGGCCAGCAGTGCACAGTTCCTTCCCGAAAGCTCTGAGGGATGGACTCCCTGGCTTTCCTGGGTTCCAGATGCCACCTGCCTACTGTCCTTAGCCTGAGCCTCCGTCTTTCGTCCACCGTCACATCTCATGTCCTGTCGGCGTAACTTTCAACATCTCTTAGATACTGAAACTAACCTACTATGTACGTGGAGTTATATATTTACTTTTTGTGCCTGGCTAAAAATCATAGATATCCATGTTCTGATTCTATTCTGGTTTTATGGCTTTTCCCAATAATGAAAGTAAGGGGTAAAAATCAGATTTTTGCTGCTAGCAGCTTAAATAGATTTTAAAAAAAAATCAGCCGGGCTGTCAAAATGCAGGTTTGTCTTGTCAGGATGAGATGAAAAGCAGAGTAATAATTGAGAAGGATGAATGTGAACGACCGCTCTAACAAAGAAAAGCGCTTGGCTAATCAAGTAAACAAACCGAGTCCCAGATGGAGCTTCTATAGCACCGTAAGCGGCGGTAGTGTCTTTTATCGGGTTCTTTTCCTGGAGCAGACGTTCCTAAAGAGATGCACATTTGCAATATGATGTTTGCAGCAGAAGTACAATTTTTTTTTCAGCACAACTTTTTCACGCAGCAGCGCTGAAAGCCTAATTATGACCATTACAGGCTTCCAATCTACTCTACGATCCCTCTCGCCGATGTGGACCGTAGACTCAAGAGGAGGATCTGGGCCGAGGGGCAGTGAGGCCAGCGTGGCCTGGAATCCCACATGAGGCAGCGACCTTGGTTTTGTGCAGGACCTAGAATAAAAATGTCACCTGGAAAATGTATTTTTATTCAACTGTACCATAGCAATAGTTATCCGTGGGGATTATAATGTGTGCACGTGTCTCTCTCTCTGTGTGTGTACATGGACACACACATGTGGGGCCAGGGGTCAACCTAGGTATTATGTCTCTGCAGCTGCCCTTGTTTTGATACTTTCCTTTGTAGGTTTGAGACAGGGTCTTTCGCTGGGACCTGGGGCTCACTAATTAGGCTGGTCGGTCCCAGGAATCCAACTGGTCTCCATCTCTCCATCTCTGGAACTATAGACATGCACTGCCCTGTCTTGTTGTCACATGGGGGCTGGGGAGTGAACTCAGATCTCCACTCTTGCTCCCGGACACTCTGCAGGTAGACTAGTAATTTCCCCAGCTCTCTCTCTCTCTCTCTCTCTCTCTCTCTCTCTCTGTAGGAAAAAAGGTTATCAAGTGTAGAGACCTGAGACGCACAATGCAGCAAGACCCCGTTCTTACTACACAGGAAGACGTTTTACCCACTTAAGATCCTAGGGCATCTTCTTCTCTGTTTACAGGTCCCCTTGCTGTACTCGGGGACAAAAACTGCTTCTCAGTCCAGTGCAGCAAAGGTGGAGGCAGAGAGAACTGTGATTTTCATATCTATGTTTGCCTTCTATGCAGAGACCTGGGCTTCCTGGCTTGCGATATGCCTCCACTGCCTTCTTCCCTCCTCGCCCCCTTGACTGCTTCCTCTCCCTCTTGCTTTTTCTCTCCCCTGCATTGGGTTTTCTTATCAACAGGTAGAAGGCATAGCTCAGGTCAAGACCATAGTCCCCTGTCCCCTTGCAACTGCACAGGGCAGGCAGCATACTCTGGCCAAGGGGACAGAAGTGGCGGTGGTGTGCAGGAGTCTAGGCACCTTTAGAAGCAGAGGCTGTGCATCCCGCTTCCTTTAGCTCCTTCCCTGCAGTGATGGGAGACAACACCTTCAAATGGAAACCAGGAAGTGAGGGCAGAAACTGATGAAACACCAAGCCTGTGCCCCCTCACCGTGGAGAGTCTCCTGTCAGAACGCTCAGTCTATTACACTAGAGAGGCTGACTTGCTTATTCTTAAGCCACTGCTGTTTGTCTCTTACTATAGCAACCAGATCAATATCGCAAACAATACTCAACTCCAAAACTTTCCACACCGGCTTTGCTGAGTTTCCAGCATTCAAGACTCTTTGGATCACCCCTTGGCTTCCTGTTGGGACCTTTGGATCGCCATTGCCTGTCTCCCACTGGGAAGGGATTTTAGTGACACCAGCTCTGAAGCCATCCTCCAGTAAAGTAGCTGCCAGACACAAAGATGGCCATTTAGTCTCCTCTTGTCTGCCCTCTCCATCTCAACAGTGTGTGGCACACTGCAGGATATCACCAGATAATCTCTGAATGAGAGCATTAATGGATGTCGGTGGGCCATTTGCTGACTTCCCAAAATGCCAACGAAATTGTTCTAACATTGAGGCATTGCAGGTTTTGATTATTAGCTCCAATAATTATAGTGCTTGCACATGTAATGAGAGGGGGGGAGGGAGCGAGGGAGGGGGTTGGGAGAGAGAGAGAGAGAGAGAGAGAGAGAGAGAGAGAGAGAGAGAGAGAGAAGAGAGAGGGAGAGAGAGAATCATTCAGTACATTCATCCCAGGACACCAAAATCCATGGCTACTCAAGTCGATGTGGTATGTGAATATAACATACACAATCTTCAGTATACATTAAATCATCTAGATTAGCTATACCACCTATCCAATATAAATGTTATAGAGAAAAATGTTATAATGTATTATTTAGAGAATAATGATCTCAGGGGAAAAAAATCTATACAAGTTCAGTAGGCTTTTTTTTTTTCTGGGTATTTTTGATCCATAGTTGGCTAAACCTTCAGAATAGAGGGCCCACTATGTTCATGGTATTTATAAATGTCAAATATGTATTTCGGCATGAATATGTCCTACACTTTATAGAACTATTCAAATAGAAATTGAACAGATATGAAAAATGTCAGAGTAGATGCTGCTATGTTATTGTGGCAGCCCAGGGGTTTTCTTGAACTCCATCCTGGAGACCACTGGTCCAGACTACTGAAGCTTAGGGAGAAACAGATGACGTGGTCCCAAGAGGCTCTGAAGGGGCTTGCAGCCATGCCACGCCCTGAACCCCTCACTCTGCCCTGTCAAGGGACTTCCGCTTTAATGGTAGATGCATGTTTTGAACTAGAATGTGGGACCCAAGTCAGTAATGGACAGGACTCACAGGGCTAGAAGGAATAGGAGGAGGGTGTTCCGGCAGACACCCTCTGGGTGTCATGTTGAGGCACCTTGTTCAAGAGCAGACTTATCACAGAAGTGGGGTAGGGCTTGGTGTCTATCACACTGCCTTGGGCACTAGCATGCTGTAGGACACAGGAAACAAAGCTGGTGGCTGGAAGAGGGAGTGGAAGTCGGTTCCTACCCTGTACTATGAAACCGGAACACAGAAATCGGGACTTGGTTTGCTATAGGACGGCAGAGGGTCACTGGACATTTAAAGTGAAAAACAGAATCCTGTCGCTATTGTCTAAAGATCAGACCGAAAGCAATATGTGTTGTGGATGGAAAGGTTCGGATTTGACTAGAATAGCTCAGAAGTCTACCGGAGAAAGCAGCATTGATGAGGAGGTGTGAAATGAGAACCCACCAGAAGGAACAAAGGCCGTGGCCAACCAGCAAGATCCGGAGAGGCAACCTAAGATCCCACAGGATCCTGCCATTAGTGAAAATCACAATCCGGAGTGATTTCTGGAAACTTCTAGCCTGGTTTTCTACGGTAAGCGATCCCAGGGTGAGCTGCTGTTTCTCTGTGTTACTTCAAGCTTGGAGTTTGCCCTATTGTCCAAAGGTTTTCCGGAAGAAGCAACTTCAAGGCTGTTCTGCCTTGGAAGCGGGGAGCACTCCCCCTTTGTATGTGTGTTGTGGATGTGCACTTGGCTTCTGAGTGTAAGCAGATATTCTAGTCAACCCCTATAGAGAGACCAACAGTAAGCGTGCATGCCTGTTCCCTCAGACCCTTCCTCTGTAACCTTGACGGGATTTTCACAGGATGAGGTTTATCTGTGGGCCTGGGTGAACGTGAGGTGGGACAGGAGGATTGTGTCTTTAACAGTGCCGGAGGAAAAGGAATTCCAGGCCTTTCCATCGAGAGACCCTGATTGCATGAACAGTCATACAATAGAGCTTGCCTGAGCAGTTAGTTCAGTTTTGGAAAGCTGTGTGCTAGACTCTTCAATGACTTCTTCTGAAGATGGTAAGACATGACCAAAAATGGCACAAAGCTTATTTCCCAAATAGAGTCCTGCAGCAAATATAGCTGCCATCTGGTCTTTGGGCTCTCTGCAAGGCTTCAGTTGGAGGTACATATTATTTAATTCAGACCACACCATCTATTCCTTCAGTTGGTTCAGGGGGCTTTCTGCACATAGGGTGCTTGGTGACTAACAGCAAAACTGCTTCAACTGAGGCCAGGCTTGTTTTTGTCTCAGCGGTCAAACAAACGCGTGTTTGGGTGCTTTCGGCTCCTAAGCCAAGCTGATTAACCTTGTCATCTCTCAGGATGACATCACCATACATGAGGAGGTAGGTGTATAGCCATGCTCTAAAATAACCAGAGACTTCAGAACCCAGCGCCACTTCAAGGGGAGCATTCTGATGGTCTGGTTGAATGCAAACAGATCTAAACCTAGTGGCTGTTTTTGGTGGATGCCAAATGACAACAGCTTCTTGGTTTTCACTAGATAAACCACAACTGTGCGTTACCACCTAGCCGGGAAGAATTAAAGTATGGAAAGGGGAATCTGGTCTAGGTTGGCTTTTGGGATCTTGTTTAGAGTAAGAAAACAGCATTTAACATGGATAACAAAACAGTCACTAGAGTTGTATAATTGCTTTTTCTTCGGGTCTTTTTTTTATTTTTATTTTTAAAGGCAGACGTCATTGGTCTTCATAACTCTTGCATGTCTCAGGCGGAGCTGAGAGCCTTGGGACTTCTGCCAGTGTTCAGCTGGCAGGGCAGCTTTTAACGTCACTGGGTTTGGTTTCATCTCCCGCTAGCCAAGTATATGAAGGACTGCAGCAGAACCCGCAGCTTGATCCTACGGCTACCACCCACGACGCACCCTTTGGACCACAACGGTCTCTACGACTACCACCCATGATGCGCCATTTGGACCGCAAAGGTCTCTCCAGAGAGGTGGGTCAGACGGAGGAGGAAAGGCTCAACCCCAAATTAAGATGGAACTCATGAAATCAGGTATCTGTGAAGTCGGACGATGACGCAATAGTTTCCATCATCTTGTTAACTTCTCCTGTATCCTAAAGAATGTTACTTTCACGGTTGTTAAGGCTTCGTCCATGCTTTATCAGGCAGTTCTCAGATTTTTTTCCTGTTATGTCATTTGATGACAAATTCACTGTTCATTTGTAATGAAATAATTCCATTTCCTTCCCCGTATCTCATTTAGATCATGACATCACAGCGCCAAAGAATGGAAACCTCGTGATTGCTTGGTTTTCTCCCCCCTCCTTCTAAGCTAAACACGTACAATTCCTAACACCTCTTTTTTTTTTTCCTTGAAACCATTTTTACTTCGGGCTTTATGCTAAATGTGAGGCTTTTCTATATCAGAAAACGGTCCTTGTTCCTCTGTTATAATGTTCCCATTGTTGACCGCCAGCGGGACAATCTACGCCCGCGCCATTAATGTGCTCTCTGTGATGGGCTTTGCCACGCATTTATCACTTTGAGAACTGTGCTATCTAGACTTTCAGAAAGGTTACCACATGCAAACATTTAATGAGCTTTACTTTCTGGTACTGGATTCCAATAAAATATTACAGATAAAAAAAAAAAAAAACCCCGCTCACTTACCAAGAAGAGTATGCTGGGTGAGTCATTCCAAACCATGGCATAAATACACCGTTAGTGTGGGCTCAGTCTATAAGTAGGAATATAAAATGGGAACATGTGTGTGTGTGTGCGCGCGCGCACATGTCCACATGCGTGGGTAGTATTCCCATTCATATACATGCGGAGGCCAGAAGGGACATTGGGTCCACTCCTCTGCCCCTTGCCACCTTATTCGCTCAAGGTGGGGTCTCTCACTAAGCTGCAGCTCACTGGTTGGCTACACTCGCTGGCCAGGGAACTCCCATGATATCCCAGTCCCCGTGTTCCCAGTCCGACACCTCCTATGCTGGATTCACAGGCACGCAGGGCTCTCATCGGCTTTTATGTGGGTGCCAGGGATTTGAACTCAGTAAATCATGCCGATCTGTCTCCCTAGCCCTAAGACGCCATTCTTAACAACAAGGGTCAGTGTATTGAATAGATAATTCTCAGTCTGAAAGAACTCTGCCTAAGACTCATCAAATTTTCAATCTTCCAGAAACAGGGATCTTATAAAATAGCCGAATACTAAGATTGGAGATGGCCTGAGATTCTCTGGGTTATATTCTGCTTGCCAATTGTCTGCACGTGTGTTTGCTTCCCTGTTTAAAGGCCCACGGGGCCGCACCATGAAGCAGAGGATTGAAGCAGAACACAGTTCAGAACTTAAACCTGAAGCCCCCAGCCTTGCTTTCACAAATTCAGATATTTCAAGCTCTCTGAGTCCTGGCTCCATCATTGGTAAAGTCGCTACACAAAGACCAAATGCTTGTGTGGAAACCATTCATAAGCAATGCAATATAAACTGCCGAACATATGTACCCATGCGTGAACATGCTTGTGTCTGTGTGCATGGATGTGGACACTAGCATGACCCATTTCATCAACGAACACATCAATGAAAAGGGGTATTTTCCTTTTTCTCTTTCATAAACACCTGATCTTTATAAAAAAAAGTTATTTTTGGCCGGGCGGTGGTGGCGCACGCCTTTAATCCCAGCACTCGGGAGGCAGAGGCAGGCGGATCTCTGTGAGTTCGAGACCAGCCTGGTCTACAGAGCTAGTTCCAGGACAGGCTCCAAAACCACAGAGAAACCCTTTCTTGAAAAACCAAAAAAAAAAAAAAAGTTATTTTTAAGTCCAAACGAATCAAAGAGAAGTATATTTAAAATAATTATAACCTATTAGAAAACTAGATGCTGGTAGTCCATACCTGGTCCTACCCAGAACCCAATTCTGGGTCACCCCTAACTCAGCGGCTTCTTGGCCTTAGAATCCACGCGTTTCTAAGAAGGGCCGACTCTCCCCACCAGGGTTTCCACAGCTGTGACTAAGGGCCAGCCCTGAAGGTGCCACAGCGAGAGAGGAAAGGTAGAGAGGGAGGACGTGGGCAGCCTTTTCTTGCATCGACGGGAAACTTGTTTATCCAATTCTTGTAAGTCGGAGATTGTCTGAATAGCCAGCCAGACGTTACTACAGTGTTTTAAAAAGTCATTCCAAGTTGACATTTCCTAAATGTCATGTTTAGCTACGAAACACAAGCCCGGCAAGACGTCAAAGGTGCGCCTTTGTTGGTAGAAGCTGGCTCAGGCAGTTTCAGCAAAGTCGTAGCACATGTGTGGTTGTTTCCTCTTGAATTTAAGTGTTCTCTTGCATATACCCAAAAGCACCTTAAAACACACTCAGAAGCAAAAGCTGTGTGTTTTCTACAAACATCACCCAAAGGGAAGACAGCAAAGTAGCAAGAAGTCTTGGAAGGAATCAGGAATTAGCCTTTGCTCTGGTGAGGGCTTGTGAGGCTCAAGAATGAAGTCTAAGTGAGCTGGACAAGGCATTTCCTAACTCTTTACCCACCATAATGACATATATAAGCCCTACAGCATCACGTCAAGGAATGGAGGCAAAGGTCAAAGTCACACCACTGTACAAAAGCAGGAGACACCAACACTTTCCCACCGAGAACATAGCTTGCATGGAAACTCTTGGTTTTGGCCAAAGCATCTGCTCCTCTATGGCAGGGACGACAGGGTCTGAGCTAACGAGTCACACTGTCCACATTCTGGGCACAGGCAAATAACCACACATGATTAGTTAAGCTTAGTCAGCTCCAAAAAGCCTTTGTGAAGCAAGTGCTCTCAGAAGAAACTCCCTCAGCAAATATTTAGTTTCACTGAAGCCTCTACTGACATCAAGAAAGCATAGCTCCCGTCGAGAAGACATGAGAACATAGACTGGGTATCTTTGCCATGGGCCTTGTGCAATGTCCTGTCTGCAGAAGCAGGTTGCCCTCAACAACGGTGACTATTTCTATTTTAGAACGATTACTCTGGACGTACAAACGTCACTCTTCAGCACAGTTAATTGTGTATTTCGTTCTCAGGGACAATGGAAACGGGTCTGAATAGCAAACACCTCCAGTGTCCTCCTCACTTTTTTTTTTTTTTTTAACTTCAAGGAATAAGCTCAACCAGGACAGAATTCTTTCTTTAAGAGCTGATATGACAAGATAAATATGGCTATATTTAAAGTCTGGAAAAAAAGGAGGGCACCACATCTACTGTGGGTGGAAGACAGAAAAGGGTTTATAGGGGGTGAAACTAGTGATTCGTGTTCGTTTGTCCCTGCTTTCTGCAATAGGGGTAGTGATTTCATTTAAAAAGCTGAGGGCTCCTTCCTTCCTTCCTTCCTTCCTTCCTTCCTTCCTTCCTTCCTTCCTTCCTTCCTTCCTTTCTCCCTCCCTCTCCCCTCCCTTCCTGTCTCCCTCCCTCCCTGCTTGCTTGCTTCCTTCCTTTCTCCCTCCCTCTCCCCTCCCTTCCTCCCTCCCTCCCTCCCTGCTTCCTTCCTTCCTTCCTTCCTTCCTTCCTTCCTTCCTTCCTTCCTTCTTTCCTTCCTTTCATAACAAGCAACAGGAGAGAGAGGCAGATGTGTGTGGGCTGGTTCTGGCCCTTGATTAGCAGCAAAGCTAGTGCCTCTAAGATTCACCAAATCCATCCGTTGGAGCACAGACAAGGGAGCTCCTCTTGATCCGTGCAATCAAGACCCCACATTTCAACGAAGCGACTGTGCTGTGTTAGCAAGGTCTCAGTGGGGCCAAGTTTTCTCTTTCCACAACCCTTCTCAGATGTGGTTTCCAGAGCAGACTTTTCCATCCCCACCCCTCAGCTCCCCTAGGTTGAAAAGTCTGAAATTAAGATATTTGGAAAAACCTTCTGCACTTTGATCAGGGAAGGAGCTGACAGGGGCCGGCTGCAATTGCACAGCAGTGCTTCAGGGTACTGGGAAGGGCACCCTTGGCACAGGAATGTTCCCAGCTCTAGAGAGTGGTGCACAGAACTTAGATTCTCCTGCAAACGTGGCTCTGAGAACACCTGGGAAAGCTCCCTAGGTGGCAGCGATGCTTCTGTATCTTTGTGTTCACCCCACCCCCACCCCACCTTCTTCTCATTTTCCCCTCAAACACGCAGGGTTTTGTGCTGTGAAGCCACTTGGAAAGTAGCGCAACTCATTCCCCGTTTAACCTCCTCTGTTGTCCTGGCCGACCAGGCTGCAGAACAGGAGAGGGAGTATCTGGGCAGAGGAGCCCTGAATTCAGGTGTGCCAGAACCGGGGTACCCTGCAGCTGACTGCTCCCGTTATCAACAGTGAAGGGGCAGAATTCAGAATGCGTTCCTCACTCTGGGAGTAGTGGGAACCCGGGGAGTAGTAGAAACAGGCCTCGTGGAACAGAGACTGAGGGTCCCTGTCATTAAACCCAGCTATTTAAGGCCAACGGCTCTTTAAGAAGCAAGAGATTCCCAAGAACAACCTGAAATGCCTGTGTACAAGGCCAGGATCATTAGAGTGTGTGTGGTGGGGGTCAGGGGTATGGGGGGGTTGGGGGGGGGATGACCGGTTAAGCCAACTGTCTTGGATAATGATTAGAACGGAGAAAGATATTGTTTAAGTCTCTCCTTCATCTCTTAGCATTTGCTGGGTACACAGTGGCTTCAAAACCAAAATGTGGTTTTTTTGTTTGTTTGCTTTGTTTCTTTGTGACAGGATTTCTCTGTGTAATAGCTCTGGCTGTATCAGAACTCACTTTGTAGACCAGGCTGGCCTCGAACTCAGAGATCTGCCTCCCTCTGTCTCTTGAGTGCTGGGCTTAAGGATGTGAGCCACCACTGCCTGGCAAAAACAAAATGCATAACTCCTGTTAAGTTTTCCTGTACAGGCCTCTCTACACCCCTTAGATCGTCAGTCCACTCACACAAGAGAACAAACTCGGATCACAAATGAAGCAAGCGCCCCTTTCGGTTCTATGCCAGGAGACATTGCCCCCGAGTGGAACATATAACAGAGGTGGGGTCCAAGAACCCCTTAGTCTCGAGTTCTTTCTTAAAGGACATACATACAAATTTGAGTTATATACTGACATAGGGAAGTGCTTAAGGCAGAAAGGCGAGTGAACAGACTGTAGAGCGGCCCGGCCCGGAGAGAGGACATAGTGGTTATTTGGCAGGTTCAGTCCCCAGCCCTCACACTGCCAACTCTCAACTGTCTGTAACTCCAGGTCCCGGGGATGTGCTACCCTCTTCTGGCCTCTATGGGCACCAGGTATGCACATGGAGCATGCGCGTACATACAAGCAAAGCATTTATATATATAAAGAAAAAATAAAAAAATAGACCACAGAGGATACACAACATAACCAGGATTCATGAAAAGACAAGTGGTCATCAGCTGAATACAGAGCTCGGTCGAAAGGATGAAACAGAAATGGCAAAAGGTTTTTCAAGACTCTTAAAAATTGTGCCAAGAGGCAGGGGTTTATAAACAAACCCCTAGGCTAGCCAGACTCTACCTAAGGCTAGCCAGACTCTACCTAAGGCTAGCCAGACTCTACCTAAGGCTAGCCAGACTCTACCTAAGGCTAGTCAGACTCTACCTAAGGCTAGCCAGACTCTACCTAAGGCTAGCCAGACTACCTAAGGCTAGCCAGACTCTACCTAAGGCTAGTCAGACTCTACCTAAGGCTAGTCAGACTCTACCTAAGGCTAGCCAGACTACCTAAGGCTAGCCAGACTCTACCTAAGGCTAGCCAGACTCTACCTAAGGCTAGTCAGACTCTACCTAAGGCTAGCCAGACTCTACCTAAGGCTAGCCAGACTCTACCTAAGGCTAGCCAGACTCTACCTAAGGCTAGTCAGACTCTACCTAAGGCTAGCCAGACTCTACCTAAGGCTAGCCAGACTCTACCTAAGGCTAGCCAGACTCTACCCAAGGCTAGTCAGACTCTACCTAAGGCTAGCCAGACTCTACCTAAGGCTAGCCAGACACAGAATACCTTATGCTGAAGTCTGTATTAGTGCTGTACTCGTCACTGTTAGCTATGTCAGTTCAAGGTAGAATTGGGGTTGCATCAAAACAAAGACTCAATCAATAACTCCTCACTATGTGGGGGGAGGCGAATATAAAATTTTTACTGCCCCATCCTTCATAGCCTTAGCTATATAAATCAGCCATCAGCTCCGAATACGGCATTAGACGAATCCCTTCGGTGACAATTACACGAGTCAGAACGCCAGGAGTAATGCGGTAGGAACAAAAATATATCAGGTGTTGGGGAAAAGTTACTGACAAGTTAGTGTATTTTTATTTTTCATGAAAAAAAATTCAGTTCTTGGCAAAATAAAACGTGTGCGAATTCCTTTAATTTTAATTCTCAGGATTTTGAGGAGTTATTTTGCTTTGGATGCTTCCTACGGCAAACATGTGGCGGCTGCCATGGCATCCCCCATACGTGGTCTAGTCACTTAGCAAACATTTGTCCCCAGTGTGAACACACTTGGAGGGCAGTTTTCTGTGGCTGGTTGGTGCGTCTGAAAACACAGACGCTGGGGATGCTTGCTGCTCCCACCTGCCAAAAGCTAGGCTCCAAACAAACAAACAATACTGATTTCCACCCTTGCATAGTGGCGCGCTTCATAGTCAAAACTCTTCCATAAATGTGATCATGAACCATGCCGTGAGGTTAATTCCTGGTGGTAATGCAAAGCCTGGGAGGATTCAATTTCTTCTTCTTCCCGCTCAAAGGCTCCTGGTAGGGCCTGAGCATATGGCGCTATCTTCATGGCTGCTAACTCCTTGGCCTGAGAGCTGAGATTTCCTTTACCCTTCCCCTGTGCAGCTGAAGGCCAAGATTCTTGACATTTCGTAAACAAACAAGCAGATAGATGAATACAATGTAACACCACAGCCCCGGCCCGTGACTGCAGTGTGCAGATGGAAGGTCCCTGCTTCCTTCCAGAGCCCAAGCCCCAAACAGCTTAGACCTGACCCAACATGCTTGGGAACACAGACAGAGGCACAAGGGTTTGTAGACAAGAATACAAAGAGGACGACAGCCTGTGCTCCCCCTGCCCCCAAACCCTAGGAAATCCAGGAAAGCAGGAGCTCTGCCTTACTCGGGACAGCTAGTCAACCACCCGTTTCCATCCCTGTGGGACATGAGTGATTTATTTGCTAGAAAAACTGAACCCACCAGGCTAGAAGCTCAGCCATGTGGAGGCTCTGTGGAGGGAGGGAGGGAGGGAGGGAGGGAGGGAGGGAGGGAGGGAGGGAGGGAAGGAGAGAGGGAGGGAAGGAAGGAGGGAAGGAGGGAAGAAGGACTTTAAATAAAGGGCTGGGAAGGAAGCCTGAGCAACAGCATTTTCAGAACTAATGCAACCCCAAACTTAACTTCATGCTTACTGTTTTTAACTTTCCCCCAAAATGAAGCAAGGAAAAAAGTGAGAGCCAACATCCTTTTCCTCTCCGAGGATCAGCTCTGATACGATACTGATTGACACATATCAAAAACTTGGGGCAGATTTAAGCATTTAACTCGGTTCCCTGCATGAAGTGTCTCTTCCCATGAGAGTCTCGCATGTGCCCATTTCCAAGAGCCACGGCGATCTGGCCACACGTGAAGTCACAGCGTCCAGCTGAGGCCACACACGGCAGCCTCACGCCCTGCCTTCCTCCTTCACCACCTTGCTCCAGCCCGTCTCCGCTGTCCTCAGCTCAGGTATATGAGCCATGGCCGCTGAAGAAATTCCTTCACCCGTTCTCTCTCTGAGGACTCTCCCCATGGTTTCAAAGGATCAGCACGACCAGACTCAGTGCTGAAAGGCTAGTGGGGAGCATCCTGAAAATTCAATCATCTGCAAGACGCTGCCTTGTCCAAAGTTAACCGACGGCCATCTGAACACGGGTCACCACGTCCTGGCATGACTGCAATCATGTCAAAATCACGTTTGCATAATCCTCCATACTCCACGGAAGACAACATTTGTGCCACCCCCCGCAGCTCATCCATCTACGCTCAACACTACTATTATGGTTACGTAATAGGCAGCCTGCTGACATTCCTATTTTGAAGCATTACTTTTTCGGGGTTTATCACGCGTCGTTTTAAATTTCATTTAGCTCTAACGCATTATACAGCTTTATGTTCGGAAGCGATGTTCTCTGCTACATCAGCAAGCTATCTTGGAAAATACAGTGGCTGGGAGTTGGAAAGAGTTTGTTTGCTAACTTTTGATTTGATCCTTTCGGAGAGGCATGCATAGAGCGGTAATGAGAAAGGAAATTTTTACCGCGTGTTCTGAAGACATGACTTTGGAAAACCAGAAGAGAGAGCGTTTGCTATCTACTCTGGATTAATGGTATAGCTTTCAGCTTTCCATTTAATTTACTGCAAATGAATCCGACGTCCAGATCATTGTTTATGAAGCTTTGCAAACCAAGCGATCAGTTTACTAGATTTCCAGTGACTACAACAATTGAAGAAACTGGCAAGCTTGGTGAGAGGGTATTTGTGGCTTGGTAAAAGTATCCATCCATATAACTTCCACTAGCCAAAGAAGTACCATGCCCTTTGGGAGATCCAGTGAAGTTACCAGCAATCAGGGCCCTCGCAACCCGACCCAAGGGAGCTCACCACTCCATGTCTTGGTTATGGGTGAATGCAGCCCCAATGGGTAATCAGGCAACAAACAAGTAGAAAACTGCTTAAATTGCGAGGAAAATGAGCTTTCTCTTTCTTGACCATTTCTCTTGGATGATGGGATTTAAGCTGGCTCAGTCACCTCCTAACAATGCAGGGTTCAGAAAGGAAGAGCAAGAACGATACAGCCCTGCCAACTCTCACTGAAGATGTTTCCTGTAAGACGTCACCTGATGGTTTCTGTACTGACCGCCGCTGACCGCCAGGGAGGGGCAAGCAAGCAGGCCTTCTGCTGGATACTTTTACTCTACAGACTAAGGTTTTGTTTTACACCAGGAAAGGAGAAAGAACAGGCTGCTGCTAGTGGCTGCCTCTGTGCCTGTATGGGTTAGATTGTCTATGCTTATTGCAGACAGCAGGCTGGTATTTCACATACGGATAGGAAGAGTAGCATAGTCACAGGTCTATAAATTAGACTAATTAAACATACACGTATTTGATTTGTAAAACCTTTCACGAGACAACAACCTGGTTTATTTCACAGTAGCTCCAACTGAAATTATGATTCAATTTAAAAATATCCTATCTACAATTAAAAATGCAAGCTCTCAGAACACACGCATTAGCCCGATCTTGTATATTCAATTTAGACACTGAATGAATGGGTCCAAAAGTGTTAAAAAAATCCTAATATCTTCTTAAATTATAGGAATAAATCAAGACATCTATTTATGAGCCCACTGTCTCCAGGCAGGAACCACTCTGTTTCAAATTATGGCTTAGATTTCTATTGGTTAGGTTAGAAATGATAACAAATGTGGAATTCTCTGAATTGACATTTAGTGCCCGGGGAGAGCTTTTAAAATTGGAGACTAATGGAAGCCTCCGCCTTTAAGATTTTTTTCGGCAGGAGCCTCAAAGATACATCATACATCGGAGGATACGGAGATTGTCAAAATGAGATTTGCTCTGAAATTACATAGTGTAACACAAGAAAAGGAAAAATACACAAGGAAACAGTGGCTTTACTGGGACAGCAGAGGTAAGAGGCGGGAGAGAGGATTCCACAGGGCAGGGTGTCAGCTGATGGTCTTTCCTCCACCCTAGCAACAGAGGCAACGATAAAGGGCCTCTGACCACCGCTGCTGTTCAGTTTCAGAACTGGGAGAGAGTTTGAAAGTGGCCAAATTCAACCCTTGAATTTACCAGGCAGGGCCATCTTTCTTACGTGGCCCACTGGCCCGGGTATCAGAGTGACATAATTATCTCAGAGACAAACAAATTTAACCAAGCAACTCAGCTCAAAATCATCCTATATCCTTTATCAGATATTTTGGAGTTGGTCCCTTTCACAAAGTTTGGCTAATTTATTTTTCATTTTGGCCAATAACCTTTTACTTATTAAGAAAACAATACCAAATTAAAAAAAATTATCAAGACACAGATAGATAAAAGAACATTTTAAATTCCGATAATCTTACCACCCAGTGAACCACTTACAAAGCTCTCAGTGTTCCTGTCGTACAAGTACATTCGTGTATGAAGATGTGTTTACATTGTATGTCTTTGGTTTTTAACATTTTATTTCAACAAGACGTTAAAAACATTTCATTGCTGCTATTTACCTGCTATATATCTATGGTGCCTAAATAGCATTTTTACAAATGACAGTAACGTGGTATATGTATGGATATGATGTACACTATCTTAGTTAGGGTTTCTATCGCTGTGAAAAGACACCGTGACCATGGCAACCCTATAAATGAAAACATTTCATTGGGGTGGCTCGCTTATAGCTTCAGAGGTTCAGTCCATTATCATCATGGTGGGGAGCAGGCAGACATGGTGCTGGAGAAGTAGCTGAGAGTCTTACATCTTGCAGGCAACAGGAAGTCAACTGAGACATGGGGGCGATATCTGAGCATAGGAAACCTCAAAGCCCACCCCACAGTGACACACTTCCTCGAACAAGGCCACACCCACTCCAACAAACACACACCTCCTAATAGCGCCACTCCCTATAATATTATGGGGACCAATTACATTCAAACTGCCATACACACTATATGTGTTACACTATTGTATCTATATCATTTGTATATTATATATAATAGTATAACATAGATAGTATATATACTATATAAATAGCACACATAGATAAACATGACTATTTAACTAATCTATTATATTGTTTAACCAATTTTCTATTTACCATTTTGTAAACAGTGTTCTAGCCAATCTTTGTGGCCAACACCTTTGCATAATCTTCAATTCTTTCATTAGCTTGAATGCCTGGAAATACAATGCTTGTGACTATAAACCTAGCTTAAAGGAATAAGGGAAAAGAACATACTGTCAGACTGCCTTTTAGAAAGCGAGTCATGCATCTTAACTTACATGAGGTGCGTGGAAAAACTATAGAGGCAGGCTGGGTTTGGTGGGAAGTCATAGAGGTGCCGAGCTCTCCGAAGGAATGGGATGCTAACGGCAGCGGAACGGATGACATGATATCATTCCATGCTCTCTCTACTCTCTCTCTAGCCACAACTCACAGATGACATCGTCTTCTTTGGCCCCAGTTTCACTCACTCATGGTTAGCCACGTTCCAGAAATTTTAAAACAAAACTCCCAGCAGCAGACCATCCATATCAATCTGACCATCATGCTGCACTGAGTGTGGCGATCGTATCTTGCAACGCCCTGCCCTGGTGGCTGAGGATGCCAGTCGTCCCTTTGTCCCAGGCATTCTTTTGTGCTGCAAATGCCACCCTGCCGTCAATCACTCGCTAGCTGTGGATCTCGTTTATTAGATTAACCAGGTGATACTGCGGCACCAGGGTCCCCATCACCCTCAGACAGGCCCCTAACGCTAGGTCACAGCACCTCCAACCTTCTCCTCTCCTCCCCTCATCAAAGAGACAACGCCACTTCACAACCTAAGAACGATGCACACAGAACAATAAGATATTCTGGGAGGGAGAACAACTTATTTCTGCATGTCAGAAGATTGCTCTTTTGGAGGCGGGGCTGGACGGATGGCTCAGAGGTTAAGAGCACTGGTTGCTCTTCCAGGGGACCTGGGCCAGACTCCATGACATCCCATAACCATTTATAACTCCAGTCCCAGGGGATTTGATGCCCTATGCTGGCATCTGGGAGCACTGTTTGCATGTGGTGTACAGACATACAAGCAGATAAAACACCCATACACACAAAGTAGTAAAACAAAATTACTTAAAAATATTTTTTTTGCTATAACTGTTGTTAATAAGCTCTCATAATGTCTAATTTATAAACTGAATTTTATTGAAGAGAAGAATCAATGTCCATAGGGATTGGCTTTATCCATGGTTTGGAGCATCTATTAAAGTATATTTTTCATAGATAAAGGGAAATTAACAGTGCAATTGTATTCACCCCCTTGGCTGATACACTAACAAGTACATATTCTCATTCATTCATATTTTCTCTCTGTGTGTATGCATGCACACGTATGTGTGTGCATGTGTGCTCATGTGCGTGTGCACACACAGAGACCAGATGTCACTTCAACCACTGCTCTACTTTATTTCCTGAGCTAAAGTATCTCACTGAACGTGGTACCGACTCATCTAGCCTGGTAGCTAGTAAGCCCCAGGGATTCTTCTTTCTGCCTCCCTAGAGCTGGAGCCAGGGGCATGTCTCCATGCCCAGCTCCTGCATGGGTGCTGGGGATTGACCTCAGATCATCTGACTTGTGGGATAACTCCTTTTCCAAGTGAAACATCTCCCCAGGCTCATTTTAAATAAAATTTTAAGCGAAAAACCCCTATTTCTATTACTGACAGGCTCGGATTACACACATCAGCTCCAAAATTTTCATCCAAGTTTGCACTCCCAACTAGAGGCCAGAACTAGTCTTCAGCTTGGAATTCTAACGAAGCGATAGAAATGATGTCTGAAATTGAAGCAAAAATCAGCAAACACTCGTAGAACTAGAGAGAGTAAGTAGAATGTCTGATCAGACCACACGTTCCCTTCTAGCTTCATGTTTATTCATTTGATCCTACCTGGTTCCAAAGATGACTTGCAGCAGCTTCCCCTTCTAAGCGTGTTTTCTAAATAGGACATTTCACATCACCGAAGATGCCAACTCTTTTCCTAGTGTAAGGACATTCTTCTATCATAACTGCTTGCTATATTTGGATACTGAATGGCAAGGATATTGTTCTTAACCAGAGAAGAAAAAGAGGGGGTGGGGAAGAACTCATTATGATCGCAAACCCTGCTTGGAAAACCTGCCAAACAGGCAGCAATTTTAGGTACCAGTTCTATTAAAAAAAAAAAATATATATATATATATATATATATATATATATATATATATATAGATAGAAAGAAAGAAAGAAAGAAAGAAAGAAAGAAAGAAAGAAAGAAAGAAAGAAAAAGAAAACAGAGCACAGTTCCTCGGGTGCATAAAAGCACTAAAAAAAAAAAGTCACACAAAGTTGAGCCTCTGGGCTATTCAGTTCCCCAAAGGCACTGCAATAGCTCAGATGCCCCATAGTCTGTAAGTGAAGAGGACGCTGGGAGGAGCCCCTCCATGTCTCTCCGCCCCCCCCTACTCCCCACCTCCCCACCCCCACTCCAGGGAAGGCAGATCCCCTTTGCTCTCGGGGAAGTCAGCGGCAAGGAGGCAGCCAATCTCCTATGGTTCTGCTTCCTTGGTTCACTCTTTTTCCTCCCAGGCCACCTGGCTCTTCCAAAACCAACCAGACCTTTCTGCGGTGCTGGCTCTTGTTTCTTGTTCCACATTTTGGATGATGGAGAAAGATGATGGTGATGATGATGATGATGATGATGCTTGTTGGTAGCCTTTGTGGATGCCCGTCTTTGAATTCCTTACCCAGCTCCCTTCCGCTGGCCTAACCCTTGACCAGTACCTCTGCTCGTTGAATGCTTCATACCTGCAGTCAGGGACATGGTCCCAAACCCTGTACGACACCCTGAAGGACAGCTAAGTCCATGGTATATGGCAAATGGATACTCAGAAGAAAATTTACTCTGCACGATTTAAGAACAAGAATAAAGGCGTACTTCTCCACTAATGGGGATGGGATTAACGGGGAGCAATGGCATTGAACTTGTTTGGCGGGGCACATATGTGACAGTTAGTTCTGCTGTCTGAACGCTTCCAAATGCCACTGTTTTGGGAAAAAGGATCATTCTCATGATGAAATCGCATGTCTTTTGCAATTTAAAGCCAATCTTAGGGTAAATAGGTCTTTGTTTTTATCTTATCTGATTTAGCAGTATGTTCAAATAGCAAGGGTCAAATACAACAGAACTTCTTCAATATAAAATAACTTGTTGATAGTCAGAGCAAACATAAACTCTGCATCTTAACCCTTCCTGGCTTACTGAACCATTTTTAACTGTTTTTCTGATTCTTACAGTTTAGTAGGTATTCTTGTCTTCTCTCTTCGGAGAATCATTTAGGAAGTTCAGCGCAGAGGTTAAGAATGTGGGTACGTACTCAACACCTCAGCACTTGGAAGGCACAGGTTGGAAGATCAGGAGTTCAAGGCTATCCTCAGCCAGTTAGAGGTCAACATGGCCCTAGAACTCTTTTTTCACACAGGAACATCGACAACAGAAGAAGACACTGAAGCTCGTTTGCCTGGGTGTAACTTCAGCCTCTGCTCACAGAAAGATCCTATAGAAGTCACTTAAACCTACACCGCCTCTGCTCGTCCCTACCCCTATAAAACAGAAAAACCACTCATCCTGTCCACCCACGGGGCTGCTTCATGAGTACTGACTATGTTCAAACATTAAGGCAGCCATGGTACAGAATCAAACCAGTCAGCAATACAAGAGTCTGCACGTAAACATCTAAGAAGTATCAGCAAGACTCCTCCCCGGAGCTGAATATTTCACAACCATAAGGGGGAATCCTTATCTTTAATCATGATGCCGCTCCCATGATTCATAATTTTACCAGGGCACAGATTATCTACTTCCACAAAAGCAAAATACATGCTTAAAGGGAACCGCTAGTCGGATATAATGACCCAAAAAAGGAAGAGCAAGGACGAAGGGTTCAAGTGTGGCTTCCTGCCAGAACCCGATTTAGTTTCTGTTTCCACAAAAATACCTGTGTGCAATTTAAGTGCTTGTAGTCATTTCCAGGCACAATAAAAGGCCACGCTAAATGGAAGTAATACTGGTGACTGTCACTGTGTATTTGCCATGGCTGTGTCCTCACTGGCACAATGCTGTGTTTCTGAAGGGACTGCAGAGCAGCAGGCTGCTCTCCCTGTGGGAAAGAGCACCTTCACCAGGGAACGAGTGGGGCTGGGAAGTCGGCAGCACCACCTTAAGGAACATGCTTCCTTGTTCCTGGTTTCTCAGAGCAATGAGGGTAACCACAGGTGGCGTGAGAAGGGTGTGGTCCTGGGGGGCAGGGAGAAACAGTGACCCACTGAGACACAGGTGGGTAGAATAAGATGCAGGAGTCTGAAGTAATCGCAAAACCAGGACCAACCTGAAGATAATACCAAACCAAGAAGGCCGCAGGGGAGAGAGAGCTAGACTAGAGAGAGCGAGCCATAGTAGAGAGACAAGAGAGAGAGAGAGAGAGAGAGAGAGAGAGAGAGAGAGAGAGAACCACAATAGAGAGCCACAGGAGAGAACCCAGGTGATATTTTAATCATAGTGTGACGGGTCAGCTTGCCATAGCAGGGCTCATAGAAGCCTTTGACAAATTGCTAAGGTATCCTCAAGGCTCTTTCCTAGAAATGATACTTCCTCCTAAAGAACAAGTGTGGCCTGGAAGATTCAAAAGGGAAATGCAATATGAAGTCCCCAATTGGAATGTTCAGGCCACCTCTCCACAGGGTTCTATGCTAAAAAGGAAATCTCGCTCTACGCAAGAACACAGCAACACGCTACAGACTGTCACTGGTCGATACCTTCTAAGAGGCACAAATAAAAAAGATCAATAACGCGATTGTTTTCCGTCGATACAGGAGAGTTCCCATCTCCTGTTCCTCATGGCTGTTTTGCACGGAGCATCTGGACAGGACAAAGCTCTTTCTGTGATTATCTCTTCTTTCCTTCCGGCTTGTGCGCAGGGGGTACTGGGGACAGACCTGGGGCCTTACTCATTCACGCCAGGCAAACTCTGTGCTGCAGAATCACACTCGCAGCCTATGACTTAAGTCCCCAAGAATCGTCTTTGTTACCACAAGCAAGTTCTTGTGTATGCAGAAGGGGGGAATATCTGAGTGGGGGAGGGGACGTGTGCATGTGTGCCTGTGTGTGTGTGTGTGTGTGTGCACACAAGAGGACAGCCTTGGGTGCCATTACTTGAGCCCCATCCATCTTGTTTTTCAAAGACGGAGTCTCTAATTAGACCAGAGCTCACCAAATAGGCTAGACCTGCTGGCCATAGAGCCCCGGCGTTTCCCTGTCCCTGCCAGGATAACGAGTAGATAGCACACATCTATCTGGTCGCTTCTATTTGGGTTTTGGGTATTCAATTTCAAGTCCTTCATGTTTACAAGG
Organism: Microtus obscurus; assembly: GCA_963919715.1. Classification (NCBI taxonomy): domain Eukaryota; kingdom Metazoa; phylum Chordata; class Mammalia; order Rodentia; family Cricetidae; genus Microtus; species Microtus obscurus. Next base: position 1,677,539 of record CAWTZC010000381.1, read on the forward strand.
CAAGCACTACTTCGCTACCTATCTCTCCAACTCCCAGACAAGGTTTTAAAATCTACGGATACGACTGAGAAACTTACTTGTGGGGCTGGAGCTATGGCTTAGTGGTCAAGGACTCCGGCAACCAACTGTCACCCCAGTCCCAGGAGATCCGACACACTGCAGGGCACACCGTACCTACACAGTGCACAGACACAAGCAGGCAAAATGCCCACACGCATGAAGATAAACAGAATTCTCAAAGACTCTTATTTATGACTACTTTACATAAAAAGCAAACTGTGTTTTAGGTACTAAATCTATTCTCAAATATCTACTTCTGTGGGGGGGGGTGACTAATTAAATATAATTTATGCCAGCTAAGCCAGGTGTAAACACTGTGGCATCCGGTACAGACCGTTAACCATATCTCATTAGGAAGTTTCTGAATCTCCAACCCTGCAAACATTCTAAGGGGTATGATATAGATGAGTAATTATGCTACCAAGGAAAGTACTAAAGAAGGTCCCTGAAGGGTCTTTAAAAAAACAGCTCTTAAAAGCTGGAACAGGAAGCGGACTACAAGGTTATGAGGAATGGCAAAATAAAAATATGACGGTGGCCTATTTCCATTGCGAAGCACCGGGGGGAAATGACTTCCATTAAGTGAAAATGAACTGTTATTTCATTAAGCTGCGGTCTTATTTACTCTCTGTACGATAATACCGCGCCGTGTGGAGGGTCAGCCGTTCACAGCAGGACCTTTTAATTTAGGGAAAGGAGGAAATTGTAAACCCTACCGGACAGTTCCATGGTTGACGTGGTTCGGCATGCTGGTGTGTGTGTGTGTGTGTGTGTGGTGTGTGTGTGTGTGTGTGTGTGTGTGTGTGTGTGTGTGTGAAGCGTATCTCAGACTCGAATCTTTATTAAACCTTTTGTCCTTGAGATGCAAAAATAACCCTCATACCCACAGTCACCAGGGCTTTTGGGATAAATGTTTGCCGATCTACCCCCATTTGGCCACTGGTTTTCTGTATGGCTAGTGGTGCACATTTAGAACACGCCTGTCTCTGGAAGGGAAGGGAAGCAGAGAGGTATCCCTTGAGCTTTCTAATCAGCCTGGACCCCCAATGGGTCTTCTACAGCCCTTCTAGCTATGACTACTGTGTTACTCCCCCAGCTGCCTGTTTCTGTATCATCTGGCCCCGTGTGTTCGATGATCTCAATCCACTCGGGTTAATTCAGAGTCATCTACTGAGAAACCGATGTCCAACACACAGACGCAACGGGTGAACCTGAACACCTTCATTTGTACCAATGAACATATCAATGGAGTATTCTTGTGGACCAGTCTGTCGACAAGACAGCATTGGGGAAACAGAATGAAACGGAAGCAATGTCACTCGCTGGTCTGTCTCGGGGACAGCTGAATATGCCCTGTGCTGTCATAGAGCTTTATCTTTGAAGAGACCACAGAGAAGGAGGGAGACCAGCCATTGGTCGGCAGAGCAAGCTGTTATAGGGCGGAGCTATACATCTCCTCCTCTTGTGATTGTCCTGGGTAAGCCACAAATGCCCAAAACTTTTTTTTTTAAATATTTATTTATTTATTATGAATACAATATTTTGTCTGTGTGTATGCCTGCAGGCCAGAAGAGGGCACCAGACCCCATTACAGATGGTTGTGAGCCACCATGTGGTTGCTGGGAATTGAACTCAGGACCTTTGGAAGAGCAGGCAATGCTCTTAACCTTTGCGCCATCTCTCCAGCCCCCCCCCAAAACTTTTTTTGAGCTTTTATTTTTCAGAAAAATTTGCAAGCCTCATAAACTATTTTGTTATGGCCCAATATGTTCATTTGGAGGTACTTCTTTGAAAGAGAAGAGGCATTACTTTGAGTTTGGGTTTTTTTCCCCCTTCTCAGCAACAAGGAATGCAATTAGGCCTCTACCTGGCTGCTCACAGCTTTCCTCTGCCAGGAAAGCTTAGTGGTAGAAAAAAGCCCCCAAGACGCCTTCAGTACTGACCACAGCTGGCCTAGAGCTTGGGAGTCAGCCTCCGAGAACGCTTTGTTTCCCTCGGAAGTAGCCTCCAAATGCCGGGGATGACAGGACCCAGGGTGCAGAACCCTCTCATCACAGACCTGAAAAACTACAATCTATTAGCCAACACCGGGCTCTCAGTCGGAACACCTGCAAGCCTCTGGCGGACTGCTGCAGTTTAGACCTTCTGACCTTCAAGGCTCAGGGCTTAAAGCGCCAAGCACACCATTCTTGGAACCAGTGTGAGGCTCTGGGTTGATCATGTATTGAGAGAGCTGGTTTACCAAGTAGGACTACGGGTGACATCAGAGCTCCCCACACTCTGGAAAGTGGAAACTGAGTAAAATAATGGCTGTCATCCTCTGCTTCCTAGGAGAGACATTTTCTGCTTATACAAAGACAGAACAATACAAAATTTCAGATGTGTACTAACTTGACAATGATTTTTGTGTTCTTTAACGCTTACAATGAATCCCCCCCTCCCCTTCCCCCTCCCCCCCCCCCCCCCCCACGGAAGGTCGGTTTAAGACATTGTTAAGGAAAATATTTGAAAACAACCTTTGACTTGTTTGGGAAAACTTACTGATTTTTCAGACTGCACAGGTACAGCACTTCTGTTCTTGCTATGGTTAGCACAAGGAAACGCTTGAGTCCTGGTACAGCAGGTGCTATGTACTGGAATGACTATTCGCTACAGACCTCTGTTTAGGAGGATCCAGTTAGTAAAATATACTTTATCAGTCCACCAGAGAAAACAGTTCAAGGCCGTGGTGTGCAGACTCACCTGTCATAAGAAGACTCTACGACCTATTTTATCTTCTTTGCCTTTGGCAGAAGTTTTAGGGTAAACCAGGCTGTTGGTGAAGGAAGTGCCTGTCCCCATTGGGAATGTTGAATTCGGGTCAATGCCTCCTTTTTCATAAGAGGTCAATGAAAAGTTTGAGGCGGAAGTGAAAGCAAACTTTAGAAGCGCGTTCTAAGCTCAGGAAGCTCCATGGCGCATCCAAAGGCCCCTCTAGAAACTAGTGTGAGTGACATTAAGCCCAGCGCTCACTTAGAAAGGAAAAGGAGATGCACAGACTCAGTTATGTGGCACATTGACGTATCATGCTTATTTACTGTTTACTAAATTTCTCTAAAGAAAGTTGAGTCATTAGCAACCGTTGAAACGCCAGTAGCATCAGTACCAGCTGTGGGATGCAGGACTAAGGTCACAAGCATCCTGGATTTTTCTAAGACAGCCAAGATCTGCCGGGTGAGAACTCCAAGCAAGCCTCACATTCGCACCGTGGGATGAGGTCCCACGGCGGAGGCTGGCAGGTTAAATGGGAGCCAATCAACCTCAGCGGAATCAATTAAATTCCCTCTCGAGAGGCTTTAAACCAGGGAACCTTGCACCCGAGCGCCCGAAAGTCACGTTGCTTAATTTCGACAACAGTGACACCTTAGAGAACACGCAGGCCATCGTTTTTTTAAAGACGGTCTCTAATTGACCTGGAGCTCTCCAGATAAGCTAGACAGCCAGCTCCAGGGTATGCCGGTGTCTGCTAGATTAACAAGCATGCACCATACGTCTGGCCGTTTTGATTTGGGTTTCTCTTCAGAGTTTTTGCACTGATGCACGCTCACTGGGGTAACAGTTTTAGCCTTATCTGTCTTCATACTTCACATAAACGTAGTAATGTTCTATGCAGCAACCCTCTTTAGTATCTTCTTTCGACACCGTGTCTGTAGGTAGCTCATTTCATAGCTATTGTTGGTTCTTCCATTGCAACACAGGATCACACTGTTCACACATGTCTCTGGACGCACTTGAACATATACTTCTCCAGAGCACGCATGTGGGGGGCGGGTCGTTTAGAAGATCTTAAGTGGAATCTAAAGGAAATTAATTTCAATGTGACTCTTGCCAATCAGTTTTGGTATTAACTAGTTCTTACACGGCTTTGAAGAAAGGTCATTGAATTTCTAGATTTATCTTTCTGCGGACTTTAATTCCTGCACATTCGTCAAATATAAGCTATGACATTCGATACATCTTAACTCGTTCTCCCAATCTGTGATTTTCCCAGTAGATTTATTGAAGCTGCTCCCCCTTCAATCAATCTCTCACCCCTCCCTATTTTTTAACCTGAATATTTTTCTTTTTGATAGCGCCAATGTTGCATATACCGAGAGAAGAGAACGTTCTCTCAAAATTTAAGACAATTCTGCAGCCAAAGTGTTCCATGTTAGCACTGAACATGGCTGTACAGTAAGAGGTTTTGATTCCGCAGGTGAATTAAAGAACGCAAGCACGAATCATAAAGACTAATTTTAAAAGGATTAAATCCAGCTTCCAAGCTTTCAATGTTTTCATTATTGTGGAGAATATTCTGTAACTCGAGTGTAGAAACGGGACCCAACCGACAATGGTGTGGCACCAACAACAGATGTCTGCCAGTTGTGACTGGCTCCTTGGTAACAAACTTAGCAACTCACGTCCCTTCCTGTACCGGGGACTTTCCACATACTGTTCACATACGTTTCCTTTGATACATTACTATGACAACAGGATTTATTGAAATCGATATTGTCATTCCTTCCATCTTATAAGACACGGGAAAGTAACTTAAGTTCCCACATCCGTGACTCAAAAGCCATGCCTCAGGCTGGGTGGGGTGCTAGTCTCAGATTCAGTTCCCAGCACCCACCCACATGGCGGCTCGGAACGGTCTATAACTCTGGGGGAACCAGAGTTATAACACCTCCTTCTGCCCTCCCTGGGAAACGCACACATGGTACACGTACTTGCATGCAGGCAAAGTGCTCCTATACATATAAATAAATAAATAGATAATAAATAAATAGATAAATAAATAATAAATAAATAAATATTTTAAAAAAGCCATACTGCTCTGAACCTTAGACTGTAGTGCTATGCATTACTACCTTACAAAAAATGTTAGTGTCATTGTTGATGGCTTCGTTGTTGTTGTTTTGATAACAACAGGTTTTCAAGGTCCGGGAATGGTGTGCGAACCACGGGAGGGAACTCTGCAGACATTTTTTCTGGTTTTATGAGATAGCTGTGACGATGACTGTAACTAGGCAACCCTCTGATTCTGGGAGAACTAATTAAGAAATGAATTAAGGGATCCAACGGGTACCCAAATTAGTCATTAGGACTCGAAGATCTGGAACATGGGTCTAAATCCAGCGCTGGTGTTTGTTTCCAAAATAAACGTGGTCAGATAAGTACCACGGCTGGCAATTAAAACGGATTTAGATGGCTTATGCGTCCACATGGGAAAGACCTCTTCCTAATTGAATTCGGACATCTCTTCGGTTAATATGCTTCTCATTTACCACCGTCCCGGTCATTCTGCAACTGCTGGCAATAGGATTGTGCTGAGGGAGGAATCATTCCAATCAGCGATGTCTGCAGTGCAGGCATAAAAAGATAAAAGCAGAGCGTTTGAGCTGTAATTAGAAAATTCCTTAAGTGTGTTCATGTGCCATATGTTTTAGACAACCACCAACTGGCAAGACTGGTTCCAGAAGGGACGTCTCATGCCCCCGTTCTGGGGCAAACCGTCAGGAGAAACAGCGCTCCAACGTGAGATCATCGGAGCGATCTCTTCGGGCCGAAGCACTTCCCCGTGCCACCTCTAATGTGATTACTGGCAGACAGCTGGAGGCGTCTCAGCCTCCTGACGGAAATATGATCAGATTGTTTTCATCTGGTACATCTTTCCACGAGGCCACTGCCTTCCAGCGCGATAATCAGCGCTTCTGATTATCGGGTGCTCGTTCCAAGGAAACAGGAATTGACTGTGTCCTTGCTTGTCTGATGGGGAGAAGGCTGCCAGAATTCACGTTACAGCTTTTCGGTTACCCAAGCGAAAGGCAACTAAACAGAGAGGGGGGAAAGGGAAGGAGAGAGAAGGGGAGAGAGGGAGGGAGAAGGGGAGGGAAGGAGGGAGAAGGGGAGGGAAGAGAGGGAGGACCTACGCTCACACACAACGTGCACACGTATAGACACGAAGATAGTCCATCCAGGCTGTACTATAAGAATTCTCTTTCAGTAAATATAAAAGACTTCTAAGGGGACTCAAGCACAAGGAAGTCAAAAATCCCATCCATGCAAGCATTAGGACTGAGTCCCACCCGCGTCAATGGCTCTTTTCAGAGTTAGCGTCTTCTTACTGAAGTTTCGGGTTTATGGAAAAAGAATCAAGTTTAAGCATCAATGGGAAACCCAAGTGGCACCACGGCTTGGTTCATCTGGACTGTATCAATGTGGAATTGGTGATTTTTATTTTGAACTTCAAGACCAGAAATCTTTTCACGTGGAAATCAGAATGTTGGGGAATTTCAGACAACGTAAGACGAAGCCGAAACAACACACTTTCTGTCCACAAGGGCTTCTAACCTAACCGTTCACACTTGACCGACAAAGATGGAAACAGTTATGTTTTTCTTGTGTTTGTTTGTTTGTTGTTTGAGGCAGGATCTCGCGCCTTAGCCCTAGCTGCCCCCCCCCCGCCCCCGTCCACCGCCTCTGCAGCACAGAGATTACGGGCATGCCCCACCACACCTGGCAACAATACAGATTTTCTTGGAGGTCAGTTTCTTTTACAAAAACGAACTTGAGTGAGCCAGGGCTTGGGAAGCTGACCGCGATGATCCTAGCTCGGACGAGATCAGGCACGTTCAGGGTGGCGTGAATATAGTAGGCTCTCCATTTACTAGTGGGAACCGGAGGCTCAGAGAGGTCAGTAAATGCCGTGATTAGGCAGCAGAAACTGGTAGCAACGCCAGGCTGTTTTGACTTGGAGGCCGGGTCTTTTGTGAGGTCTCAGTCCATGCTGAGTAAGAACAACCGAGAGTCCAGCTTCCAGACTCATTGGGGACAGTCTTCCGAAGCAGTGACAAGGGCAAGAGTGGCTGTCACTGCAACGGTGGAACAGCCAGCCAGTCTGGAGTCCAGTACTCTTAACAACTCCCTTCTAAATCACAGGGATGTCTATAAATGACCTTGTTTTCGTTTTCTTTTTGCGGTACTCCTAAGTATTTTTACATGATGCTATTCTAACAATAACCATGGAAACCATGTAGCTTGGAGGGGGATGTGGGTGGCAAGGGTGATACAGATGGGAAGGGAAATGTGGGCGGAACAGAAGTGGCTCAGATTGCTCGGCCACAGGGCCCCCACTGGACTGCCTCTGTCCTTGTACTTCAATGGCAACTCTGGTCTGAAACCTTAAGAGGGAGCTAAGACTCCCACAGCTGTGACTGGTCTCCAGGATTTAGCGGCGAGTGAAGGATGTCAAAGAAGGGACCATCTCTTCTTACCTGGGAATCCACAGAGATGATCCGGAAAGCAGCTTAGGATTTGGAGTATTCTAGAAAGAAAATGAATTTGGAGGGTCAGACTGGTTGGTCTCCCACTAGCAGCGCCACCACCCCTTAGGAACATCACCACCCCCTCCCCTTGCTAACACAGAATCTTGAGTCTGGCAGATAATGAGTTGGTCCTCACACATGACTTAATTTAACCTTGGGTAGGCAGAGTCATCTCTCTGTGGCTCTGTTTACTCGGCGGCAAACTGGGGATAATAATAGCTTTCTCACCAAGTGTTTGATTGGATGATAAGCAAAGCGTGCCACGCATTCAACACACCTAGAGCATGATGGTGATATTTAGCAACAATAGCTAGCGTTTATCATGAATTCAGAGAGTGCCAGGCATTGTTCCAGAGCGCTGTTCCCACATGCGTGCTCCTTCAGTATTCCAAGGGAGGCACCATTGGAGTATCATTGAAATCTGATCAATAAATAAGGCACAGAAATGGCAAATTGCCTGGCTAGTGAAATTATACTAGAATGTGACACGCTGGGAGTCTATGGTGACAAACAGGACCTAGATCGTGTTCGCATAGTATTTGCCCAACTAATTAAAAATAAATGTCTGCTGTTGCTTTTGCTGTATAATATTATCTTTTACCAGACCTAACCTATAACGTATAACTCTACAGAACTCACCACTAAGCCAGTTACTATTAAGACACAGAGATGAACACCCGAGTTGTAAGTTAACCAGCTACTATCTCACACACCACTCCAAACATCCCTGTGTTTTTTATCATCCCAGTGTCTTAAGTGATCTATGGAGCACCCTGTGGGGGTTCAAAGCTCAGGTCAGAGATCTCACAGAGACCTAAGGTCAACTTTCATGAGACCATTGGGGAACAAGAGGAAGTAAAGGTGCTTGAAAGAATAAAACAAGAGGGGGGTTGGGGGAAGTCAAGCAGGGAATAGGAGAGGGACAGCTAAAATGAAGAGCCATTTGGTAAACCTGATACAGTAGAAGATTCTTAAAATGTACTCATCCATGAAAGGAATCTAAATAGAATCATCAAGCAATGTGTGAAACAAAGCCCCAACTAGACATCTCTTAATACCAAACGGAACCTCCAGTGCCAGGAATGGGTTACATCTGGTCGAGCGGTTGGCCAGAGAGGCCCATTAAACCCCAAAACAACCCAGGCTAATGCCGAGGTCATCGGTTGCTCTCCACAAGCTAATAGTAAGGACTCACGGCTGAAGATAACACCTACATTACTCACTGAACACGGAGAAGCCAAGTTGGTGCTTACACAGAGGTTTCTCTCCTACTGACTGGTGTTGATGGTACCAGAAGTTACCCTGCCTGCTACCAAAGGAGAAAAGTAAACACCAACCCAGCTACAACCACTGCAATCTGCGAAAATTGCAATCAGCCTGTAAAATACGCTGGTATCATAGTGGCACCATCGTTGTGGGAGTAACCACCCACTATCTGACTAGAATTAAGGTTCACTCCATGGGATGGAACCCACACCCGACGCTGCTCAGGTGGCCGAAAGCCTGAGACTGCCACTGAATCCCTCCCTGCAGGTCTCAGGGAACTATGTGGAAGAGGAGGCAGAAAGAGCGTAAGAGCCTGTGGAGGCAGAAGACACCGAGAAAAACGAGACCCTACACACCAGACGACGGACGCACGTGTGAACTCGGAGACTGGAGTGACATGTAGTTGCCACCCGGTTCTAAACTCAATGGTGTCCCAGCGCTGAGAGAGGAAGCAGACACATGCCCTCATCCCTAGCCCAGAATCCATCTCCAGTTGACAACCGCTTGCAAAGGAGAAGTGAGTTTTCTCCAACAGAGTCCCAGTGGGCACACAAAGCACAGTTCAGGGCAGGCCTCGTGCTCAGCAGGAGGTGCCCCATGTAGAACAAACTCAATAGCATCTCCAGGGGCTTTTTTGTCTCATGATCCTTTGGACATTTTCTTTTTTTTAATTTTATAGATTTTTTGTTTATATAGTATGGTTTCCAAATTTGTTTTTAATGGGTTTTCTGTGTGTGTGAATGCGGATCTCAGCATCGGTGGGTTTCTTGTGCTTTTCCTTTGACACTTTTTTCCCTGTTTATTTTGCCCTATTCTGGTTTGTTCTCTTCTTCTTCATCATCATCATCTTATTATTATCGATATTATTATTATTATTTTAAATCCCTAGTTGTGTTTTAATGAGAAGTAGAAAGAAAGGGGGTGGGCTTGGGTGGGTTGGGAAGTGGGAAGGATCCGGGAGGAGTCGAAAGAAAAGAATAAGATAATCAGAATTAAACTGAATGGAAAACAGTATCTTAAAAATTAATGAATGAATTATTTGTTCATCAATTCATTTTATGTGCTTTGGTGCTTTGCCTGCATATCTGTGTGAGGGTGTCAGGTGTTGGAGTTACAGACAGTGTTGAGGGGCCGTGTGGGTGCTGGGAATTTAACCTGGATCCTCTGGAGAGAGCAGTCAGTGCTCTTAACCGCTAAGCCATCTCTCCAGCTCCAGAAAAACAATATCAGTTTAATAAAACATCTTTTAAAATATATATGTGTATATATATATATGTACACACACATATATATATATATATTGTGTGTGATGCCATGCCTGGCTCTGACACCATTTCTCTGGGTCCTTCTCCATCTGCGCTAACATCTCCGGGGGTCGTATTTAAACGACAAGACTGACCTGGACATCCTGAGTTCCTAGTTGACAACTCTTCCCTTCAACATTTGCCTCGGGAATCCAGTTTCTGACCAGTTTCTGAGAGAGAATATACCGCTCCACTGCCACAAACAACGCCAGGACAGCGCCGAGGCCATAAACATAAAACACAACCTACATTTCATAATTGGCTCCGTGAGCAGCATCGATTCTCAGCACGGGAAATATTGGCAACCAGAAGACACGGGTAGAATGCAGCCCTGAGGACAGGCACGCAGGACTACTTGGCTTGCATTCTGAACCCTGGGAGGGGCCCCGAAGAATTCTATAGACTAATCTGAAACCCAGTGTGTTCAGCAGTTGGTGCACAAGGTGAGGAGGCTGGTGGGTAGACAAGAAGGACCATTAACAAGTAAAAGAGAAATCAGCCAACTAATGGGATGCTCGGTTTGTCGGTCAGGCGAGAACACCATGGTACAGAGCTCCCGGGCTCTCCTGACTTCATACCAGTGACCATTTTAATAGGTGTGTGTAGGTGTGTGTTGTGTGTGTGTGTGTGTGTGTGTGTGTGTGTGTAGAAAGAGGAGGAAGGAAAGGGAGAGAGAGAGAGAGATCTTTGGGAAACATTTACTTTGACGTGAGATGCTACCGACTTTATTTACAGACCAGTTCATCACATTTAGGTCCATTTGCTCTCACAAAAGTCCCTTGGAGGGGAATAATTTAGCGAGTGTAATACCTTCCATTAAATAGGAATTGATCTCAAAATATGCTTTTCAAACTTTTGACAAAAGCAATTTTCTGATTTTCTTTATGTTCCACCAAAGGCAAACACCGTTGTGTTGACAACCTAATAAATGAGTTGTCAAATAAGATATTAAACATTTATGGATTTAATTTTTAATAAAGGCCTTTAAACATACCCCCCCCCAAATATCCATTACTATTTGACATAGGAGCAGTAATTTTGGTAAATCTAATCCTCTACTCCAGCTGAACTTGGCACAAGATATTTACGGTTCTTCAACACGACAAGCTGGTATTCCTTATGGGATGGTAAACAGCTACAACGCAGACGTTCGGAAGGCACAGAATGCCTGCACATGTCATGGAGTGTTTTGCTAGACGATGAGGAATGGACTCGCTGCCTTTGTAGTGTCTTTCCCCACGCCTGGGAATCACAGAGACTTTAACTCCTAGCAGACTCCGAAATGGACTTTATCTGATGCAACAGCAATATGGTTGATTTCATGTGTCAGCCTCCAAGACAGCCGTGCACTGCAGTGCTCACTGAGACATATAAGTGATGGCTCCCTTAAGGCTGGAAAGAAAAAAGGTGAAATTTGGTAGCGGTTATTCCCAGGGTGCAGGATGACAGGTAATTGGGTTTTTCTCTTTATTTTGCTTTCTGGACTTTCTATAATGAGTGCGTATTATTGTAACAATTTGGAAAAAAAAACTTAAGTCTCGTATATTATTAAAGACAAACTCATGCATGGAAAAGTGGAAAAGGCTTGAGAATCAAACACACTTGGGTCTGAAGCCCAGCTTGGACCCTTCTGACCTTGATGCCCTGTGAACAGAATCAGCAGCTCACACTTTGCGCAGAGCAGCGCAATGAGAACGACGTGCAGCCCTGGCAGGGTGGAGGATGCATGGAAGATGCTTAGAGCTTTCCTGGTAACAAACAAGGGATCAATAGGTTGGCGTTAATAAACTGATGCTTTGGACCGCTTATAGAACGGCTGTGAGTTAGACCAGGTGATTTTCAGAAACCCTCTAACAGTTAAAAACCCAGAAGAAGAGAAAGTAGGGCTTCACCTCCTCGGTCCTCTTTACTCCTTCCCGTTACAGTCAGTAACTAGATTTCTCTGTGGTCCCCTGAACCAGCTCCAAGACCTCTTACTGAGAGCCGGGCGGTGGTGGCGCACGCCTTTAATCCCAGCACCCGGGAGGCAGAGGCAGGAGGATCTCTGTGAGTTTGAGGCCAGCCTGGTTTGCAAGAGCTAGTTCCAGGACAGGATCCAAAGCTACAGAGAAACCCTGTCTCAAAAACAAAACAAAACAAAAACAAAAGATCTCTTACTGGGAGAAGCTTCTGTTTGCACTGGGTGGCAGTGAAGGCAGAGACCTGGAACCAGTCAAAGTGCTGAGAATAACCAACAACTCTAGCGCCCCCTCCAAGGCTCGGAGAACATGGTGGAAGAGGAAGCATAAAGAAGGTTAAGTGTCGGAAGACAGGAACGCTAGGACACCTCATCTTCTGGACGTGATATGGCTCCATAGCCACGAACCCTCAGTAGCATTGGCTACCTGTGTAAGGCCTTCACAAGTCTGGGCCATCAGCATTCATCATGGGTTGGGGGAGCTCATGAGACTCTACTCTTTCTTAAGGAGATATAGGCAGTTAATGGTTGCTGGAAACTGGGGGCCCTATTCCTTAGTTGTGCCAACTTTGGTTAGTCACCCTTGCTTAAGCGAAAACAAAAACCCCCAAACCCACAAGCAATCTTAATTAAATTCAGTGGGGGCACACCAATCACACATGGACGTGGGAAGGAGTTCATTAGCAAGAAATGCTTGGGGGGGAGGGGAGAGAAAGTAATGGTGAGGGGAATAGAATCGAAGTACATTATAAAGATGTATGGAATTGTGGGAGAATTCAGTTTTAAAAGTTAAACCAAGAAGAACACGGAAGTCCTCAGACTGGGGATAGGAGTTGGGGAAGGGCAGAGAAAGAAACCACGGCTACTGTAATCCAAGCCTTTACTTTGTATTTTCTTACAATTAATGTGAACCAAATGAATCAGGAGACAGCTTAAATGGGAGTTAAGAAACAAGGATATAGTTCGTTGCCATTCTTTTTACAATATGTGGCTATTAGCATCCTAGCCATGAGAAGACAGGTCAGCCAGGTTTATGAGAAAATATATATACTCAACAAAATATGGTGGTTGGGCTATGCTGCCCCTTGGATGTGTGCTGGTGTTGATTACAGCAAGAAGAACTGATTTAACCGGCTTTAATATCCGGCCAGGTATTTGTTGACATGTAGAAATGAAAACTCTCAAAACCGTGAAGAGCCAGATACACAGGTCAAATCCCATCTTGTCGCACCCCGAAGGGCTTCCCAAAGTCTTCTGCTGCATCGGGATTATGGACCGTGGATGCTTCCTGGGTCACGGCCAGAAAGAAAAAGGATTTTCGTCGTAATTGGATTAGCTACATTAATGAATAGCCCACATTACTGTAGGAAAATTCAGCAGGGCAAAAGAAGGTGCAACGCTGACCCGCCCCCTTTCTCGACATCCATGGTCTGCAAGAGTAATCGTGCTTCTTTCCGTATGCCTGCTTTCTCGCGGTACTTTCGCCGGGCCTAGTGCAGTGCAGACTCCCGGGAAATGGCTGCTAAAGAAATGAATGGGATGAAGCTTTGGCACCGAAGCCCGAGGGAGTTTCATGAGAGTTTCCAGTGTGGAAAGAAAAATGAAACCCACAAACTGATTCCAAATGAGAACAGCATGCAGGTTTGGGCACCACCGAGCATGCTCAGGGAATCCTGGGCCCAGTGGGCCTTGGCTCAGTTAACCTGGGTCAAAGAGGTTCATTTAAGATATCTAGTACGTGGCCCTCACTCCTGGGGGACGCCTCAGATGCATTTAAACCGTTAACTACCCTCAGACATCTTCATAAGCATCCTCCCACAGAGCCCACTATACCAAGGGTGGCCAATGAGCAAATCCCATCCTCCTAGCCCTGACAATCTGGAAGGCAGGAAGAGAGGGAAGTGGGGAAGCAGGAAGAGGGGAAGGAGGAAGACAGCTCCACACAGGCCCGTCTTTCCTGGTGTTCCTGGTGAGAAGTTCCTTCCTTCTCCGTCTCTTTCCTTCTCTCCAGCAGCAAGATTATCTCAACAACCAACGTCTCTTACAGTTTTCCACAAGGCTATCTTAGCAGAATATTTTTCCACTATTTTTTTTTTGGTTGTTTCCGTTGAGTCTTTTTATGCAAAGCTAAAATGGAGAGCAAAAATGTCAGCTTTGCTTGTGTTTTAGGACAGCCTATTCAGCCCAATGTCTACATTTTAAATTGGAGGTGGAGTCTTGACTATTATAGCCTAGCTGTCCTGGAACTTCCTATGACCTCTGGGTAGCCTGCAACTTCCTATGACCCCCCCGGCTGTCCTGGAACTTCCTAGATAGTCCTGGATGCCCTGGTACTTCCTACGTAGCCCTGACCAGCCTCAAATGCATGAGTGATCTTGTTCCCTCTGCCTCCCGAGTCCTGGAATTGTGGGCGTGTGTCAACACACCAGTTTAAATGCCCACTTTTATGAAGGGCTTTAATGTGTTCCCAAAACTACCCTTTCAGGTCACTGGGCCCCCTTATTCCTCAGGAAAAACTTGCCTCAGGAGTGGGCATTCGGGTTTTGAGAGATTCTAAGCTAGGCGATCGGGAGTTTTGGAGCCGAGTAAAGGCCTGTGCCATTATCAACAAAGAAGGGAGCAAAGAATCAGAAGGGTCTGCAGGATCAGGCTAGGAAAGTGACCTGTTGCATGCATCTGTATGAAAATATCCACTGTTCATCTGAAGATATTTTAAACTGGCTTCTCCTCTAGGGGAATGACCTATGACCATTACCTAATAACCAAGGAAACAAAGCAGAAAAGAACTCACGAGTTAGCCAGATGGTTTGCCCCATATATTTGATCTTCCAAACAATCTATGACTTTAATCCCCATTATCTCTTCTGGAGAGTCAAGGGCCTGGGTGGGTCACATACAAGGACAGGACCCTGTCCAGTAGACTAAGCGACAGGCCCAGTCTTTAGAAAAGAACTTAAGAGTAGCTGGTGGGGCCCTCCCCACCTACAACACCACCATGGCCGGTGCAGGAGCATCACAATCAGTAGCTCCAGCTGGTGGAGAAGTTCTGCCAAGATCCGAAACTTTCCTGCCCCTTGAGGACTCTGGAGACAATGCTTCAAGAACTGAAAGTGACCAGAGGAAGCTGGATAATTTTCGAAAACAAAAACCAGGCAAGCTCAAGAGATGCAAGGGCTGGAAACTACAAAGCCCAAAGCCAGCTGCCCCGACTCGACAGTAACTGGCTATAAACCCTGCAGCAAAGCCTTGTTGCTCCTCTGTGGAAGCTTTGAGCCCAGGGTTTCTTTCTTCATCGTTTGTTTTATGAGGCATTGGAATCTGCGGAATGACAAACCAGGATCGCCCATGACAAGGTGGCTTCAAAGGCCCCTTTGTTGTGAGGAGCAGGGTGAGGTACTGACTGGTAACACCCCTGCCTTCATCATATTAATTATACACTTTTCCTACAAGATTGGCTGCCAACCTGCATACCATGAGTCATACCTGAGCGCTGCCAAGATAAATGTTCCAAAAGCCGACTTTTTAAAGACAACCTGCCAGCTCACCAACTGCATCTTTGGTCTGGGAGGGGTACTGCGATATCCATCAAGGTCTCCCTGTATATCGACCGCTGCCCACAGTGGTTACTGCTTCTCCTTCTGGGTGCACCGTCTTGTGGCTAAGGCTAAAGATTTCTTTTCTTTCAATACCAAACCGGCAAGTGGAGAAATTTACGCTTTCTTTTGAATGGTATCATTTTGAGTGTTGGCGTGGCTTAAATTCCTAAGCTGATTTCTGTGAGCCACTCCGGTTCCTGGGGAGATAAGTGATGCTGGCCCAGTCCCTACAACTGAAACAAAGAAGGGCTTATCGTCGTAACTAAACGGATGTCTTCTCCGTGGGCTCTGCCTCCCTCAAACAATCACACCGACGCTGCTTTCCTTGGACTTAGGGCCTTACTTTAACGAGGCTCGATTCCAAAACACAGAAGAACATCCGTAACAGCAGAGGAACTCTCCGGAGCCAGCTGAGAGTTCCAGCCAAGAGTCCTATCTTTTACATGGCACCCAGTGACGTTTTATAGAAAGCACAATAGTGACTATTCATTCTGCGGCTTCAGAGTGACAGGCGGGCGTGCAGAGTGAAGGCTGCCTTGACCTCCATCTCCACTATCAGTGACCTTGGGCGAGCAACTTATCTGCCCTCAGAACGTCCTCCTCTGAAAATGGGGGGGGGGTGGGGGTGACAGCCCTATCTCAAAGGGGCTGCGTCACAGTGCACGGAGAACTCCGCCATAAAGAACACGTAGCCTATAATCTGTCACGTTAGTACACATTAAAGAATTCTTAAATCTTTTATCTTTCCATAAAAACGCCATTGGTTTTTATGGAAAAATAAATCTTTGGATCTGTTGTCTATGCACATAAAATAATAGATAGGATATTAGCCGTGGTGTTTTTGAGGATGGCGAAGAATTAGAAACGAGCTAACTATAAAGAAAAGAAAACACCCACGTACGTTCATATATTGAAATTTATGCGGTCACTCTCAGTGTTTTTCAAATGTTTTCTGACAGAAAAATTTATTCTCCTAAATTCTGACCCTAGAATTTAGGAGAATAAAGCAAGGGAAAGAACTCACCTAATAACAATAGCTCAACTGTGCACAGCACAGGCTATGATCCAAATGCCACTCTTCCTAATTCTAGCCATAAATACGCACGATAACCAGCCCATTTCATAGAAGAGTAAGTGGAGATTTAAAGAGTTTGGTAATCATAGTCACTACACAATAACAGTCGGTAGGGTGAGAACTAGAATCTCCTGGTGTTTGAACTGAAACCCTTGAGAGGTGGGGTTACTAAGGATTGAGCCCAGTGACCCCCGAGTTACACACTAAGGATCCAAAGTACCGTTAACCACTGTTGTACCCTGGTTCTTCAGCACTAGCTTTCTGTGTCCACCGTGGGGCTTGTTTAGAACACACGCACCCCATACACCCCAAAATGTGTACCTGGGAGAAGCGCACATCAAAAGTCAGTAGTGACAACCTCCAGGGGGTAAAACTTTAGCGATGTCCACTTCTGTGTAGTCTAAAGTTAATAAATATATATATTTCCACATTTTTTTCCAAAGATAAAATGTGTGAGAATACTTCAAAAAGTACTGACCATAACACAAACACTGCTCTATTAACGGGGCAGCAATTCATGCCTTAACTATATGGGTTTGAGTTTCTTATGACTAAAGTGACCTTTTACTTTTTACGTTTAGTTCAAAGCAAAAGAAGAAAGTCTATAAAAAAGTATTTTGTGCATAGATGCTACAAAATAGTAACAAAAGTACTGTGTGGTACTGGAAAAATATTTGGCATGAATCTAAAATGTCCAAGTAGTATTCTTGCAAAAGTAACGAAAAAAAAAAATACCCCCAAAACTTCGCAAGTAAAACAGACTATTCTGCTTGCAGAAGACACATGCATGATTGATTGACAGTGTGCACCAACACAGCTGTACTCGTGCTGTTGTCAAGGAGCGTGTCTGCATGTCTGCATGTCTGTAGGTGCCTGCTCACTGGACGTGTCTCCACCTGACACTCTCTCCTAGGAGGTGTGGATGGAACCACATGCTGGAGTGACAACTGAGAAGTGACTTCCTGTCACTTCCATGGTTTATGAACATGACTCTACACGGAGGAGCTGAATGATGTGATAAACTCAGGAACTTTTTCACAAGAAAAAAGTCAGGGAACCTAAAACTCATTCTAAGTTAATCTCGCTTCATCCACAAAAGGGTTTCTATGATGCATAATAAACAGACCAAGAGTTAGCATATTGGGCTGAAACTTGGCCCCGCCACACCCTCTGCAACAACAAAGGGAAGGTAAAGACCATCACCTTGGTTTTTTAGTTTAAAAATCTAACAAAATTTTCATGCTAAAGTCTCCTGTAGAAATAAGAGACTCAGCTGGGCAGTGGTGGCGCACGCCTTTAATCCCATCACTTGGGAGGCAGAGGCAAGCAGATCTCTGTGAGTTCAAGGCCAGCTTGGTCTTGTAGAGCTAGTTCCAGAACAGGCTCCAAAAGCTACAGAGAAACCTTGTCTCAGAAAAAAAAATAATAAAAGAAATAAAGAGACAGGAGACTCAGCTGTCTAGAGTGGGCTGGGGGCTGACTCACGGACAGAGTGCTCACCCCATCTATAAGAAGCACTGGTTCCATCCCCAGAACTGCAAAAAGCCCAAAGCAAACCGAACCACAAACTCAAGCATGTGCTTGCTAAGTTAATGAAAGAATCACTAAAAAAACTAAATTCCGATGTGGATTTCAAAACTGTCTGGACAAGGAGGGGAAAAAGTAGCTTGACAAAAATCAAAAACCAAACAACAAAAACTAAGATAGATATAGACTCCTCTGAATAAATCCTCCGAGTGCAGAATTGGTTGCTTGAGCAGAGGAGGGACCCCAACAATGTTAAGAAAAGGACCTGGAAGGTTTATTCGCCTTTGAATATGAACTAGGATACAATGGCCTCGGCTTATAAAGGGGGCCATCATCATACCCGACTGGATTAATAAAGATCGCCCATGGTCGAGGGAGTCAATTAGTTCTGTATTTTCTGCTCCTCAGAATCTCAGACCGAGAGTGATGAACTGGAGAGGTCTCCTCTTAGGAGAAATGGACAGCGTGGTGGAGGAGACTTAGCAGGATGAGAAATACTGGGTGACAGCTGGGACCGTGTCACCCTGGAAGGAGAAGGGTCTAAGTAGCAAACACGAGAGCTCTGCAGAAACGCTACTCTCTTTGGCGAAATGACAGAGCCTGACAGGGAGGTGCAGGGAGGAGGCTGCGATGCACTGTGCAGAGGAGGGGCTTTCAGAGATGCTTTCCTTTGTGCGCACTAGTGAATATCTGTGTGCTCGCAGTGACACAGGGCCCGACACTCGACATGCTTCAGACCCAGGTGCAAACTGCTGTCGTGTTCCGTGGCATCACGAGTGTGCGAAGTCCCCCTTTCTGGATGGGTTCAACTAGGTGGGGGCCACTGTGGAAGGGATTTCTGCATTTGGGGGGACACTGGGCCACAGTATCCATCTCCTTCCAATTTCTTAATAGAAACTTACCTGTGAGAGCTACAAGTACATTTTATGTCAGCATTAACTAAATATGCCTCGCCTTGATCAATGAGAAAACAAAAACAAAACAAACAAAATAAACAGCTTGAAATGCAATCCAGGAGAGTCCAGAAGGTGACACTCAATCAGCATCTAGAAATTATGACTCAGTGTTGCCATGGAAAGCTGAGTTGATGTCACCTACCACATCTGAAGCAGGTCTTGCTCACAGACATCAGCACAAATAAATGCCACAGATGAGCATTAAATAATATGTTTTTAAAAGGTTGCAGCCAGGCAAGATGGTGCATGACTTTAGTCCCAGCAAGGAGGCAGAGGCAGGCTGATCTCTGTGAGTTTGAGGCTACTCTGGTCTTCCTAGCAAGTTTCAGGCCAGCAATGGGATACAGAGTGAGACCCTTGTCTATAAAAGGTTCTGGTGTTATAGCAGAGCCACCAACTGTATCAGGAGTGTGGAAGCCTATCGTGGAATATTAGTTAAAGATGTATCGCATTCTTTCATGCCTGCAGGATATTTGTTTAATGATGCAAAGATGTGTTACATTCTTCTATGTGGCGTTTGTTTAACTCTGTGAAGCTGTGTTGCTTTGCCTGCCTAAAACGCCTGATTGGTCTAATAAAGATCTAAATGGCCAATAGCTAGGCAAGAGAAAGGACAGGCAGGGCTGGTAGGCAGGGAGAATAAATAGAAGGAAAAAAAGAAGAAAGAGAAGCGGGAAGCGGGGAAAGGAGAAGAAGAGGAGGATGCTGGGGAAGGGGAGCAACCCAGCCAGATATGAAATGAGAAGGAAAGAAAAGATATACAGAAATAGAAAAATGGAAAAGCTCAGAGGCGAAAGGTAGGATAATTTAAGAAAACCTGGCTAGAAAAACCAAGCTAAGGCCGGGTATGCATAAGAAAGAATAAGCCCCCATATATTTATTGGGGAACTGGGTGTCAGTCCCCCCCCCCCAAATGGTAAAGAGTAAGAAAAAAATACAACTACAGAGGACAGATACTTGTTACTGCATCCAGTCCCTGGTGTGGGAGGTCCTTCTGTCTGTGTGTTGCTTTTATTGGTTAATGAATAAAGAAATGTTTGAGCCTATGGCAGGGAAGAACAGAACTAGGCAGGAAAGCAAGGCTGTGTGCTGGGAGAAAGAGGGCAGAGTCAGGAGAAGCCATGGAGCTGCTGGAGACAGACGCTGGGAACTTTAACTGGCAAGCCACAGCCCCGCGGCGATTCACAGATTAGTAGAAATGGGTTAAATTAATATATAAGAGTTAGCCAATAAGAAGCTAGAGCTAATGGGCCAAACAGTGATTTAATGAATACAGTTTCTGTGTGATTATTTCAGGGCTAAGCTAGCCGGGTGGCCAGGAACCAACAAGTGGCCTCCTGCAACAAGTCCCCACTCAGATCTCATCAGAGATACAGAAGGACGAAGTCCTGGAACTGGACAGTGGTCGGTGTAACACCTCCCAGTTTCCCTTTTACGAGTACAAGGCCAGCCATACTCACAGCTGCCTGTAACACACGGCATCTGCTCAGCCTTCCTTCCTCTTGTTTCCAGAACGTCAGTGAGAAGGCTCCCTTGGTCAGGTGCAAGCAACCAGCAAAGTGTGCAGAAGTCAGCCCTTAAGGGAGCAACAGTGCCTCTAATCAAAATCCCGTTTTCTTTGATGTTCTAAAGCTTTGCTCTCCCTGCGAAAGCCCGCAACAAAAGGACTTCCCCCAACACCCACAGTTAAGCAAAGAGTGGCTCCCACCAAATGAGTCTAAAGAACCCTCTCTGGTATCTAATTTGGACAGGAAGCTTCCTTTTCAGGGTATTTCTGTGACTTCCTTTGTTTGTAATTTATCAGCAAAGAAAAGAAAAACCAAACCACGAGTTTATTTTGATGGCAGTGCACCTGACGATTCCCGGACTCTAAAGCCTGCTAGGGTTACTCACTGTCATGTTATCCTGGCAGAGGATGTAAATAAGCCTCCCCTCCCCATGGCTTCCTGCTGCACCCACAATTCCAGAGGAGAATTTTCACAAATGCAAACTATTATACGGGATCGGACATCATGAAAATACGAGGGCAGCTTCCTTCTGGTCCTTTCTTCACCGCTGAACGGGCAGAAATTGAACTCCTTGGTCTGAATTTTTATTCTTTTTTATCAGCCTCAGAGAAAGGCTGAGAAATTGTTCCAGCCAAGGAGTGTGTGTCTAGTAAGCTTAAGTTACTACTTCCATGGTGTGAGTTTGAGGAACTTTATATTGTCTTATTTAGTCATAATCAAATCATAATGGTAGACATGGCTAATTTTGCTTCTCACACGACAGAACCTCAGTTCAGAAAGTTAAACACTTCAGTCTAACTCATCCAGCCAGCCCATGTCAGGCAACAAACCAGGACTTCCAAATGCCCACCTGGGGCTTCTTTTGCCTTTAGAACACACCGGCTTTAGGAAGGAGGATAGAGTTTCGTAACGTGGACTCTTCATGTGTTAACAAAAGGAGACTATTGAAATTTGAAATGCCCTTTTAGGAGTGTGGATTCTGAAGTCACATGATAAAGGCAGCTGCCTCTCTTCTCTGCCCAGCCTTCTGTCTGGAGACAAACAGAGAAATGTGTCATCTGTGAGAAATGAATGCTATCCTCAACCTCCCCTTTGCTTTCCGGTTGGACGTACATACGGTAAAAACTACCTAGACATCTGCGGAGGGACCACTGTAAGGTCATCTCTTGTCGGGCATCTGGAGCGAGGGAAGAGTCAACGGTATACCGTGTCAATGTATTTTTGTCTCTCAAAGGTTCATGTGTTGGGAGTTTGGTCCTGAGTGTGGCAGTGTTGGGAACGGAGGCCTCTTGGGAGGTCCTGAGGTCACTAGGAATGTAGCCTTGGAAGGGGTTACAGGGCTTTTGTCTCCTCTGGCTTCCTGTTTTAAGATATATTCCCTTCCTCATACCCACAGGTACTTAAGCCACCTTTTCCTGGACCCCCGCCAAAGCTGGAGTTGTGTTGTTTGAACTTTCAGCTTCCCAAGCTGTGAGCTGCATAGACCTTCAGTATGCCTCCTTAATTTTGTTATAACTACAACCAGAAAAAAAAAAAGACAATGAACTAATGCAGCCAGCAAGCAAGGAAGATATTTTATTCTACAAATTATGCATTAAATGTTTTGACCATGACATGGATATGTCGGTACCGGAAGGACCTGGGGAAGCAGCTGAGACTCAGCTCTAGAATCTGCAGCTCACAGACAACACTGCTGTCCCAAGGTTCAGTCCAGACGACCGGGATTCTCTCATAAAAACTCAAAGCAGGACTTGCACACGTGAGAGGCAAAGCAGAACTTGGCATGCAGAGCGAAAACTTGACCACTCAAGAACAAGGCTGAGTCAGGATTTCCTGACCAAATGCACCATCCACTGGATGGCGGCTCACTAAAGTACAGATGCCTGCGTGCATTCCCTCTATGGAAGTCCCACGCTGGTCCCCACTGCAAACATGCAAGAAATAACCTCACTAGGCTATCCGCAACTCCTCTCTGCTCCTTTTCCGGAGATGTGTGACTTTCAAAGTTTTATTCTTAGCACAGGAACGTGTCTTCTTAACGAGATCTTAGACAGATTTTCACCACGTAAAGCAAATCAAAACAGATGTTCACAGAGAAATCAAGACAGGAAGGGGTTCTTTTTCAGACCTGTAGGGTGCAACAAAACACAGCAGCAAATCCCCTCTCCAGGGAGCCCCTGGTCACACTCTCCCAGGAATCAGTTCTTGGAAAATTTTCTCTTGATCACTTTGGTTTCTCCCATCGCGTCCGCCTGCAGGACGTTCCTTCCTCTTGCACCCACCTGGCAGGCATTCCTTACCATCATGTTTGCACTGTGAAGACATGAAGCTTGGTGCATCTCTTGGAACACAGCAGTGTCTGCTGGGTCTTCCTGATAGCCCACGTAACCTTCTCCCAATGTCTTTGTGGCTAACTGATGCACAGAAGGCTTCCCAGAGTGCCCGGCAGGAGTCTGCAAAGTTCTTCGCAGCTTTGGGCACAGTTTGGCTGGATGCACACTAATGACGCGAAACCCCTTGATTCGGGAACTAGCTTGGGATCTTAAGAGCTAAAGAGCGGGAAAGTTATGACTTAACCCATTAAGAAGCACAGACTGTGGATAACAGGTGTCACAGACCTAGCCCCGGGCATCTCTCCTGGTACCTCAAGCCAGGGGGAGGGGGGCTTCTCGGAGTGCGCTTTCAAGTTCCTTTAGTGTCTATTTCAAGCTGCCCCCCGCCCCCCACACCACCAGACACCACAAGGCTGCTGCTCCTCTTGCAGTAAGTAGGAAGGCCTAGGGCGAGATGCGCTGAGCTTCCATGCTGTGCACGATGTGTGTGAGACTCTGGCCCCGGTGCACCATCGAAAGCACTTTATACCTCTGGACTGAGAAACCGAACAACTGTTGCTTCTCTGTACTACAGAGCTGACTAAATCAGCCCAAAGGCTCACGGGTTTCGCTTATACCAGGCACACTTCCTAGGAAGACAGAGCTGTTCCGTAGTGAGGCTGTCTTACAGTAAAATTACAATGCAACCCACACAGGCAATTTCAAATTTTCTAGCAGCTAGGCTAAAACAATGTGGAGCTAGTTTTAATAATCTATTTTATTTAGCTGGTGATATGCAAACCAAAATTATGCTAATGAGGGGTTCAGGAGATGGCTCATTCAGTTAAGTGCTTGCTGCACAAGCGTGAGACACTGAAACCAACCCCCCGCATCCCTGTGGAAAAGTCAGGCACAGAAATGTAACCCCAGAGTTGGGGACACAGAGACTGAAGGGTCACCCACCCAGGGCAGCCCGGCCAGCATGCTGTAGGTTCAGCGAGAGATCCTGCCTCAAAGACCAGGGAGAGTATTTGAGGAAGTTATCCAAGGTCAACTTCTAGACCCCACTTTCACACCTGTGCAAACACAGGCACACATACTGATGTTAACGAGCTACCTTAAAACTACCCCATTGTCCCATAAAGTCTTCTGCTACATTCCCAACCCATCAGACTTGAACTAACCACATCTCAAGTGCACACTGGCCACAAGCAGTCATGGTGTGATGGTACCAGACCCATGGCGCTGTAATCTTTCTCCTGTCCCCATCCCTCCCGTGGGTCCTTTCTAATAACACCGCATTTCCTTCAGGGAGGATGCTGCAGACGGGAGCAGACAGCAGGGCCCGGGATCATTACAGGCAGAAGGATGCACACCTGAAAGGAAGGCCTGACCCACCAAGGCCCTTTGGTGCCCTGCTAGGGAGTTTAGACTTGATCCTGGGCTACAGCCACTGTGCTGGGGGATTTTAAGTGAAGAGTCGCGATTCAATGGGCCTTTTACAGAAGCCGTGTTGTGAGGAAGAGATTGGAATTGAGCCAGACAGAAGGCAGAGAGACTCGAATAAACCTCGAGAGAAAGACTGAGGGCCTGACCCAATGCAGCCACGAAGGTCACCGTGGAGAGGGGGAAGGGCAGACTCTGGCCAGTTTGAAAAGATGACCACCTGGCTTCCACCAGGGCTTAGTGGTTGTGAAAACATAGGCGTTGGGGAAGAGAGGTTTCCTACATTTGCTGAAGTGGTTTCGCTAATTAAGGCAGAAAGCACAGAGGCCTACAAGGGTTTAGAGCTGGGTCCTGCTGTAGACTCACTCACTTAGTTGACAGCACCAGAGATAACATTAGAAAAGGTACCTCTGACCGGACACACAGGTTGGCACACAGAGGGCGGGCAGAAGCAAAACACATGAGCCACTGCAGACCAAATGCAAAACGTAAGCAGAGGCCGCACCCCAAGTGTGCTGAGCTTTGAGGAGAGGAGGGGGTCGCACCCCAGGGGAAATGAGGCTTGAGGAGAGGAGGGGGGTCGCACCCCAGGGGAAATGAGGCTTGAGGAGAGGAGAGGGGTCGTAGCAGATTTACATATAAAGACATATATATCTTTTCTCTGCATATCATACATAAAACAGATGGAAGACAGGAAGAATTCACTGGTGTTTTGTTTTCTTCTGTGGCACGCTGATGCTGTGGGTTTAAGACACTGTAAATCCTTCACACACCCGTAGACACTCCCGTAGACACTGTGGGATCCTGTTGATCGTCCGAGAACCATAGTTACAGGGTGTTCACTGTCGTCTTCCGGACTAGCCAGTGTCTGGCTGAACTGATATAAGTGTCCTCCACTCCCAGGGGGATGTGAGAAGAAGCAGGAGATGGGGTCAGATCACTCAGAGCCTGACACTGAGCGACCTTTCAGCCAGTCAAATCCTGGACCTTCCCCGAGCTTCAGCAGCTTAGAAGGGGCATACAGACACCACCTTGCCCGTCCATGGCGAGGCCGGAACGAGTGGACTTGTTCATCATAGCTGTGATAAGTTATTCAGCTAATTCTGGATCTCTGGGAACTGGGTGCCTCTGACGATGAGTGAGTGCCCGGCCATGGAGAGCTCTTTCTCCCTACACAGCCAACCTCAGGGATGGCAAGGGACCTCACATTTTCTACTAGGCCGTATGTCTTTGTAATCTTTCTCCATCACAAGGCATATCTGGTTCCTGCGTTCACATGGCCTGGCTTTGATGCGTACTTTATAAAGTAACTATCAAATTTTCTAGACTTCCGTTTCGTTTCTCAGTAAAATGGGGTTCATACACGCTTCTGGCATATCTGAGGAGAAAGGGGCGTGACATGTATAACTAAAATTTATAGACATTTCCTTAAAATGTCTATTTGCACACGTGCCCAGTGATGGATCTTTTACCACCTCATAGAATGGAATCCATAACATAGAACTCCCCTTACGATCTCAAGTGTGAGATTGGTACCCAGGGCTCCTGGCTCTAGGGTCCATGAGAGTAGCTGTATAGTCGGTTGAGGGCTCTGTATTAATGTCCACTCATTCCCAGAGTTCCAGCAGACACCTGGGTAGTGTCCCATACTGGTTGCTTGGGACAACAGTATGAAGGATTCTCTGTACTTAGTACTCCTGGGCACGTGGAAGCTTCGGCGACATACATCCTGCAGGGGGCCCTTCTGAGCATTCTATGTGAGTTGGGCAAACAAAACCAGGCCCACACTGGGTCATACAGCTCACAGGGTTTATCCTGTGCTTTATCTTACGGTCAGTTCAGCACTTGGGCCTCACACATGAATGATCACGGGACACATCTAGATACACTGTAGGCTCCGTGATTGAACATTTCAGAACTCTGGTGTGAGAAGACTTTAAAAAAAAAAAAATCCTGGAAACCAAGCTTCCATTCCACATGAACACTTTCCCTCCCCGTTAGGCTCCCAACACCGAGACTGAAATCGTAACAAATTTGCTACTGAAATCGTAACAAATTACTTTAATAATCAGTCCCCACCAGCAGAAGGAAATGTTCCCCTTCTGAGCTCCCGTAGACTCCATCTCCCGCTAGGGCGAGCAACCTCTTCAGAGAAAAGATGCTTTCTATGAAATAGATCTCAAAAACAAGGGTAAGGAGCTGGCCTCCCACACAACACATCTTTGACCTGTGGGTCACAACCCTCTCCACGAATGGCCTTTGCACAAGGGTCACCTCAAACCACAGGAAAACACAGATGTTTACATTATGATTCGTCACAAAACCGAAATCACAGTTACGGAGCTGCAGCAAAAATAAACTTATTGTTGAGGTCGCTACAACATGAGGACCGGATTTAAAGGGTTGCAGCATCAGGAGGCTGAGAACCACCGCTTTAGCAGATGGGAAAAGCTCTTCCCTGCCTCGGCTTTCACTCTCTGATGAATCCCCGGATGATTTTTGTCCCCCAGTTTACAGAGTTGCTTTTAAATGAGAAGGCTGGACACTCCTGTTATATAGTCTGGGGTCTTAACGCCAATTATCAGACCCTTTACCTAAGTGATAACTTCAGCCTGACTATTTTACATATAAAGTACTGGCATCGAGCCTGATGCTTTTCATTCTTGCTCACTCTGAGACTCATCATCCCATCTTAAAATAACTGCAGCCTCCTCGATTCCAAGTCACAACCGCCAGACTCGGTCGGTCGTTACCTCAACTCGGGAGAATGCCCCCGCCTCAGAATCCCCACAGCTGATGAAGGGAGAGACTGATTAGAGCCACCCAAGAACGCTGAGAAAGGCCCCCTGGCAGATGCCTCTGTCCAACATCTGTCCCTTTCATCCAACATCAACACCAATTTCTGTGTGAACACCCGTTTATTGAGGTCATGACCAAAAACCAGGCTGCGAGTCAGACCCTCAACATAAACCAGCGAGCAAGGCTGAGATGCTCTCAGAGCCCATCCTTGAAGAACGGACCCTTCTAGCTTAGTATTTCTGCGGGTGCATTTATCAGACACTAGATAGGACTACCGGTTTGCAGTCGTTGCACACTGAAGGTAGATTGATGCCTTCAAGAAGCTCACAAAGCCCCTGGGAAAGCAAGAAGCAACAGTGTAGGAGAAATCTAAGCAAGGGTCTAAATGGAAGGAGGATGCAGACAGAGGGGCAAAAGAAGCGATCAACAAAGGCAGCATGACCAGGGTTTGGCTTTGAAGATGGGTTGGGTTGGGTTGGGTTGGGTTGGGTTGAGTTGGGTTGGGTTGGGTTGAGTTGGGTTGGGTTGGGTTGAGTTGGGTTGGGGTGGGTTGGGTTGGGTTGGGTTGGGTTGGAGAAAAGCAAACAATGCATTCGAAAGAGCAGGGCACGGAGAAAGGGGATGAAATGAAAAGGCATGGCAGAAGGAGCCAAGCAAAGGAAAGAGGTCATGTTTGGAAAAAGCAGGAAATCAAACCGTTCGCTTAAATTTGAACAAGAGTATAAAACACATGAAAAACACGATGGGAGGTTGGACCTGATGCCAACCAAGAGCAGGAAGATTGGAAAGTGTCTGAACTCTAGGTCTTCCTTGGCTTACTTTGGTTCCCAGTCAACCCACAGAGAGCTAAAACTGAATCCCCTAACCTGCTGAACATCAGAGCCCACCCTAGTACACCTTAAACACACACAGGACACTGCTATTAGCTCATTGGTGGACAAAGAGCATCTGGCAGGGGCACTATTTTATAATCAAGTGTTTAACTTACACAACATAAGCCGGGCGATGGTGGCGCACGCCTTTAATCCCAGCACTCAGGAGGCAGAGGCAGGCGGATCTCTGTGAGTTCGAGACCAGCCTGGTCTACAGAGCTAGTTTCAGGACAGGCTCCAAAGCCACAGAGAAACCTTGTCTCGAAAAAAACAAAACAAAACAAAACAAAAAAAAGAAAAGAAAAGAAAAGAAAAAGAAAAAACAAAACAAAAAAAAAAGAAAAAGAAAAAAAGGAAAAAAAAACCTTACACAACATATTGGGTACCCACATCTAAAACCACTAGCAACATAAGAAGAGGCGATGATCTTTTGACTTTGCAAGAGAATGTGGCCACCTACAGTGTTCATGCTACAGAACCGTGCAAGCAAGTTAAAGAAAAAATATTGCAAACCAAAAAAATCTCATGTTTTAAGGAAGTTATAATTCTGTGTTGGCCCCCATTCGTGGCTCCACAGTACCACACGTGGTCTACTGGTCGCATGTTAGACACCTGTTAGAGCATCAGTTGTTTCTCCTCCTGACGTCATAGCGAACTGTAGCTCATGGCCATGACTCAACATGGTAAGAGAATATCACATTGTCCATCCCTACCCTGAGGCAAGGTCGAAAACTCAAAGTATGATTTCTGCTGAATACACGTCACATTTTCACTGCATAAGGCTGCAAAATCTTAAGTCAGACCATCATCATCTGGGGACCACGTTGCATTGAAATTGGCAGTGGCTCCTGATTGAGGAAGCCTGAGCTCACAGGTACCAGGCTTTCTGTGGGAAATGCTTGGGGAGGCGCTCTCAGGAGACGCCTGTTTGCTGGCAGAGGGGCTGGGGAAAGGCAAAGAGGTGAAGGCAGGGAGGGCAGTAAAAATTCCTGGCCCCAAGGGAGATGGAAGAAAGATAAGGCCATCAAGGGCAGTCTCTAGGAGAAATTGTCACCAGAAAAAGTTAACACTATCTGATGCCGTTCCCTAGTTAGAAAAACAGGTGGAAGGATTCTTAGCTCAGGTGATCCGGAGAAACCACAAAGTATTAAAAGAAAAAAAAAACACAAAAGGAACTTTTATCACCCAAGGTACAAGTTCAGTAGCAGCTGTAAGGAAAGGTCATCAGGTCTCTAGTCTGAGGATAGGACAACCACCGTAAAACAACTTTTAAGCAAGCAGATAAATCGGAAAGGATCCATCCCAACTACAGCAAAAGATCTGTTATGCTAGAAGGCTAGAGGCTACTATAGAAGTCTTTATTAGAAAATGAAAATGAACGTAGAAGCTATCCAATAATCCAGTATCATGGAAATGCTAGGTGCTATAGACACACACCTTCACAGATTGTTTTCCCTCTGCTGCGGTACTGAGGGAGTCCTAACCGTTACGACTACGCACCGAACAAACAAACCTCAGCAGAAAAATCGACACATATGGCCTCTTATCTATCAGTTTTTATAACTGCAAATTAGCCATTTTGATGTCTCAAGGAAATAACACCTTCATACAGTCGACTTCAAAAGAGGAAACAGGGAAACAAGGTTTGCTTTTCTCCTACAGTGTTTACCGTTTCTTTAACTGTATAATGAAAACCCCATTTTAATGAGCGATTCCACTTTGAAGGACACACAGCAGCGGTAGAATCAACTGATGAGATGAATCGCGTCCAACCATTCAGAGATCGACAAGCAATCACTGAAGTCTGACTGCATGGTGTATGCCCTTACACCCCGTGCCGTGCTATAGGAGCCACTCTCCTGTGCACACACCTCAGAAACACCGCAGATTAGATTGTCATCATCAAGGATGGTGACGGCACCACAGACGTCACCAGGGACGCAGGACTGCAGAACTGTGACCGAGCAGTACCTATCCCACATGTAAGATGGACTCTCGCGATATAGTAAGAAGGGGCGGTAGCAGCCTGAATCGCGCCCTAAGCAATCTCTACATTTCGCCTTATCTTCTACGTTTCCAGTTATCAAAACTGGAGCTAAAGCTTCTTCTCCTGACTTATGTCTTAAGATGTCGATTGTAGCTGTGTAAAAGTCCTCAGGACTGTCTTTGCGTTTCCGAAACAACCACGAACAAACGCCCACTGGTAACAATGGCGCCATCTTCTGCAGACTAAGAAACTGACTTCTGGTTTCAAGACAGGGTTTCTCTGTGGAACAGTCCTGGCTGTCCTGGAACTCGCTCTGTAGACCAGGCTGGCCTCGAACTCAGAGATCTGCCTGCCTCTGCCTCCCTAGTGCGCCACCACCACTCGGCCTTTTTTCCCTTTTCTTTTAAAGGACTAAAACCGATTTGTTTCTCTGTTTACTGCTGACATGGTTAGGTACCTTCTGGGGCTAGGAGATTCCTCTTTCCACAATGGCCCCTTGATATGTGTGAGCCACTGAACACTTCTGTGGGGTGCTCCCCACAACAAAATGAACACAAAAGAAACCCTGCTCGTTTTGCCTGCCTAAACCA
Organism: Microtus obscurus; assembly: GCA_963919715.1. Lineage (NCBI taxonomy): Eukaryota > Metazoa > Chordata > Mammalia > Rodentia > Cricetidae > Microtus > Microtus obscurus. The sequence continues at coordinate 1,708,140 of CAWTZC010000381.1, forward strand.
GCCCATTAACTAAACCGATTCCTGAGAAATGATTTACTATTTCAGAGATGAAAGAACAAAATTTGCCAATTAACACTCTCTCAGATACTCAGCGTCTCCCCCTTAATCTCTTAAATAATCTCTGCAGTCAAGTGATTGTATTTTTATGCAAATTATCTTTTGGAGCTAGTGTGTGTGTCTGTGTGTGTGTGTGTGTGTGTGTGTGTACGCGCGCAAAGCCATACGGAATCTGACATGTTTTGTGTTCTGTTGCTCCACACAAAAAGGGTTTAACCCAGCTTGAGTTTATTTCAAAACTCTAATTAGAGACTGAAGTAGTATTTGCCTTGTCCAAATAGAAAGTCATTCTTAAAGTTGATTTTTTTTTCTTGGTTAAAATAATAAAAAAGAAACAGCAAACACCAGATACAGATTTTTTTTTTTTTACAGCACTCCAGTTACTTTGATAAGATTGCCCCCCATCCACACACACAGCACATTGCTTTCTGGTTAAGTAACACAATGTCATAAGGCTCATAAAATATTTTATCCAGAAAGCAACTTTTTTTTTTTTTTAAAAAAGAGTACTTTCAAAATAATTGGTTTTACTACTTGAATAGTCTTTTCTATTTCTGACTTCCTGTCCTTTCTTTTCCCTGCCATATTGCACATCTGCGTATTCTCTGGAAAACAGAGTCTGAGTGGCAACGAAACGTTCCTCTAAAACAAAACAGAATGACGACATAAAGACCACACGACCTTACTCTTTCTCTGCAGAGTCTAAGATTTCCGTGTTTCTTTTTTTTTTTCTCCCTCCCCACGCCCTTAAAATCTGCGGGGTGGCAAGGGCGGCTGATACTTGAGTGTCTTAAATAAGCAAGTGAAATAATACACATCATGGTTTATGAAAGGGAAGCAAGGCTCTGTGCTGGAAGTTCAAGGGTCCTCGCCAGCCTCAAGCTACAGAGAGACTGCAGAGCACTCAAAGCAAAACGCTGTACAGAAAGGATCTTTAATTGAAAGTGTCGGGTCTCCACAACCTTGGCACCAGCTTAAAACCAGGACTGCTGGGAGCTGAAATCTCATCAAGTTCATAAACACCAACCCCGCTGCGCACTGGAAGCCTCCACTCGCCAGGATGGGGAGGAAAGAAAAGGATAGGAGGCTTCCCTTGCATCCCGGTCCAGGTAAAGGCTGGGTCCTTAGCCCCAGTGTCCGCAATAAACGCGAACCTCCCAGCCTTGAGCGAGAAGCTTGGCTGATCTTCCAGATACGCAAAAGTCAAGTTGTTTCCGCACCTCGGAAACGACCCTCGGTCGGGTCTGCCTGCGGGCTCCCGGGTTTATCCGCCCAGCGGCGGTGCGATGACACCGCTTCGTCCCGCGGCCCCGGCGCCCGCTCCCGCCGCCTGCCCCGCGCGCCCTCGCCGCGCGCACGCGGACGCTGAGGACCCGATCCCGCCGGCACCGTGGGGTGCGGGGTGCCGGGGACCTGCGGGCCCCGTTCCGGCCGGGCAGCTCGGCAGCGCGGAGCTGGAGCGCAGGGGGGCGCCCGCGTGGAGCTGCGCCGGCCGAGCCCACATTCGGCTGCCTGCCGCCCTCCCGCCCGCCCGCCCGGGAAAGGCAAGGACGGCGACCTCCGCGTCCGGTCCGCCGATCGCGGGCCACACCCAGAGCCCCGGGAGGCGGCCTCCGGGAGCCCGGGCTGCAGAGTGCACGGCCGATCGACCACCTCCACCCCGGCCGCGCAGGCCCCGCCGCGTCCCGCGTCCCGGGGACCCCGGCTTACCTCGGATGCTCTGTCCCGGGCCGGGGCGCGGCGCTGGTGGCCCCTGCAGCGCGAAGGGCGAGCAGCGGAGCGAGAGCCGCGGCAGGGCCGCTCGGCGGGGCCCTCTCGCTGGATTCCTTCACTGCCTCAACTCCGCGCCGCCAGCCCCACGCAGGGACACTCCCGCCCGCGCAGCCGCCCCCGCCTGGCGGCCGCCCGCCCCTCCGTGTCACTCACCAGGAGCACACACCCCGCCAGCGCCCCTCGCTCCGGCTTGCACACACGCCGCCGCCGATCACGCCTCCCTGGGTTTTGTATCCGCTCACACGCACGTTCTGACACAGATCCCGTCCCTCCACCCGCCCTCCCTAGCTCCTTTCCCACCCTACTTTCTAGAAGAATCCCCTATACAGCTTCCGCACTTCGCTGGGTTGCCCCGCACCAACCTCCACCCCTTTCCCTCCAAACCTCCACCTCCCATGAAACTGCCCACTATGATCCGACACTCGGGTCACTACCCGCCCGAGGAGCAAGAGAATCGGTTTTGTTTTTTTTTTTTTTTTCCTACCCAGGAAAATGAACTTTGCTGCCCCAGCACCCTCTGCAAAGGCGAGATGCTTCTCCCGGTAGAAGGTAGTAATGCTTTCTGGGGCTGAGCCAAGCTCAAAATGTAAACAAAGATAGCTTATTCGGAAATGCCGCGGAACATCAGGCCCCCATAGCAGCGCTGGAGCTCAACCCGACCTCTGAAACCCGACTAAGCCCAAGGGTTCTGGCCCCTCGCCTTCGCTGCGGGTCTCACGCGGGGTTCTAAGCGTGCATGGTCACCCACCGAGCTGCCCTGAGACGCCCGTGGCATCGGCCTGTGGTGTTTCTGCCTGGGAGCGCAGTAGTCGGGAGAGTTAAGGCGATCATTATTCATGATGGACGCACTTTATATCGTACACCTCTTCCAGAGGCAGCCGAGGGAAATGCAGGCTGCTCTCAGGTTTATTTTTGAAGGGTATAACTTCCTAGCCGTCTTTTCTCCAGCGGCTTCACGGATCTCGGAGCCTTTTTTTTTTTTTTTTTAACAAAGATCTGTGTAGTCAGTTACATCTCTAGAGCTCGTGTATTCCATGTGAGGAAGCCGTTATTTGAAATGAATTACACTGGCAGGTAGCATTGGGACCAACAATACATCATACTCCAGCTGACAATGCCCACCCTGGTTACAAGGAAGAGTTAAAGGGAAGGAACCCGTTTTGTTACCTGACTGGGAGTGTTCGTCTGCCTCACAAGGCTGGATTGCTGAGTCTAAAAATTAACTCGAGTGAGCGCTTTAGTATCTGATTTCATCCTTCAGATAATCTCATCGGGCAGGTGTGGGGTTTGTCCGCCTTTTTGCAAATAAAGAAAGGAGACAAAAAGGTTAATTAACTCGTCCAAGTTTTCTGCTAGTAAGCAGAGCAAGAGTTTGTACCTAGCCTGGGCCCCCGCCATGTTGTGTAGGGCAAAGCTAGCTTCTGCCCTGCATGTTCAAGGACAAACACCATTCTGTTGCTCATTGAATTCAGAGGAAAATTAATTGGTAACTTGGAACGATTCAACTCGGAGTGTGGCAAACATTTCATATCTTGTGAAGTAAGTCATTTAAGTTTTGAGCGAGGGTTCCCCGAGACTAGAATTCAAAAAGGAGTAATATGTTATTGCTTCCCTAAGGAGGGGCTTGAGAAATAACATTGAACTCTGTCTTCAGTGCTTCTTCTCCGGCTTCATAACCTTCCCGGGGACTCCAAATCCAACTTGCTTACTGAAGTCTGACAGAAAAACGCTTTCAAGACCAGAGGGATGAAAGGGTTCTCAGAAGCCAGACCTGGCCTTTTCATATTTGAGGGTGGCTTTCCAGTAAGTCATACCTATAATAAAAACCGCTGTGTGGGCCAAGCGCAGAGAAGTCGAAGAGTGGAACTGATGAAAAAAAAAACACAGCAAAGGTTACAGTTAGACCAACCCGGCATCAGCGGGGTGGAGGCCCAGCCCACGCAAGGACAAGGACGCGATAACCTTACGGAGACAATAGGATCTTTCAGGAGTTAGACTGGCCCAGCAAGAGAAATCAGACTTCTGAATGTTTTATAGTTTCAAGTCAAAGTTAGACCGTTGGTCGCTCAAGTTAATTTACCCTGGAAAAACAGACGGTATGTTTCTTGAACCAAAGGTTTAAGACGCTCACTGACGTGTAGGTAAAAACTTCTTCCATGTCAAATAACTAACAAGGCTGAATTTTGATGAGTCAAACATAAAAGATTACAAAAGCATATAAAATAGATCCCCCACTACCGCTACATGGAGATTTAAAATCCCAAAGAAACAGGAAGCGAAAGGGATAAGTCCGTGTTTTTGAGTCCATGTTGGAAAATTGAAAAAGTGCTTTGTTTGAAAATCATAACCAGAAGGCTATGTCAGTATGACACTCTGTTCAGGATTATTTTGTAAGATTATAATCCATGAATCTTATTTTTATTGTGTGTGTGCTTTTAACTAAATTTCAAAGAAATAAAAAACTTCTTTAGGACCACAGCAGAAAATGTCTTCATGCGGGCAAAGTGTGTTGGTCTCTATTTCCTAACGTCCCCGTGCAGATATTTTAATTGGCGGTCACTTCTTTCTTCCCCATCGCCTCCTCAGTCTCTACCCAATGTCCACTGCAAGCATCCAGGTCAATAAAGCTGACGATCACAGTACTGATTTTGGTAAAATGTCATATTCCCAGCTTTTCAGTCTCCGTTGGGCCGGACTCCCGAATCTTCAGGGTGCTTCTGTTCAGAGCAAAGCAACACCTTCAGGAAGGCCTGCTTCAGGCAATTATGTATCCATTTGAATCCATGTATCCATTTGAATGTCTGAGTGAGTCATGTCGACAGGGGTTGAGGTGGCTGCTAGGCTCCGGGGCAGCAGACATCATTTATCCTGATGTCCTGAGGTGAGCGGACCTCAGAGAGACCCTGGACTTTGTCGTGCAGGTGCTGTCACTGGGTAGAATCAGGTTATCTCCCCTAGGGAGGTGACGTATAACTGTTGGAAGATAGGCACTCTTCAAGACCACAGTGGAATTTCACCTCTTTGTTGGACGGGAGCACAGCCCAGCGACTTGCTCCAGCCAACGATGCGGATGGGAGAATTGGCGGTCACCTCCAGGCGAGCACGCCCGTGACCATGGTGACCATGTCGTCTTTTCCTCTCAGTGCTACAAACAGTGAGGTGCACAGAGGGGGCAACTCCTTCAGATGGGAGTCAAGGGCTTCACTGAGCACAGCCACATCTGTGATCCTGAGTGAGGATAAAGCTTGTTTTGAGTCGCTGGGGCTGGGGCTGTCTGCTTCTGCATTACAGTCTAGTCCACTTTGGTTAAAAAAATATATATGGAGGTAATGCAACCATTTTGGTAGTAGTGAGGATGTTCTAAAGGGAACTGCAGTGTTCTTCCCGTAGGGGATCAGATTACTGAAACAACAGTCTCTAGGAAATCAGAATTTCACTATATATATATGTATGAATACACACACACACACACACACACATATTAGAGCTTTCGTGTACTTGACTGTCTGGAATATGAACTATGAGCATGCTCATAAACTAATTCACAGTACTTACAAACACTAAAACTGCACACAGCCTCCACCAGCCCTTGGTCCGTGTAAGCCGTCTCTTCTATGGAGATGCCGTGCACAAAACACACTGACACTGATGTCCACTGTGGGGTTAGTATAAGAGACAGAGCATTTGGACCACACTTCAGCACCCACACAGGAGAATAGCTACGGAGCCGGGCCTGTCTACACAGTGGAATAATAAGCCCTTTAAAATGAAGGGGAGGGGTTTAGAGAAAGGACTCCGTGGTTAGGAACTCTTGTAGGAGCCCAGAGTCCAGCTCACAAATGCCTCTAACTCCAGTTCTAGAAGGTCTGATACCTCCGGCCACCTTGAGCACTCAACTGCATGCACATACAAATACAGACGGTCACAGATACATCAATAACAACCTATCTTTTAAAAGGGGAGACATGTGTGTGCTGGCATGGAAGACTCCAGTATGGTTTTAAGTCACAGAGCTCAGGGCATTCAGAATAATATGAGCTCTAGGAAGAAGGGACGGTAGATGCTGAAGGGCGCTTACATTGTGACTCCCTCCGTGAGAGGCTGAAATGTAAGGGACTCCTCCACGTTCATCTCTGTGCCCTCCTGGTTTTTCCCGTCAGACGTCATTCGTACATCATAATATTATTTTAGACATGAAAGGACGGACGTCAAGCAACTCTGAAAGAGGAACCCATTGTGAACCTTGGCCAAGTGGGGGCTGAGAGGCAGGCACGCGGAGAAGCAAACACTGGTGAGTCAGTCCCCTGACGTTCAGCTAGAGCAGATCAAACTACTACCTGGAAACCGGCTTCTGCTCAGAAGTGCTCCAGAGGAGACGAAGTTGGGTCAGTAAGAAGAAGCTGCTAAAGCCCATGAGCCCGGAAACAAACAAAACCAAATGCAAGACGGAACAACGATGCATCTCGGACACACACGTTTACCCATCCTCACTGCTTTTGACTTTTTTGGGCTAACCCCTCTTCTTGGAAGCGGGAGCACACACCTGTAATCAGGCTGGGCTTTGTTTTAAAAGGCACGTCACTAGACATTCCGAAAGGACCTGTCCAGGTCCACCCTGTCTTGGCTGTGCTCATAGGAAGACTGATGGCAAGAGGTATTAAAGTAATATGTGAACAGCCTGCCAACCACTCAAGACTCATGAAATCATTCTTTGATGAGTATTTAGCTTCCATCCACAAATTGTGCCTTTGTCACAAACCTGATAAACAGGGAGACAGAACACCTACTATGTCTGCTTACAACTTAAACAAGGTATCTCTGTGGTCTTTTAACATGAAGTGTCATTAAGTCCACGGCACTCTAAGAGTCTCTTCGGTGTTGCCTAGTCTTTATCTTATTAACAGTCCTGCTTGATGCTGTTCTTGGGGGTTGGTGTCAGTGGCCCTGGAGACTCAAGAGTCTACGAGAAGAGAACTCTTCTGATTCCTCAATGACTTGGCCCAAGAAGGAGCCTGAGGCGGTTGTGGGCGTGTCTCTGGTTGGTTGTGGATTCTGGGAGGTGACGTGTGTTTCTAGGACCATGCTAGTGCATTAGCTCGCTGTGGTTGTCATCACACAGGACCTAACACGGTGGACTAAGCAATCGAAACGTGCTGTCTCTATGAGCTGGAGGATGGGAGTCCCAAATCCAGGTGCCAGCAGATGGTTCCTGTCAAGGACTGTCGAGGGTCTGCTCTAGGTCTTTCTCCTTCATTGGAGATGACCAGCTTCTCCTTGTGTCCCTTCTCGTTGCCTTCCCACTATCTCTATGAGTCTCCAGGTTCATATGTCCCGTTGCATAGGATGCTAGCCATATTGGGTTAGAGACCAGCCTGGTGACTTCCTGGTAAAGATCTCATTCACACGGGGTCATATTCTAAAGAACTCAGGGTTAGGGCTGCATCAGATCTTCCTCTGAAGGAGTCGGTTCCATCTACAACAGTGCAGTGAATGATTGGTTGAAATGACATGAGAATCAGAAACTGGTTACTCAGGGCTCCTGCTCAGATCCCACCACCTCCGTAGCTTCACGGCCCCTCCGCTACGGTCCTGTTGATTCCCGTACCCTCCTCTCCTAGGTAACTGTACACACTATGAGGTGAGTGTGTTTTTTCAAGCATTTGTTCTCAGTGCCTGGCACCATGCCCAACCTGGACTGTGTGAGTGAATGACTGAATGAATGATTGATTAACATTGCTACATCTTCATCTACGAATCTACACCGCCATTTGTCTCCCTACTTATTCAATGCAGTCTGAAGGAATCTAAGCTCAGACTTATAAAAGAAAGCATCACCCCAAACTGAAAAATTTAAGACCCCCCTTTTTAAAATGCATTGTGATGTAGAAAGCAGCTTTGAGATAGGAAAAGGCGGGATAAGGAAATCCAAACCAAGGGGAAAGGACCCTGTACCGTTTCTTCCTTAAAGGAAGCACGTTCAGCCAAAGGATGCTGCGCCAGCTTCCACTAATAATGAGCATTAGGTTTAAAGTCTAATTGAAAAGTTACTGGGAGAGGAAAGGTAAGTGCTTCTACAGAGATTATTCTTTGGTTAATAGAAAGATTTGTGGGTAAAGTTTACTGGGTTTTTAAAACCTCGAGAGATAAGTCAGAGGGCAACTTCATCTGCGTATTCCTTGATACCTGGAGGCACTGATAAGCTTTGCCATCCCTGCTAAGACAGAACAAGAAGAGTTTATGCCCCAGCACGAGAGGGTTCAGTTGACCATGAAGGAAGACTTCCCTGCAGAATACTAAATATTAGGATGGCAGGGATTTAAATGCCAGCTGTGAGTTTACGTCTTTCTGTCATTTAAATGAAACCTGAGCCAACCTTTTCTCTCGCTACTCATAAGAACATGGAAGAGTGATGCCATTCGCTGAAGATCAGTATCCTTCCTGACAAAATGGCCTGCTGTCGCTGGCTGCTTGAGATCCTCGCGGGAGAATGAGCATGAAACACGTGGTACAATGTGAAGCGCCTGGCACAGCGTGAGTGCTGGAGAAACACTATACAGTGAGTGTGGTGAGGGATTGGCTGCAGAAACAGATCAGGGGATGAAGGGCTTGCTGTGCGAGCGTGGGGACCCGAGTTCGGATCTCTAGCGCTCATATGAAATCTGGGCATGGTGATACGCATCCACAATCCCAACACTACACAATGGAGGGCGGAGACAAGAGGATCTAGCTGCTCATCAGCCAGCCTGTGTGCTCCAGGTTCAGGCAAAGACTATGCCTAAAAAAACAAAAACCAACCAAACAAACAAACAAAAAACAAGCCAAAAAATTACCACCACCACTACCGCAACAACAACAAGAACATGGTGGATAGCTCTGAGGATTGACACTTAAGGTTGTTCTCTGCGTGTGAACCTACACACACTCACACACACAAGCATGTACATACACACACATGCATGGGTGCACACACATATGCACACACACATTCACATATATGCATGCACACACACTCACACACGTGCACACACATGCACATACACGCATGCACACACACACACAAACACACACATACATGCATACACATACAGAGGGGGGGAACATGAATGGATGTCTGCCAGTCTGAAGAGCTTTTTACCATGCATAAGCCCCCATCCTAAAACTGAAGGGTGTAGCATCTCATTGGGGTCCCCTAGGCATCGTGTGAAGTAGGTGTTTTATTTCCATCGTTACAGATGAGAAACAGTAAGGACCGGAGGGCTTAAGCAACTCGCCCCAAGTCACGAGCTAGTTCTGCAAAGCTAGTGTCTGCATTCTACAGAGCTCTCATGTGAGCCCAGCAGCCTCCACGGCACATGCTGCCCGTCCACCCTTGACACACCACCCCTCTCGATGCCTGCTCAAAGCGGTATTCACTTAAAAAGTATTATCACTCCTTTAAAAAGTCTGTTTTTCCCACATTAGCATCGCCCATCCTTTTAAAAACTGTGGTTCCTTCCGTGTTTGAATAATTTTATATATTAGATGCTTCAACGGTAAGCAATAAATTTAGCTGTTATTGTTATTAATCAGAGACACGGGTCACCCAGATCCAGATCAATATGAGGTAACAGCCTGATTTTGCTGAGTTACTTGCTGTAACTCCTGCCGAGGACACAGCCACTCGGTGTTGTGGTTGGCTTGTGCAGTTTTATTGTTGCGGGGCTTGCTCCAGCCTCTCTGAAATGCCTGTAAGAGTTAATTGGCCCTTTCCCTCTAGATAGTAACATTTCAGAAGTTAATATGCTGCAATGAATCATCTCTGATACTGATTGGTGGACTCACCCCTACTGCGGCATCACTGTTACGGAGGCAGGTTTTCCCCTACAAAGGAGACCTCCTTCTGAATTTTACACGTCCCAAAGACAGACAGACGGACAGCATTAGTAGCTGTCGGCAATTCTAGGAAGGTCCTTTCAGGACCCAGAATGTATTTTCAAAATACATACTCCATTGTCAAACATTACAAGGGGATGCTTGAATACAGAAGCCAACATTCTAAGTCAAGGGGTGGAGCGGAGGACGGACGGGTGATTGAGGCAAAATGGACTGAGAAGCTGAACTCTGGGGCGAGGAATGACCTCTGTGTGTTCCCATTCTGAGGGCAATCAGTAAGAGATGGTGTGTGGTGAGCTACCGTTCAGGGAAACCGAAAGCCCTGATTAGGAAAGCTTGTCGGTCGATTTCCATGTTGTCAATAACCCTCCCGCAGCCAATTTTAAACGCCAACAGCTCGGCAAATTATACTTTTGCATTAATTTTTATTTTTAACCGGTCTCCCCTCATCGCCACCACTCTCCCTCGCCAGCGTCTCCTGCTCCAGCAGTAACTCTGGGAACTGTTTATCAATAGTCTCAGAATCCGCTCAGGCATGGCTGTAATGAGAAGGGGAGCATAACTGGCCAGCTAGGGGGAAGTCGAGGAAAGATAATTTCCAAGATTAAATCGAAGCAGAAGACTTGTGGCTGAAAATGACAGGGCTCCAAGGAGGCCATGAAGATGTTTCTGGACACAGCCCAGTCACGGACAAGCAGGAAAGAAAATCTCAGACCCGGGGACGGATCCTGGAACCGTTGATTGATTGGACTAAGGATGAGAAGGGACGGAGCTGTAACGGCCGTGTCAGGTAAGCAGAGTAGAGGCTAGCCTGCCGCAGATCAGCTGTACTTCTGCCTGTGATGCCTGTCGCTGCCTTTTTCTTCCATTTGCTTCTTCTGCAATGTGCCCCCAGGAGATTACACATGGCTTTGACAGCCCTGGAAGGTCCTGCTTACCGGGTCGTCATAGACAAGTAGTTCCTACCTGGTGCTCAAGGCCTTGGAAGGCCAATAAGGAGTAAGCAAACAGTTTAAACACACAGGGATAGTGTAACTGCATATTCTAGAAGTAGACAGCTTGGGGAGACCTAGGAGGGCAGTCAACAGGAAGACAGATGAGCAGAAATCCACTAGCAGACATAAGGGCCAAGGGGTAAAGCGGACCCGAGGACAGGAAAGAGGCGGGTGAGGAGCAATGATGTTAGTGGAGAGCATCCATCCATGCACTGCGGATATGGATACCTGCATACTTCGGAGCATCTGCTTCTGCTATGCCATTCTCCACGGTCTTCAATATCTTCGGGAACTTATGCAGTTCAATAAAAGCTCACCTAGCATCTGCCTTCAGGTGCAGAACACTAACCCATTTGCTCCCTCAGTGTTCCTGCCCCCTCCCCCCGACGGAAGGTAGAGGAAGCAGTCGACACTGAGGCAGGTTTTTGGTTGCTTGTTAACCGACTGAGTCAAACTTCAGCTAACTACTTCAAGATCATCTCAAATGTGAGGGGCGGGGCTGACTTCTCCTTTGATCCTTCCGACTTAGCGGAAGGATATGATGACGCACTCAAGGTCGCAAAGCGCACGTCCTGTTCCGGCGTCCCCGGATCTATTAGGCACTATCAGGACATTCCCGCAAGATTAAAAGAAAACAAAAGGAAGGAAAGAATGAAAGAAAGAGATGGATAGACAGCTGATGTTTATCAACTAACTGCATGTTAGAGCTGTGTTGTCAATTCAACCCTTCCTATTGCGAGGGCGATCCATTACCCGGCTGCAGCCGACTCGTTCTCTCGTGTTCGAAGTGTGGTTCAGCCAGTTCGTTTCAATTCCAAGCAAGCATTTGTTCCTCACGATCTCTCACAAGCATCAACGACATATCAATCCCTGCCTGGCCCGCCCTCCCTCCCTACAGGAGAAAATCAATTGTTGAAAAACACGGTGTTCTTAGCAGCTGGCCTTAGCCACTCAGGAGCCTTCTGGTGCATGAGGGTGGGGTGCGTGCGGAGCCCGGGTGGGTTCTGGTTTCTGGAATCCTTAGGCTCATAACGGGCAGTATGATGAGGGAGCTGAAGGGGCCAGGAGGCTAATAAGCATTGGCGAGAACCTGACCATGCATTTATAGGGTAGAATGGCCCTGTCGGAAGTTCCTGTGCAGTCACACAATAAAAATAATAAAAGATAGCACGCCTTTAATCCCAGCACTCGGGAGGCAGAGGCAGGTGGATCTCTGTGAGTTCAAGGCCAGCCTGGTCTACAGAGTTAGTTCCAGGACAGGCACCAAAGCTACACAGAGAAACCCTGTCTCAAAAAGCAAAATAAACAAACAAAATAATAAAAGATAATTTTTGACAAACACATCGTGGGACTATAAATGCCACGTGATGGACACATGTCCCCATAGCTCATCCAGTTATTACAACTGGATCTTGCCTCTGGCTTCACATTGGGTTCAATCAAGAAGGCTACCTGCCTAGTGAGAAATGAGGAGATATTAGTCTGTTTGCTGTCCTGGCTCCCTTCCTACAGGGTGGCCTTAGGTTGGCTGTGTCCCCTAACTAAAAGGCCATTGCTCTGCATTCTGGTGACCACAGAACCTCTGGATTTTCTCCTTCTGGGTTCTGATTCTTCTTACCCTCTGCAGTTACCAGCTTTGGTCTTAATCTCTTTCAGTGCCTTTGTGGACTTACCACACCCTTAGAAATAGACTTATTCTCGTATTCATTATTGTCTCCAAATCAAACATTGCTTTTTATGTCTGATCTAAGACAAAAATGCTGTCTATCCATAGCCATGAAGCTATTCTTCTAGGTTCCCATTTTAAAAACACGATTTCAGCCCATATGTTTAAGCCTGCCTTGGGCAGATTAATTGTCATCTACCGTATGAACAAAGGTACAAAGGTCTCCTTGATTTAGGTGACTACGTATTATTCAAATGTCCTCTCTTGAAAAGACTCTTTTCGCTTTTGAATTGCTTTTATTCTTGTGGCGACTGAATTTGTTCTTTGTTAATTTCGTACGTGTATCTAACACACACCGAGTGCAGTCATCACCCTCTGTCTCTTAACCTCCTCCCACTTCAGCCAACCTGCTCTCTTCCCTTCAAACCTCCTTGCTACATTCCTGTGTGTTGTGTGGCCCTCTGAGTTTAACCAGGGCTGTCTATGTGACCCTAGGTTTGGAGCTGTGCACTGGAGCCTGTGGGCTCAGCCGTGGGTGTATAGCTGATGACAATAATACACCCCCACCCACCCAAAGACTCCATCAACAGCCAACAACCCACACTTCACCCTGAGTGAAGGGTAAGGTCCCAGGAGCTCCCCTCTCATCCAGAACTACTCATGTGGCCAGTCTCTTGCAGGCTGAGGGCAAGTAACCATGGCTACTGTCAATTCACGGTTGCAATGGTCACACCATTCCTAGAGGATGACAGTTTGCAGTCTCTCCCTGTGTCATGGTTCTAATGTCTTGTTTCTAAATGTCCCAATGTCTTGTTTAGGGCCGGCCCCTCAACTGCCACTTCTTCTTCACGTCTTTATTGATACAGTTGGATGTAGCTATAGCATTTCAACATTGGTATGTTTCTCTGTTTGTTTCTTCCTGAATATATCCCAAAATTTCATTTGGTCTATCTATTGATTAAACATTTTTTTTTAAATAGCTCTAGGAAGCTTATTATTTATCCTTTACCTTTGGGGATTATTATTGACCAGTTATGTATATGCAGAAACGCTGAGATCAAATTTCACTTAGCCCCTTTCCTCTAACCAAAGCTTGCCAAGCTCCCTGAAGCCCCGCGTAAGTCTAACCTGCACTTCTAAAGGCTGAAGAAAGCGCGAGTTTAAAGTTACTTCCTCTCTACCATCTCCAGCGTTTTCGTTCTTTTTCCAGGGTTACAGATTTTATGCAGCATTCAGTGTCCTCCAGGATGAAGAATATTCTTTGTATTTCTTGCAGTGTATGACTTCTGATAACGAATCCCTTTAACTAGGCTTGTTTACTTCCAATCTGATTTCCAATGTCTTTATTTCCTCTTCAGGCTTGAAGGATACTTTCTCTCGATGTAATATGCAGGTACAGATACTTTGCACTTTAAGGATGTCTCTGTAAAGTCTTCTGGCTCACCTTGAGCTCCTGACCCCGCTGCTTTCATCTCCCGAGTGCTAGGATTGTGCCACCATGCTTGGCTGGTAAGATGCTGGAGATGGAACCCCAGTCCTTCCTGCCCATTAGGAAGGTGCTCAACCTGTTGAGCTACATCCAGGCCTTCCCGCTCTCCCCACTCCTTTTTGGGGACCCCAAGTATTCATGTCAGAAGTTTTGGTAACATTGTCTCCCTGCTCCCCTCCTTTCTGTACTTCTTTTCTCTCTTCCTCTTCATTTCAGAAGTCTGTTCTTTAGGCTGGATAACGTCTATTGGTCTGTCTTCAGATTCTTTTATTTTCCCTGTCATTTCCTTTTACCCTCTATCCAGTTATTTTTTTTTAATTTCAAACACTTTCTTTTCAGTTCTAGACACCCCCTTAGATTCTTCTATGCGTTCCTTCTACCAACCGTCTGTCTTTTCATCCATCTTAAACATATTTTTCTCCATTCCATTCATCAGGTTTTAATAGCTGTTTTAAAATTCACGCCTGCTAATTCTGATATCTGAATCATTTTTAAGGTTGGTCTATACATTGCTGTTTCTTTTTATAATTGGTAACCATGTTCTAACTTTAATATGCAGGGTATTTTGATTTGTATCGTAGACACCAGTTTATTATATGATCAAGACTGAGTGTAATTCCCCTACAGGCTGTTGATTTGTCTCTGTTTGGTTTTGACCGGTTACTTAACTTGCTTAGACTCAAACCTCAAACTGATTTTATTCAAATTCAGATTTTGGCTGAGTTCCCCAGCTTTCCACTTCAGGGTGCAGGCAGACACCGTCAGGTGTCAGAGTTCAAGCTCTCCACGAGCTTTGTGGGGTCAGCCTCTCGTCTTCTGGCATCTGGATTTCCCATGCTGTGCCTTCTAGTCCGTTGAGGAAGAATAACAGTGGGCTTTCTGTTGTCGGTGCAGCAGCTGCTGGGCACGGTGCCAACTGCAGCAAGAGTAACGCCATTTAAAAGTGAGAATCTCCCCCATGCCATCTCGACGTCTCAGATTCGTTCTCGTTTCTTCTCTGTGCATGCCTTCGCGTTGTTGAGTTATTATCTTTCTCCTAGAGTTGATAGCTCTTATCGGTGGTCTGACAGGCGCTTGTTCATCCATCTCTGGGAGCAGAAGTGAGGGAGCCACAAATTCTCAGTGTATTCTTTCACGGGACCTGGATTCCTGCTACAATAACACCATGAGATTCACCTACCTAGAAATGTAGTTCCTGGATCTATTGTTTGAAAATTTTTCTCTTAGCCTGCCTGAGTTTTCTGCCAGTGTCTGCTGGGCCATCTTGTCTGTGTACTTCCCAGGTCATGGCTTTGTGGGCACCCAATTTGGCTTTCAGATGAAGCTACTCAGTACCATTTATTTGTGAATTATCTCAAGGAGCGTGACTTCAATTAGTTTCCCAAGATCGTGGGTCTCTTTAACATCTTTCGGTCCATTTTTCTGTGTTATATTCTCATTCCTATAATCAGCTAGACTCAGTGCCTCATCTCTTACTGGGTAGATTAAGTGTGATTTCCAATATCTCCTAATCATTCTAGCTTGACTTCAAAGATTACGTTTCTCCCAACAAAATGTCTCTCTTCCTCCAGCTTTAACCGTCCTGTGCCGTCTTCCCCTGGCGTCCCTGCTGCTCCTGTTCTGCAAGTCAAAACATATTTTAATATCACTTTTTATTTTCTTAAAAGAAATACATGCGTGGAAAACAATCAAACAGTCTTACAAAGTCTTAATGAATGGCTATTGTTCTCTGCCCATCGGTTTCTCCAGCCCTATTCCGAATCCCTTCCTTGGAGGGAGTCCCTTTGTTTCAAAGCTTCTGTCATCGTCTTCCCTGTTGCTCAATCACAGACAAAGACTCTTACAGGTTATTGATTATTACTACCTATTGGTTATTTTACTACTGTCACCATTCGGGTATCCTGAGAACAGAACTCGAGTCAAAGAAATTAGCAAACTAGCTAATTTAGGAGGGGAACCTTAGGTATTCAGATAGGCCAGTGGGGAGCTTATTTAGGAGGGGACCCTTAGGTGCCTAGGTAGGGCAGTGGGGAGCTTATTTAAGAGGGGACCCTTAGGTGTTCAGATAGGGCAGTGGGGACATGAGACAGGACAGGAAGAAGACTTAATCAAGGGCACAGCTTCAAGCATCGCCACTGTGGACAGCTGGGGCACAGTCCTATAGACAAACTTTGGGAGACAGCACAGAACCCACCTGGTGACTATCGCTGAAGGGGCAGGGGGAGTTATCCTTCAACTCGTATCACTGAAGGGTCCCTGCCAGAACTTCCTGCTTAGTACTCTCAGCTGCCTGTGAGTTGTGTAGATTCCACCAACTTGAGCAACCTAGCACGCGGAGTTTCAGGTGCTTCTGCTAAAAGATCGCTGAGTAAGCGTATGCCAAGGTGGTGTTGGGGGGACTTCCCCCCTATAGTCTGCCATGCTTCTGATGCATTCAGTTAATAGGGAGATATGGGGGGAGAAGGGACAGGAACAGCAGAGGAAAATGGCTTGGGGGTCACAGCTTAGCTTTCTTCCTGTGTGATTGTCTCAGGCTGTGCTGCAGCCTGGAGATCCAGGTCCACTCCGGGAGACCTCACCTCATGATTAGTTCTTGCTGTCTCTGGTATTCTCTTACTACCCTGGGTTGTCAATCAGCTCTGTCCTGGTGCTGCCCTTCCCTGTTCTATGACCCCATCTTGGTAAACAACCCCTTTGTAAATACAATGTCTTTAAATTGTCCTGCTTGAATGCTCTCTGTTTCTCCTTGAATCCTGAAGGGAGAGCATGGCTGGAAATAGCCCCAAGTGGTTATGGGTAAGTGAGCCATTTAATCATCTTTCGACTATGCGATTCTCTTCTGTGGGAGACAAAGTCCTAGAAGGTGGAGAAGCAAGACAATCTCCATTCCAGGACTAACTTCATCAGCAACAAAGAAGAGGTGGGTGAAGACGGTCTGGTTCCCTTTCCTAAATCAACCGTCTGAATGTGTCGCCCCCTTCTATAGTGCAGATGAAGACAGATATATATCCTCTTCCTGTGGCTTTCAATCGGGGTGGGTTTTCCTACTCTGTCGGCCACAGAAGGGATGGTGGGAGGAGGAGGGGATGTTCTCCGCTGCTCCACGGATCTGAGCTTACTAAACCTGCTCATTCGATGCAGCCACACACACCGAGCTCCGGGCTGGTGCCAGGCGGCATGACCTGAGGACCAAATGAAGTGGGACTGGAAGTGGCTGCCTGGGAGCAGCGGGAATCTATCAAGAAAGTCTGTTTCTTACAGCATGTGGCTGTTAGGAGAATAATAAGGCTATTCCCACCACACAAATGAACACTCGCAATCTATATTCTTATGCTGGCCTGTGTCTTTTCTTTCTTTCGCTTGGGTGTCTTCAAAAATCACCAGCCTGTAACCGTGAGAAGGGTTACATTGTCAAGAATATTTAACAAGGTTTATTATGTTTATTGATGTTCTTTACCTGCATTGCTCACAGATTGTACTGGACTCTATGAGACCAGGGCTCTATAGTTGGGTCCCGTGGTGCCTTGGGCCCAACCCTGCCTCTGCAGGAAAGGCTGTTGTCCAGTGGCTTAGAGGGTGGTAATTTGAACATAATGGGCCCCCATAATCTCATTTGGAGTGGTGCTATTAGGAGGTGTGGCTTTGTTGGAGTGGGTGTGGCCTTGTTGGAGGAAGTGCATCACTGTGGGTGTGGCATTGAGGTTTCTTGTGCACAAGGTACCGCCCAGTGTCTCAGTCGACTTCCTGTTGCCTGCAAAATGTAGGACTCTCAGCTACTCTGGCAGCAAGTCAGCCTGCATGACTTCATGTTCCTCGCCATGATGATAATGGACTAAACTCTGACACTGTGAACGAGCCAACCCAATGCAATGGTTTCTTCTAAGAGCTGCCATGGTTATGGTGTCTCTTCACAGCGATGGAAAACCCTAACCGTGTCAGAGGCTTTGTTACAGCCTCTGAGGCTCCTGCTTCCACCGACAGCGTCTTTTGATGCCGTCAAAGGGCTGAGCCATCAAAGTCAATGAGAGTTTTGCACAGAGTAAGTTGAATTGTCTCCCAAACTTTAGGATGGCCTTGGCCCCTTGAGTTTCAGTCCTATAAGGTCAACTAGACTAACTGAAAGGCAAGTCCCCCCCAAAGCTCTGGATTCTAAAGCTAATCTCTGATTTTTTTTTCTCCTTCTGTAAATTTTCTGACCCCACGTTTGCCTTCCTAGACAAGCTATGAGAAGATTCGTGGGCCTGGGAAAGCTGAAAACGTCACAGCCTACAACTTCAGTTGGAAAAGTCCACGCGAGCAGTTCTCGACAGAGCTGCTCTGCAAAGCCACGCCAAGCAGCCCTGCGAGAGGTCATTATTACCGACTTACTGGCCATTTCCCTGCGGGTCTAGCCGTCAGTGATTTGACTAGGCTCAACATTAAATAAAACCAGAAACCCACAATGCTGGCTCAAAGAGCAGGCTAGGGATTGGTAGCAGCAACATTTCCTCAAATTTTGTTCGAATGTGAATTCTAGGGTACACCCAAGACAGAGTCAGGATTTTTGGAGTTCAGCTTGGGGGGGGGGTCTGCGGTTTAGAAAACCCTGTGTGTGAATCTTCAGAGAGGTTCAAGCTTTAGAAACCTAAGCCTAGCGTCTATACAATCTCTTAAATTTGGTTAGACTACCAGAGGCTGAGTGTGGGTGAGCTGTAACAAAGCGAATCACCGTGAATGGCTGCAGCTAATGGGTCTAAAACATCCACAAATAGAAACGCCTAGTCTGGTCCACCTGCAGCAGGAGTGGCACCTGGAAGACAGGTCGATATGGGTGGAGAACTCACAGGGCTATTGTGCGAGCCAAGCAAGAATGGGAGGCAATGCTTCTTTGTTCTTGCTTGTTAATAATAATTGTTAATGCAGCTCCTTTAAATGCTAGGGTCCCATTCATTAACATTTCACTTCAGGAGACTAAAGCAACACACCCAATGTCTCAAGATGCTTTCGTTCGAGGCTTTTTATTTATACATAACTGTATTGTCTTTTATTCGGCGACTTCTGCACATGGATCTGGAATGCTCCTTTTTTCCTTCCTTCCTTCCTTCCTTCCTTCCTTCCTTCCTTCCTTCCTTCCTTCCTTCCTTCTCCTCCCCTTCCTCCCTTCTTTTTGCAGAGATTTAAGAAATATCTTTTATCTTATACTACTCATCATCAAGCAGGATAAAGAATCTTTGACTCTCCCGGGGTTTCTGTGTTAATACGCATGGACAATTTCAGCACATTTTAGAGGAACAAATGGGTCTTTTACAAAGTACTATTATTTTTCTAAATTGCTACTCTTTTTCCTATAGATTCATTAACAATTCAAAACTTCAATTAGAAGTAACCTAAAACTGTCTTACTTTATAGCGGCGAAGTCTATTAAATATAGACGCAATCCACTTTTACAACACCCGGTGAAAAACACGTCACACCACACGGACATCTCTCCTCAGATTTCCTAGAAAACCAGCTGAATAGAGACAGCCTAAGTAAAATGTAATTTTACTGTTACCCTAGCGTGGCAGAGCAGAGGAAAGGGAAGGGTTAAGACGCTGAAGACCTTTTGAGCTCTTGAGGTGAGGGCTGGATGTTCCATGTTAATTACACAGGGGGGAGATGTCTTAAGAGAGTTCAAATAAACACCGGTTATCTACCTGAATGTAAAGCATGGAAAATCGCACCACGCCTTCAGCAGCGTCTCCACACTCCCGTGGAGGCCTCAGTTTCCCTACGTTCACCGTGGTCTTCTCATTAGGTTCTGTTTATGATGAAAGGAGACTGTGTGGAGACACGTGGCACAGGCATTAGCGTGTATACGTATGACAAACGCTATTTCCCTCTTTGTCTCTACCCTGTTGTAGCAAACTCAAGGGGACCTATTCAATTTCTGGCCACATTTTTTTTTCTGAGCTTCCTAGGGCCCTTTTATAAATAGGAAGTAAATATTCTTGGGAAATGGAATTAGAACTCCAGAGAAAATTAGAGTTCTCGGAAGATGGAAATCTTTTATGTGCTGTTACGTTCTTAAAACATCATGTAATCATACGCGACGATCGGAAGCATTTTAACGGAGTGTGGCCATGTGCCTGTTGTCCATGCTCACACTTGAAGCTGCTATTTTCAGACATCACAAAAGCAGGCAGAGGGGAGCTAGAAACCTCGGATGGCAGAGGATCCAGTCAAATGGAATTTGCATTTAAAATAAAAGCAAACACTCCTCTTTGACTATTTTTAGGCCACAGACAGAAATTCCAAACCCAAAGTGCATTTCGAAGTCACTAGTTCCACTGCTCCAGAGTCCCGACTGTGATATCCCGACTGTGATATTCTTCTTCTCACAATTGAAATTATAGATCCAAGCCCCAAAGTGATGTAATGATACCATTGTGTATACTTACAAGTTAAAAATTGAAATTGTCCATATGTCCCGCAGCTGTTACATGCTAATGACATTGGATTCTGCGCATTGTGAACATGCTCACCACACAAAGGGAGCACACACTATTCATCGTTTTCAATGTCAGAAACGCAGGGCCGACTTCTACCTCCCT
The DNA here is from genome assembly GCA_963919715.1 of Microtus obscurus. Lineage (NCBI taxonomy): Eukaryota > Metazoa > Chordata > Mammalia > Rodentia > Cricetidae > Microtus > Microtus obscurus. The sequence continues at coordinate 1,728,564 of CAWTZC010000381.1, forward strand.
TCCACTCGAAATTAGGGGTCTTGAAGATTTCGGACTCGAAAACAGGAAATGAAATCCCCTGACCATGCCCACAGAATAGGTACCAGATGGAGAGCCAGGGTTACCCAGTATTTGGGGCAAGGCAGCCCAGATTATACCCTAGCAAATGGCAACATGAAAGTTGCTGGACCATTAAGAACACGCTGTGGGTTGTTATTCAGCCAAATGCACGGGTACGCTCTAGACTTCTCCTTTAATCATTTAGGTTGGAGTCTTCAAGGAGACCGTACAAGACTGTAGAGCAATCTAGCTTGCTGTCTTCATTGTACAAGACAGGCTCTGAGGGACTGAGTGACTTGCTCAAACCACCAAGAAGGTGAAAGCATAAAGTCTCTGCCCTGAAGCGCCTCCGTTCAGGAAGTCCTCCATCCATTGCGTTTCCCATCTGCCCTAAAAACAACCCCCCACCTCGCATAAGTAAGTCCTGCATCACAAAAACTGTACCGGGCTGGAGTCAAGGTTTGCTCTGACTTGGAAGGTGTTCCAGCCCTGTCCAGATGAGTTTGGGGATTTGGGTGATACAAGTGGGAAAGCCTACGGGGTCATTAGCACGGGGGAACCGTCATCTCCAGAGGTCAGCATGGAAACAGGCAAACTGGGACCTCATTGTGGGATCCTCCACCACCAGGCTCCTGATGGAATTTATCGCTATTCCAAGGACTGCCCTTAGAAGTTGGCGTCAGACAGATATTAAGAGAGCATATAGTTTTTGCATGTACCAGGGAGCAACTCATTTGGGGGCTGGCTGGCTGTGGGCTACATTTGCATCAGACATCCACATGGGTCGGCATCAGATCTTTAGGAAGGGTCTGACCCAAGGCTGAAGCCTATTGGCGGTTGAAAGAGTAGACTCAGTCGCAAAGATGAAAAAGAGATGGTAGCTGGTCAGAGAATTTTAATGTGTATGCCAAGAGACTTTAAATAGCCTTATTAGTGTATGTTATTAGGCTTTTAATTTCTATTTTTGCCGCAGAGATGTGGCTTTCTCTTTATAAATGGTAGCTGCTAGCATGCCCTCCGACTGTTATGGAAAAGAGAACTGGAGAATTGTGATTTTCCCCCGTTACATTTATCTTTTTTATTGGAGTATATTCGTTGTACACAGCAACAGGCTTCATAAAGACATTTTCATCATGGACGTCAAGTTTTTGGCTATATCTCTGTCTCATACCCACCTCCTTCTTCTCTTCCCCTCTTCTTGAAAATTCCCTTCTCTCCCTCAACAGTCTTGGTTCTATTTTCATGTTATACGTGTGTGTTTCTGTATGTGATTTTATGTATCTGTGTAAAGCCTAGGCTACACACATGAGCGGGAAATGCGATATTCACCTTTCTGAGTCTGGCTTACTTCATGTAACATCCATTTTCCTGCAAAAATGCATGATTTTTTTTCCCACTTTGTTGCTGTGGACAGAGCCTCCTGTAGCCCAGAGCACCTCAAACTCACCTCACCGTTTAGATGCAAACCTGGAGTTCCTGATCCACCTGCCTATACTTCCCAAGCGCTGGGATTACAGGTTAGTGCCACCATGTGTAGCTAAAATTAGTCGTGCATGTGTGTGTATACACACATATGTATGTGTGATACTGGTTGCAGGATTTAGCTCAGAGCCTCATATGTCCTAGGCAAGAGCTCCAAGACATGCACTGAATCCATCAGGACACAATTTTGTTCTCTTTTATGGCCAAACGATGTTCCATTATACAGATAGATAGATAGATAGATAGATAGATAGATAGATAGATAGATAGATAGGTAGATAGATAGATAGATGATAGATGAAAGATAGATAGATAGATAGATGATAGATAGATAGATAGATAGATGATAGATAGATAGATGATAGATAGATGATAGATAGATAGATGATAGATAGATAGATAGATAGATAGATAGATAGATAGATGGTAGATGATAGATAGATGATAGATAGATAGATGATAGATAGATGATAGATAGATAGATGATAGATAGATAGATAGATAGATAGATAGATAGATAGATAGATGATAGATGATAGATAGATGATAGATAGATAGATGATAGATAGATAGATAGATAGATAGATAGATAGATAGATAGATAGATGGTAGATGAAAGATAGATAGATAGATGATAGATAGATAGATAGATAGATAGATATAGATGATAGATAGATGATAGATAGATAGATAGATAGATAGATAGATGATAGACAGATGATAGATAGATAGATAGATAGATGATAGATAGATAGATAGATATAGATGATAGATAGATGATAGATAGATAGATAGATAGATAGATAGATGATAGATAGATGATAGATAGATAGATAGATAGATAGATAGATAGATAGATAGAAGATAGATAGACCAGATTATTTACCCATTCTCCTGTTGGTTGCACAATTAGCTTTTTTATGGGGGGGGTTACTCATGAGTGAATCTCATAAATATATAAAGTGAAGAAAGCCAGAAGTATATATGTGCACACATACACACACACACACTTGAGACAATGTAGGCCCTCCTTAAAGCAGGCATTACAACAGAACAGAAATCTAGAGATTATGAAAAATAAGTATAGATATAGATGGAAGTGGTAGTCATGTGACAACATGGGTTTATACCTGTGAGAGGAAAGGGGGAAGGCAGGGGGACTGGGAGAGAAGAGTCTCTGTGAATGTCTTGCCTGAGCTCACAGGCAAGATTGTCTATTAAAGGGTCCTTCATTGAACAATAAGACCATGTCATTCCATGTATTTATTTGTTTATTATGTGTGTTGGTGTTTGGCCTGAATATCTGTGTGAGGGAGTCGGACCCACTGGGACTAGAGATACAAACTATTGTGAGTTGCCATGTGGGTGCTAGGAATCAAACCCAGGTACTTAGGAAGAACAGTCAGTGCTTCCTCTGGGCCATCTCTTTAGCCCCATGATTTCATCTGTGATTTCTGTTAGTGAGAACGCATACCAGAAGAGCTTCTGGGGTCCAACAATGTCCTGTCCTTTAGTCTAGACGCTGGCTACACAGCGGGTGGGTGCGCTTCATGGAAATTCTCTGAGCTGTGCACACTGACGGTTGTGTCTTTTAATGTATCACACCACATTAACAACAAAAGACGTAAAGAGGCCATTCACGAAGCTCAAAAGAATGATAACACGGGATGGTCACATGGTAGAAAATACCACAAGGTTTGCTGAAAACTTAAATAATTTATGTATAATAAAACCCAAACAGCTGGTCTTAGCTCCTTGTAAGGGTTTGGAATTAGACTGAAATGAGGAAATACGGAGCAAGAGAGGTCACAGGGGTCTGGATGGCAGACTCTGGCTATTCTAAGTTAGAGGCAGAACTGTGGGGGAGTGGAATGGGGACAAGGACCAGGTGGGGTGCGAATGTCCCCTGAGGACAAGGACCTGGTGGGGTGTGAATATCCCCTAGAACAGAGTGGTAGCAGCAATCACAGAGGCTGGCGAGGCAGGAAGAAGAAGGACCATTCTGCACTTAACTCCTGGCACCCAAGCATCCAGCATGTATTTTGGAGAAGAACAAAGGCAGTCTGTAGACTAGGAGGACCAGCTGGATCATTCAGACAGTAGAGCTAAATTTCATTGGGATCCACGGCAGGGTCCCAGGTTATGGACAAGTCCATCAACCCGTCTATTCTAATATCCCTTCTGTTTATCACTAAGGGTGCTGTTATCTCTGGTTAAAAGAGCGGATGGAGCTATTGTTTACATGGATCAGAAAAAAAAAAGACTTCTCTGCTCGAGCAAAGTTAAAGAGGTGTGAAAATATTCATAGGCATAGGTTATATGTGACCAAGTGAAAAATATGATTCAGGAGAAAAGTCGGGAGACTAAAAAATCATTCCGTGTTCTTTAGGGCTTTGAGAATATCTCATGTCACCTAGCTTTGAAGTTTTGAATCCACAGTGTATAATTTTAGAGCTAGGTGCAGAGCCTTCTTCATCTTGGGCCCCTCCGTGCCTGGCACATAGTAAATTTTCTGCAAAACCTCACTGGAGGAATCTGTAAATTATGAGAAAGGGGATGAGCCAGGAAGTTCCTGTGCTGTCAAGTCCTGGTCTTGGCGGGCAAGAGCATACACGAGCATCTCAGCTCAACCCAAGCACCTTGGTGATGGGGAAAGGGCGGCTAGAGCCCGCCTCGGTGAGAAACGTGGGTAAGAAACACACTAGAAAAGTGGGGATAGAGGGAAAGGGGAATACAGGTAGAATACTAGGAGAGGTGGGGAAAGAGAGAGAGAGAGAGAGAGAGAGAGAGAGAAACAGAGAGAGAAACAGAGAGAGAGAGAGAGAGGAGAGAGAGAGAGAGAGAGAGAGAGAGAGAATATGTTTTTGAGTTGAGTCAACAGCCCAGACACAGAGGAATGAGCCAATGCCTGTAGTGTAATACACTTCTGTCTGTTGTAGGTTGTGTTTTGTTCTTGCTATTTTGCTTTGTTTCAGAACAGGGGCTCGTATGGCCTGGGTTAGCCTTAAACTCCCTATGCTACACATCCAAGAATGATCTCAAACCCTTGATCCTCGGCCTCACTTCCAAGGACCAGGATCACAGGCATGGTAACCACACTCAGTTTGTACACTCTTAGAGGGGTTCAGTCAGTCATTGGTCTTTTTTTTGATGTCTTTTCCCCAAGACTTCACCCGATTAGATGAGATCTACCCCCATTATGGAGAGCAATCTGCTTTACTCAAACCCTTCTGATGTAAAATCAGGCTGGAGAGAATGACTCAGTGGTTAAGAGCACTGGCTGCTCTTCCAAAGGTCCTGAGTTCAATTCCCAGTAACCACATGGTGTTTCACAACCATCTATAATGAGATCTGGTGTCCTCTTGAGGAAGAGAACTGGTCGGTCGTCCTCATCAACTTAGACCATGAAACCCAATATGGACAAGTTCAACAGAACCACCATATACGGGCTGCCCATGCGTGCTCCAGCATTGCTAGGGCATAAATTTTATTTTTTTCATTGATGTAATATTGCCCTTGGAGGATCATCTTGAGTTAATGGTTGACCATGTATCTGGACACTGTGGCTCAGCAGAGTGGACACATGGAACTAGCCGTCTGCAGATCCAGGAGCCCTGCTCAGCTTGTGAAGTCAGTCATTCACAGAGTCATTTCTAAGTTTCCAGGCTTCTCAAGTTTAGGCCCCAGAGGGGCCTGCTGAGGCACTAGAATAATGGTCTTCACGAAGTCTGCTTTGGGAAGAAGACTGGAAAGAGACTATTAGCCAGTAGCCAGAAATGTTAGCTCTCAACTTGATAAATATTGAAAGCAAGAATCAGACCCCAGATAATTGGAGCCATGGAAAACCTCACTGGTCCTCCAATAATGTCATGTATAATTATATAAAATCACAAAACCGTAAACAAACTCAAAATAAGAGGAAAGAAACTAAACCATCTGCCTAAACGTAAAAAGATGCCCGTAGAGACACTTGAGTTTCAGGCTGGACTGGGTTATATTTTACCACCTCTAATAGAGATGTGGAATAAATGGGCAGCGTAGGGGTTGTGGGGTGGGAGACTGGAGAGGAGCGAGGCTTGACCAGGAGGCTGGGCAAGCTGATCTGTGCTGGAGGCCAGGCTGGGGCTTTCCGTCTTCCGAGAAGTCAGAAGTGGTCAGATACATACGTTCTCTCCCTTCCACGTATCGCTCCCCATCCCTCCAAATCTTGGCAGGTGTTTGCGTCTCACACAGCTCAGCCAAAGCAGCTTCGCCATCACGATGAGAGTACGATCCACGGCAGACATTCACATCCCAAGCCCACAAATCCCGAAACGGATGGTTCCGGAGGCCTTCCTGCTGGAACGATTGGCAGTGAATTTACAGCCTCTGCACAGCCTCCCCTGTTTACCCATGATAATGAAGAACACACTTGGCGTGAATAGTTGAGGACCTCCGATAATCCCCAAACCTAATTTTTAAGTTAAAAAGTTTCACCTACCTGCTTCGCTAAACAGCAATTTTTTTAGCCCTTGCCTTGCATAAATTTCTGTTGGGAGCAAACAGGAGCCCTGTCTTCTACATATGGAAAGTATCCAGGAGAACTGCACGCAGGCAGCTACCTTTTTTTTTTTTTTTTTCTTTTCTTTTTATATTTTTTTTATTGAGAAAAGGAAAAAAAAATTCCGCCTCCTCCCAGCCTCCCATTTCCCTCCCCCTCCTCTCCGCTTTCTCCCCCTCCCCCCACTCCTCTCCCCCTCCCTCTCCCATCCAAAGAACAGTCAGGGTTCCCTGCCCTATGGAAAGTCCAAGGTCCTCCCCCCTCCGTCCATGTCTAGGAAGGTGAACATCCAAACTGGCTAGGCTCCCACAAAGCCAGAACATGAAGTAGGATCAAAACCCCGTGCCATTGTCCTTGGCTTCTCATCAGCCCTCATTGTTCACCATGATCAGAGAGTCCGGTTTTATCCCATGCTTTTTCAGTCCCAGTCCTTCTGGCCTTGGTGAGCTCCAAATAGATCAGCCCCACTGTCTCAGTGGGTGGGTGCACCCCTCGTGGTCCCGACTTCCTTGCTCATGTTCTCCAGCTACCTTTTTAAGGGCATCCTAAGTGAGGGGACTTTTAAAAGTGCATCAAGGGAAGACTCCATTGTCATGGTTTTACAGGGTCTGTGTCCTAATGTACCAGCAAGGTCATTCCGGTTTTCACAAACCTTAATTGCTGAAAGTGGGGGGCCAAACACAACTGGTGGGAAGATGGGGGCAAATATTATTAAGCAGCTACAGCGACAGCCAGGCACATTGAGTGTTGGCTTCTAAATTAGCATTTTGTGGCCCAGTGTTGAGGCTAAGGATGGGGTCTGAGTTTCTAATGAAAGAAGACCGCTACGGAGCACGCTTAACAGCCAACGTGCAACTGCTTAAGACAGAACAATGAGTCACGTTCGTTTCCCTGCCTGAACCCAGAGATGCTTCTTTGTCCTGCCTTTCGTTCATGTTCAGCAGATGACCCAAAGATAATGCTTTCTTTGTGCGCTGTGCCCTCAGCTTCCCTGGGTAGAGGGTGGCAGCGTCTACAGGCAGTTGCTGAGAAGTCTTTCTGAGTGTGTTTACACAGTACTTGTCTCTTGAGTACACGTTTATTTTTAGAGGTGAATTATCAGGGCACGTGAAGCTGAACCTCACCTACTCTTTGCATATATTTTAAGTAGCCGGATTTCTGAGCCAGGAACCATAACAACCCTGACGGTAGTCTCCAGGCCTTGCATTCAAATGGGGCCAGGTGATTGAAATCGATTAATGAGTTACTCACTTAACTGTGGTTGGGTGTGTGTGTGGGGGGGAAATATTATTTTCAGATTATTTGCAGGTGGAAGTCTGTCCGTTCCGAAGAGGATGAGCAAAAATACCACTCAAAGTATCGGAGAAAGAAACTTCGATCTCAATTCATGGCTCGGCATTTGCAGTCAGAGAGAAAAAAGGGTCAGGTCCCCAGATCTGAAGGCAAGCTGCTTAAATTGCTAATAGGGAGGTGAGACTGGCCTAGGGTACTTAGGATTCTGTAGATGCCACCATGAATGGAGCTTCAAACCCTTCCGGAAGAGACCCGAGAAACCCGGGGAGCTGGGAGCCAAGAGCGCTGTTTTTATGGGACAAGGCAAATGAATTTCAGGGCATCTGCACCAGGCCCTCTGCTCTGCCTCTGTTGCCCTTAGGGATTCAACGATGCAGCCCCACTAACCAAGGCTGAGCCAGATTTAAAGCTAACAAGACTTTCTTTCCTTCCAAGTAACAAGATCTCAACCTAGCTTGTTCTTTCAATCAAACTTCTGAGACTGCTTCTTCAACTTTCAGTGCCACCAAAACAAGCAAAAGAAAGTTTACATGTCTGCCTTAGGGTTTCAGGGTCACACCAGCAAGGCACCATGGCCATGGCAACTCTTATAAAGGAAAAAAAATTCATTGGGACTGATTTACCGTTTCAGAGGCTTAGTGCTTTGTCTTCATGGTAGCATCCAGGCAGATGGCGGTGCTGGATGGAGAAGGAGCTGAGAGTTCTGAATCTTGATCCGCAGGCAATAGGAAGTGAACTGTCTACCATGCTGGGCATAGCTTGAGCATATATGAGACCTCAAAGCCCACTCCCACAGTGACACACTTCCCCCAATGAGACTACACCTACTCCAAAAAGGCCACACCTCCTTCAACAAGGCCACACCTTCTAATAATGCCACTCTATAGGTCAAGCATTCAGACACAGGAGTCCATGGGGGCTTCCGGGTATGTCCATGAGGGATGTTTCTGGATAAGATTAGCATCTGAATTAGTGGACTCAGAAGAGTAGGTTTTTTTCTCCCCAGAGAGAATGAATATCTACCGGTCTCTTAAGAGCCTGAATACAAGAAAAGGCAGGGAAAGGCAGAAGACTCTTCTGCTGTCTGCTTGAGCTGTGGCTTAGGTCTCCAGCCTTTAGACTGGGGATTCACTTTTTTGACTCCTGTCAGTCTTTGGGCCTCCCCTCCAACACAGACACACCGACCCCCCCACCCCTCCCACACGCACACACGCACATACACACACACGCTATATTGGTCTTAATTCTTTAGGGATTCCTGACTAATAAATATATTCAGCAAAGTATTCAAGATCTTACAGCCCTGGCTTTCCCAGGGTCTATTTAACCTTGCAGAAAGGCTTCCTAATGTTGACCTGATAGACTAATTCAGAAGCCAGTTATCACATAAGGAATTGTGGGTACTGTTGAAAATGGTGATGCGTACCAAGGTCAGGGACCAGAAGACAAAATCTGCTTAGGACGTGTCCACAGCGCTCTGTTTACATGGCTGGATTACAGAAGTGAAACCTGCTGCTGAGGAACCTATGGCCATTCACCCACTGTGACTGTCTTCCAAGCTAGCGACCCCAACAGGTTCAACGCAGTTTTCTGCAGTTTTCTTTATCATCACGTAGTGGTTTCTCAACATAAATGCAGGCACGGCTACCAAAGAGAAGCCACTCAACTACAACAGATGAGGAGCCACACCATGGAAGGGCGTCTTCGCCAGGCTCGGACTCATTCTCAAGCGTCCCTAGAAAATGAAAATTTCAGGGTGAGGATAATCCTCGACCTCGCTTTCACGTAGACGAGTGTGTAGCAAGTCTCTCCAGAGACAACGAGTCCCTGGTCCCCACAGTTTGTGTTGAATTAAGTCCTGCCCGGTTTGAGGAAGCCTTACATTTCCCCCAATGCAAATCTATTTTAAGGTCAGCTAAGCTCAACGGAAAAATGAAAGCCCAAGGCAGGCCTGCTGTGAGTGCTTTATATACCCCATTTATTAAAGAGCCAGTTGGCTCGCTGCTGTATACTGATATGCAGTAGGCCTGTTGTTAGACATTGATTATGTCTGTGTGGGCCAACTGGGAATTATGGACTGTGTGGCTGTCAGTGTACAATCCTTTCTTTATACCGTATCACAATCTCACAAGATTTGGACTTGTTAGAGTTTGAACATACTTTGCAGTGTGATTTTTTTCTTTGTGTATGTAAATATGTATGTATACTATGGAGGTATACATGTGGTGTTCACGTATATATGGGCACATGTGTATGTGTAGGTGCACGTAGAGGTCCAAGGCTCACACTGAGGGTTTTCCTTGGTTCTTTTTTACCTTAGATATTGAGTCTGGATCTCTACTTGAACCAGAACTTACCATGTTGGTGAGTCTGGCTAGGGAGTTTTCTAACAGTATGGGCGGTCACTACACCCATTCAGCTTTTCTGTGGCTTCCATTGACGTGGTTTTTGGGGATCTGACCTCAAGTCTACACACTTGGGCAGTAAGTGCTTTTCCTCCTGAGCCCCCTCTTCAGCCATATCCTATAATTTTGCAAAGATTTGAGTCTAAAGTGATAGGCAGAGATGCTCCACATTAGTCCTCCCTGGGTTTGCCTCTGGTTCTAGGATTGGGCCATGGCTGCTTCTAGCTCAAACTTTCTCTATTTTGCTTCTTCACAGGGGGAAGAGGAAAGGCGTAACTAAGATGCTGGCAGGTGAGAAGTTGGAAAGATGGTCTAGGGATATCGAAACATAGTCCTTTGGTAATTGTCCCTGCCTGATGATAATCTCTGGTGGTTCTCCGGACCTCTCAAGGCCATGGTGCATAAAACATAAGTTAATCATTTCTCTGCCAAACCTATTAATTATCCGTGATTATGACCCTGTTCTGGTGGCATCCTTCCTACCTAGTTAATCCGATACGCTTAACTACTTGCCTTTCGCTAGTGGCCGTAATTCATCATCTTGTCCTTCTGGCATAGTTTGAAACTTTCTCAGTTCAGTCTTTGGTCTCCAGTGTCATTGACATGGTCTCACGTGTTCTTCACCTAGGCTTTAGCAAAGACACCGAACGCTTCTCTTCCCCTTCTACGACCTTCTTTTACGTTCTTTTTCTGCCAAATATATATTGCTAAGACACAGATGTGGTCATTTCTTCTCTTGCCTAAAACACAAACAAAACAACCCCTTGACCATCTAAGATCATATTTAATAACCATGGCTCACCCAAACTCTTATCCATATTTAAGAAGCCTATCCTGCAAAAAATAAAGAATCATTGCATTAATATTGCATCAAAGGTTATGGGAAGATGGAATTTAGTGAAGCAAAGTCTACACAGCTCATTGGGGCTTGATGGAGGAAATGCTCTCTTAATCTACTGATTACAGGTATATCAGGACCTTGTGTGATCAGAACTTCTGGAGATTTATCTATCCCTCTTTGTACGTCAGAAGGGAAACTCAAAATGCTAGTTGGTTAAAAAGGAAAGCAAACTGCAGTTATTGAAAGATTGTTGAAGTATGTTCACTCAAAATCAAGGATCAAGACAAGAGGACAACAAAATGGGGCAAGGAGATGCACGCCCGCTAATCACGGCGAGCTAGTTCCTGCAGGCTACAGACATTCCCAGCAGTTGCAGAAGACACATCACCTGGTTGAAAGCATTTGCAAGTCTAAGGAAAAGTATAACTATGGCAATGCTTTAGCCGGGGGGAGGGTAATTTTCTAACGATGGTAGTCTGAGACGTCTTGCAATATAAAGAATGGGTAAATGGAATTTTGCCTTCTTAATCCTTAAAATAATCAGCTATAACCAAAAGATTATACAAATGCATGCAAACTACCAGGTAACAGAATAAACAAGAGTGAGGTTGCTGCCCAGTCCAAGGGGAGATTATCCGTAATTTCCATAAGCCTGGTTGTTGCTTCCATACAAGCTTACCTTCCCTCAATCCTGTACTGGGAGTAGGTTTGGCAGTTGGGGATAAGATGCAGTTTGATGCTAAATCACACGTCCCTGTCAGTAATGAAGCCTGCATTACCGTCTTCAGAGGTGTATGTAGGAGCGCCGGGCATTGGATAGCAATCCTCAGCACAGGGAAATTCCAATGGCTAAATCATGGTATGTCCTATTGTAGCTGACAGACTCGGCAGGCAATTGAGAAGGGCGTAGGAACTCTGTGCGCCACGGATAGCGTGGCTGTCGCTAAGGACTGCTGATGGTCGCAAGGTGATGCCAAGCAGGAATGGGTCTCTAAGGACTCGGAAAGCCAGGTGTGAAAACCAGACCCGGGACTTAATCAGGTGACCAAACCCCGGAGGACCTTAAACAGCCAACCAAATCTCGATTGTTCTGCCAAGGTCAGGACCTAGTTGAGGGGAAAACGGGGCCTTGCTTTTGAAATACAGATGTCCAGCTGGATCAAGCCTAAAATTCTTAGTGGCCAGACCTTTCCTGAGCTGCTTACACATTTACAGGAGAATTCCATAACTCCCTGTTATAAAGGAGGGTTCTCTCCTTACAGCAGACAGAGAGCCCTGCCTCACATTCGTCAAGAATTGGCTCCTCGGGAACCACCCTGTCTTCCCTCCTGGCCAGTTGGTCTAGATTCAGGGTGAAGTCATAGCACTAGCCAACCAGGGATGGTTAGGGAACTCTTAGGGGTGGCAGAGCTGTATCTGTTGAAGGAGCCGCTAGGCTTAGCCCGAAGGTACTGGTTAGTAGGAGCAAGACGTTTGTTTACGTGGGATGGAATTCTGAAGGGGGCTTGATCCTAGCAACAGGAATAGAATTAAGTAGGAGAGAATTTACAAATTTTAGATAACTCAAGGTACAGGATTTAACACAATGGCTGACGTCTTAGGAGATACCGTGAACTTGCCAGAGAAAAGTCACTGACTGCATGAAATTGAAATGGCCAAATTGCCATGGCAGACATGAGAGAAGCAAGTCAAAGGCTCAGTTAAGAAGGCACAAAGACCCTGTTTCATGGTAACACCTGGAGGGTCTGCTATGAGCAAGGCCGTGGTCATTGCTGGTCAGAGGGCCACACCAATTACTAACCTGTTTACCGTAGTTTCCTCTTGCCCATAGCTGGAGCGGGAGACGCTAATGCAGACCCAAGCTTGCTGCTAACAACAGGAACGATAGGACCTAATGAACTAGAGGTCAGGAGGATAGGATTATTTGAAGAACTGGCAGCCAAGACAGCCTGCCCCAGAGACACTTACAGAGACGGTTAATCGAACGTGGCATTCCTAGCTGCAAAACTGATGGGTACCTATCAAGAATTACCTGTCGGCATGGATGGCCAGAAAAAAATAAGAGATGGTGGCCAGAGGGCTAGGAGCAGTTAGGTGCTTTAAATTTTGTCTTCCTTCTTGTGTCAGTGTTCAAATCTGTAACCCAGAAGTGAAGAGCAGGCTAAGTTCCCAGGAGGAGTAAAACAGACAGACAGATAGACACACACACAGACAAACACACACCATGGAGGTCTCTTGGGTCAAGAAGCTGAATAGACCAGCAATGGCTGTTTTCAGCTGCAGAAGTAAAGAACCTGGCGGTAGCTCAGGCTGTCCTTTGCCGAAGACTAGACAGTCCCTCTGGAAAGCCGCTGGTGAGGAGTCAACATTGAAAGGCCACAAGGAAGCTGCAGTCTGCTGGGCACAGGTTATGGGGACAGTAATGGTGTTCCTTTGAGGAGATGAGTATGGTGCTCACAAGCCTTTGCTGGCTTCCTGTTCTCCCAAGGTTTCCTCTAGGTTCTCAGCTGGACGGTGGTGACACACGCCTTTAATCCCAGCACTTGGGAGACAGGAAAAAGGCAGATCTCTTAGTTTGAGTCCAGCCTGGTCTACAGAGTGAGTTCTAGGACAGCCAGAGCCGATACACAAAGTAAACCCTGTTTCAAACAAACAAACAAACAAACAAACAAACAATAACACACATACATATATAATGTGTATGAGTGTTTGCCCGCATGTATGTGTGTATATTTATGTATGCACCATAGGCATGCATACATGCCTGGTGCCTGGGCAGGGATAGGGAGCAGAAGAAGGCATCAGACCCCCTGGAAATAGACAGTTGTGAGCTTCAGTGTGGGTGCTGGAACCAACCCCAGTCTTCCACAAGAGCAGCAAATGCTCTTAACTGCTCAGCCCTCTCTGCAGCCCAGGCACAAGGACTTGTTAAAACTGATTTTTTTCTTCTTGCTTTTCCTGCTCAGTTTTTGTAAAAGTAAAATTTAAAATCAGTCTTAGACCCTCGTTCTTAATAGATCCATACAATTTTTTACCAAACTAGAGCTATCTTATCAGTTGTGTATTTACTATCTTATTTCCCTGTACACAAATGGGTATTTCTGAACGCACTGCCAGTTTACAGAAGCTGTACTGTGCCGTACTGCAGTGCTCATTCTGAATAGCTTCCGGCATTTATCATGCTAATGATAAGAAGCCGCAGCACAAAGCAGAATGTGGCCCATGAATGGCCTCTTCACCGTACAGAGTGGTCACGGTACATCAGAAGGTCTTTACTGACACGTTTAGATGTCACTTATTTTAAATGCTTCATTGTCGTTGCTTACAGAGAGGGAGCACAGCATGCCATTCTGATTCACATGTAATCAGTGAAATTATTACTATAATCAAGAGTGCTTGTGCAGCTATCGCTGTCCATACTCTCCTTGTGCCCCCTAAAATCTCTCGGCACACTCTTAGTACAGATGCAATGTCGTCCGTAAGCTGTGCGCCCGGTCTCTAGGCTTCTTCACCCCACTGAAGAGCAGATTTGTCTTTTTGGCTTGTTTGTTTCCTCTCCTACCCTGCCCCCCTCCACCTGCCACCATTGTTATACGCCCTGTTTATATCGGCTTGATGTAAAAGAGAAAGATTCCATGTGGTGAGATTGATCAGCGTTATTCTCTTTGCTCCTAGCTCATCTCACTTAACACAGTGACCTCGGGTCCACTTAAGTTGCAGAGAAGGCTCTCTTTGCTGGGATCACAACCCTTAGCAGAGGTGGGGCAGTCCTGGGGGGTTGGAGCATGGTTAGAGAGTATTAATTGGCTGTCGCATGACAAATAGACATTCTGCTCATGTCGTTTATGCTTTCAGAGAGTTTACCAAGGGCAAAACACTGTGCTAGATGATGTGTAAGAGGAGCCAGAAAAGACCAAGACCAAAGAGACTATAACACGTTCAGAAGGGGGCGTATGCCTGAGTAATTATATCTCAGCAGCGAAACCCAGAAGAGGTGCACAGATGCATCCTAGAGGGAGAAAGGTGTGGGGGAGACAGAGAGACAGAGAGAGAGAGACAGAGAGACACAGAGAGAGTCAGAGAACCAGAGATGCAGAGACAGGAGGAGAGGGAGGGAGAGAGGGAGGGAGGGAGGGAGAGAGAGAGAGAGAGAAAGAGAGAGGGAGAGAGAGAGAGAGAGGAAGGGGAGAGACTTGTTTTAGCTGAGGAGTGGACAACAAATTAGCATGCCATAGTCTTGCTTGCTACCAGAATTAATCAACCGTGGACACTTACCTGAAGAGGGACGCAAAAAAAAAAAAAAAAAAAAATCCCACACTAACTCAGAATTGAATATAATAAAGGGTTATTTATTCAGAGGTAGATTTATTCAGAGGTAGACTCACAGATCACAGTCCTCTGCACAAATGGGAAAACAGCCGAGAGAGAAAGAGAGAGAGAGAGAGAGAGAGAGAGAGAGAGAGAGCACACATGCACGCACACTTTACAGCTGCATTCACAGTGTAAGAGGCCACGCACAAGTGGGCAGGTAACTGGCTGAAGGATTTCCTCCACCGAAGATTCAGGGCAGTTTCTTGCAAAGAAATTAGTGTACGTTTCTATGTGGAGTAGTTGATTTTTCTGTCCCAGATTTACTTATTGTCACATAGGGCTGCCCTGAAGAAGGGGGTATTTTTGGGTAGGGAACAGACAACGAATTCCTTCTAAGTCATTCTTTCCGATAAGTTCTCTGTGCTCCAGCATGGGATTGCTAAGGACTCCTCTTCAGGCGGCAGAGCACAGACCTGCACCCTGAGGTCTGAGGGGAGGGCATGGCTTGGGGAAATTCTTAAGGTGAAATGTATTCCTGGTAGCAAAGGGATGTCGAGAGAAAAGGCAGAGTGGAAAAAAGAATTATCTCCCTGGGAATGACTCCAGCGTTCAAGGCAGCCAAGAGGTCCCTTTGTTTCCTCTTGAACAACCTCATCGTGTCCTCAGCTGTCCCCAAGAGGCTGCCGTGTCAGGGTAGAAAGTTTGGGGAGTTCCGGTCAGAACAAAGCAGCTTCCAGAGTGTTCCATGCAGCATCCTGCGAGGCCAAGGAGGCTGCTCCCAGACCTGGCTGTTCCCTCCTGCTCCCAGTTAAGGGGTAGCCTGCCCTACAGAGGGAGAGGCAACAGGCAGGAGAACTCACGAAAAAGCACCCTTCAGCATCAGACAAGGCCTGGTTCCAGAGGGAGAAGTCCTGACTGACTCTCTGGCCAACGAGCCACGATCCATCTCACACTGTGCTCTGCAGAATAAAAGCAGGCATTATTTATGATTTCATAAACACAGCTGAGAGACTTATCTCTGCGTGTCTGCTCGACTGGGCCATGGGGTGCTCAAATCCGTGATACAGGCAACAGCTGTGGTACTCTTCCTCCTTTTGTTGGAGCGTTTGCGATAGCACAAGTGATTCCGAGGATCATCTGATTTATTCTTTTGCTAAATTTTTGGGAGAGTTGCCAGTGATGACTTAGCTAAATAAAAAAAAAAAAGTGAGGGTTATATGTAAGTAGTAGACTTATAACTTACATATTAATTTCTACTAGACAGTTCTGGGAGCTGTATCCCGAGACATGGTTGTTTTCATGGGGGAAACAAACAAGACCCCCAAACAAACAAATAAACAGACAAGAACTGTCTTTGGTTTTTCACATCTCCATGGGGATCGAAGACATTTTCTAGTTGTGGCGAGAGTTTTGGGGTCACATTAGGTACCTCTCGTTACTACACACAAAGTAGATCTGGTACTTGAGCCTTGTCAGTGAGATGTCATTTGAGCACCGTTGAAGCCATAGAGACACTGACTAGAATCTAACTAAATGACATAGCACCCTAAGGCCCAGGATTGCCTGGGGCGGTGGTTCCCAGCCTTCCGGATGCTGTCACCCTGGAATACAGTTCCTCATATTGTGGCGACCCCAAACCATCAAATTATTTTCACTGCTCCTTCATAACTATACTGTTGCTACTGTTACGAATCATAATGTAAAGATCTGTGTTTTCCCATGGTCCTAGGTGACCCCTGTGGAAGGGTCGCTTGACCCCCCCACTCCCACAGGATCGCGATATACAGGTTGAGAAGCCCTGCCTTAGGGGATCATGCAAAAGAAGCTAAGAACCGTTCACATCTTCGACTGTGTGTCTCAGGAACGCTTCCTCTCTCCCTGTGATTGCATGACTTTATTTTCAATGCAGTTCAGAGCCTACGGCAGCTCTTCTACAGAGCCCGCTTCCGCCTCTCCCAAGGCCGAGAGCAGCTCATCTTGTGACTCTCGCGCCTCGCGTTGTCTCCTGAATTTTCTGCCGAGTCACCCTCCACAGTCTCGGCCTTGGACTCTCCTCATTTCCTCTCACTTCTTAGCCGGTCTTGTTGGATTTTTTTCCTTTGCCCTTTCCATCTGCTTAATTCCTCCTCACAAAACCTGGGACCAGGGCCAGCAAATAAAGCAGGCGGTCTGTTGATAGAGGAAGGGCAAGAGAGACGGCAGAGGTCGAAAATGCAAATATCCTTCATGAGAAAAATCTTTTATTGAACCTTTTCTTGTAATTGCATTCACGGGTATGTACGGGCGCGCGCGCGTGCGAGCGTTCATGTGCGTGCGTGCGTGTGCACGTGTGTACGTGCTCCCACACTTGTGAAGATCAGAGGACAACCTGCACAATTTGATTTTCTCCTTCCACGGTGTGGGTCCCGGAATCATGGTGGAAGGCTTGGCGGCAAACGCCTTGAGTCCTGAGCCACAGTGCTGGCCCAAGATGACGATCTTAGAATGCTGATCTTTCTTTCGTTTTGTCTTCTTGTCAGTCCCGAAGTGGACTTTGAAGGATATTCCTTCCACCCACAGTCGTCTGCAGTGGTCTCGGCTTGTCCACGGAAAGACTGCTCGCTCGTCTTGGGGCTTTGTTCAGCTACCCCAGAACTCCTTTTGTTGGAAGCCAAAGCAAGACACTCATCCTCAGCCTGGATCTGGACAAGTACGAGCAGAGGTGCCCGTGCTGGGGCAGGGACCCTGATGGAGATAACGCTGGGTCAGTTTTGTCTAGGGGACCCACCCTGTGGTACACACAGGTCAAGGGCAAATGTCACTCTTCTCTTTTCAGAGCCCAGCACTGGCATTTCTGTGGAATTCTGGGTGTCTCAGGACGATGGGGGACTTGTTCAGACTAATTGTAATGATATTAAATCACAGGAAGCATCTCGGGTATTTTTTCCTTTTGATGTTAAAAGGGAGTCAAGTTTAGACTATGAAAGGGACGTGGTATCCTCCCCCCCCCTGGAAATCACGTGCTGTATCTTTTACTCAGAAAAACACTGAATTCATAAGCATACTTATACTGTAATCATTTCCTGTGATTACTTTTCATTTTTATGCTAATAAAAGTAGAATTTATGTATTGCATTATTTTTCCATAGTGCATCTATTTTGATAAATAGAGAAAAAAGGGGTAAAGCATCTAGAAAATCTCCTGAGAAGGGCCATAAATAATGCTTTTATCATCTTTAATAGAAAACCCCTTTATTCTCTCTTCTCCATCTTTGGCCTCATTAGAAATAGCTAATATTTATACATGTTACATAGACTGGTGAGTAGGTTTATTTACAGGAAAAAGAAGATACCAATTCCAGTTCACTCAAACCAAGTGGCTCGTCAGATCCCACGTCTCCTAAATCTGCAGCCTTTATACAGACACGCCAGACCTGGCCTTGCATAAAATTTTAAAGAACTCCTTATGTGATTACAAACTCACCTCTCAGGGAACCGGTCGCTCCAAGTGGCATAAAATACAGTCAGACAACTAACAGGCACCTCAGGAGGCATTCTAATATATAATCTCGAAATAAATCTGAGGTGGAGGACAGAAAATACCTGGCCATGATAATCAAATGGCTAGTTTACGCGAACCGGAGAGTAAGGTTTTCATATTCTGTGGGGTTGGGGGAGGAGGGAGATACCTTAATTAGGGTTTCTCTTGTTGTGATAAAACATCATGACCAAAAATTAATTTGGGGAGGAAAGGGTTTATTCTGCTTACCCTTCCGCATTGCTATTCATCATCACAGGCAGACAGGGCAGGAGCTCACACAGGGCAGGAACCTGGAGCCAGGAGCTGATGCGGAGGCCATGGAGGGGGCTGCTTACTGGCTTGCTCCTCCTGACTTGCTCAGCCTGCTTTCTTACAACACCAAGGACCACTTGTCCGGGGAGGGGGGGGGCACAACTCATGAAGGGCTGAGCCCTCACCCTTCTACCATTAATTAAGAAAATGCCCTGTAGGCGTAACTGCAGGCCGGTCTTATGGAGCCATTTTGTTCATTGAGGTTTCTCTCTGTGATATGACTTCAGCTTGTGTCGAGTCGACATAAACTACCCAGCTCAGGGAGATGGGCCAGTGTTGCATCGAGAGGTACAGAATCAAACCAGTAGCTGGATATTCGCTTTTCTTTCCAAGACATACTTTATTAGTGTTTTCCTGTGTGTGTGTGTGTGGTGTGTGTGTGTGTGTGTGTGTGTGTGTGATGTGGGAGTGCCATATATCCGTTGCTTTCATTGGTTAATTAATAAAGAAACTGCTTGGCCTGATAGGTTAGAACATAGGTGGGTGGAGTGAGACAGAACAGAATGCTGGGAGGAAGAGGAAGTGAGGACAATGGCAACCTCAGAAAAGCTTAAATTATCACCTTTTAAGATCAATAGATAGGTAGATAAATAAAATAGGTAGGTAAGTAAATAGGTAGGTAGATAGATAGACAGATAGATGATGGGTAGGTAGATAGATGATAGATAGATAGATAGATAGATAGATAGATAGATAGATAGATAGATAGATAATAGAGATAGATAGCTAGGTAGATAGATAGAGATAAATAGATAGATAGATAGATAGATAGATGATAGAGGTAGATAGAGATAGATAGATAGATAGATAGATAGATAGATAGAGATAGATAGGTAGGTAGATAGATAGAGATAGATAGATAGCTAGGTAGATATAGATAGATAGATAGATAGATAGATAGATAGATAGATAGATAGATAGATAGATAGATGTAGGTAGGTATGTATGTAGATAGACGGGCAGCCTGGCATGGTGTCTTAGCTCCATTTCTGTCACTGTGACAAAATCAGCTTAAGAGAAACAGGGCTCCTTGGCTCCCAACTCCAGCTTGCAGTGTGTCATTGAGGGGAAGTGAAGGCAGCAGGAACAAGCAGTGTCTGACACACCACGCCCATAGTCAGGAGCAGAGCAAGAGTTAACGCACGCACACACGCTTGTGTTCTGCTCAGCTTTCTACATTTTTATACACTACAGGGAACTCTAGTCAGAGGACGGCCCCACCCACAGAAGATGGGTCTTCCCACCTCAGACGTTCCAAGAGGAGCATCTTCCAGGGGATTCTAGATTCTGTCAGGTTGGCGATCAACACTGCCCATGGCGTCTGGTGGCTCGCATCTGTACCCAGCACTCGGAGGTTGTCAGCTCTCTGGGAAGACATTTCCATCCACTTGTTTCCAATTCTGCTCCCTAGAAACCGACCTGAGACAAAAACTTACCTGTAAATGAATTGCCAAGAGATGGCTCCAAGGAAGGATCCAGCCTGAGATGGACACACCCTCTCCTGAGGGAGGCTCTCTGCTCAGGTGAGTAAGTCAGTCACTGACATACACCACAGAGGGAATGGGGGAGGCAGTGGAGTTACACTTCCAGATACCTCTGTTTAGTATGCAGGAACCCAAGTAACCTTGGACCAGCCTGAAGGGTGCCGCTGTGAGAACCACCAGAAGTGGAGACCAGAATAAAAGCTGGAGGATGGATGTTAATAGACCTGAGCCCCCTTCTACCCCAACAGAGAGAGAAAGAGATCATTGCCTATCCTTCCAACCATCTATCCTGTCTGTTGTCTATCTAGTCTGCTGTTATCCACTATCCTTTTGAGGGGGAATAGTCTCTTATTCCACTTATGGTATTGAGGTGTTGCTCTTTATACGAAGACCTGGTGACAATGGATAGAAAGACCTTATAGTGTTTTGTATTTAACAAAATAAATGTTGGCAACTGTCTCTCAGCTCTCCAGCACACACACACACACACACACACACACACACACACACACACACACCATATGAGAACCTGGTATTAGTTCATACCTCTTCCCCTTAGGACTGGTTTCCAGAGGAGTTTGCAGCGTTTTTTCTGGGACTTAAGACAGACACCCCAAACAATGAAGAGTCTGGAAGGCAGCTCAGTCTTAATTGTGTAAACATTGCTTTTCCTCCCCAGGGCCTCTGCACTCAGCAATGTGCATTTTCCCCTGTAACTCACTGGGGCTGGGGGGGGGGGGGCGGAAGCTGACCCAGAAAGAATGTCCCTGGGGCTACTCTTGCCTCACCACTGCATAATCCTGGGCGAGGGATTGGCTGTAGCCCTGGGTAGAGAGAATTCTTCCCCTGTCTTCTACCTTTGCCCGGTTCTGTCCAGAAATTTCAAGAAACTGAAATGCATGTTTAATGTTCAAAGTGTGTGTGAAAGTGTGAAGGATGTGTGTGTGTGATGTGTGTGTATGTGTAATGTGTGTGTGAAAGTGTGAAGTGTATGTATATAGTGTGTGTATGTATGTGTGTGATGTGTGTGTATGTGTGTATGTATGTGAAGTGTGTGTATGTATGTGTGCGTGTGTGACGTGTGTGTGAAGTGTGTGTATTGTGTGTGTATGTGTGATGTGTGTGTGTTTGTGTGATGTGTGTGTATGTGTGATGTGTGTGTCTGTGTGATGTGTGTGTGCGCACAGGTAGGTTGGAGAGGGAGAGGCGGGTGACTGTTCCTCGGGGAACTGGAGAATGATCAAGTTTAATAAGATGGGAGTCCAGCAAAATGGGAGGAATTAGAAGTTATTCAATACTCTGTGACCTGTTCCTATTCAAAGAAATAAGTGGCACCGGGTTAATATTCTCCCCAGTGACAAATTCCGAGAGCCGGCAATTTTCCCTCTTCTATTTTACCGAGAATGACTGGGTTTTCCATTTGGATAAAGCTTCATGCGTTTCTCATCTGCCAGCCGAAAATTGCAAACAGGAAAATTCTGCTCACTGGAGCAGAGGAGTAGTTTCAGTTGATCAAAAATAGTTTACAGAGGCTGATGGTTTCTGCCTTGAACTTTAAGAGTCAAAGACATATTTGTGTAAAGGAAGGTGGCTGGTCACTCCACTTGGTTTTGTGTTGTTGACTCCTGATAGACGGGCGGCAAGCAGAAGGGGCTCTTCAGTGGCCTTGTTGAATGGATGATGATGCTTACGTTCAGACCCAGTGGGATCCTACAGAGAGCTGTGTTTAGAGACTGTGGCTTGTCATAGAGTTGTGTGTCTCAGACTAGTTTGACCGATCGTGACCACGTTCAGCCGACATTTACTCAGAATGGAGTGAGCCCACTTCTCGCTCGGTCTTGGGGACATGTGGGCCCACTTCTCGCTCGGTCTTGGGGACATGCAGCGAGAATGATTGAAGAGCTGCAGCCGTGTGACTGACGAACAGTCGGGCTGCAGTGTTCTGCAGAACTGCCTTTGAAGTCAGGTATTTTCACAGGGGAAATTCAATGTGCTAAGATGCGGAATTGGAAACTTAGTAACTAATCTCGAATTGCTATTATTTTTGTTCCTCGGGGTAAAAAAAGGAAGCCCTCCCCAAGGCCAACTCGATCCCATTTTAATACAGATGTGTAGCTGATTAAATCTTTTTCTCAAAACAAGTCTTGCATTTACATAGAAAATAACTTCAGAAGTTCTCAACTTCAGAAATCCAGCCAGCGTGGAGGAGGAGTGGACCTGGGGGAGAAAGGGATGGGGGGGTGGCTGGGAGGAGGGGGGCCAGGAAAACTGCAGTAAGTAATATATGAGACAAGAATTAAAAAAAAGAATACACAAGACCCTGGGTTTGGTCCATAACACTGAAAAAAATACACAATAAACAATACAAAAAAAAAAAAAGACATTCCTAAACCTGTAAGATTTTAAGGATTAAGAGCCAGAACAAGAACCCATATTCCATCAAGCAGATAGCAGCAAGGAAACTATACAGACAAGGAAGAAAAAAAAAGAATATTTTCCCCCCGGACAATTATTTGAATTCCCTCATTTTTTAAAGGTTCCCTGGGGGCAGGGATAAGCTAGGCCAACACCTTGTTCAGGGCTGTTTAGATCTTTGGATTCATTGCCGATTTACCCTCATCTCTAACAAAGCAGGAAACCAAGAGAATCTGTTGAGGTCTGCAACCCAGTGAACGCTTTCTTGTCAGAGATTCTGGGTCTGCAAGTGACTAAGGGAAGTGGGGGTAGCTTGCATGCTGGAGCTGCCTCCTACAGGATGGTGTCATCCAAGGCGTCACCTTGCCGGGTGGTCTTCTCCTGAAACACGCTACCGCGCCGTGACATCTTGTGATGCTGCGAGCGGTCTTCCCGTTAAGCGATCAGAGAGGGTTAAACGCCCCCCCCCCCAAAGCCCCTTCTAAGTAAATCTGGAGTTCTGTAAAATGAATGGGGCCTCCTGTAGCACAAAAGTGTTTGCTTCCCGGTCATTGGAAATTCACTTGGAGCGGATGCGATGGCTCGGTGGGCTACGGAACGTGCCTTACGCAGACCTCGATTCTCAGGAGCAGCGTGATGGAGGCAGAGCTAGATTATTAGAGACTGAGCTCTGACCTCCACACACTCGACCGTGTGCATGCCTCCTCCCACACGAAAATAAATGAATAAATGTAATGAGAAATTAAAAACACAGCCTCCAGTAGCTATCTGTGATGTTTCTGTCAAGATCCTAAAGTGTTATTTAATGGCATTCATTGCACATTTTCTACGGTCGATGTTTTCTTAAGTACCTTCTCATTTAGTCCCCCCATAAAATTCGGTAGCGTCTGGACTCACACTCTCCAGAGGAGGGGCGGGAGGGCTCAGAGATGTACAGCAGACCGCCTAAGGTCAAGAAGAAGGGAGATTAGAACTTTAGGGTTGGCAACCGGGTCTCCAGAGGGCCCTGCCCACCTTGGCACAGCTCTTTCTTCCTGACGCCATGCTGAAGTCACTAGCAGTTGAGTTCCAGTTCTTCAAGGAAAGAAGGAGATCTCTCCCTAGACCCATTTCTCCAGGTGCCCCTCCTGGCAGGCTTGATCCCTTGAAGACAGTGTTGTGCATTCAGGGTGGGTTTCTCAGCCAAGCGAGCCCTTTCCAGCAACGGGCTGGCACCCACACTTAGGAACATCTTTCTACAAACCACACTCGGTATTTATAGTATTAACTTACCCTGTACAGCTCAACCCTTTCAGGAAAAATGTATAATGTGGGCTCAGAAAGGCATTTTTCTCACACAGTTTTGTTCACGACAAATGTTGGCAAGGGACCACAAGAACATCATAAGCCTTGTTAAGAATGCAAAAATATAAAAATAAAAACACAGCTGAATTCTAAGAGGGTGTATTTATTTCAGAGAAAGAGTCTTAACAGTCCTTCCTTCAAGATCAAGACAGCCATGTTTCCCAAGGACGGTGTCCTATCTCAAATGCCGCTCTTGAAGAAAAGCCTCCAAGCTACTCTGTCATTTAAAAAAATAACCTTGGGAACAAAGAAGGACTCTAAAGTGGTGTGTGCCTGTGTATTTAGATGTTTTCTTAATAAGGCAGATACTGCAAGTAAATTTAGAGTTTCTGCTGCAAGTAGTTTTTATAATGTAAATGTTTTTGAGAGTGGCGGAGCTGTGGATCTGTTGGTGAAAGTGCTTTCTGTACAGGTCTGGCAGCCTGAGTTTTATCCCTAGGACCCCTGGTGAAGTGATGTCAGATGCCCTTCTGTATATGTGTTGCTTTTATTGGTTGATGAATAAAGCCATTTCAGCCAGTAGCTTAACAGAGCAAAGCCAGGTGGGAAATCCTAACAGAGATGTATAGAGAGAGTAGGTAGAGTCAAAGAGATGCCAGCCTGCTGCCAAGGAAATAAGACATGTAGAAAAGGAGGCAACACCACGGCTACATGACAAAACATAAACTAATAGAAATGGGACGCCACGGCTACGTGGCAAAACATAAACTAATAGAAATGGGTTACTTTAAGATGTAAGAGCTAGATAGGGATATGCCCGAGCCATTGGCCAAACAGTATTGTACTTAATAAAGTGTCTGTGTGATTTTTTTCGGGTCTGGGTGACCAGGAAATGAAAGCGCAGACTATAGAGTCTACAGTGAGGGACACAATCAATTCTCAAAAGGTTGTCCCCTAACCCCTAACATACACCTATACCACCACCAATAGCAACACCAATACCACCACCACCACCACCATCACCACCAGCAGCAATAATAACAAATAAAATATATTCTTTGAGACAGGGTTATACTATGTAGTCCTGACTGTTCTGGAACTTGATATGTAGACCAGGCTGGCCTGGAACTCACAGAGATCTGCCTGCCTCTGCTTCCTCAGTGCATGGATTAACTACATTAGTGATGACCTCCCAATTGCCAATAATGCATCAACATCACATCAAAGAAAGAAATCAAAGCAGTTGCTCTTGGAGTCATGTAAGCAAAAATAAGTTCAGGTTTGAATTCTCTCCTTTGTGTGCCCTGAGTCTTCTGTCCTCTGTGGGAGTCCCGAAACTTTGGCTGTGTTGTGAATCTGTCCCTGCGTCTATTTCTGTGTATCTGTACATGTCTGTGTGTCTGTCCCTAACAAAGGACCCCACTCTGTCTTTATTGAACTCCATAGGAATCGTAACACAGGGAAGGACTGTGGCATGCTCTATAGAAATCTTTAACAGAATTCTACAAGAGATTAAGCCACCGGCTCCAACTGACCCCAGCTGACCTAGATAAAGGGTATTACAAACATGGTTGTTTATCAGCCAATATCCAAATGTTGTATTCAACATTTATGCTAGATATTAATTTTAGAAGATTGCTTTAAATCTCTGTATTTGCTACTCTCAGCAATTGAGGAACACGAATTGTTTGGAAAAGTCCATAACCCAAGATTACAGCTACGCATTAGCTTAGGTTGTAAGAACTGATTACATGGAAAATCCAAGGCAACTACAGTTGATTGTTACATGGCTCTCTTAAAAGCAGGTTAAGCAATCAGGTTGAGCACACAGTCTTAAGTGACCTCAGGGTGTATTATTAACCCTGGCTGTGAGGTTCGGCAAGAGTTCCATTCTCTTTGAACGAGAGAAACTTGGGTCACAGTGATTGAAGCTGTGCCTCTCTGTACCTGGAAAAATAAATGTTTTAAAGACAGAGTTGCGTTCACTCTTAAAGATACATATAAGGAGACACAGAATTGATTTTATTAGATTTCAGTGGGCTCTGGAATCTTATTGTTTTAATAAATAATCCTCAAATTTAAAAAAAGGCAGACTTAGAGAAGAGGACATTATTCTATTATAATTTTCATGCATGTGCTTAGTTACATCAAACGTTTTTTCCCAGTGAAGATACTCAGATTCAAAATTCAATCTGGAAAGCATAATTAAAAATAAAAAATTCCTGAGTTAATAATAGCCACCGTAAGTGTGGACCCAAACTGCTACCAAATACCCGTGACTGTTATCATATAAACTAGCATCCCCGCAGACAGTCTCGGAGATGTCCTTTATAAAGTGGTGAGCCAGATCCTGATGTCCTAACGTGGGGTGCAGCTTAGTCGTCGGTTGGAATGATACTGACCAAAGGTACCCAGGAAGATGACACGCAATGGCAGAGATTATGAATGTATCACACATCAGGAAATTGATTTTAGGTCACCTTTCCGGCAGGTGCCCTTTGAGAGATGCTGAGGTGGATGTCAAAGGTACCAATCAGCACAGCTGTTCTTTATGCCGTTTTATGTGATACTTGACACTCTAAGCCAATTATCCGCCAGCGTTAGCATGCCTTCCCAGGCAGTTATAGCTGTGTGCCCAGGTGCTATATGTTGGGAGCAGTGAGACCCCCAGATCCTGAATTTCTTGTAATCCCCCGATCTGAATGCCTACAGCTGCTCTGAGCACGAGACCTTCAGGAGTTCCTGATGGCAGGAGAGTGGTTTCTGGTACATTTGGCTGGAGCATGGCTATGTCTATATAAGATGCCCCTGAACACAATAAAGGGGGCATTCTTGGGGAATTCAAGGATGACCCGTGTCACTGTCTCTCTATGTGTGTCTGTATTTTAACCTCCAGCCCCTTGCCCAAAGCTCGCCAACTGGGTGCCAGCACACAGAGCGCAGACACGGGGGCGCCGTGCGTGGTAGCTATGGTTCTTAACTCTTCTTGAATAGACGGGACCTGGGACAAAGCCTTGGTAGTGGAGGACAAGGAGAGGCGGCACACATCCCTTGTGGACAAAGTGGCTAAGGAGTGAGTGTGTTCGCTTTCCCTTCTTGCCCCTCTGCTGGTTCTGAGAATCACGTGAAGGAACCTTAAGGAATTCTGGGTTGAAGGTTGGGAACCGTAAATATGGGACCAATCCAGTGCTCTAGGTAACACTTAGAGACCAGGCTCTGCCTACGAGGAGCCGCTAGTTAGCTGCTCGAGAACGAGAAACAAAACCTCACGTCTTTGGGCCGTTATCATGGTGAAGGGTTTCCTTGTCGTGTTATGGATTCAGACACCAGCATCTGGAGGCACAGAGAGGCAGGGCAGCGCCTGCCCAGCATCCAGGCAATGCATTGGTTAAGGCGTGCTAAGACCGCACTGAATGATGGGTACTGCAGTTCTACCTTTGATGACGAGTTGCTCAGCCCAGACTTTGAAAACAATAGATGGAAAACCCTGCTGCTGCTGCAGCCACCCCTTAAAAGCAATTAGGAAAATAATTTGGAAAACAAACCCGGAGGACCTCACAGTAGGCTTGGTTTGGAAGTTGCTTCCTCTACTCTTTCTTAAAGTAACGTTCTGCGTCTCTCTGATCCTTCATGGTCTGTAAAGTGCTTTTGCGTGCAACACGCCATTACCTGACCCCAGCAATAACTTCAATGATAGGAAACACAAGGACCGTGTGCAGTTATTTCAGGTTTGGGCAGGAGCAGCAGAGGCCGTAGGAGCTGGGTTCCTGTAGCTTTTCGGTCCTAACCTGAACCGGGTGCTGTGGTGCACCGCTGTGATGCCAACGCTTGGTAGGTGCACGCTGGAGGATTGACCATTCAAGACCACTCTCAGCCTGGGCTTCACGAGACCCCGTGGAGGGAAATGTGCGTGAGAGGGTGGGTCAAGAAATGCCGACCTGACCACTCAGTGGTATGGCTAAGGTTTATTATTGCAGATGTAAGAGACCAGCCCGAGGCATCTGGAAGAGAGAGAGAATCACGGCAAGGGAAGCAGGAGAGTGGGAGAGGTAAACATGGAAGAAACGGAGAAGAGCAGGTCATAAGAAGGGTCGGTAGCTGGGGGTAGGGGAGGGCCGGGAGACTAGGCAGGCAGGGGCTTTGACAGGATAGCAAGTATTATGGAAAGGGATTGAGGGAGCCTTGAGGCCACCATGGGCTTTGATATGCAGACACAGGTACCTGTCTACTGGAGCTACATGTCCCTTCTGCCAGGGATAAAGGAAATGACTGACTCCCTTTGGCAGATGGGAAACAGCTGAGGGATGCCAGCTTTTTATCTAACCTCCAGAAACCTGGATCTCCAGCTGGATCGAGTCAGTGCGCCTGCCATTTTGGGGGGTGGAGGGCAATGGGTGCCCCTTGGACATGATAGGAAGGAAAATTTGTGGTGTCTAAGTCTGGCTTTTCTGGGTTTGGTAACGAACCCCTGAGTCTTGCTTGTTGCCGTTTTCTCCACACCACCCTAGACCACAGCAGACGTGAGGAGGGCAAACCTTGCAGCGCCTCCTTATTGGGTCTTATGCCCCAGCTGCCTCTGCTCCAAACAAACACACAAAAAGGAAGAAGAAAAACGCTAAGGCAGCCATAGAACAGTAACCGTTAAGTTTGCTGGAGACCAGAGTTAGGAAAAGTTAAAACGCGAATAACGGGGGTTCACAGTTTCCTGATTAGGAAAGGTAGGGTTTTGTTGGTCCACTTACTGAGATTTCAGCATTCCGTAACATCTTCTAGGGAATTCAAAGCTCCCTCAGAATCATAAGAACTACAACATTTGTTTTAACCATCATAATGACAATATACACAGCATTGCTAAGCATTAAATGAAATAAAAATACCCGTGACCATTTTCCCTGCTAAATATAGGCTAGCGTTTGGAAAAAAGAAGAGAAAAAGAAACCGTGCCCGGATTTTTCTGGGAAAAAAAATAAAAGTCCTTATCAACGAAACATCCACTCACAAATACCTGAGCAGGCTCTGTTTTCGTCCTTTTCTTTTTGTAGTCTTGGTTACGCTTATAGAAGAGGTTGGGGAAGGGAGAAGAAAAAGTTTTTATTTTATTTTTTTCTAGTTGAAAAGCTTTTCCAGAAGGCACACACAAAAAAAGATTAAATACCGGGCCGTCCTTGAGCAGTTCAGAAATGGTGTTTTCGTAGCACTGTTTAAATAAAACCGTCTCCAAAGCAGAGGTCCCCGTAGGAAATTTTGGACCAGTGTTTCCATTATTAAATAAATCTCTGAGCTAAAAAGTTTCCTAGACTCCAACCTGCCTGTCTAGTTATTTTTGGACACAGCATCGTCTGGAGCGCCGAGGGTAGAGGCACCATCTGCAGCGATCTCCGGGGTCGGAGGCCCCGAGCAGAGGCTTGGGTGAGCACAGCTGACTGTTGAAGCAGAGAGCCATAGGTATCGTTAGAGCCATTCCTAGGAGCGCGGTGGAGGGCTGGTCTGTAATAGCCAGCATTGGAGGTGACCCAGTCGACAGCTACAGGGAAGGAATGGAAAGAAGATGGCGGGGAGCCGTGAGCTTTGAGTTCAAGTTTGAGAACTGGGGCCTCTTAAACGTTTCTCCAGAGACCAAAGACAACCGCCTTTCACGGCGGAACTCATCCAGTTTGGGGATCAGTCCAACATGTGCGCAGCTGAGCGTTCCACTCCGGTTTTGGATCTGCTCAATCGATGGCTAGCGCACACTAAACGGTTCTTCCAGATACCGAGGCAGGAGGGAAAACATTCTTTGATTTACTGGCTTCAATAACCACACGGTTCTCACGCTGCAGACTGTGGGTCAGCAAGAACGGGGCGCCCTCTAAGAGACTCTGGAAATAATTACAAAGAAATCAAGACTTCAAAGGACATGTGTTAAAGCAATCTCAAATAACAAAGACATGGGAGATACAGTTCTGAGACCACCTCACCTGTGTTGACAAAGGAGGCCATCACGGACGGACATAGTGCGGCTTCTAGCACAGGGCACTGTTTAATGGAAAGCCCTGGCTAGAGAGCTGAATATATTACGAAGGTTTGCATGAGACACAGTGTTTACCATGGCATAGCACAAGTTCATTGCGATGAGAGGGAAACAGCTTTACAGTTAGGGTTGCTGCAGGCAGAACAAAAGCCAGCATTAGCTTTGTTTCCTCTGCGTAGGGTTTAATGTTTATTTCCTTATAGATATGAATAGCAAAAGAAGGTCCATTAGCAAATTCTTTTGCAGAGAGGAAAGCGTATTTGACCTTCACAGGGATTTTATAAATACACAAGGCATTGAGTGGTTAGTTAGTTAGTTATTCATTTGTTAAAAACAGCTCTGGAATGTTATCCAGAGCGATGGTACTCTGTGGGAAGGACAAAGGGATATATAAATAAATACCAAAAGTCGTACCCTTAATGAATTCGCAGGATAGAAAGTGAAACAGTAGAGACCCCCAACTGCTATAAAAACAGGCGAGATACCTGAGCAGGCGATTGTCACAGGTACCACAAAGGAGAAGAGTGAGACCTTGGAGAAGAGGAAGCCACTGAGCTCAGCCCGGAAGGAGTGGGATTTCTGGAGGGAGTCTCAGAATCCAGGACGGCTTTGCATTACAGAGAAAAGGCAGGAAAGCTTGCTGGGGCGAGGGAGGGTGTTTCTGGAGTGGTGGGGAGCATAGCATGCAAATCCTCTAAACTTAGGGAAGTGCCCTGGGAAACAGGCCTGGTAAGGAACACGGGCAATGGTAAGATTCCACTAAGCGCATCCCAGGATGGTCCCATTTCCTTCAGGGAAAGGGCGCCCTTCACCTGTGCACCTGCTGAATTGGGGACGTAATTGGTTGTTTTAAGTCCAATTATATTTAACTCGGCTGAAGGTGAGGATTATGGATTTTGATATTCCTTATGACAACGTATGCATAATAAGGCCTTTGATAGAGGTTAGAACAATGGCACACAGTGCAGCGGTCTGCCCCTCGGCTAGGAAACAAGAAAGAGATGACAAGAAATGAGCAATGAGCCAATTAAATTACGCAGAAGCATCACGCTTGTGAGGAAACAGGAAAAAAAAAAAGGAAAAAAAAGCAAGCTTTGGAGCTGTGCTTGGAAGTCTGATGCTCTTTCTCTTTTTACAAGTACTTTTACTTCTTCCAAACTCTTTAGTAATTATTTAAACTCAGGGGGGAAAGGGAGGATTGGGGGAGGGGAGCGGTAAATGTAGCCACTGCCTAGCTTCAGGAAGTGATGGCATAGTCTAGCCTACATTCTATGATCATTTCTGGAATCGTGATTTCTTCAGGAAGAGGAGTGGCTCCTCCCTCGGACCCATGCTCCAGTCTTGAGGACCAGAACAGAGACGCTTCCAGGTGGATCCCAGGTAAAAGGAGGTCCACAGTCCCTGGCTTTTAAGAGAGGTAAGCACCTGTCCTAAGATTTTTAGGAAAAGAAACAGGCCTCTTAACACACTGCTTCAAGCCCATTCTATTAGATTCTATTAGGCTCAATATTGTAAGAGCTATTTGAGTAGGCTTTTGTGTGTGCTGCAAACCCACCAGCTTGTCCCCCCCCCCCAAGTATGATACCCAGACAGAAAGAGAAGCACTTAATGTGGAGGCCATAGCTTTCTTATTCATCAATATTTTTCTTTCAATTAGCATATTGAATTAGTTAGTTAGGGAATTAACATCTTCAGGAAGACTACTATCACATAATTAAGATTCATTGAATAATTAACTTACTACGTGTCTTTGTATATGTTACTTAATGAGTATTTAAAGTGCTTTCTATTTTTTTTTTTTTTTTTTTTTTGCATAGGATCTCATGTAGTCCCTGCGCAGCCCTGATGACCTTGAACTCCTGATCCTCCCACCTTGGCTCTCCAAGTCCTGGAAGTAGACCCAGTCTTATGTTTGTTGAATATATGCATTTCTCTTAAAGCAATGGCACATACTTTTGACACGTTTTTCTAAATAGCTCACTAACGCTCTTTGCTTGCTTTCTGGTGACATAAAAATTGGAGACCTTTTTTGAGAAAGGATTGAGAGCTGGAGAGAGGATTCACTGGGTAAGATCAATGGCTGCACAAGCGTGAGGTTTTGAGTTTGGATCCCCGCACCTGTATAAAGGCCTTTGTGGGTGAACCTTTCTTTCCTGGCCACCAGTCCCAAGGAATCACACAGAGACTTATGTTAATTACAAACATTTGATCCATAGCTCAGGCTTACTACTAGCTAGCTCTTGCAACTTAAATAAACCCATTTCTATTAATCTATGTGCTGCCACGTGACTCGTGGCTTTGCCTGTCCTCCAGTAAGTCTGCTCCCTCTGCACCTCTTGGTGACTCCAGTGACTCCGCCCTTTTCCCAGCATTCTCAGTTTGACTGTCCTACCTGTACTTTCTGCCTGGCTCCTGGTTCTCTATTAACCAATGAGAGTAATATATATTCACAGTGTACAGAACAATTATTCCACAGCATGCCTTGAAAAGCCACATGTGCACGTATAATCCCAGAGCTGTGTGTGTATTTATGTAGTAAGGGAGGTAGCAGGATCACTGGGGCTTGCTGGCCACTCCCCTAGCTCCAGAATCAGTGAGAAACCCTGCCTCAAAGGAATAAGGTAGACAGGGACAGAGAGGGACACTTGATGTCCTTCTCCGGCCCCTGCATGCATGAGTGCGTGCCCCTGCACGCAAATGCACACACAGCACACGCACATAGACATGCCACTCACATACGTATATTTGTGCATGAAGAAAGAATTACCAGAAAGGGAGAAAACAGTGGCGGTGAAAACTAGCTGTTTTAGCTGGGTTCTCAGCATCCATATCGGCAGCTGTGTTCTTCATTAGATATCATTATTCTTTTTCTTGTCTTCATCCTATGAATATGCATTCCTGGTACACGCCTTCGGGAAAGTTTATTCCATTCTGGATACATTTCATTCATCCCTCAGGCGTGAGCATCTTTTTCTCAAGAACACATGGCTGCCTAAGCAACAGAGACTTCAGGCCCTGAGCAGCGGACTCTGTGGCTGCACTGATCATTCATTTAAAGCGCCTGCCTAGAGGGAACTGATTTTTTCTTTGAACTGCATCTCAAATCAATATATTAAATTTCTTTCTTAAGAACCACTTGGATTGGAAAATTAAAGGGCAAATTAAAAGCTAGCCAATTCCTGGCTGGCATGCATTGATTCTCAAATATTGAAGATCATAGCAGGACCAACCGGGTTTATTAGGATAGGGAAATAATATGCCCAACTAGCCTCGAAAGCAGGAGCATCTAAAAATTTCCAAGTGGTTTTTAAAACACATTTAAAAATTCTCGCTAATAGACATGCAATGCCAGAAAATGGGCGTTTAGAGACTGTTACCTGATCATGCCTCTGCCATTCCTTAATGTCCAAACAGGCGGTAGCCATAGTTTTTAAGTTTCTTTTCATCTGCAAAATTCAGACAAGAAAGGTAGCTGTCTCAGAGAATGTGTACCTTGCAAGGTACCTGAAGAGGAGGCCAGTCTAGAACAAAAACATGCCGGCACGGGATGCGGAGCTCTGTTTTAGACGCCAGGAGTCAGGATCTTCCGGGAGCGCCCGAGGAAGGCTTGGGTCTCGGGGCTTCCGGGTCACATTCCTTCTTCAGGCCCCTGTACCTCCTCCTTACCTTCCCAGACAGAAGCTCATGATGGGAGCATTTTGCCTCGGCCACCCTCTTACCCATATTTTGGGTCCTAGGCATCAAGTATTATCTCTCCCCTTTTTGCTTAGATTAAGAAAAGCCAACGAATGCGTTGTGCCCACTTACTGAGCTCGGAAGGACGCTGAGGTCCGATATGGGAAAACTCTCACTGCAATGTCCTCTTTTCTTCCTATAACGGGCTCATAGAACGGTTAAGATGAGATTTCTTCCCCGGCCGTGGCTTTATCAGTAATCGGACTCCTTCGCCGTCGCGCTATCCAGAACTGTCCACCTTGGCCCCTCCACTCTGTGTGGTGTCTTTCCCCGAACATCAATAAGCTTGTTCGTCACCGGCTACAAGTGAGTTCTTTGACTTCTCCCCACCTCTGCTGGAAAATCGGAAGCAGTCTGGAGATAAGGTTCAGTTTTATTTAGACTTCTGAAAAGATCCAGAGATTTCCCTCGAGAGATAGAACTAGATGTGGTTAATAAAGGTTCTCTTCAAAGAAGTGAGGGCAGGGTGTGAGGGCCAAGAGTTCCCGGATGGCAAGGCTTCCAGCCACGCGCTGGAAGCAGGGGCCGCTCCAGACTTTGAAGGGGTCCGCAAGAGATTACCAGCCTCATGAAAACTTTGAAGAGGAAGCTGCTGGGGGACAAAGGAAACCAGAGGGGTCCAGAGGAATGTAATGGCAGGCCAGAGATGCTTGCCCCGTTAGAGAACGAGAAAGGCAGTAAGAGTCCCAGCAGGGCCTGCCCCAATGTTGATTTGCTGCTAGCTTCACTGATTGGGACTGGCTGAGTCCAAACCAAGGCAAGGGGGTGTGAGAGCTGGTGACAATGCTCAGGGGAAGCAGACAGACAGCGTTAGTTCGGAGGACTGACAAATGCTGATTACTGGAAGGTTCTCCTTATTCCTTCTCCTTTCTCACCAAAGTTTCCTACTCAGACTTTCCATACCCACCCCTTCCATCCGCTACTATTTATGACAGACTCCCCTGCGTTGTGGCTACTTATCTTTAAGAAATAGTTCTCGCCAGGCGGTGGTGGTGCAGGCGTTTCATCCCGGCACTCGGGAGGCAGAGGCAGGCGGATCTCTGTGAGTTCGAGGCCAGCCTGGTCTACAAGAGCTAGTTCCAGGGCAGGCACCAAAACTACACAGAAAAACCCTGTCTCAAAATAACAACAACAGCCATAAAAAATAGTTCTCATGATGTTCATCATGTGTTGACACATTTTCTTTTTTTCCAGTGCGTTGGATGAGGGCGGAGAGCTCTCGTGGAATAACTTTGCTTTTTTTTTTTTTTTAACCACAGTATTCCAGAACGACTCGGCCTGCCTTCCTCTCTCTATTGCTGGACAATACTTAAAGCAAACCCCTACCCTTTCCTCCAGCCCTGTTCTTTGTTTTAAACCTTTAGTTTGCGTGTTCGCTGGATACAAGGTTTCACCTTGCAGCCCTCCGAGCCTGGTGTTTGCTTGGTAGACCAGACTTTCCTGGACCTCATAGCTGTTTTCCTGCCTCGGACTCCTGAGGCAGGCATGCACAATCACACGTACCCGCTCCAGATACCTTAGTACATCAATGCACGTTGATGTTCTCGGGGACTAAGAAAACGTCCAGGTCATTCGAGGGAAGAACACTGAATCACGAACCATGACGTCATGCACTTGTAATCTCAGCCGTGTGAGACAGAGGCAGGAGAATTTGAAGCTGGAGGCTAGTCTGGGCTACGCAGTGAACTTGAAGTGATCCTTGGGTAAATAGCAAGGCTGTCTTGAAATAAAGCAACACCAAATACTAAACCCCAAACACTGCCTTTCTCAGGCATTCTGGAGTTTTATCCTTGGCCTCAGCAGCCTCACTGGACTCCTGCTAGAATGACTCGGAGCTGAGAGGGGCACACAGAGGGCCCGCTTTGCTTCTTACTCCTTGATGTTGGGCTCTGTAGCCTAGCTGGTGGTTTTCTCTCATGGGGCGCCTTTGTGAACTCTGGAATTGTTTAGTGAGCCTTGTCCCTTGCGTTCCACTGTGCCTTTCTGTTCTGCACGGCCCGCCCTTCAGTTCCTCCATGTCTCTCAGCTCCTAGGACGCTGTGTCCTGATGTACACACTGTTCACTGCTTCCCCTTGGAGCGCAAAGGCATTCACCGTGCTCAGCTTTTGGACATCAGGAACCCTTGTCCACAGCCCTCCTGTAGGTTGACCGACCTGAGAATTAGATCTCCTAAGAGGTTTTCCTGCACCACGCCACTGTGAAGGTGACCAGGTAACAGCACGCCAATGGGTCAAAGAAGTCTTCCCTCCTACCCTGTCCCCTTCTTGCCTTCTCTTACATAAAGACAAGATGGGCCTTGAAGTCACTTGGGACACTTGGAACCTTCATTGCTGTACCTTGTTAGAGCCACTGGTTAGAAAGGCCGACTCAGACTTTACCTTCCTTCCTTCCTTCCTTCCTTCCTTCCTTCCTTCCTTCCTTCCTTCCTTCCTTCTCTCCTTTCCCTTCCCCTCCGTCCCTTTCTTCCTTCTTTCTTATGCTGGACATCGAACCCTGGGCCTCATGAATCATAAGTAGCTAAACACTCTACACCGAGGTACAGCTTTAGCTCTACAATTTTCATGTCTCAAAGGAGTCAAAGCTAAACCCTACCCCCTCACCTCACAGTACTGTTGTCCTGAACATTCTACTCCAGCCGTTTCCGCTGCGTGGTGTACGGTCGCCAGCTGACTGTTGTAGCTGACGGCTTTAAGTCTAATGTTTGCTTTTAAAGCGGCGTTTCTATTCCTAGATGACTTATTTAATAATTTGGCAATCATAAATTGAACATCAATTATGCACAATAATGCCTAGAATAGACCAGCGAAGAGAGCAGACATGGTAGATGCTGTACATTCTAAAAGGATGGCCAGATGCTAAAAAAAAATCACAAAAAAGCTCCAGAACTGAGATCACATGACACGTATAATTAATATTCACAAAGCGAGTCTATCGTATTTTATTAAACAATTTCCATATGGGTTTACATTTGGCATTATATAATAATCATGCAAACAGTATTTTCCGTATTTGGAATTATTACATTAGGCTACGTTCCAGCAAGGAAGATTAGGCACAGCTTTAATTAGCTTTAACTGAAATATTTTTTTTGTTTCGAGCAGTTTTATATAATTCCACAAGCTCCGTATGAAGCATTTAGGTGTTGGACAAATGGCGGCCACTGCCACACATTAGATACTGGTGCTGTCACAAGAGCCTGCATGAGGAATGCTAAGACGCTGCAACATGAAACACAGGCTATCGGATGCAAGAGAAACCACCGTTTCCATGAAGAAAATATATGACGCGACTTCCTTAAATAAATCTTCCCATTAAAAACGAGCCAAGAAAGAAAAATCAAACAAAAATCACAGTCTTCTTCAGACAAGTTTATATAGTCACCAACTGATCACTACAGTCCTCTACTTTAAATTAAACATTTAAATAAAAAACTAATCTAAATTTTAAGAGTAGCAATGGTATTAGATATTTCATTTCGAGTTCCTTGCTTTCCTTAGATCTCGAGGCTAAGCAGTTTTCCCTGGACCGCTATCATTTCTGTTTGCTGCTGAGCGGACTGGTGGCTGTCTCGACGGACCAGAGGGTCACTGGCCCCTCTATCGTCACCAAAGCTCCTGCTCTTACCCTTCCACCCCAGTTTCCACCAACTGACTCGAGCTTCCCTGCTTCCCCTCTGAGGTTTGCGAGAGAATGCCGAGGAGCAGAAAACACGCCTGTTGCTGGAAACAGATTTCAATGTCTTTTTAAAGATTTGTTTAGAAATGAATCATGGCTTGGGTCTGGAGTGTCCCACGGAGGTCCATGACTTGACTACATGCCTACAGACGTGTAGGTTCGGAGGGAAGGTCATAGAGAGGTGATAGGGTTCGGGGTGAGTCACTACTGAATTCATAGCTTAATGGCTATTCAGAAGGAGGGGTAGCCGGAGGAAGCAAGCCACTGGGGACGGAGCCTGGACTGACTCCCTCTAGTGTCTTCTCCTCTCCTTTCTTTCTTCTTCCTCATCCTCCTCATTCTCTTCCTCCATGCCTCTCTCCCTTTCTCAAGGGGGACGGCTATCAAGTCAGTACGTCTCTTCTTCATTTTTCCCAATCATGTTTTTCTCAAGCCAGCTGATCATGGGCTGAAGCCTCTGAAACTGAGAACCAAGATAAATCTTCTGTCATTAACTATATTTTCCTCAGGTATATTGGCTCATTGAACAAATCTAGCATAACAATGTTTTCTATTATGCTGTAATATAAACTATGTCCATCCCCGGTGGTGATATATGCATTTTCACACACAGCTCATCAACTTTATGATTGTGTAGAGCATTGACCCCTTAACATAATCTAATTTATTCATCTGTCTTTTGTGATCTCAGCTATTTTTGTGTCCCATTCAAGAAGAATGCCTTTGTCAAGAACATGGAGATGCCTGTACTTCTTGTCCTCTCTTTGAAAAGTTAGCCCTCAAACGTTTACCCTGTCACACTGGTCCAGCTGTCACTCTGGGGCAAGAAAGATTGATCTGCTACCCTGCAGCTTGATAACCCAAAGTCTGCGCACACTGTGGACTGGCGTCACCCTCAGTGTCAAACCTAGGTGCAATCAGAGGATTGCGTAGGAACGCCATTTGAATTTAACTTTTGTAAAAAAATGAATCATTGAAAGAAAAAAAAATCCCTGAATGTTTACCAATCTCTTTTCCATCTTGCTGGGTTTATGAGTTTTCATAGTCTCTTATTCATCAACCCCCCAAACCGTGCTCAGCTGAAGACATGTTTCCGTAAAGGCAACAGGGAGAGACAGTAAGATACTAATTCCAGTCAGATTCCTAAGTCAACTCTCCCACCAAAGAAACTGTACCATGTAGTTTCTTCTCAGCTTGACACGAGCTCAGGTCATCAGGGAAGATGGAACCTCAGACAAGGAATTGCTTCCATCAGACTGGCTTGGGGGCATGTCTGCGGGCATTTTCTTGATTAGTGACTTACGTGGAGGGGCTCTGCTTTCTGTGAGTGGTGCCACCCCTGTCTGTGTAAGTGGTCCTGGGTTGTATAAAAAAGCAGGATGAGCAAGCCAGGAAGCAGCGCCCTCCACAATCTCTGTCCAGTTCCTGCCATGATGCCCTTCATGGCAGACAGTGACCTGGTAAGTATGGTCAGGGGATTTTGCCACAGCAATAGAAGCCAAACGGAGACAGGTACCTTTGCTTTCCTCCCAATCATTCAAAAGAGGAGACAATGGGGCTCAGATGGCTCATTTGGTAAAGTACTCGCCCAACAAGTAGAAGAACCTGCGTTTGGGTTGCCGGTAAGCGTGCAAAAAGCCAAGAGTGGCAACGTGCGCCTGCGTGGCAAACTGCGCCTGTAATTCCAGCGCTAGGGAGAACAGACAGGAGGATCCCTGACCTCACTGGTCAGGCAGTCTAGCAGAATGCGGGAGCTCCAAGCTCAGTGAGAGACCTCGTCTCAGAAAACAATGTGGAGTGCAATAGAGCAAAACCGTGGATGCGGACTTTTGTCCTCTGAACGCATGCGCACACAGCCACGTGGGCCTGCGTAGTGATATCTATCCGCATGAGCATATATATATATACACACACAGACACACAATACACACCAAGGAAATAATGGCTTTAACATAATTATTATAAAGCAAAAGTTGTGGTGCTGGAGGGATGGTTAGGAGTTAAGAGGTTAAGAGCCCTGGCTGCTCTTCCAGAGGACCCAGGTTCATTCCCAGCACCCACACAGCAGCTCACAACAATCTGTAACCCGAGTCCCAAGGGATCTGATGCTGTCTTCTGGCCTCTTGAGCACTGTACACATGTAGTGTACAGACATACATGCAGGCAGACCGCCTGTACAGATTAAAAGGAAAAAGCAAAAAAATGAAGTAAAACAAAAATTAGCTACGCTGAATTTGGTATTCTCTATGATTCTACCCGCCATGGTTCATTTCAGGGGCTTTAGGGGCCACCTCTGCTCCAACCTCTTCTTTTAGGCACAAGCTGAATTTGAGTTTTTTTTTTTTTAAATTCTTATTAGATTTGAAAGAAGGTATTATGAATGCAGGTCTCAGGATAACTTCTTATGGGACCAAAAATAAAGCAATTCTCACAGGAAACCCTTCTGGAGTTTCATTTTCTTCCAACAATTTGATAAAAAAGGTGTTTGCAGGAGAAACGAAACCATTATTTAAGCATGACTTTTGAAGTTGTTGTAAGGTTAATGAATACATTTTATGTCCTATGCCAAACTTCATACTCTCTACCAAATGGAAAGCGGTAGGAAACCAGAGCAGGAGGAAATATCTAAGTTGCCTTGGACGTGAGAAAGCCGACAAATCAGGGCGCGTCTGCGCGGAAAGCCTCTGCTTCCATCCCGCCCTTCAACCTAGGAGCCGGATCTAGTTCCTGAGACCGGATTATAGCCCGAGCCAAGTAACGGCAATAACAATGAAATAGGGTGTGCGTAGGCGAGCGAAATTAGCAAACCAAGCAAGTGAAACCCTTCGCTTCCACACAGCATCTTGAGCTAGAATCAAACACTGTTCCTCAAGAGCTCCTTCTTTAGATTAAGAAAATTTTCTGGGCCTTTGAGCTGGGTTTCGTCTCCTTCCTCTATTCCTATTCTTAGGCTTGGGATTTTCATAGTGCCTCAGATTTCCTGGATGTTGTGTGTCAGGAATTTTTAGGATTTAACATTGTCTTTGACTGATGTATTTATTTTTTTCTATTGTGTCTTCAGTACCTGAGATTCTCTCATATATATATATATATATATATATATATATATATATATATATTATCTCTTGTATTTTGTTGCTTCTGTAGTTTCCGTTCACTTACCCGGATTTTTCATTTTCAGAATTCTCTTACTTTGTGTTTTCTTTATCACTTATTTCTGTTTTCGGGTCTCGAATAGTTTTGTTTCCTTTAACCGCTCTTTTTTTTTTTTCTTGGCTTTTTTGATATTCTTTAAGGGATTTATTGATTTCTTCCCATTATTTGATAGTCTTTTTCTTGATTTCTCTATGGGTTTTATTTATTTCCCCTTTAAAGATCACTATTGTCTCCACAAAGTTGGTTTTAAGGCCATTTTCATGTGCTTCCATTGTGTTGGGATACTAAGGGCTTGTTACAGTGGGTTGGCTGATTGTGGCCGCAACATATTACCCTAGCTCTTGTTTGTGTTCTTAGCATGTCTACCAGGAGGCAAATGGCAGTGCTGTGTCCCTCTAATGTCTCTCTAGTCTCCTTAAAATTTCTTTCTTCAAAGGAACTATTGATGATTCTCAACTAGATCAATTAATTATATTTCTTATCGATCTGTGATTTTCTAAATCCATCTACATTTATTAACTATGTCCTTACCATAAGGAGGAGCTTTCTGTTAACCATTTAATTAGCTGCTTGTTCTTTGAGTCCTTAAGGAGTCTTATTTTCACTATTATTTAACCTGTTAATACCGGGTAGCTTTTTAGGCTACTGCAGCGAGTTTATAGGCATGGGAAGAGAAGTCAGGGAGATAGAGAAGGGGGTGCGAATGGCCAGTGCAGCAAATCTAACTCATTGACATTCATTCTGCAGCTTTTCAAACCCTGCCAGGCCAGGTGCATCCTCTGCATCTCCTGGGGATGAGGCCTTGGGAGAGGCAGCCCAGGGGGAGTCTGGCAGACCATCTGAAATGGGCTGTGTAAATGCTATGGATAGGAGAACAGAGGTTCTAACCCGTAGGAAGAAAATGATCGGTTTCGGTAGTCTGGCAAGAATTTTCTTCCCAAATGAACAAACTAGTTAGATGTGCGAAAAAGAAAAGGCATTGAGGGCAAAAGTGACATCTCAAAAGAAAAAAAGTGGTAGTCCCATTTCTTCTGGAAATCTCGGGAGGTAATGGGCTCTTGACTATCAGCTGCAAAGGCTGCTGGGATGTGATGTCCACCCCAGGCTTTGGATGCATTTTGACAGTCTGCAGATGAGGGGTCAGAAATTCAGGAGGCAAAAATCCCTCCTGCACCAGGGAACTGAAAAAAAAAAGGGCACCCCTCTTTCACCCCCAGTATCCACAGCCCACAAAACCAGCTCTGCACCTACATCAAAGCCCCCATTGTCAGGTCTTGGAAGGCTTCTTGGGGGGAATCCTGAGGGTCTGTGGAATTTCCGTTTAGACATTGCTTCTGGCTCCTGAAAAGGTACCCACAGGCCATTGGCACGAGGAGGATCTGACTGAAAAATGGGAACATTTAGCTTTATTTATTTTATCCGCATGACTCAGAAGCAGAGGTAACCCCAAATGCAAGTTATTTTGGAGTTTACGTTAATCCCAAAGATGCAGAAATGCAAGATGTGAGCTGAATTCCCAAAGAACCAAAGAAGTTCTCAAGTTTTTCCAAGAAATACTTTAACCTGAGAGAGTTTCTAGCACTTGGCTTAACACTCGCTGGCTCTGCTGTTTGAAGGACAGAGAGGCAGATTACGGTGGTTTAAGATGTCTGGAGGCAAAACTCGGAATGTGTCCGTTACCCTATTATCCCATACATAATACTCCCCAAGAAAATTCAAGTTAAAGGCTCTGCATCCTGGATTTCACTTCAGGAAAGGCTGCCTAGCTGCAAATGTAGGTCACACGGTTTTAGCATCCTGTGTGGGTTTCCAGCTGTCTGCTGAACTCTGAAACAGAGGAGCGCGGGTTTGTTTCAAGGCACAGCACACTGGAGAGCAAGCCTGAAGTGATTCCCTTACTGAAGTTCATTTTCCTTTACTTTTCTCACTTCTGGTTTTTCACTCACTTTGTAGTCGGAATTTTTAGGTAAACAAAAGAATGCAGCATTTCCCTCTTTCTTTCTTTGGTTTACAAATAAACCTCAGGCTTGGTAAAAGTTAAATTACGTTAATCTGATTGGCCGGGCGGTGGTTGCTCACACCTTTAATCCCAGCACTTGGGAGGCAGAGGCAGAAGGATCTCTGTGAGTTCGAGGTCAGCCTGGTCTCTAAGAGCTAGTTCCAGGACAGGCTCCTAAGCTACAGAGAAACCCTGTCTCAAAAAAAAAAAAAAAAGAACAGAAACAAAACTAAATAACTACAACAACACCAAACTGGCCTGTAATAGCTGAGATTGCTCTTATTACCAACAAAGAGAAGTTGAAAGGGAAGAACTCACTGAGCACTGGGCACGGGAGTGCACGGAAGACAGCACCATATTGCAAACTGGGTGTTCAAGGATCCTGATAAAATAGGACAGCAAATAGCTAAGAGTCCTCCGAGTGTTGTAGAAACCCTAAGAGAGCACAACTGGAGGAAGAGAAGAAGAAGAAATGTGAAGCCTTAGGGTTGCCCCCAAATTCATGTGATTGTGGGGCTCCCTTGCTCTGCCTTGCTGGAGGCAGGTCAGCCAGGAGGGAGGTGTCCACAATCAGTGTTGTAGGAGCTGTGGGCTGCTTCCCACCGCTCAGCTCCCGGCCA
Source organism: Microtus obscurus (assembly GCA_963919715.1). Taxonomy (NCBI): domain Eukaryota; kingdom Metazoa; phylum Chordata; class Mammalia; order Rodentia; family Cricetidae; genus Microtus; species Microtus obscurus. Next base: position 1,771,686 of record CAWTZC010000381.1, read on the forward strand.
CCTAAGGGCTGGCCTATCAAAGGCCAAGCAGTTTCTTTATTAATTAACCAATGAAAGCAACAGATAGATGACACTCCCACATCAAATCAGCAGTGACCATATTGTAAAGCATGAATTGAGGACCGTCACAATGGTAGTTACCAATGGATGGAGCGTTTCTGTGAGTAGGAACACTTAAAATATGTCCCATCAAATGCCTCCTGTGTGTAAGTCACAGCGTTGCAGTCTGTCTGCCTTCACAAGGAAGAGCATGCTGCTGTAATGGTAACTTAGACACGCCCACCATGAGGCAAGGCGTGGCAACGGTGCGTTAAAAATTCTAGAGGAGCCAGGGATAGTGTGCCTACCTGTAATACCAGGTAGGTGGAGGTGGGAAGATGGAGCGTTTGAGGCTAGCCTGAGTGACGTAGTGAAACACTGTCTCAAAGCAAAACCAAGTAAGGAAGTGTTTGGAAGACCCGAAGCAGCGGCTAATCTAGGAACTAGAGATTTGGGGTTGTCTGGACATGGAAGGCATTGGAGTTGGGCCTTGGCAACGAGGTAGAGATATACAAGGCAGAGAATCTAGGGTTAACAAGGGGATGGTAAAACCACAGAGCAGATACTAAAAGCAGGGAGGCCCGAGTACCAGGAGCCGTGTTTGGGAAGCGCAAGGAACAACGCTGGTATCAATTAAGATTCGCTTCAGCTGCAACTGATTAAAAGGGAGAAAGGAACAGATAGCAAAGTAAACACGGATTGAGCAAGATAGAAGCTCCCTTTTGTCTTACATTAAGGAGGCTGGAAGTTGTGGGCTGCAGGGTGGGTAGAACGGCTCCAAACACCCAGAACCCAGGTACCTTTCTACGCTGTGCCGACATTCTTCCTAATTGGTTTCCATCTTAAGGTGCGAGATGACAACCCAAGCCTGGCTCCAAATCCACATTCCGCCCAGCTGTCCGAATACACACACACACACACACACACACACACACACACACACACACACACACGGGAGGGAGTTGGTACCGCCCACCACGTGAAGGCGCCTCCTACAGGATGTGCACGATATTTTCCAAGACTCCCTATTCTCCAGATGTCTTCATTACTGTTCTGTTAAAGATTATAACCGCAGGTCCTTGGGGAGGAGCGGCCCAGGCAAATAAGGGCAGGCACTCAGGGAGGAAGAAGGCTGCTTCCTGGCTTGCGTCTCACGCCAGGCTCAGCCTGCTTTCTGCTACAACTCAGAACCATTTGCCCAGGGTGGCACTCACCCAAGAAAATGCACTATAGACTTACCTACAGGCAATTATCAAAGGAAGTTCCTCTTCCTAGACATCTCCAGCTTGCATGGACAAAAATAGCAACAAACAAACAAACAAAAACTCCCTCCAAACTCAAAAGCCAATCAGACAACCAGAACTTGATAAAATAGATGGACCTAGAAGGTCAGCTGGGAAATACAGTGGCCCTGTCCCCATGTCAAAGTCAAGAGGAATACTTCTAAGAAGGAAAGAATAAATATCGGGAGATTAGTCTTTTTCACTCCTACTCGTCCAAGCATGTAGGCCCTCTCTGAGAGATGAAGCTGAGGGCTTAGTTAGACTCTGAGGAATACAAACAATGTCGAAGAGGTTGTAGGTGTACTTGCTGTTGCCTTTGACCAGTACCGAGGACCGCCAAATGTTCAGGAGTAGCCAAGTGACATGGCCAAGGCTAGACTTTAGGACGTTTGCAATTCAAATGATTATCTAACAAGGTGAAAACTCCTAAGTCCCATTTGAAAGCTGCTCCCTAGTTAAGAACAATAGGCCTTCTATGTTGGAAGTCGGAGAGGCTATGTAGGGATGGGCGAGGAACCCATTTAGGAGACAGTTGGTCTAGAATAGCATTCTTGGGAACTAAATAGTTCCTATGGCGATTTGGAAGACAGGATGATGAGGAAGAGAGAGACGAAAAGGACAATTCCAGGGTTGAGCCTCAGGAATTAGCAATTACTGGTGTCATTTATAGAAAGGAAGGAAGAGGAGGAAGATGCTGGACCGTAAACATGGAAGCACGTTGGTTTGGCTCTAGGTCCTGTGGTTTGGGCATCCAAGTAGGGGTTTCCAATCCAATGGCTGGAAAATGAGGGGATCTGAGCAAGGACCTGCAGCTCAACCATTGGCAGTTCAGGGCCTCTATGGTGTCGCATTGCCAGGACTTTAGCAGTGGCTCAGGAATTATGATAGCACTGATTCATAGCCTGTACTTGCAAATTCTCCAAGAGGCTGAGAAAGCAATCAGCCCCCATCACTCATTGGTATTGAAGTTTCCAATTATTCAAGGTGCTTTGGGCACATTTAGCAAAGGGTGAGAGAGACTTGCGTATGCCGATACCGCTATATTTCCAGAGGAATGTCAATAAGGCTGGAAATGTAATTTTGAACATGGATTTTAAGGGAGAGGGAAAATGCATGTTGAAGGTAACACTCTAAAAGGCCCTTCCGAGAAGTTCTTACTTCAGGGTTTCTTAATCTGTTTGCAAATCAACTATTCTTTCTCTCAATAAATGTTTGCTGAGAACTGCTAAATACAGGTTCACAAGAGTATAAGGCAAGCATGGTCTGACTCTATGAGAGTTAGTCTAGACTAGGGGCTGGCAGACTACAGCCAGTGCGTCAGATACAGGCAGCTGCTTTGCTGTTGTTTGTTGGGTTGTGTTTGAAAACAAAGAATGGTTTTCACATTTGGAAATGGTTAGGAAAACACTATTTTTTTTTTAAAAAAAAAAGAGGGATAGGGCGATGGCTCAGTGGTTAAAGGCCTTGGTACTCTCAAAGAGGCCCAAAGGTCAGTTCCTAGCACCCCCGTTGGGTTGGGGTTCATAAAAATTTTAATTTTCACAGAACACCCACTAATTGCATATTGTTCCCCATTGTTTTCACACTATGACTGCAGAGTCCAGTGTGATGGAGACTACACAGATTGCAAAGCCCGAGATATTTAATACTTCATGCTTTCGGGAAAGTATACCAATTCCTAGTCTCAATAGAATCATGCAGAAAAGAGCACCATCCAAGCTATGCTTCAGCAAGCCCGGTGAGTTTCACTTCTGCTGCGTTCTGTCTAAGGTCCTTGTTCTCCCTACAATACCCAGATATGTGGTCCATCTTCCAAAAATGTCCTGCTCTGAATTGCGGCCTTCAGGATTCAGAATTTTGGTAACATTGTCTCACCTCTCCTGTTGCTACTCTGTAACTTGCTTGTAACAAAGAAGAATTACCATGGAGACTCTGCTGTGTGGCTTGCAGACAGTCAGAGGAAAGCTTGTATCTGGTCACTGGGAAGGATCCCTCTGAGATGATCAATCTACCGTGTCTATGTCCACTACAAAGTAGCAAAGCCTAAAGTAAATCTGAGCTGAGGCCAGACGGTAAGTTCTTCCATGGATGCCAGATCAGGGAAAAGGCATGTGGGTGAAGAAGACATTTTAGGGACCCGTGGGATGCCAGCTCATCAGACCTTCAGCTGCGACCCCAGCAGAAGGGACCCTGAGTGAGAACCACCCAGTTAATCTAGGAAAACTTTAGAAGCAATGAGAGCTATCTGTGTTAACCTGAGAGTCTGATTAAGATGAGTCATTACACAGAAGTAGACACAGGGTTCGGAGAGTGTCTTAGTTAGGGTTTCTATTGCCATGAAGGGACACCAGGGCCACGGCAACTTTTATAAAGGAAAACATTTCACTGAGGTGGTGGCTTACAGTTCAGAGGTTCAGGCCACAAATGGGGACTTTGAAAAGTTCCAAGGATGGACATATGGTTTGGATTGCCCATGGCTGTGCAGGTAGCGTCAGGGTGCAGGTTCCCCCTGATATGTAGAAAGATCTTCAGGCAGGATTGGTATTCCACAGGTGCCTTGATGTAGTTATTGAAATATATGGAAATGTTTTCGAACCAACTGGGAAATAACAGGAATGACTTCAATAAGCAATAATATTACAGTTTAGCAAAATTAGAGATTCCGTGCTCTGCGGCACAGGCTTTTCTGGCATGGGCGCTTGGAGTGCGGATCTGTGGGGCACACTAGGGCTGCCATGTTGTTTGTCCTAGCCATTAGGGAGTGGTGCCCAGTTCCTAAAGTCTCGGTGTTTGGGATGTGTTCGTGGTGGGGCGTAAGGAGCATCAAATACCAGCTGAGGAAGACTAATTTGGCACTCTGCGAAGAATTCAACTGAACTATGCTTGTGGGAAAAAAAAATATGGTCCAGGGAAAGATTGTAAAGGTTCTCCAAGACCCCAGTTGGTGACTAAGAAGCCATGAGGTTAAGCAACTGATCACGAGGATTCTGTTACCTCCTCTGCTCTGAGCCCACACTCTGGCCCATTGCTTCTATTGCTTTGTGCCTGGTCCCTCTCTCAGTCGCCAGAGCAGACCATGCAGTGCGTGCTTCAGACACTGTGAGGTGAGAGCGCCGACCTCGCTGCCAATCATTGCTGTTCCTGTCTTCTTTCCTTCCACCTCTTCTGTTCTTTTTTCCCCTCTGTGCTGACCCATCTTCCACCTGGTCTCGCCTCCATTGGGGTCACCTGACACCCCTCAGTTTGTCCTCCTCTATCCTCCCTCCAACCAAAGCCTATCTATCTCAGGAAAGGGAAGGAGGTTGGCAGGGTATGCAAAGGCCTAGGGAGCGCTGGGCACAGCTAGACTGAAATGGGGTACCCGGTAAACAGTACTCTCCAATCCCCGGTGACCTCACTTGAAGGGGAAGCCATTGAAAAAGCTCACACAGTTACCAAGATTAGCCCATGACTCACTGGAGATGGAGTTTAGAGACTCAAAACCAGAGCCCGCAGCAAGGCTTTGAGCGCAGCTAGCGTGTTTTGGAAGGTCACCTAGGGTAGCACGATGAGGGCAGAGGGAGAATAATTAGTTCAGAAGAGGCAGAGAAGCAGAGAGTAGATGTGATGGCGTTGCTCTCCGTTGTGGGCCACCGGGACCTGATACGGTGGGTGACCCTTTGAGAGACTACACAGAACGTGTCCCCAAACCACGCCTAGTGGCTTAGGCCCCCAATTCTGGCTGCTTGGGAGGCTGGGACAAGAGGATGACAGAATGCGAGAGTCTTGGGGTCTGGACATTGCTTCCTGCAGATGCCAGTTTGCCAAGATTCAAGGTTGCTCCCAAGAGGTTTGCTTCAAGGCCCCGGGGTAGGAGAGGAAAGAGAGTCGCTGCATTTGGGATGGGAGGTGAGTGTGTTCCCAGGAACTGCCCAACTCAGCTGCCTCTGAATCCAGAGGTTGGCAGAGGATGAGGCCTGACTGCAAGGAGGATCTTCCTCCTCCGGCGGCAGACAGAGACCATACCCTTCAACTCCCACGACTCAACGATGCTTTAAATCGGAATGAACTAATATATGATTTGTGCTACAACCTCTATGTTCTATTAGCAGTTTTATATCATACTTAATCACGATAATTTAGACAATAAGAGAAAGTATGTTCTGGAATTTTTATTTATACACCAGCATATCCTTATTTCTATACTAATGAGCATCGGAGCTGTTGAATACCCTGTGATAGTGTCGGTGTCTGCGAGGGCTCCCTAGGGCTGACTGAGGATAGCTCGGCTGTGTCTGGATACAGGCTCCACTTCTGTCTTTAACTGTTCCTCCAGACAGCGTTGTTTCTCCTCTCCACTCCCTGACCCATGTTTTAAATTCCCTCAAGCTTTTACAGGGAAGTCAGAAGATCGGGTGGTAGCTGTTTCTTGTTCTTGTCATATCCTCTGAAGAGTCCTGCTTGTTCCCAGGTAAATGGCTATGTCTGATTAGGGAAAAGGTCAAGTGTAAGCCGTGGAGGGAGATGCATATTTCAAGGTATTAGTACACTTCGCTAACACTTGCAAGACGAGCGTCCCAGCCAGAGTGGAAGGCGTTATGGAAAGGGTCTGACCATTGAGTGGGAATCAGTGCGTGGCTCTGAAATGGCTCGGATCTAAAGGCTAAGAGGAAAGTAGGAAAAGGTCAGAGAGAGCTGTGAGTTAAAGGAATTGGCACTTGCCAAGGCCTTGAGACTCGGGGATGCCGTTTGGGTAAGGACGGTAACGGGATGTGTGTGCCTTCTTGGCTTCCTTCTGCAGTTCCGCTAAAATGAAGACAAGGCAGGGTCAGTATGACAGCTACCACTAGCTACCACTACACGATGAGGTCCAGCCAAGGGATGTTTCCTTAAGGAGATATAAATTGACACATGCCCAATTGTTTGAAAGATGGAGCCAGGTGCTGGTGGCACATGCCTTTAATCTCAGCGCTCGGGAGGCAGATGTAGGCAGATCTCTGAGTTCAAGTCCAGTCTGGTCTTCAGAGTTCCAGGATAGCCAGGGTCACAAGAGAAACCCTGTCTCAGGAAGAAGAAAAAAAAAGGAAAGAAAGAAAAGAAACGAAAGATGGGGATGCTGTCCACGCTCCTGAAGAAGAATTTGCTGTTGAGTTGGTGAGAAGATTGATTCAATGGAGAAAGCATGGTAATGATCAACTCTGCGGCAAATAAAAGCTGTCCGGGCAGGAAGAGTGAGCTTTGCTACTCTGTGGCTCAAAAGGGAAAATGTTGACGTAGCCAAATGTAGATGCAGGATATCGATCTAATCATGACGATCAGGTAACTCATCATGGGGAAGCACCAGAGATGAATGTCAGAGAACAAACCTCCACTGCCACAACTCGGCACCAGCAGAACGTGCCTAAGACAGAACCAAAAGTCAGTTTGAAAGCGCAGTCTTGAGAGATGTGTGCAAAACCTTAGAGTGTATCCAGAAATAGTTATGCAAGGTTTCCCCCAGAGAAACAGAAGGAGGTGACACTTCCTCAGGGGAGCGTGCATTCTATAGAATTTTTTTTTTGGTATGTGTATTCACATGCATGGGGTACGCGTGCGTGTGCGTGTGTGTCCTGCTGTTTTTGGTATGTGTATTCACATGGGTGGGGCATGCGCGTACGCCCTGGTGATCATGTGTGCTTCTGGAGGCTGGAAATGTCTTGCTCAATCGCTCTACACTTGATGTGATGGGCGGGGCCTTTGGCTGAACCCCCGGCTTGCCAATTCAGCTAGTCTGATTAGACCACTTACTTGGGGGGGGGGTCTTCTGTCTCACTTGTACCTCAGGCAGTTTAGCCACTGAGCCGTCTTCCTGGCCCATGCAAACTTGTTTGATTTCCCTATGTAAGCACACCATAACTTGGATTGAAAATTAAAACCATGCCATGGCAGGTGTTTTGGGAGGGGAGGGCATGGGTTGTGTAGGGTTGTGGGTTCTCTGGAGGGAGGTGGGGTCATGGCTGTTCAGTAAAATAGAAAGAAAGCAAAGGGAGGACTTTGTTCAAGGAAGTCACGTGACCAAGTTTATAGCTCAGACAGAGTACTTTTGTGCTGTACTGAGAACAGGTTGGAGACCAGCTTAGAGGCACCACTCCCTCACTGTCATGGGAGAGGGGAGGGTCATTTGGATGAGGGTGGTAGGGAGGGGGCTGTGGAGATACAGAGAGGTGGAAAAATTCAGGATGTGCTTTGAAGAAAAACCGCTTAGTCAGTAACCATATAAAGGGATATCAGGAGGGGGAGAGAGCCTTTTCTTTATTAATAAGCGCCATATGCAACTTCAAAATCATAGGCAATAGCTAAAATTTTCCCATAGCCGAACTACTCCCATTACTGTTGAATGCCATGTTGCAAATTGGCCGAGATATTCATTTCAGCTGAGCGCCTTCGTAAACTGCCCTGGCTGCCCCTCCGTGGCCTTGCATCCGGCGGTCCTGTTTTCTTCAATTAAGTGACTGTTTCAAAGCCGTGGCATCTGCTTACCATGAATACATATTAATACAGCCATCCAAGCGTCCCTAGGAAAGAGAGGCTAGAAAACTGACATCGTATTGATATCATTTCTGGCCTCTTCCAGATGCATGCACGCTTCGATTCCAAACCAGTATTTTCAGAGTGAAATGCGGCAAAAATAAAAGGAGTGCGAACTCAGTGCTGCTTTAACAGCGACGTGTCGAATCGCATATGGCTAAAAATCCCTCTCTCCTGGCGTTTGCTTCCCTTGTTCCCAAGTGTGAGACTCTCGAGAGCCCTCATAACCCCACAAACCACTCCCCCACTATTTACTTCCAGGCCATCTGGCAGCTTTTCTTGGCTGTGATTGAAAATCTTTCTTAATATTTGCTAACAAAATTTGGGTTTTGTTTTCCTCCCACGACAGCCCTTTTCATTTCCCCGCGGATGAAGATGTTCTGAGAGGCTCTGATCAAGGTTTAATTTAAAAAGGGGTGGGGGAGAGAGCGATCCAACAACTCCCCCAAAGCTCAGTCCCCACAAAGGCACCTGGATCCCATGCCTGTAGCTGCATTTGCTGACTCAGGAAACAGCCAGATAGATACCCACGCCAAAGGAGAGTTTGTAGGTGCGGGGTTTAGAACCAAAGCCACTGCATGTTCAGGAGAGCTGGAGTGGGGTTTGCGTGTTCCTGGGAATCTCTTTTTGTCTTATTTCTTTGCATATACATCTGGAGCAGTTTGGAAGCATAGACTGGGGATGGACTAAAGCGATTAGAGTGTTCTGAATCCCGTGATGTGTGTAGCCAACAGGCATCTCGACACTAGGGCCAAATCCTATTTCCTTGGCTCTCGGTAACACGTTCCCCAGTGAACTCACCAGACTCATAGAAAAGGCATTATGTGATCCAGCCATCATATTCCACATGTTAGTGGTTTTCATATTTCCTGTCATGTCATCTATATTAGGAAGTTCAGTGTCACAGACACAGCGCAGCCTCAAACTCGCCTGCCTCTGCCTCCTGAATGCTGGGATTAAAGGTGTGAGCCACCATTGCCTGGCTGATTAGCTATTATTTTTTTTAATTTATTTTTATTTTATTTGCATTGGTGTTTTGTCTGCATGTATGTGTGAGGGTGTGAGATCTTGGACTTACAGACAGTTGTTAGCTGCTGTGTGGATGCTGGGAATTGAACCTGGGTCCTCTGGAAGAGCAACAGCTCAGCTTCTTTCAGCACGCCACGTAAATTTGGTGTCTTTAACTCTAGGCTTTCACAGTTTCCAGCAGCTGGGTTGAATTCTTCCATTGAATGACATCTTTTTTTTTTCTTTAAACCTATGCCCTCTTTCTGACTCTAAGACTTTCAAAACTTCCTTCTTGTGCTCCGTATCTCATTTAAACCCCTCATCCAAACCTCAAGATTTCTTAAACAGCCACACTATTGCCTCACACCCCCTGAGGTGCTTGCTCTTTGTACTGTCTTGTATTCCCAATCTTGTCCCTGCTGCCCAGTGTCTGGAAAACCCTTGCCTGGCAGCACAGGGCTCTCTGCCATTGTCTCTGGCAGTTCTTGTTACAAATGTTTCATTGTCTTTTAAAAGTCGCAAGTGTAAAGTATCAAAAGAGGGTGCTTTCTTATGGGTGGAGTGGGAGGGTTGCAAAATGGCTGGCAATGAGGTGTATAGAGTGGCAGGAGAGCATCTGTAGGAGCCCTGAAGGAGGCTGGCCATACGCTCCTCTTATTTCCTAGCAGGTCAGGTGGTTTATTAAAGGCCCAATGCTGACCAGTTTCTGGAACCTCTCATCTAACTCTAGGGACATTTCCACAGCACAGAAGACGTCCATATAGGACAGAATCAATGGACAGAAAGATCTCAAAGACAAGCTTCTGTTCAGAATGAAAAATGAGTTTTTAGCAGTTCGATTTCTGTAAGACCAGAATAAGGAGACGTATTTTTAAAATGTTATGCACTCTTGTAGCTGAGATGGGACCACAGAAGGGGTGTCCTGTGGGGAAGAGGGAGGGGACGTGGATGTCACCTTTGAGATCTCTCTGAAGGGCACCGTCCCTGCTCCCCAGCCTGTTTGGAAGAGCAGCGGCTTTTACCTGAGCGCAGCCTGCTCGGTGATGTGGAGAAGAGAGGGGGAGAGGGATGTGGAGAAGGCAATGTTTATTTAATCAGCAGTGTAGGCGACGCCCCACGGGATTTACATTTTTATTTAGTCATTATAGCAGCCCCGTGGAATGGGATTTTTATCGTCACCCAAGATTTGAAAAGAAAGGAGGAGAAAAGAATTCAAGGTTAAGAGAGGCTAATAAAATTGGCCAAGAGCACACACCTGATAATTAGATAAAGTAGAATTTAAGCCAAGTAAAGGTGGGGGAGATAGAGTTCATTTATTCTATCAGTTCCCTCTGTGTGGGGTCTCCAAGGACAGCTTCTTGTCTAGAAGAAAGGATTTTTATCACACAGCTTGACGAAAGTTTGCTTGCGCCCCCTTCCCTCCCTGTTTCTCTCCATCCCCTCCCTCCTTTCTCCCTTCTTGCATCTCCATTTCCCTTCTCCCCTGTTTTCAGATCATGTTTTATAAGCACATGTGTGCATGCAAGTGCATGTGTGTGCAGAGATGCCTTCCTCTCCCTGCATGTGGAGGTCAGACAACAGCCTTAGTACTACCTGTCTCGGTGGCTTTTCTATTGATACCATCACGACCAAACCAAGTTATACCAGAAGACATTTCATTGGAGCCTTGCTTATGGTTTCAGGGGTGAGCCTGTGACCATCCCATGGCAGGGAAGGCAGCAGTAGGCAGGCCAGCATGGAGCTGGAGAAGTAGCTGAGAGCTTACCTCTGGTCCACAGGCATGGCGGTGGGGATCAGGGGGGGAGGGAGGCTTGGTGAGCTTTTGAAACCTCAAAATCCACCCTCAGTGGTACACCTCCTCCAACAAGGCCACACCTCCTAATCCTTCCCCAAACAGGCCAGCAAATAAGGACCAAGCACTTAAATAAATATAGGAACCTCTGGGGGCCATTCTCATTCCAAACATCACCCCATCCACTGTTTTCGGGTCTCTTATTGGCCTGGAATTCTCTGAACAGGATGGAATGGTTGGTCAGGTAGACTCAGAGATCTGCCTGACTCAGCCCCCTCAGTGCTGAGATCATGGGGGTGCACCATCACACCCCCCCTTATTTGGGTTCTGGGAACCAGACTCAAGTCTTTATATTTGCATGGAAATACTTTCCTGGCTGTGGTACCAACTTAATGCTTTTGTTTGTTGGTTTGTTTTTGTTTTACAACATAAGGTTTCTCTGTGTAATGGCCTGGCTGTGCTGGAATTTGCTTTGTAGACCAGGCTGGCTTCAAACTCACTCGGATCCTCCTGCCTCAGCTTCCCAAATGCTGGGATTAAGGGTGTGCACCACCACCACCCAACTTCTGCTTGTTTTTATTAGAGAAACAGGATCTCAAGGTGTCTCCTATATCGACCTTGAACAGAAGGTCATTCCGCATCAGTCTCCTAAATATTGGGATTGTGAGATTTTACCAGATCATGCTTTCCTTAGTAGGTCTTTTAAAAAATGCTTATTATAGTATTATCTAATAAAGAGTACACATCAGTAGACATGGTACCAAAGGAAGAGCAAGGCTTGGAAACTGGCTGGAGTCTAATGTTTCTGACTCGGTCAGCCCTTGGCATAGAGAATAGGAGTATTTAAGCAAGCTGCAATCATAGCAGGCATCTAGAATTACCACCAGAAAGTTGTTTCTGACCTACCATGGGGGTGTGCAAAACAGCTTTAATTCTAATACAGTCTGACCGGAGCCTGGGCCGGTCATATTGTGCACATCTGTCATAAGGAGCCAGCCACTCCCCTCTCCTGCTATTATTGTGGCCTAGATAGTTCTTAAATGACTTTTTAAGAAACTCTGGCTTGCCCAGAGATATGTGGAGCAAGTGAAGAGATAGTGTCGAGACTCTATTCTTAAGCATCTCTCTGGATCCGCATCCCCTGTCTTGCCTCGCTGACTGGTATCTGCCTTCCATCCTGGCGGCTGCTTTGGAGAGATGCGCTTGGCCAGCTAACTTGATCTCCCCTGATTACTTTTCCATTTAGGAGAGAAGGCATCCGAGATAGGCAGCCCGAGGGATGTGGGGTTTGGATCGAAAATCCACACATATAAACACTGATGCTTGCTTGAAAAATAATCCCTGTGAGATGTGAAGTAATTTTGTATTTTAAAAAACGGGCCCTATGACTCTTTGCCTGGAGACCAGTGGGCGGGGGTTCTATAGGAACTCAAGCGAGGAAGAATTTTATTGTAGCAATGCTGCAAGGGGAAATCTCGCGTGGCAGCGGGAATCACGAGCGGATTTTATTTTATTTTTTTGCCCGTGTTATGATGTTGGAGCAAGAAAAAGAGACAACCGTTGTAGGAACGTTGGCAGTCACACATTCTTTATGGTTTCCTAGTCTGACTTCTGCGAGTCCTTCCAGACTGACGTCCCACTGCATAAGGAGTGTGCACCACTGTGGGAGAATCTGAGCACAGAATTATTGAGAATGTGCTTCATTTTAACTGAAACAGCAGCTCAGTTCAGCGTTTGACTGGCAGATTTTAATCTTTACTCTTTTAGTATGAGCTCCAAAAAAAATGTGCGCTAGCGTGTGTTAAAATAAACTGTAGACATTCAAATTCCCAGCCCGTTATCTGTGTGACAGAGACAACAGACCAGTTTTCTAAAGGCTTACTTTGGGTTGCAACTTTCGAAATCGTCTTGGAGTTTAGGAACCAGACAATCAAGGTCTCTGGAATTAAAATAGGCCCCATCATTAGCAGACAGAGGAATTTAAAAGGAAGAAATTGAAATCCGATTGAGGGAGAGAAAAATAATGGTCTCAAGGACATCTTAATTATGTCATTAAGCCCGAAATCAAAGGCAGAGACGGAGGATGCAGTGGCATGCCCTGTGTCTTCTCTTAACCCACACCCACCCCCTCTCTCCTCTGTGCCCCAGGATCCAGGCGTGCTCCGAAACTATTGTCAGTTTCCAGGGCTCGCTGACATCACACTGGACTGGATGCTCTGGAAGAAGGCTAACGGAGGGATTTAATCCATCAGCACCCTCCCCAGGAGTCCCCTGGAGCTAAAGACCGTTCCTAGCTCCTGTCAGAAGGTGATGCCTACACAGCTCAGCCCACCAATCCCTCTCACCTGTCCCCTTTCCCAGGTGCTCTCACCTGTGACCTGGACCACTGTCTGTGCTCCTTCTGCTATCGTTAATAGCATCTTTGTTAAATTTCTACTCAAGTTATCGGTTTTTCTTTTTCTTGTTTTGATAAGTCTTCTGCTTCCTGGAGAGTCTTAACCCTTGAGCATTTGATAGAAATAGAGAAAAAGGAAGGGAGGGATTGAGGAAGGAAGGAAGGAAGGAAGGAAGGAAGGAAGGAAGGAAGGAAGGAAGGAAGGAAGGAAGGAAGGAGAAGTCTGTGGGTTGTGGTGCTCTGTAACTTTGCTGAGACAGAGTGGATGACATCTGCTAATGTTTGTCCTGTCCCCCCTCCCCGCCCCTCCTCCCGCCCTTGTCTCCCCCACCAACTTCTGCAGGCAGAGCCCAAGGCTGTGGGGTCGCCCTGGATAACAGGAGCTAAGCAATGGCCACTTGGTGATTGTCCTCCACGGGGACTGGCTTCTTCAGGAGGAGGGGAATCTATTGGATTTTGTTCAAAAGCCTTGCTCGTTCAATACACATTTGCTGGCATCCCGGAGCTTTACTGGGCAATGGGTGCCAGGGTTTGGGTTTTGCATGTTTAATTATTTAGAAGGTAGTTTTTCTTTTCTGACTAAATGGAGTGCTCAGTGTTTGAACTCAGCAGTGCAGAGACCTGTTTGATAATTCTGAAAGGGAAGAGTCCTTCGGGGTGGCCTCACCTGAGAAAAAAGATCTTTTTTGTTCCTTTGCTATTGGAATTTAAGACCCGCAAGGTAAATTGGGTGTATCATTTAAAATATGGATGAAATCAAGGGAAAATACATTTAATAGGATATCTGGTTGTTGTTGAATTTTAGTAATATGTGGGGAATACTCTCACAGACCATTTATAGGATGGCTTAGGCTAGCTAATTGGGTGTTTAAAATAGTCGGCATTATTTAGGGTCTAATTGCTGTATGCCAGCAAAACCAACAACAAACAAAAAACTTAATGTTGATCAAGACAGTCAAGCATCCGGGTCTCGGAGGATGTGCATGCTGGCTAACCTGTGGCCACTGAGCCAATTTCATTGCTCGTACAGAAAATGAGGGGTAAATAGCAGGAACCTGGTTATATTTTGGCTTCACAGTCAATTGCTCATACAGGGCTTATCCAATACAGATTTTCGCCATCAGTACAGTGTGGGTGGCATCAATGTCTCACCTTGCTCCCTAAGCTTTGTATTTCGGCAACCAAACACATCTATCTTTTGTACAAGAAAAGACAACTTTCGGGACACTCAGCATACAGTCTTTAGAAAATACTACTCATACTCTCTGGCCTGCAGTTACAGGGCATGGGGATTCTTGCTCCTCCTCTGCTCAGGGTGAATCCCTCATAATTACAAGTCCCTGAAGAAAAGGATCCCAGAAGGGGAAGGACGGACTCTTTGAGGATTTGGGGACCATGAGATGAGCCCCAGGCAGGGCCTGGTAGGAATCTTCCTAGATGGCTTTCTTCATTATCTTCCTTTGACTAGAGATGCTCTCTGCTTTGCCTTCAAAAGGACTTTTAGGAGTCAGATGTTCTGCACAGACCATGTTTTGTGACTGAGGGAGGAAGTCTGGGCACCTGGAGGGGGGAAGTGTTTAAGGAACGATAAGGAAATGTCCAACTTACCCAGCCCATTGTGCAGACACTGCCGCCCCGCTGTGTGATGGGTTTTGCATTGTTAGATCAAACAAAGCAAGGGGCTTGTTTTAGTCCCTAAGGAGTCTTTTTTTTTAAAGATTTATTTATTTATTATGTACACAGTGTTCAGCCTCCATGTATGCCTGCAGGCCAGAAGAGGGCACTAGATCTCATTACAGATGGCTGGGAATTGAACTCAGGACCTCCGGAAGAACAGTCAGTGCTCTTAACCTCTGAGCCATCTCTCCAGCCCACAGGTAGAGTCTTTTAAAAGCTTTCAAAGAAAGCACACTAGACAAAGGGCTAGATTATGTGAAGCATGTGTGATTTTTTTTAAAGCCTTTCAAGATTCCATGATCTTAAAATTGCTCAAGACAGCCTTCTCGTAGCCATTCTGAAACTTCTACCTTAGGTGGGAGTCATAGTCCAGAATAAGCCCTAGAGTTCCACTGGAAAGTTTAACCTCATAGTTGTGAAAACATCAGAATTAAATGACCAAATAACCAACACAATAACTAAACGCTATGGTCACCACCCGCGGAAGACTACATTCTAAAGAGACAAAGTGGTTTGGTCCATTTTTATCTTTTTTCTCCTTTATAACTTCATTCTCTCTGACTCTATTCACCAGCGACTGAACTCAGGAAAAACTTATGATTGTCTGGGCAACTAACAGCATGCACTTTAACTGGGTGCACAGAGTCACTCTGCAGCAGGGATTGGGGTGTCAGAGGCACAGGTGGAAGATCGGTGGGGACAATGATCTTTCTTTATGGTCTTGCCGCCTCTGTATGGTGGCGGGAAACCAGAAGTGACCAGTGACACCATTTGTCGGTCATGGTGCTGATGGCAGTAACGTGGCCAGCAGCTCTTAGTGGCATATATGCTAGTTTTCAAGGGAACATAATTCCTTGTCCTTCTGGGATTGGG
This sequence comes from Microtus obscurus, assembly GCA_963919715.1. Classification (NCBI taxonomy): domain Eukaryota; kingdom Metazoa; phylum Chordata; class Mammalia; order Rodentia; family Cricetidae; genus Microtus; species Microtus obscurus. The sequence goes on from CAWTZC010000381.1 coordinate 1,787,299, forward strand.
CTCCAAGTCTTATGCCTGTTTTAGAATGAAGTAAAATCATGTCCAAAACTTCCCATGTCTGCCTTCTCTCCAGGTGTGAAGCTGCACATGTAAGTCGCACAGTATAGCGAGGCCGGGTCATTTTCTGCTTCCCCCAAGTGAACAAAAATGCCAGTCTACGGATGTCAAAGAAAGAGACACCTAACGGCAAAGGATGGTAATCTGTTACCTGGTTACAAGCCCGAGCTCTATATCCTTCCTGGGCGCAGATTCTGAATCTTCACTCGTTAACTATGTGACCATCCTCTAACTACGTAGGTTAGTTAACCGTTCTCTGCTTTGGTTTTGTCGCTTGAGAAATAGAGAAAAATCCCAGTGCCCGCACCGTAAGCTTATTGTAAGCTGTTGATGGCAGGGACTCAGAATATTGCCTGGCATATAGGAGGTGTTGTAACTACCAGGAAGAATGTGAGTTTCCGTTTGTAATTATTAATGGAGACGTCGACATTCTTTACCCACCTCCTACAGCTTACCTCATTTTAAATTTTATTGTCTTAGTGTATACTCCATGCATACCTGTTTACAGATAACTACAGAAGATGGATGCTATTTGGGCCTCCTATTTCACATTCTGAATCAGTTGCCAACATTAAAAAAAATCTTACTTTACTGTTCCAGATTTACATCTGGCTTTGACTGCGTAGATCTGACCAGAAGTTGCTCTTTATGAAGTAGGTGGATTCCAATGAACTCCTCAAATTAGGTCCACCATCTCCAGGTTTCTTTACGCTGGCTACAGTACTGGTGGGCAACTCATCTCTGGCACCTGGCAACGTTTGCTCCCCAGCAATCTCAGATGTGTGTGGGAAGCTCCCAAACAGGCACAGCGATGCACAGGACTGAAGAAGGACGCTTAAAAGACATCCCACAGCCAGGCGGTGGTGGCGCACGCCTTTAATCCCAGCACTCGGGAGGCAGAGGCAGGCGGATCTCTGTGAGTTCGAGGCCAGCCTGGTCTACAAGTGCTAGTTCCAGGACAGGCTCCAAAGCTACAGAGAAACCCTGTCTCGAAAAACCAAAAAACAAAAAAAAAGATATCCCACACTAGCTCAGAATTGAGTACAATATTGGGTTATTTATTTAGGGGTTAGACTCACAGATCACAGTCCTCTGTAGGAACAGGGAACAGCAATCGAATCCTGCAGCCGGGAAAGAGAGCAGCGCCCCGCTTTACATCGGCCAAGTGGGCTGGTAATTTAAAGGCTATTGGAGGTAGGATTTCCTACAGCACAGGATTTCTTTGCTAGCATGATTCCTGGACAGGCAGGCGCTGCCTTGAATTCAGCTTAAACCCCTTGACTGTGCTGCCGCCTTGCCTGAGGCGTGAGGGGTCGCCTCAGAGATGTGCTCACGGGGTTTTCTCTCCAACAGTTGATGATGGAGCCTCTCTCTAGCCACACTGCTTCAATTTCCAGCTCCCCACAGCCACCCCATGGTACGGGTGATCAGCTCCTCCCGGGTCTTGCCCCGCGACTTTGGTGGTCACTTTTGTTGAAGCTGTTCCCTTGACTTTGAGCGGGTCTCACCTTAGTCCCGACACCAGCACCCCTTCACTGGTAGAGTAATCTCTAGCTGCCTTGTTCTATCTCGGAACATATGAGTTGTTTCTATCTCTGGATGTCCAGGATGTCCAAGCCTTGCAAGAGAACTATACCAGAGTTGTGCTAGGGCATGTTTTATTCTTTCCGGGTTGACTCATTGCAGCCAAAAGAACAAAAACCAAACCAAAACAACAAAACCCACTAAGATGGAAGTGAGCCATTTTCGTGGTGTCCCGCTGTGGCACAGAAATGATTTCAGTAGCCCTGCCCCGCGTTGTCTTCTCCGCTGGACTGCGGGTTTCTCGACGATGGGGCTTTTTTCACATGTTGTTTTTACCCTCACTTCTTGCCATAGGTTCTACTATATAATATTTGCTAATAAATATTATTTCAACAAATGATACCCTTCAGGTCTGCATGCAGGTCTCTTATTTTTTGGAGGACATAAATTTTGACGCTGCTGTTTGTCAAGGACTATTATTCAAAAGTAGCCCACTGTAGAAGTCCACAGCTATTCAGATGCAAGCTGCTAGAATTGCCTCATTCCACGAACGTCCCCCCTCAGACACTTACTAGTGATGACCGCTGATGCCATGACCAAGTAATTATCTCTCTCTCTTTCCTGGAATCTAGGCCGGGCTGTTCCATAGCTCTAACCCTCACTCGGCCACACTGATGTGTATCATTTAAAGTTATTTTGGAAGTAATGAATACACACTTCTTATCTTGGGGGCTAAAACTCATCAGATAATCTGGCCATCTTTTGTTTGCTCCAGCTGGGAGTTCACATCTCTCTGGAACACAGGCGACATGACCAGGTAAATTGTACCAAGGTTTGCATGTGATCTCCCATTAATCACGATTATCAATTCATGAATTCCTGATAAGCCCCTTTGGTGAAATCTGATCTTTCACCTCTGTGCTTGGGAGCTGAATTAGGTATAATTGCATGCATTCTGCCACTTGTGACAGTATTTGAGCTGATTAGCTTGGGGCGGGCTGATTAGGTGGTGGCTACCGTCGTGGGGGAAAGCCTGCATTATCGCAGGCTATGTAGATGAGCTCGTCGTGATATTATATATGACACGAAACCAAGAGGAAGCATTTTTATTCAAATCAGAGACCCTCTCAGCTGTATGCCATGGGCATCATGGCTCATGACAGTCACTGAATAATAGGTAATTTTGGCTCCACATTTTGCTTTTTATCGGCTGTCCATAATGACTCTCCTCTCTTTGCTCACGGAAAGGAGGAAGCATAAATAGAAAGTTCTGACGGGTGAGATGAAAACCTCCAACAAAGACACCGAGGGCTTTCATGTGTGATTCTCCACCAGGCTCGGGTGGCAGCCCTTGCTTCCATCGACCGCTGGGCTTTCTGAACCGCTGTGGACTCGATCTTAGAGATCTGGGTTGTCACAGTGCGTGCGGAGGTCTGTCTGGTCTCACCTGCAGGCCAGCCCTCCTGTCTCCATGTGCCCTCCGTCTTATTAGCTCTGGGTGGAGTGGTAATCCAGTCTGCTGGATGTCTTCCTCTTGCTTATCATCAGTGATTTAATCCTTGCTGCTTCTGGAAGCCTCCGTGTGCTTGGCCTGCTTGGTTTCTGCCAGTTGCAATTACCTGATGTAATCTAGGCTTCTAATTTTCCGAGAGAGTATCACGTGTCAGCAGTAGCTACCCTGAAAAGCAATACAATAAACAGGAGTGTTTCCTGCTCCACCTCCTCCTGGCAAACCTTTCATTTGACTCTATTTGAAACTATGTTTTTAATCTTTAAAGAAAATTAACATTTATTTGTATATGTGTGCATGCGTGTGTGCGCAAGCGTGTGTGCACACGTGTACGCGCGTGTGTGTGCATGCGTGTGTGTGCGTGTGTGTGTGTGTGTGTGTACTTACAAGCTTGTGCCCTAGCACTAGCATACATTCAGAGGTCAGAGGGCAACTTTCTTTCCACCATGGGAGGCTTAGGGCTTGGACTCAGGTCACCAGGCTTGGCAATAGGCACCTCTACCTCCTGAGACATTTTGCTGGCCCTGAAATACCACATCTGTGCATAAGATGCACAGAAAATGAAATGAATATATCATGCTCTAGTGTGATGATGGCTGGGGACTCTTGAATTATCCCAATCTATCCCATTCAGAATTTTCTTGGAAAAATACCAAGAAGAAAATTTTCAAAAAAAAAAAATCAGCAAATGCTGGGCGCTGGGTGGATGGAGGACAGCCACAGGCTCACCTAGGGCCTTGCACCCCAGGCAGGTGCTAGAGGGGTCCCTATCCATGAATACGCATGTGGTGCAGAAATGGAGTGGGGGAGGCAGAGCGGTCCCTGCACTGTGGAAAGAATCATAACTGAAGACGCGGAAGTGGTGAGGGACAGGTCTAAGCTGCCTCCCAGGGCCACGTGATGTTCCAGACCGTGCTACTGCCCCTACTGCAACAGGGATCACTGTTAATGTCTGCAGTGTGTGTTACCACGAAGGCCGCCACCTGAGGCCATTCAAGGGGCTGTCTCTGGGGTCATCGGCCCGAGGTGTGGCCTAGAACCATGCCTGGGCCCATACACAGCCCATGTTACCATGGCAGGAGAGTCTTTTGGGGTCCGAATGGGCTAGACCGGCGTGTCAATGGGGTTTTTAAGTGCTGGAGCAATCAAGCCGAGGAGCGAAAGAAGAGAGGCACACAAAAAGCCTGTCTGGATCACTTGAAAGCAAACTGACAAGATCCCTATTAGGTCGTAAGGAAAAGGATGGATGAGAATCCAAATGCCGTACTGCGAACTTCTGCAAGGCTTCCAAGACTGAGCAAACCCGCGCTAGAGGTTTAGATGGAGGGGCAGGCGAGCTCTACCCTGCTGTCTGCAGTAGAAGATCTGGGGAGGAAATTATCACCTGCAGGTGAGAGTCAGCGAGGACAGCTAAAGGTCTCGTCTTGAATGTAGATTTGCCTCCTCTTAGTGTGTGCCATACTCGGGCTTTGGGGATGCTGGAACAAGTACACACTCATTACTAACAAAGCTCCCCACCCAATCACCAGGGACAAGGCCAGCAGTAGGTGGATGCGAAGACAGAACAGGGCAGGCAAAGATTAGTCTGGTTTTAGAGGAGGCGATTATCTCCCTGGAGAGCATGCTGCGCTGCGTGCGCTTCTTCCCTACAAGGAAACACAACGAGGTGCATGCTGGGACACCAGGGATGACGTCACCTGAAGGCATAACTGTTGCAGCGGCTGTGGGTGGCTGGGCAAACAGGAGTCTAGAAAGCGCAAAGATTCTGCACCCAGATGCAGTGACTATTCCAGTGACCGGGTGTGGTTGGTGAGGAGGTGCGAAGGCCCGTGGAGGATGCTGTGGGCTAGGGAGGGCTTGGTGGAAGAGTGTCTCCTACCCATACCACCCTGCGTTCTTCTGGCGAGTGATGGGATTCAATAGCTGGGCACAATGCTACGTTTCTGTAATAAACCGGGTTATGGTGGCGCACGCCTTTAATCCCAGCACTTGGGAGGCAGAGGCAGGCGGATCTCTGTGAGTTCGAGGCCAGCCTGGTCTACAAGAGCTAGTTCCAGGACAGTCTCCAAAGCTACAAAGAAACCCTGTCTCGAAAAAACAAAATAAGTAAATAAATAAACAAATATGAAATAACAGAGCAGATAAATCTGCTTTTCCAAAGTGCCTCGAGGAGCCCTAGGTAATGGTGGGTGTTTAGAAGCCACAGCTACGGTTGTGATTAGGAAAAGTGCAGAATATTGTTGCCATAGTTTAACTCAGGGTACGAACGGAGACAAGGAGATGTCAGCTGGCAAGATGGAACGGCAATTTTCTTTGAAATTGTCAGCATAAATAAATGTACAAGCCTTTGACTCTATGTTTTCCTGCAACTTCAATTAATTGTGCTTTCACTTCTGAAAGTCTTTCCTCAACTTGAGGATTTGCTAAGTGAGAAACACTTAGTGTAAAATTCAAAGTAAATGAAAGCAATATAGAATCCAAGGGTTTGCGTCTCAGCACGTTCCAGCCATAACTAACATACATCCTCACTTGTAATCAAACTTGTCCCTCTTGATATTCCCTCTATTTTATGAGAGTTCAGATTAAAATCATGGCTGCCATGCAGACCTTGATCAGAGTTGGAAGATTCTAAAAACTGGTACTTGTCAGTGTTCCTCTGTAGTGCGATATTTAATCAAGCACCCAAGGCCTGTCTTCAAGGTACTGTCTGCTGTGGCGGTTATCCATCGCTGCAGGGTCACTCCCCCATCTGGACCTCCTCCTTCCAGGGTCTAGGAAATTTGTCTGTTAGTCTCTCTCACCACGCCCATTTCCTTTGAGCAGTGTGGGGCAGATTCTGTTTGCCTCCTTCTTGGTGTAGATGACACAGTAATCAGCTATGACCACAGCGATGCCATCTAACAAGCCATTTTAAAACTTCAACAGTGTACAAAATAATTATTATCATTCTATTCACCAATCTGTCGGGGAGATCTAGTTCAAGGCACTGGTGTTCTGGTGAAGGCTGCCTCTCTCTTGGGTCAGCATTGGTCAGTGTGTCAACTCCACCTCTACTTCATGTATGTTTTATCTTCCTCGGACTGCTGAATACCCAAGACATGTTCTCACATTGAATACTTAGTACATAAACCAAACCACACAAGCACATGCAAGGCCTCTGCCCTCAGACGCGTTCTAAGCCTCTACATACCAAAGCTGGGAGGGACGGTCAAGGCAAATATCAATGGGTAGTCCACCCACTCTGGGTGGGATTATGCATTGAGTTAAAAAACATAACATTGCTGATATTGACCATTTTTTATGAAACTCAAAGTGAAATGAAGAATTAGAATGAGTAAGATGATCTGCTGTAGATATCAAGTAACTTTTGATTAGTACATTGTCTTTCATGATTGACACATTTACTCATTAAGTAAGTTAAAACCTCCATATTTCCAAGTGGGTTATAGTATAGGCACTACATGATATGTTGATAAATATCCCCAGAAGCAGTGTTTAATAACCAAATCTCAGCTGGGACTTTTAATAGGGACAATGTTAAATCTAATGATTACTTTGGGGAATGCCATTCTTTGAACACGGTGTCTTCTGATGTACGAGCATGGCTGCACCCCTGTGTAGCTTCATCTTATTGCAATTTTAGGAGACAGCCCTGTTCTGGCCTTGTTAGCTGTAATCCGACCTGTTTTATTCTCCATTATAAATGGGAGTGTCTTCTGAAATCAGTTTAGGGTTGCTCCTTATTACTGTGGAAAAAATAACATTTTTCTCCACATTGATCCTGCACCTTGCTGAACTCGTTTCTTGGCACCACAGTTCTGTGTGTATACCTGAGGGCTGGATACCTACAAGATCATACTGGATATATACAAGATCTTACTGGATACATTTGACTAATTGCCCCCACTAAGACTTCCAGAACAATGACGACAAAGAAGCAGCTAGAGTAGATACATTTGTTTCGCTTTGTGTTTTAAATCAAACACAAGGTTAGATTTGAGAAAGATACTTTTTTATCAGGTTAGAGAAGGACCCATCTACTTCTACCCGGAAGAGGGCTTTAATCATGGAGGGGTGGGGATGACCTCTTAAAGGTTACGGTACACAACTCTGCTGTGATGTACAAGGGGCTGGCGAGGAAGAGAATTACTCCTACTTTCATCTCGACTTGGGGGAGCTTCATGGCCCTGTGCGACTTTCATATCCACCGTGGCTAGTAGTTACCTTTCTGAAGTATGCTCATAACCTTGTTTTTTCAATCTGGAGAAAATGCTTAGGTGAAAAAGAACACGTGAAGACTGAAAATCTCAATTATTGCCAAGCTAGCCTGTTCTTGGCAAGCTTTGTCAACTGCTCTTCCCACCAGAAGTCCTTGACCTGAAACACTGGCTACTCTGTAATTGTCCAGGCTAGTTAATTGTCTTCAAACCTAATAGCAACTGATGACTCTTATAATGAGTTGATCCATCCAAATAATTACATCTTTTCTTTTGTACAAATGAAGCCAGAAAAAAAATTGGGAAAAAATTTAGAAAGGTAATTACAGAAAACAGCAAAAAAAAAAATCCATATATTGTACATTTCATTTTTTCCCTGGGTCTGAACTGCAATTACAAGCTAACAACAACAACAACAACAAAAACCTCCCATAAAAAAAGACCCCCAAAGTCTTCTGTCTTTCACCCTTCGCTTTTTGTCTTCTAACTCAGCATCTGTTTTCTAATGTCCTGGCATTTTGGTGTTGGTGGTGATGATGTTGCAGTGTGTATGTGTGTGTGTGTGTGTGTCTGTGTGTCTTTCTGTTTGTCTATCTTTTCTAGGTCCAAAGAAGTATCTATTTCATGGACAGAATTTGTCTTCCAAACCCTAAACCCTCTAACAGAAAATATACCCTCTGTAATTGCAAAGCACACATAAAGTATTTAGAAATAAATACCATAGTGATACAGTGTTTTAGCTTTATGGGCTGTAAATATCTTTTTAAACTCCAGTGACTGCTATGCATTTGCTCCCGAGATCCATATGTAAACACATAGGTAAACAGCCGGCCGGTTGTGATGCACGCCTTTAATCCCAGCACTCAGGGAGGCAGAGGCAGGCGGATCTCTGTGAGTTAGAGGCCAACCTGGTCTACAAAGCGAGTTCCAGGACAGCCAGAGATACACAGAGAAACCCTGCCTCGAAAAACCAAATGAATAAACAAAAAATAAAATGTAAACACCGAGAATATTTAAAGCAGATGCATTAGAAAAATTGCAAACATGTAGGAATTAACAGAGCCTTTTCATGTTTCCCTGTCGTCTTTTTGTTGGGTTTAGTTTCCTGAGGCCCAGATTATCACACTAGACAACCCCATGCTTGAGAAACTTCAGCCTTGGCGGGCAAATCCTAAGAGCTCTGTCTCCTGGCACAGCAGACAAGCAGTTAAGACTCTGGCAGACTGGAGAGGAAAAGAGCAAGGCAGAAAGAGAACCGCTGTTTCATTTGCTCAGGATCTCTCTTTTATTGAATTCCCCGTCCCCTTTGTTCCTGCCTCCCGCCCCCCCCCCCCCCAACTTTTACTATTGTCTCACACAAGCTGGGGGGAAAAAGAGGCTCATTTTTCAGTGAGGCTCTTCGATGCCAAAGACGTGACAGATGGATTTGGAGCTTCAGAAATCACCGTTTTCTTAATCTTGCTGGCTACCACACGGGGCATGGACACAATTGGAAATGAAGCTTCATCCAGGAGAAATGTTTGCACGGAGCCTTATCTAGTCACCAGCTACGGAAAGTATAGCTGCTTTGCTGAACTGTAGAGCCCTGCTTGGAGATGCTATAGCTCTCTCTCTCTTTCCTCTCCCTCCCCTTCTCCCTCTCTGTGACTCTGTCTCTCCTCTCCCTTCTTCTTCTTTTCTTCTCCCTTCCCCCCTCTCTCACACACACAGACACACACTCACTCACACACGCGCGCTTCTAGTCGAGCAATTGTCTTATAAAGATTCTCTCTAAAGGAAAACACATCTTTATCTGAAATAAGAAAAGAAGCCTTGTACCATCCATCAATCTCCGGCGCTGGCGTTCAGCTCACAGATAGACTCCTCTCTTTTAATTTTTAAATCACCTTATCAATCAACGTCCTGCACTATTCTCAGTCTCCTTTTAGCTATTCTGAGTTGATCCTATCTCCTGGCTTTTGGCTTGCTTCTTGGGCTTTCTCCTATTGTCTGCATCTTACAGAAATCCTCCAGAGGCTTCAGAGACATCTGCTTAAAATAAGGCATTCATTTTTCTTTAATAAACACGCCCACTGACTTCCTCAGCAAACTGTCAGCGTTGGCTCAGTGAAGTTCAGACCATCAATCTCTAACTTTGGGTCATGGAGGCACCAAGGCCAGGTGCTGGCCATGAACATCAGCAGAGGAAGAGAGCTCAAGTTGAAGCTGTGAGAAACAGATCTGGGAGGCGATTCCCTTAGCCCTGCGCTCTACTGCATTTCAGCGAGCACCTAGGGAAATAAACTTCATGGTGGCTCCGCCTTCGTCTTTCCTGGAAGGGAGTGAATGGATGAGCATCTAACTTTTAGTTAAACATCTCAGGCCTGCTTTGAGTCCCAGGAGATCCACTTCCTCTGCTGTTCTTTTCAGTTATGCAGGGTGGAGCGACATACCTCAGTTACCCATTTATACTGAAGGAAAGCAAGGCAGTAAAGCACAACTATTCTCCTTGGCCACATTAGAGAGAAAATGACGCCCTTCCCGCAGGTTAGAACATTTGTGAGCAGAAACCTGTTAGAGTAACTGCCTTTCTTTTCAACATTTTTGAGGGCAACCAAAGCGAAGGTGGGTGGTGCTTCCTTTCTTTGTTTGAAACTGGAGAATTGGAGGTCATATTTTGAACATAGTTTATGAACGTCATTGTCCTTTTTCAGAGAGAAAGTAGACATCTCCACACTAGTAAGGTCCTTGTCACGTTCAGGATGCTAAAAAGAAGGCGGGGCAAGCAGGTGGAGCCAGGATGTGGTGTGAGAGATTCTGCGGTCTCCTACCGTGCACAGGGCAGAGCTACAGTGACTCTCCTGTGTCACCTGCCTGTGTGACATTCACTCTCAAGAAGCAGCTGCGCAAGAAGGATAGCACTTTTTTTAATTAATTAATTTATTTATTTAAGATTTCTGTCTCTTCCCCACCGCAGCCTCCCATTTCCCTCCCCATCCCCCAGTCAAGTCCCCCTCCCTCTTCAGCCCAAAGAGCTATCAGGGTTCCCTGCCCTGTGGGAAGTCCATGGACCACCCACCTCCATCCAGGTCTAGTAAGGTGAGCATCCAAATTGCCTAGGCTCCCACAAAGCCAACACTTTTTATTCCAATGCGGCACTCAGAAAGGAGCTAAAGTGTTCCTAGTGCCATGTGCATTGCTGCGCCACGTCTTCTCTCATAGCGTGCAGAAGAGTCGGGAAGATTATTTGGCATCTGCCACACTTCCAAGCCCTTCTCAATTAATTGACAAAAATCAACCAGGCACTAATATCCTACTAGATCATTATTGACAGATGCTGAGAAGGATTCAACAGTTAAGAATATGTAACTTCTGCTCTCAAGGTTCTTAAAATGTTGTATTGTGTATGTGTGTGCACACACACATGTGCAGAGACCAGAGGTGACAAAGGGTGTCTTTCTCAATCACTCTCCACCTTATTTCTTGAGACAGGGTCTCCCACTAAACCTGGAGCTTGCTGGTTAGGGTCAGACTGGCTGGCCAGCAAGCCCTAAGGATCTCCTGTCGCCACTGTCCCCGCACTGGGATTCTGTGTGTGTGTGTGTGTGTGTGTGTGTGTGTGTGTGCGTGCATACTACCATACCTGGCTTCTTTTATTTAAATACTGGGGATCTAACTTGGGTCCTCATCCTTGCGCGACAAACACTACCGATGGAGCCAACTCCTTGGGCTTCTGGTGTGCAATTTTAAGATTTGCCATGAAGCAGTTTCAAGTGTCCCATATTTCAATATTCATATTAGGAACTGGAACATTCAAATGTGGATTTGAAGTTGGGGAATCAATGTATACACATCTTTCTGGGAATACATTCTTGTATACATCATGTTCAAATGTACCTCAAAATAAGAGGCATGCTAGGCTGTTAAAGAACTGAGCCTCGGTCATTCTCTCTAGCTCTTTTCTCTGCCTTCTGCCCCACATTCCAATGGTAGAAAGATAAATTGTGAGTAACTGCACACAGAAACCGTGTGGGCAGCTGATGGACTTTCTTCTCTCCTCCACTCTTCCTGTCCCTGAGACTCTGCAGTAGGGCTCCTGAGACCTGAGTGCTACAGGTCTTGGCATAGTTGAATGTGCGTGAGAAATCACTAAATTAAAATCCTGGGACGCCTCCTGAAGATGCTCAGAGTGAAATGAATGACTTCTCGGGTTTTGTTACTGTTTGCTAAGTGCATATGCACTAGAGGCAAGCCCCAAGTTCCCGCCCTTCACCGATTCCCCAAGCCCTCGGTGTGTTCTTCTTACTAACAGTCCCAACCTCACACTCTCCACACAAGGTGTTGGAGAAGGCCACTTAGACCCAAAATAGTCACACAGAAACTGTATTAATTAAATCACTGCTTGGCCCATTAGCTCTAGCTTCTTATTGGCTAAATCTTATATTAATTTAACCCATTTCTATTAATCTGTATATAATCATGTAGCTATGGCTTATGGGGTAAAGTTCCCAGGGTTTATCTCCTGCGGCTCCATGACTTCTCTCTGACTCCACCTTCCTTCTCCCATGCTATAGGCCAAGCCAGTTTCTTTATTCATTAACCAATAAAAGGAACACATAGACAGAAGGAATTCCCACACCAACAGGGTTCAAGAAAATCTTTAAAAGTCTCATTCTTCCCCTCCTACTTTTTTACAAAGTTCGCTTTTGGCATTTCTTATTTTTAAACAGTTATTTATGCATTCATCAATACTTTAATTATTTATTTATGTTCACGTGTGTAGGGCTTTGTGCACGGATGCGTGTCACACACGGGCTTTGGTTTACTCTGTATAGTATGTTGGTTCTAGTGATAAGACTCAGGTCATCAGGTTTGGCTGGTAGTAGGTGACTTTGCCCACTGAATCAACGTGGCGGCCTCAATCTTAGTGATTCTGCTACTATTAGTGAACTCATTTTGTTCACAGAAGCCACAGATTCACCTAGGACAGCTCATGCGTCATGAAATCAGACTTTCCTAGCGTCCCCCGGCTCTAGGGTCTGCTGTCATTATGATCATCCTTGAGGGACCTGCTGGCAACGTGAAGAAATCACTTCCCGAGCTCCTTGTTAAAGACGCCTATGGACCGTGTTCCGTTTATTTCAATCCCAAGATGTAGGTACTGGAGTAAGTTTGTGAGAAAAAGCCCTTGAAAAGATTGATGAGACATCACAGCATAAGAGGGTGGCGGAGATGCTTACTCTGTAGCTTCCTGGGGTGAGAAGACATGTTGGGGGAGGGGAAGGAAGTAGAGGATGGAGAGGAGGCTGTGCCCCTGCCCATGCCGCACGGCCAAGGTTAAGATGAATCCTCCCAGGAGCCGGAAAGATGGCTTAGGATATAAAATTGTACACTGCTTTCACAGAGAATCAGAGTTTGGTTTCTGGCACCCAGAACCAGTGGCTTTTAACCACTTCTCATTTCATCTACAGGGGATTCAATTAATTCTCTTCTGGACTCTGTAGACAACTGTTCTCATGGGCGCATAGCAACACAGAAACGCACACATATAAACATACATAAAATAGTAAGAATAAATATTTTTTTGAAAAAAGGTGTGCTCTTCCATTGCAAGCCTGTGGTTTTGACCAGAGGAACACCTTCTCCCCATTTTTCCTCCTGCCCAGTAATGCCCCCAAAATCTGCAACGACCAGTGGCTGATTCCATCGATTAGGGTAGACTCTTTGTGATCAGTGACTCCTGAAAAGTTGCACAGAAGAATATACTCAGGGCCAAGCCCTAAGTGGGTGGAGCTTTCTGGCAGATGCTTGTCCAAAACATAATGGAACTGTAGAATTCCGTTTTACAGATGGCACAGGGGATGGGGAGCCAGGGAGGAAGCTGTCATGGCCACGCTGATGCTGAGTCCCAGGCTTCAGAACCATCATCTTTTACATCGTCTCCTTCCCCCCCTCCTGTTTATAGCTAAGAGGGAAGTTGAATATGAAGTTGGAAAAACAAGTCAACGTAGGCTATATTTTCCGCGAAAATAGGAAACGAAACAGGGCTGCATTTTCCCCCAAGTTTCCCAAACAATGCTTTAAAAAACCTCATTTATTCTTGCCTGGGCATTATAATATAACATTTTAGCATTTTCCATTAAAATAAGAAATTGCCAGGTAGCCAAGTAAGCTCTAGAACACTGTAATTGCTCATGTTTCAGAAATGTCATCAGATCTGAACGCAAAGAGGCTTGGTAACCATTACTGCGTGAGTGCATACACATACTCTTAAAAGTCCCAATCAATGTTTTCCAGCACCCGGGTCCTGAGCAACCGTGGCAGCTTCTCTAAGTATTTTGGTTGCTCCTTCTAAGGACTGAAGCAACACACATGCTTCATTCTGGACCTACCACGAGCATCCGACAAGCATGTTCCTTTGTGTTGAGTCTGAAGCAGAACACTGTCATTGCATATAATTCAGCGTATTAGGCACAAAAGAGTTATCTTAATGACATACCATAGATTATATTTTGTTCTTAGTAGAATTTAAAAAAAAAAACAACCCCTAAACAGGCATATCGATGATTTTGTAACAAGATGTTTGACCAAGTGGAAAACCCACAGAAAACCAATAGCCTTGAGTAAGGTAAAATCAAATCTTGGTAATTTCAGGGAGTTTTGGATTTTAAATTGTAAATAAAACATTACGAACCTACATTTTGAGCTAATGTACCCACTTAGGGGTGAAAGCTCTGTTGTTTTGTGTGTAAAACTAGGTTGGTTTGGGTTCTCTGGGAAGCACACATTAAAACAGGGTTGAAAGTGCAAATAATTTGGGTCAGGGGATGCCTGTCCAAGATGTGGGGGAGCATGGAGTGGGGGAAAGCCCCCAGGCTAGGAGGTAGACCTAGATACTCATGAAAGGGAATGAGAAAGCGAGGGTGTGTTTGACATAGTCTCAGACCAGGGAATACGGCGTCATCCACTGGGGGCTGGTCTTCCCTGCCTAATCAAGATAATGTCCATGAGCACACTGAGAGATCAGTCTCCCAGGTGAGTCTAGATTCCATCATGCTGACAACTAAGATTAGCCACCGTTGCTATCAAAAACTCATTAGTCACTACATGTTCTACAAGCGCCAAACACTAAGTCTGTAAGATTAAGTATATATAATAAATATATATATATAATTAATTATATAATATATTAATATATATAATTAAATAGTCTTTGCTTTATGTGTAGCAGGAGCTGAGCACTATGAAGGGTATAGAAAAGATTCCTGCAATAACCATCACCAAATGTCAAGCAGCCTTCCAGGGTGTGAGCATACAGCTGTCCTCTGAGGAGGGTCAGCCATGCGGAATGGACAAGCTCACCGAAGACTGAGTGTGCTTTTGCCAAGGTCAGCTAGTGGTAATTAACCATCAATGAATACAATTCCCATCAAGGCTCATGATTAGATAGGAAATTCCTCTAGGAGTGGCCAAAAAAAAAAAAAGGACAGGGAGTCTAGAAAATGCTTAATATATTAATCTTTTCTCAAAAAAGAAAATTCTCTCAGGAAGCTGCACCAAAGTCCACTATGTGCCACAATTCTGTGTAAATCAGTGTGGAATAATACTTTTCTTCTAGCTGCTTCTGTAGGACTATAATGAGGAGACGGAAAGGGAGAAGCACTTTGCAAGGCTCCTTGGCAGCTGAGGAAGAAAGTCTACCACCACAATGGAAAGGGAGAGATACTCTGAATATGGGAAAGAGTGACTAAAATGAGCATTTTCTTTCAACAGGTAAGCCTCATATCTACCCGCTATCTTTCCTAATCCTCCAGCTGAGGCCTGTCTACGTCAGCGCTGATTCGTCCTTGATAGTATGAGCCCCTACGGAGCTGGCTTTGGCTCGTAGCACGTAGTTCGTCACGGTGTTCGGAATGTGAGGCAGCGGTCATTTCTACAACCAGGAAACAGACAGACGGATGCTCGCACTCAGAACCGCTTAACTCGTCTTGTCCACATTCAGGGTGTATCTTCCTTGTTCCGTTAAACCTTTCTGGAGATGCCCTCACAGACCTGCCAAGTTGACGTTAGAGTTTCTCTCAAGCTTGCAAAGAAGATAACCATCACATCTTGCTCGCGGAGATCAAAATCCACTTGGCAGGCATTCAGTGATCCCCTGGCTGTCCTGTGGCGGTCAGGCTGGGGCTGAAGATAAGAACAGGATTCTTGTTCTCAAGCAGTTCCCTAGGGATAGAGAAAGCCACAAAGGTGCGTGGTAGAGACTACACGACTCGTACGCGGGAGGCGAGCCTGAGACTTCCCGGCCGGTCAGCATCTTCAAAATGGAAAGGCGATGATAAGACTTCTATGCTGATGGAAGCATTGAGGGTGTGGTAACTGCTCCAGAGCAAATCAAAGCTGGTGTGGGGAGGTGTGGGAGATGAAGCCCGGCAGCAGCCCTTCTGGGAAAGGGCTGGGGTCTGGGGTGCTTTTGTGGTCCACCGGCAACCTGGGACTGTGTACCAACCTGGTCACTTAGGGCTGGCTGCTCTGGCTTGGGCTCCGGTGCCCAAATCTCAAAGCAGCCTTTTCTGTGAGCTCGTTACACAGAGCCAGCTGTTGGCTTTCCCTCCTCTTTCTACTTGCTTTACACCCTGACTGCTGCAGCCAGCTGGAGGAGGAGGAGTCAACGCAAACAACCCCGGGTGCCAGCAGTCTGCCTTCCAGCCCACCAGTTCCCAGGCAAGGGCTTCCAGCAGCTGCTACTGCTTGCCCAGGGTGCCAAGCAGTTGTCTGTTTTGGCATGGGGTGAGGGAGTTAGTGGAGCTCCACCATGCCAACCCACCGGGCTTAACCAACGCAGAGACTTCCTAGAGGCAATCAAATTGGACTGGAGAACTAATTGAGAGGACTCAGGGCTGAGAATCAAGACCTATGTCTGAGCTTCGTGAGAAAACCCTGCTCTACACTTTTATCCACACACTCGGGATCTTTTTGGGTCATTCAAACCTTCCACTCTCAGAGATAAAAAGCTGAACTCGCAGGAGCCTGGAGCAACCAACCTAGAAAAGAATGAGTGTCGGTATTGTTGAATAATGCCCTTTTCTTTAACGCGAAGTCAGTGGGAAAGGCAACTTGCCGATATATGGCAGACATTGTGCTAAGGGAGTTGAAGATGATGTAAACCAATTCTGGTCACAAAGCCTTTGGGTTGGTGTGGATGCCCCTGTCTTTTCAAAGAAAGACTTGGAGAAGCTGAGTCCACTGTTGAGAGTGAGGCATAAGATCCCAGGGCTGTCTACCTGGATGGCTCTGGGGGTCGTAAAGAAGCAACTCTTCAGCTTATGTTAATACTGCCAACTTGATAAGGTCTAGAGTCGCCTAAGGGGGCACATCTGGACCTGCTTCTTAAGGGTTATCTGGTGAACTTCTGGGAATATCTGGAGAGGGTAATCTTGAGGTGGGAAGACCTACTTTAAATGTGCTGCACAACATTCTACGGGCTGAGGCTCTGAACAAAATAAAAAGGAGAAAGATGGCCAAGCAGAGTAATCCCTGTGCTTCCTGAGTGTGGATGAGCCATGACCAGTTGCTTCAAGCTCCTGTTACTTTGGCTCCCCTGCTGTGGTGGTCTGCACCCTGGAATTGCTAGGCAAAATAAATTCATGTTTCCTGAGTCTTGATTCTCTTTTTTCATTTCCAGCATTTTTAATTGTTTTTATTGAGCTATGCATTTTCTCTGCTCTCCCCCTTATTCCTCCCCTCTCCCCTTCTTCCCTCTCCTGTGACCCCCACATTGCCAATTTACTTGGGAGATCTTGTCTTTTTTCCTTCCTATGTAGATTCATGTGTGTCTCTCTTAGGGGCCTCTTTGTGGTCTAGGTTCTCTGGGGATGCAGATTGTGGGCTGATTTGTCTTTGCTTTATGTCTAAAAGCCGCTTATGAATAAGTACATATTATATTCATCTTTCTGGGTCTGGGTCACCTCACTCAATATGATGTTTTCTAGCTCCATCCATTTGGCTGCAAATTTCAAGATTTTATTATTTTTTTCTGCTGTGTAGTACTCCATTGTGTAAATGTCCAGTGTGGTTGGTTTTGTGTTGAGGTCTTTGATCCATTGGGATTTGAGTTTTGTGCATGGTGATAGATATGGATCTATCATCTCTCTCTCTCTCTCTCTCTCTCTCTCTCTCTCTCTCTCTCTCTCTGTGTGTGTGTGTGTGTGTGCGCGCGTGCGTGCGTGCGTGTGTGTGTGTGTGTGTGTGTGTGTGTGTGTGTTAAGGAGCAGACACAGATGCTTAGCACTGGAGAATCTGCCTCTCAAATGATCTGTTCCACTCCTCATGTCGCCAACGAGGAGACAGGCTGGATAAAGGAAGCTTTTTTATCAGCAATTCTCCCTTCTCCCTGCCTCTTCCGTTGATGTTCTGCCTCACGGTGCCGGGTAATTTTCATTCCGTGTCTTCCCCTGAAGCAAACCTATTGACAGACTCAGGGCCCATCAGAAAGATGGATGGATCTCAGAGGAGTGGCAAGGTGAAGAGAATCCACGAAATTAGGACCAAGAACGTGACTGAAACCTTGGTTCCTACAAATGAATGTACAATTGGATGCCATCCCCAAATAGCATTAACTATTTCTTGAAAATTGTTTAAAACACCCTCCTCACCCAAAATTCTAATCTCCAAATAGGGTCAGCTGAGGAGTTTTGCCTCAGTCTGTGCTGTCTCAGAAGCTGGAGCACTCAGTGGGATACGAGGAGAGAGTTATAGAGTATAAACTGAGGGAACGCTTCTGCCTGCGCTTAGGTCTACTGATCACGTAAGCTACGCACGGTGGTGGCGCTGATCACGTAAGCACCCACGATAGAGGCAGGTAAGGTTATCTTCCTCGTTGCCAATAGTCTCATGTTGTTTCCTCCACGTCTGGGGAAATTTCTCCGAAGAAGACATAAAACTCACACATTCTAATGTGTAAACAGCTAACGATGCTGAAAGCGATATTTCTCTAAGGAGTATATCCACATTAAAATTTTAAGCAAGATAAATGAAGCTTTATCAGAAAAACAGCAGGCTTTGTTTCAAGGTAGAACCTTTAAGGATAGACAGAACATTAAAAGTGTTCCTTAAGTCACACTATACAAGTAATCCTTTAGTTCCTCAAATAGATAAGTCCTTTATTGTTTTTAAAAAATAATGAGCCCATCGATTGGGAGGCAGAGGCAGGTGGAACTCAGCGAGTTTGAGCCCAGCCTGGTCTACAGAGAGTTCCAGGACAGCTAGGGATACACAGAGAAACCCTGGCTCCAAACACCAAACAACCAAACAACAACAAAAAACCCAACCCTTCTAATGGTTTATTAGTTCATTAAGTTATATAGACTTTGGGTGTGGCTAGTTTTAGTGTGTGGTGTTTTATTTGAAAAGCTTCTGTTTTAAATAATAGAGTTTATTTAAAGAAAAACAGAAACCAACCAAGAGGCCCTTCGATAGGACTATACAGATAACGGAATCGTTTTCAGCACTGGGAAGAGACAGGAGAAGAAGAGACTTGAATAAACAGTATGACATTGGAAAAAGAGGCTTCATATTACTTGCTGAAATGGTAAAAAAAATATCGAGAAAGTAAACATTTTAAAAAAAATCAGTGGTTTCCAGGCTTGGTGGGGGGGGGGGGGGGTAAGAATAGATGGAGCAAAGGAGATTGTTGTTTTTGTTGTTTTTTTCACTTCAGCGAAACTGCCCTGTACAGAACTAGAGTGGAGGCTACATCGTTTTAAGTTTGTCCAAAGTAAAAAACATACAAGGTACCATTCTGATAGGGGATATTGACAATATCAAAGCTGGCCTGTGCAGGGAAAGGGGTATATGCAAAATATTTGAAAATTCAATTCAGTCATGTATGAGTCTATAACGTCTCTGAAATATTGGCTTTTCTTTTCTTTCTTTTTTTTTTAAGCTGCAATTAGTTAAAGTAAATCGAATTTTCCATGTGGATGACAATAACGAGTTAAAATGTATCAAATGTTCGCTAAACACTAGGCACTCACATCTGAAAGCAATTTCATACTCCGTCTCCTTTATGAGCTGGGTATTATTATCATGTCAAGCTCTTGTACGAGATTTCAGGTTTATAGATTCCCAGCTAGTTGCCAAGGAAGCTCAGTTTACAGCTAAGGAAACTGAGGTGTAGAGACAGATGTGGCAGACCTTGAGTTCTCGCTGTCCGTCCCCCTGGACGGACGGACACACACACACACACACACACAGAGAGAGAGAGAGAGAGAGAGGTATTCGCTTATTTAAAACTCATTTTGCTAGGGGCTTCTGCGTTCTGTATGACGTCTAGCAACACGCTAAGCCGTTCCATCTGAAACCAGTATAAACAACTCCAATCTGGCTCACATCACAGAACAAGACTGATAAGGGCGGTCCTCTGTGAGGCTCATTTCTGGACACGCATGATTCTATCGTTTCTTGAGTGGACATGGGAACCCCCGTGATTAGGATCTTTTGAAAAATTCACGGTTGAAACAGACCCAACTCAATTATGGGGTTGCCCCATGAGGTTGTGTGTACGATTTGTCAAGGGAGGAAGGGAAAGGGGTCGTGGGAGTCACATTCATGGATGACAAAAATCAGCATGTCTCTCATAGGTGTGGCCTCACATCTGGCTTGATTCATTAGCAGGGGATTCAAAGTTAGCATGCAAACCAGTTTTATGTGTGTAGACCATCGTGGGAGCAGCCAAGGGACGCTCAGTAAAGAGCTAAATGATGGCTTGCTTGAGCCTCGTGTGCAATCAAGATCCCACGTCTTCCTTTCTTCTATGGGACAAGGACCTTCGGTGGAGAGATCACAGAGGGCTGGGCTACATGCTCACTCTGAGTAATGCCTAAAAGGAAATGAAAAACTATTGTTTTATCATGATTATGAGACAGACCTTTTTATTTTAGGTGAACCACATATATAGCTTGTGTGTGTGTGTATGTTGTGTTGTATATGCACAGGCAGGGAGTATAGTACATACACCTGCATAAGCATATAGAAAGCAAGGGAGGACATTGGGTGTCACCTGCAGTCTCTCCTTGATACAGAGTTGCTTGATGAAGCCTGCCACATGCCTGGGTGGTGGTTTGAATAAGAATGCCCCCATAGATTCATACGTTTAAATGTTTGGCTCCCAGTTTAGTGGAACTATTTGGAAAGGATTAGGAGGTGTGGCCTTGTTAGAGGAGGTGTGTCACCGAGGGTGGGTTGTGAGGTTTTAAAAGCCCACTCCAGGCCCAGTCTCTCTCTCTCTCTCTCTCTCTCTCTCTCTGCCTGCAACTCAAGGCTCAGATGTGAGCTCTCAGCAGCTGCTCTGGTGACATATCTGTCAGGACCTGCCACCATGCTCCCCACCATGATGGTCATGGGCCCACTCTTTGAAACTCTTAGCAGGCCCACAATTAAATACTCATAGAAGAGTTTATTAGGTCTCATGGCTCCAGAGATTTAGAGTCCATGACTGCCATGTCTGGGAGCATGTCGGAAGACAAGCAGGCAAGGTGCTGGAACAGCAGTGGAGGATTTGCATTCATGAGGAGGAGACCGAGGAGCTAAGTGAGAATGGCAGGGGCTTTCAAAACTCACGGAGAGCAAGGCCTATGGGCTCCAGGACACCCAGCAATTAGGATGCCCCACAAGGTCTATCTTTCAGATATGCTTGATTTAATCACATGAGCATTCCTATAATATCATACTAATATAAAGGTTAAACGGACATCTCACAAAGTAGGGATTTTCCTGAACAAACACTGTGTGCAAGAGGCAGAGGAGACGCTTGTCAGTGAGACATGGGAGAACAGGCTGAGTAGGGAGTACAGGTCGAAGCCCAAGACTGCACAGTTGAGAGTGCTCAGCCTCGGGGTTGGCTGGCATATGCAAAGGGCAGACCTGAAGAAATGAAGAGAGAGACTTCCAGCCAGGCCAAGTCAGAGAGGGTCAAGGAACCAGCCTTAGGGCAGAGCAAAGGGCAGTGAGCTGTGATTTCTCACAGGTGATTAAGACAGAGGAAGGGACGGACAGTTGAGGGGGTCGAACCAGAGGCATGCTGAGAAAGGTCATTAGCGTTGGCAGAGAGAGGGTCTTAGCTGAGCTTGCACAAGCCCCGGCGTGGCATGGTGGAAGCGGGCAGCGTGCAGGAACGAATGAAAGAATGATCCAATTTCCTGTGTGTATCTCTTAAAGAATCTGGAGTATTTCCCTCTCACAATATAAAACAAATGGCCTGGAGATCACCCCCACACAGCCGTGGCATGGGCTGAGGCATGTGCGGAGAGAGATTCAAGTTCTGATTTTTCACAGAGAGGAGATTCAAAGAGTTCAGCTTCTCCAGGGCTGGACTGTGGAGACCATCATAAAGTCCCATTAAGGCACTACCTTTGTTTATTACAGGTAATATATCTTACTTATGGTTAGAGACAGCCTCCGCAGTCAGTTTGCTGGCATGAGAAATCTTGATTCCACCACTTATACCTACACGTAGCATGGAAATTGGGTTATATTGAATATTTTTTCCCATCCTTCCCCCAGATCACTCTCAGATCCTGTTTTGTTTCTCCTTCCCAGGTCCATGCATCCTTTCCAGAACCTTCCTTGATACTCAGCCTTTCTGGGTCTGTGGATTGATGCTTGATTATTATTTACTTTAATAGCTAATATCCACATAACAAACCACATTTGTCTTTCTGGATCTCGGCTACCTCTCTTAGGGTGATTGTTTCTAGTTTCATTTTTTTCTTGCCAATTTTATAATATTACCGGTTTTTTATTGTTTTTATTGAGCTATACATTTTCCCACTCCCTTCCTTCCTCCCCTCTCCCCTTTAACACTCCCTCTGCCCCCATTAAGCTCACAATTTGCTTAGCAGATCATATATTGAATATTAGTGTATATAATCATGGTAAATTTTCACTGTTTGTGTGTTTGTGTGTGTGTGTTTTGCAGGATATTGAACATTGGCCCTTGCAGATGCTATACAAATACTCTGCCACTGAGCTATATCTAGATATCTGTAGATATTTGCTCTTATTACTGTCATTGTCTGGGGAGGAGAGATGCTTCCTGTGCTGGCCCAGGGTAAATCAGTATTGAATCATCATGTATGGTCTTACTAGAGGGAATTCTCTGTGTTCTCTTGGATGCTGTGTTATACAGGTTGCCTAGGTGCGTAGGATTTTGCCATTCTCCCATGACTCTAAACATGTATTGTTACGCTTCAACTAAACACAGTGCAGCTGTGTTTAGCTATTGTGCTTCCCTCTTTTGGCTCAATGCACACAAAGAACTTTGCAAACAGTAAAGAATGGTGCCGTTAAATTCTTCACAGACCCCGAAAGAACGGTTCTCAACTCCATATGGAAAAGCAAAAACCCAGGATAGCTGAAACAATCCCGTACAATAAAGGAACTTCTGGAGGCCATACCATCCCTGACTTCAAACTCTACTAACAAGCTACAGTACTGAAAACAGCCTGGTATTGGCATAAAAACAGACAGGAGGACCAATGGAACCGAATTGAAGACCCAAATATTAATCCACACACCTACCTACGAACACCTGAGTTTTGACAAAGAAGCAAAAAATATAAAATGGAAAAAAGAAAGCATATTTAACAAATGGTGCTGGCATAACTGGATACTAACATGTAGAAGAATGAAAAAAGACCAATATCTATCCCCATGCACAAAACTCAAGTCCAAATGGATCAAAGACCTTAACATAAAGCCAGCCACACTGAACCTCATAGAAGAGAAAGTGGGAAGTACGCTTGAACGTATTGGCACAGGAGACCACTTCCTAAATATAACCCCAGCAGCACAGACACTGAGAGAAACAATTAATACATGGGGGCTCCTGAAACCGAAAAGCTTCTGTACATAATGCTTTACCAACCCCGTGTAGGACAGAGGGCTGATCTCCAGAATTGACAAAGAACTCAAGAAATTGGACATCAAAAGAACAAATAATTCAATAAAAAAAAAAATGGAGTACAGACCTACCTAAACAGAACTCTCAGCAGAGTAATCTAAAATAGCTAAAAGACATTTAAGGAAATGCTCAACATCCTTAGCCATCAGAGAAATGCAAATCAAAACAACTCTGAGATTCCATCTTACACCTGTAAGAATGACCAAGATCCAAAACTCTGATGACAACTTGTGCTGGAGAGGTTGTGGGGAAAAGGGAACACTCCTGCATTTCTGGTTGTAGTGCAAGCTGGTATAGCTCCTTTGGATATCAGTAGGGTGATTTCTCAGAAAATTAGGAAACAACCTTCCTCAAGACCCAGTAATACCACTTTTGGGTATATACCCAAAGGATGCCCAATCGTGCCACAAGGACATGTGCTCAACTATGTTCATAGCAGCTTTGTTTGTCATAGCCAGAACCTGGAAACAACCTAAAAGCCCCTTGACTGAAGAATGGATAAGGAAAATGTGGTACATTCACACAATGGAGTACTACACAGAAAAAAAAAATAATGACATCTTGAAATTTGTAGCCCAATAGATGGAGCTAGAAAACATCATATTGAGTGAGGTAACCCAGACCCAGAAAGACAAATATCACATGTACTCACTCATAGGTGGCTTTTAGACATAAAGCAAAGAAAAACCAACCTACAGTTCACAATCCCAGAGAACCTAGACAACAAAGAGGACTGACCCTAAGAGAGACATCCATGGATCTAATGTACATGGGAAGTAGAAAAAGACACCACACAGAAGTTCAACGTCATCAACGGATCCAGAGCAGCTGGGCTCATCTCAGCCTGAGCAACAGAGAGAAAACTTCCGAAAGATGTCTCCATGGCTGACATGTTTGGATTGAAAGGGTGGTGCGGTGTGCAAAGATCCTTGCCACCAAGTCTGACTGGGTCGAGTGTAGAACTGACCCTATACGCTGTCCTCTGATTCCCACGTGCATTCGTACCCAGCCCCCAATACTTTAATAAAATGTAATGAAAATAGAATCCGTACCTTATCCACTGGCTTCCAAATCAAGCTTCTAAAACCAAAGTCAACTGTGAGACCATGTCAGAAATTTCAATGCATTCTTTGAATTCCTGCCTCTGCTTCCTCACGGTTTCTGGGTATCCGGCTGTGCCAGGAAACCAAGGGCAAACATGGATGATGAGGTTGACCAGTATCAGTGCCCACCTGGCAGGTGCATTGCGTACACTTGATGTCCTAGCCCTTATTCCTATGTAAGAGCCTGGAAACCCTGTCCTCTGAGTACTTGCTACTCTAGATATTGGGCCTCAAGCATTACAATTGGAAACCAGCGAGAAACAACAGACCTTCCCGTCTTCCCACATCTGGTCAGCCAGAATCTTCAGCCTCCCCAACCGAGCTGCACATGTCTGAAAGTTGGAAAAATGGTCTCTAAGAGACTCTCGGTTCAGACTTAAGGGAACTCCCGAACTGCTGGCTCAGCGTGGGGATTGTGAGCCTGCGTTTGCAGCCATGTAAGTGACAGACAGCTCTGGGGACAGCTGGCTGTACAAGGAACATGTACAGCTGCGTACATGTTCCTCCTGATTCATTAAAAGGGTTCAAAAGATGCAGGGCCGGAGAGAGTCCACGTGACGACCCTCCTGATTCCTCTCGGTTTCCTCTCGGCGTCAATTGTCTTCTTGGAGACTCAGTGCCTTCGCATATTAAGTTGAAGCCTCCTGTCTGCAGCTTGTCGGTTCTTTGCTGCTGGGTTTTAAGCGGCACCCCAGACATGAGGTTATTGGAGAAAAATCTACCAGGCACGCTGTGAACAAAACGCAGGCAGGTACTTAATAAAGCAAGCTGAAAGCGCCTTCGAGAAACTGGCGCAATTGTCAACCGGGGTACGGCTTCTGAGTCCCTGAAATTCTGTGTTTTCTATGTCCTGACAGGGGAGGGAAGGGGCAGGGCTGGGCATCTCTGAGACTGTGTTCGCAAGCCCACAGCTGCTGCCTTAACGGGGAGGTCTCACATCCTGGAGCTCGGCTTGTTTTGTCTTCCAGGTGTTTCTGAAGAGGCATTAAGAAGAATTTCAATGAGCCGGAGCTCCGTCCGGTGTATAAATTAGGCTTAGAGCTTTCCCAAACAAGCTCAAGCCAAATGGCTCTGCCCCGCTTATTAGAGTTGGCGTCTAGGAAGGAAGGCGATGGAAATGACGTTCTTCAAGCCAGGCGCCCATAAATCAGGTGTTTTCACACTCTTTGGAAGTGACAATAGAAAGCCAGTTGGAAAACGTAACAGCTGAAGACACTGCTTCCAAATCGTTGGCAGGCTTTAGGGCGAGTCGAATGCTTGACAGGAGAGATTGTGTATGAACATCATTCATTGCACCAGGAGCTATTCAAAGGCACCTTCGGAGCAGAGGCTAATGAAAGCGAACCCTCAGGAAGAAACACAATGCCCCGGTTTCCTCGCCTTCGGGGACATCCAGATTTAGCTTGGGACAAGATTTATGATTCTGAAGGTGTAATGAAAGGTCCACCGAGCTGCTGAGGCATGAGGGTGTCACCGCAGACATCAGCTTGACGCTTCTTTATCCGACTCCAAGACGTCTTTGGTGTTTAGGAGGCCAGGTAGACAGCAGCGAAGAAGGAAAAGACGGATGTCCAGTGTCGGGCTGCACAAGAAACTCACACCGCTGCTTGACGGATCCCTGACTTTGCTGGAGTCTGAGGCTCTCCTGGTGCCACTCCCAATTCGTCAACAGTTCGAGGTCTGGGCCCACCTTCCTGACACTCTTACTAATAGTCTTTGCCCCTCAGGATTGATCACTTGACGAGCAATCATTCTACAAAGAGCCAGCATGGCCTTATTGTTCAAGAAGAAAACACGTCAGACTGACTTCTTTTGTCAATCTATACTTACATGCAACTGAGAGTTTTCTTCGAAATAGAAAACTTTTATTTCTTTTTTCTGGAGTCTGTGGCTGAGACCACATATCTCTAGGCATTCCAGGGACGTACCCCCTTGATCTAAGAAGGAAAAGCTTCAATTTTCAGTAACCGAGTGCTACCCAATTGCTAGCTAATGTGAGCCGGATTTTATTTTAATCAACAGTGACCATTATCAGCATCCACTGGATTAGTGTATTAAACTAATCACATTTTGTAGCATGTGGCTTTCAACCCCTTTAAACATTAGTGTTCTATTGTTAAATAATACTTTTGCTTTCATTTATTTATTTGTCCCTGTTTGCTTATTTCTTTGTTGGGGAAGAAAGGGGGTGTGCATTGTGACATCACATGTGTAAAGGTCAGACAATAGCTTGTAGGAATTGGTTATCTTCTTCCACCAATGGAGGTTCGGGTCAAAGGGGGGTCCCTTTCTATAACGCATTTCTTATTTCTTGGGTAAGAACTAGACTAGGCTAAGCTTTTGCATTTGCTTGTCATGTCTCTCAATTTAGAGCACTTTACCAACTAATTTTTTGAATTTCGTGACACTCCCATATTGGAAGAATGCATTGCCTGCTACCATCTTTAATAGAATGTTTCTTATTTTTGGTTTGCCGGAGTAGATTCAAGTTGGGCAGTCCTGCCTGGACTGAAGTGCAGCACAGAGGGGGTCCTGTTAGGATTGCCTTTAAAATCAAAGGCAATCGCCAACTCTGACCTCATCTGAGTTTTCTTTTTCTTTTCCTTTATTCCACAGGTACTGCTGTGGATAAGCTTACCCAACAGTTAAACCCCAAGGGGCCATGCTGAACACCTTACCCACAATACCTAGCGCTATACCAATCTGACCACTTCCAAGAGTCCAGGGAGGCAGAGTTTTTGCACTAAAGTTAAGCAAAGTGACTTCATTGTAGACAGGCAGTGAGGGACAGTGGAAGCCCAGGATTGATGGCAAGGCAGTTCCTGGAGCCTGAGGAAGACTGTACACGGGACAGGGAGTGTTTTCTATGCACACCTCACTTATGTCTCAGCTGAGGGGTACGGCTAAGAGGCCATGAGACTCCCCTGTAAGGAAGCCTATAGGTTCTCTAGGCTGAGAAGAGCAAGCACAGGGTCCTGCCTTTCCAACCAACCCCTCTGGGTCTCTAGATGTTGTGTTCCTAGCACAGTCTGCAGCTGTTCTTGAGAAATATCAGTAGACAGGGGAAAGGCTTGACTGGGTCCCCAGCTCCTCAGACAACTACCCTGAATGAGTTTAACGTGTATTTGAGAATACATTGAAAGTCCCACGTCAGTGGCCCCTTGACTGTTGATTTTCCTTATTTTGGACTCCACTCTCTTCTGTCTGGATCCTGTTGTCTTTGCTCCTCACAAGGGCCTTTTCAGCATGTGGATGTGGAATGTTCATTTGAAGAACGCCTTTGTACATTTTCCATACCTGTGACAGACGACGCTGCCCACCGTGTTCTCTGGTGTTCCCTCGGGGCCTCCCTTAAGAGGAGCCAGGAGCATTTATTTCTAGTGCAAAGCTTGCTTATGTGGACTGACTTCGAGGCTCCTTTTTGCTGAATAATTAGGAGGTTAATGGTTCAATGAAAATTCTCTTTTCTCCTTGGATTTGCAGAACGTTCGGAGCTATGTTTAATTATTCTAATTCAAATGGATGGAATACAAGCAATCTTTCTAAAGTGGTTCTAAATTTTTAAAGTTTTTCTATTACATTGCCTCGTTGTGAATGCATTTGAACATCACAGGACTCGTGGCTTGGAACACAGAATGTGGGCTTCACACAGGAACTTGGTGTGGGTGTGACCTGAGCCGGAGACCTAGCCAGTCCACCTCTTCATCTCTGGCTCCTTTTCCATCTTTGGCAGGTCCTGGTCCTCCTCGCCAGCCCCTTTCCTACCGTAGGCTCAGCAATGTGAATATAGGTTTGCCTTTCCGGGCGGCTGAGAAGCCTCCTCGTCCCCTCATTTTCTGTCACCCTTACATGGGGTGACACGCACGGGGGCTCTTAGGTTGTCTGTTCTGACATTTTCCCTTCTGACTGCCTCTCGGTGCCTCTGTTAATTCAAATGCAAGCACCTGCTTCTAGATTTGCACAGCGCTTTTAACAAACCTTCTCCCTACCCAAAACATTTGTTGATCCCAGTAATTAAAAGACTGGTTCTAAGCCCTACGTCAAACTTTCTCCTTGTTACTTATGCAGTGGGATACCTTACAGAGGCATTAACCTGGCGTTTGTTTTGGCTCCTAAAGCAAACACACCGAGAACAAGTACCATCTTGGTGTCCTCCCCCACCTTTCCTAGAAGGCTCTAGCACTGCTTGAATTAGGTATTTGGGTAAGACAGGGTCTCAACATGTCACTCTGATTGGCCTAGGACTCTCTATGGAGACCAAGCTAGACTCGAACTCACAGAGATCCCCTTGTCTCTGTCTCCGAAATGCTAGGATTAAAGTTTTCACCACCACCACCTGCCTTTGCATCAGGTATTTGAAGCACTGAAAGAAGAACAACCCCTTCCTGCCTCAAAGTCTTGAGAATTCTAAGCAACCATGTTCTCTGGCAGGGAAGAGCCTGGAGAGGCGGGGTTAGAAGAGTGTAGTTCACTAAATCAGCTGGGTCCAGTATTGTGTTTCAGGCTCTTTAGGAGGCCCTTGTGGTCTACGGAGCTTGGATCCTAGTGCTGGAGTTCTAGAATGTGCAGGACTTTGAACACAAGCATGTCATCCAAAGAGTGAGCACTTTGAGTGATTTTTAACTTTAACTGTGTGTGTTCTTGTGGGTAAATAAATGTATGAAGGTGTGCATGCATGTGCGTGTGCCTGCATATATGGGTAGGTGTATGTATGCATGTGTGTGCATGCATGTAGAAGCCAGAGTCAACCTCAGGTGTTGTTCCTCAGAAGCTGCCTGACTTGTTTTCTGAGTCAGGCCCTCTCATTGGTTAGCCTGGAGCCTCCTGGTTAGACGAGGCCGACTGGCCAGCAAGCTCCGGAGATCCACCTGTCTTTGCCTCCCAGGGCTGAAGCCCAAGTCCACATCACCACCACTGGTGTCTTATGTGGGCACTGGGGGATTATACCCCGGGTTTCACACTTAACATGTTTTACCACCTTGAGCTATCTCCCCAGTGCCTTAATTCTAATACATTAATTATGTATTAATATCATTGTTAATTAATTAATAATATTATTAATGTTAATGTATTATATTAATACACTAATATACTTTTATAGACTTTCTAGAAAGGAACCCACAGCTATCCATGTTATCATGATGTAGAGCAATTCCATCACCCTCCAGAGTTCCCCCATTTCCCCACCACCTGCTACAGAGATTTGCATGGGTATGGATCTTGGTTTATTGATACAAATTTAAGGTCACTTTTGTTATATGCATATTTCTGATTTTGATTAAGGTGTTGTGTTTGTGCAGCTCATTAAAAAATATAATGTATAATTAAGAAATATGTGTTACTAGATAATTATCTATAGTAGTCAAGCTTGTAGTCATGTTAGTTAAGTTTTCTAGATATATTTCAGTTAATTAAGTATTTTCCAAATCTTTCAGAGACTTTCAGAATATGGTATTTAAATGTTTTAAGAACTTAGAACTTTTGATGACAATGAGACACGTCTGCTCCTGGCAGCACCAATCTACTTCAAGAGGAAGATGGGCATCAAAGAGGCTCCTCATGGAGTTGGTTAGCCATTGGGTAGGAAACTGCTCTTGCCCAGACTGTTTGATGTTGTGCTGTGTGGACTGAGCATGCAGGACCCACAGAAAAAATGACTGCTGAAGTTTCCTAGAGAAGGTGAGACAATCCTTCAGGGTTCCAGCTTTATGAAAGAATCTTGCCAGACATTTTGCAGGACACAGAAGAAAGTGACTGTCAAATTGCCAATATCCGTGGAACTGTCTTTGAAAGTTCCTGCTTCATGGAAAAATCTGCTGGATACTATGGGCCTGTAGGCTGAAAATTGGATGCCCCAACAGCACAAAAAAAAACTTTGGGTGACTGTCCAGGCAGCAAGATGTCTCTGTCAATTCTAGAGTTTTGGAAGTTGCCTACAATGTACTTCCTGTTTACTTAGGTAGTATTATATCTTTCTGGAGCCTTTGATGGAGCTGAAGAATAAATAGTTATAGTTTTCCTTGGATATGATAAAAGATAAAGTAGATATCTTGTGTGTGTGTGTGTGTGTGTGTGTGTGTGTGTATCACATTTAATTTCTGTAGAATTATGTAAGGTTTCTTATCCAGACATGAGATTTCTGGGTCATATGGTAAAAACATGCCCAACTCTGCACAAAAAAAAAAATTGCCACACGCTTTTGAGAATACCTGCACAGCCGCCAGTCACGCGTGAGAAGTCTGGCCACTCTGGATTTCTCCAGCGTGTGTTATCATCGGCATTTGTTTTATTGCAGTCTTTATGCTAGCATGAAGCGCTATCTCCTAGAGGTTTTCATTGTATACACTCAATAAAGTCCTGAGATATAACGTCTACCGATGCCTCTTCTAGTGACTTTGTCATTGGAAGCTGGTATCGAACAGCAGAAACGGGTCACATGTTTGTATTCTCAGATGTTTTGTTGTCATGACTACTGCAATGGAGAGTGTAAAGAAAAGGCCTGTGATGACAAAGAATGAAATTCTTTTATAACGGAATAATACATTAGCATACAAGATGTCTGAGTTCAGTTTCTTTCTTTCTTTCTTTCTTTTTTTTTTTTCTCCTTTTTTTTTTCGTTTTTCAAGATAGGGTTTCTGTGTAGCTTTGGAGCCTGTTGTGGAACTAGCTCTTGTAGACCAGGCTGGCCTCAAACTCACAGAGATCCGCCTGCCTCTGCCTCCCAAGTGCTGGGATTAAAGGCGTGCGCCACCACCGCCTGGCTGTGAGTCCAATTTCAGAAGAAGCAACTGGGCAATTCTTACAGCCGCAAGTGTAGAAGGCCACGCCCCTTCCTTTTCCGGTACAGAAGCTTCAAGTCCACGCTATGTGGTACCCTTCCGTAATGCTCCTCACAGAGCGCTTCTGTCTTCTACAGTGAAACAGAATCATCACCGTCGTTCTTTCTCTGAGTTCGAGTCGTCAGTGTATTAAGTGGCTGAACTAAGGCGGTCATGAGGAGCCCCTGGAAGGGCAGTGTGTCGGTCAGGTGGGAACTCTGCTTGTCGGTGAGGAGACGAGGTCGTTTACTTGTGGAGATGTACAGGAAATTACTGTGGGTGTTCAGCCGTCTACCAGCTGGAGTTGATACAGGCGACACTACGGACCCCTGGCTGTGGTGCCAGGATACAGGTTGCAGTATTGCCGCGATTCCTCTTCTGCTGTGCCTTCTCTGCTGCTACACTACTCCAAGCTATCAGTGCAGAGTCTTGTGACTGTACAAGAACCTATCTGGATATGTTTGTGTGACGTCCGAGGAAAGGGGGAACCCTGGCTGGCTTGCTGGGGGACACAGGTGATAAGGCTTTACCCCTTGGTTCCGTTTGCTTTGCCTTGTCTTTCTGGGTTGCCAGCCTAGGCAAGCTTCCTCCTCCACTGGACAGAGGCGCCGACATTTCTTCCTGCTCTTTTATCCTTCAGGAAACCAAGAGGGCTGCTTTTTATAGTAGCTCGGTTGTGGAACCAACCTAGGTGTCTCTGATGAGTGTGGCCTGCTTGTTAGATGTGTAAAAACAGCGTCTTCAGGATCCTTATTACACAGAGGCTGCAACTGATAATCAGAACCCAGTGACACCACTTACTCAGGACCACCAGACACAGGTCTAGACTCCCGTGACATCGCTGGGCAGTCTATACAGAGGCCAAGAGCAGTGCTCTGCTCTGCATATCTGGAGAGATGCCCCCTTGACCTGCTCTGCGGCTGGAGAGGTCCTCCCCCACCCCAAGATCCTGACCCTCAAATCAGAGACTTCTGTTAGAGGCTGGACCGGACCTTCAGCTAAGATTCGTCCGTCGCACAGGTGAGCAGCCTCGGGGAGATAGGCTTAGGGCCATAGTTAGGAATTTAGAGTATGAACCTTATGTGATGACTATCAGCATAACAAAATATAACTTCTGTTATATCAAGTAGACATATCTGCCTTCTCGCTAGCAACAGCATCCAGCAACAGACAGTGAAAATGTGATTAATACATTAAAAAAATGAATGTACCCATTGGCAAGGAAGGAAAACTGGACCGAACAAGAGACAGTATTAAGAAAGCCCGATGTCACACTTATGACTCATTGGTGGGTCCCCAGTTTCATAAGAAACAGGAAGGATGTAGGTTGTAGAAAAAGTACTGTATTTATCAAAGCAGATTCTGTACACAGGGACGATGTGAAAATCCCAATGAAACTGTTAGATTTGGGGAAAAGCTTGGCCCAAGCCACCTTAGTTTTCGAGGGCAGAGACTGTAGATAGTTTCGGGCCTTCATGTTGATGATACAATTAAGGTCCTCTTGGGATGGGGAGCCCAAGATACCTAGAATGTAGTTGAGCTGGTCCAGGTAGTGCTTGCTAGGGAAGACGGGCCGGTTGGAGAGCATCTCAGCCAGAATGCATCCCACAGACTAGATGTCAATGGATTTGGTGTAGCCCTTAAAGTTAAGCAAAGGGGACTCGTGGAAGGGAGAGGTAGAAAGGAGGAGAGGAGTGTGGTGTGGGGGATGGTACTCAGAGTATGCTTGTATACACACTTGAAATGATGCTACAGAACCTGGTACGATGGTGTTGGGGATGTACTCAGAGTACGCTGGTATACACACTTGAAATGATGCTACAGAACCCAGTACAATGATATTGGGGTTGTCTTCATGTGGATCCTGTTTTGCTTTGCAGAGAAAGCCTGATCGGCTGCTGGACCTCCACTTCAGGTCGCCTCTGGCCATGGGAAGCCCCTCACTGCGGCCTTTTCGAGGGTGAGTTCACTGCCTGCTTGCTCCCCTCTACTTCTCCTCTTTGCCCTTGGCCTGTTGTTCCAGGTAGGGTGACCACAACACTAGGTTCCTTTAGGAAAACGGGTGGGTGATCAAGGAGTGCTCCCTAATATGCCGCGTGCATCCCGGGTGAGGCTGTCAGTGTTAAAGGTTACATATTTCTGAGCTGTGAAGACTAAGGTGTCCAGCAGGAGCCTTATGCATAGGCAAAGCTTCTTCAGGCACTGAAAAGCCATTTAAATGTCTGGGAACCTATCTCTGCGGTGAAGGCTGCACCTTCTTATTCTTATGTCTGTTGAACCTAAGGAAAGTACTCCAAATCCTCACTGGCATTTGCCTTGTTTGCTCTTGGGGTAATGGGCCATGGCGTGCTCAGAGCTCCTTGGAGCTGAGGGTGACACTAGTGTAAATCTATTATTATTGCCATTAGGAGTGTGTGTGTGGCGGCGGGGGAGGGGGGAATTAAATGCTAAACACCAAAATCACTAGAATCCGTAAGGAGAACGTAAAAGTGGGCCCAGGAAGTCCCCCACTTCAATTAAATTAAATGACCACATAATGCTGCGTTCTAATCCTGTGTGCATAAATTAACATAAAAACAAAATGACATAAAACTGCCGGCATCAGCAGGAAATTGAGGGGCCATTAGTCACTACCCCGTGGAAGCCCCTCTCATTGTGATTCAGTGCCCAAGATCTTGACAACCGCAGAATGCTTAGCGTGTGTGGGTAAAACTGCGGCTCCCACGCTGCCTTTTAGACTCTCTGTCCAACTCCAGGCTCAGTTTTCCCTCTACTGGGATGCTGGTGCCTGGGACCTGTTCTCTCCGTGGTCTCTCTACTTAGAAGGTTCCCAGGATGCTGCAAAGCTCTAGTCCTTAGTTGGTCTTTGACTGAGAAGGAGACTGGTCATGACTAGCCTCTGCTGCCTCCTGGCTCCCAGTTCCTGGGTGACTGGTTCCCCTTGGGTCTGGTGGGAGACACACACAGGAGCTATTTCAGGTGATTCTGAACTACAGTGTTCTGTGACATGTGTGAACAGATGTGTTTTGGATCGTGTGGGAGTGTGCCCTTTCATGCAGTCTCCTGAAGAGAAATCTTGGGTTTCTTATTAAGACACTCTCATGGAGAGAGAACGAAACGGACCGTGTCTAGGCTTGCCAGTATCGCAGAGGAAGGTAGTAGCATCCTGATTTTCAAACTAGCATTTAGCAACATAGCGGGAGTTATAACCGGAGCACTACAGAAGTTCAGGCATGCCCTTTGTGTTCGGGTAACCATGGCAACAGCAGTGTGCTCACCTGTTTTCAGAAGTGGCCAGGCGGCCTCCTGGTGACTCATCCTCAGGGAGGAGTGGACAGGGTGCACAGGGCCTGCTCTAAGGAAGGCTGATGGTTCTGAATAGGGCACAAGATTGTTTCTCTGCTGCATCTCTGGTGAGCCTCATGCCAGGGTCTGTGACCTCGGTGCCTGTGGTAGTTTGAGAATGACCCTCATCAGCTAATATACTCAAATGTTTGGTCCCTCCTTGGTGGAACTGTTTGGGAAGGATTTGGAGGCATGGCCTTGTTGGAGGAGGTTTATCACTGAGGCGGGCTTCGAGGTTTCCGAAGCCCTACCATTCCCGGTTAATCCTCTCAGTGTTTTTTGTGGTTGTTGGCTCAGCACATAAACTCTCAGCTACTGTTCCAATGCATGCCTGCTGTCTGCGGCAACGCTTCACACCATGACGGTCATGGGCTCCACTGTCCTTTGGAACCGCGAGACCCAAATTAATGCTTTCTTTAATAAATCACCTTGGCCACGGTGCTTGGTCACAGCAGCTGGAAAGTAACTAAGAGAGTTTCCAAACTGTTGAGAGGTCCTCTAAGGGATCGGCGCTACACGGACAGAGGCACCCTTGTGTCCCTTTGGTATCAACCGCTGCTAGATGATGCTGTGCAGGCGTCCACTGGGCCCCAGTCTGTGTGCCCAGCTGTAACTGAACCTTGCAGACTCACAGAAATGTTCGTGAAGCCAGTGCTCAGGGACGAAGGGTCCGTGGACCACTGTCTAAGAGCTCCGAATTATTCAGCACTCGTCGACCTGGTAGTGCTTGAGACATCTGGAGTGCACAGATGTGTAGTTTATACGCTCGGTTTTACCTCTGGATTCTTCAGTGAGTTATCATGAAGCATCTGTGATGCCTGGTACTCAGCCAGGCTCTGATATTATAGGTCTCCAGGCGTAATAGCCATTAGACAGTTGTCTCTAATAAAGGATTATTATCAGTACCCAACTGTGACGGTGATACTAGGAGGAAGAGGAGTCTGGTGACAGCTGTGATTGGTGGATATCACTTTCTATGTACACAGTGTGTTAGGTATAAAGAATATATCATTACTAATCTATAACCACTAATCTATGAGACATTGTGAAATACCCACCCCAAAGACATATCAGGGTACACAGTGGAGTCGCAGGAGTCCAGATTTGAGTTCCCTGTTACACAGTGGGTTGTTTGATAGAAACACCTAGAGTGCAGTGGGGAAATGATGAGGAAAATCAATACGAACCTTGCAGACAGGTGCTCTGAGTGCGTGATCATTCAGGGAACACCAGAAGCCTGGACATGGGTTCCCTGTAGCAGCCCTCACTCTTGCTTTCGCTGGCGAGCAGAATTCTGAACACTTCAAAATAGTGAACCGTTTCAGCAGCTTGAAAATGATGGTGGTGAAACAGCCGTGACTCCATGTTGGTCTCTTGCCCAGTAGTGGGCAATGACAGACCAGACTAACATACATGTTACCTCTGATACGTAAGTCAGAGATCATGTATACATGGCTTACGAGAGAGAGAGAGAGAGAGAGAGAGAGAGAGAGAGAAATAAATCATTTGGGTGAATAAAAGTTGTCTAAATTGTGAGATTTCCTGCCTATTTGTGTGTGTGTGTGTGTGTGTGTGTGTGTGTGTCTGTGTATGTGTTTAAGATGACCAAGATTAACATGCAAAACATTTCAGAGGAAGTAACAGGACTAGGAAGAAACTGCACATTTGCTCGTTAAACGTCAAAGTTCAGTCTGCAGAGAAGACAGCATCTTTGTCGCGATGACGTAAGTCAGCGCAAAGACAACTCAGCTTGCAACCCACATCTCAGGAGCCCCCTTATCTTCTCACGTGAAGCACCCCTAGACACCCCAGAATTATCTTCAGCAGCATAAGACAGACTCAGCCACTTACGATTTGCAGAGTGGAGGGAAACATGCCCCATCCCTGAATGAACCACTCAGTGGCGTCCTGTCCCCAGAATGACAAGACGTTTTCCGACACAAGTTTATTGCGACAGTGGGTATCCTGTTTATGAGCTGTGTCTCCACATTACTTGCTCTCTGAGAAACAAACATCTGTCCCTCTAACGCTGCTACCTGAAAGCTCTGGAAAAAGACATGCAATCTCATGTCATTTTGTTTAGGCAAATCAGCTGAGTGTTTTGCTGTCACTTCCCCTAGATGAAGCCTGTGTCATTATGGAATGTTTCCACCTCATGCTTTTGTAGCTCTCTCAGGCTCCTCACGGATCCTCCCCTCCCCTGCGCCTCCCCCAAGTCAGGGTGGTTCAAATTCCACAGGAACAACACATAAAGGAGCAGGTCCGTGACACCCCCACCTTCACCCCTTCCCTCCCCAAACCAAATCAGGCTTCCCAGAGAAATTCCAGGTATTCCTGCCAGGAACTTAGAGATATCTGACTTAAGTGCCTAATTTTAGGGTTCTGAGTGGAGCGGAGCCCTTGCGCCGTGAAAGACAGCCGTGTACTTTTATTGCGGGGCCCCCCACCATACCGTGCTATTAATTCATGCTTGATTATACATCACGCCTGCAATTCTGCTTCTCAGCACAAATATGGGCCTCGACAAAAGCCCAGCGAGGGCTCCGTTCCTTCCCCCTCAATACATGTGCGTGGCTGCCATTAATTCTAATACAACTTATCAGGCAGCAGAAATAGCCATACGTCCAAAAGATCGCTATGACGACGTCTCACGCTTTCTCATTTCAAAACATTAATTTTTTATCAAATGGGATTGTCTGCAGACAAAAATTCTCTTCATAATTTTCTCCCTAAGTAGACAAGCGAGAATGTGTTGCATTGTCATTTCAGTCACTCCAAAGCCCGACTTCTCCTTGCAGATGAATTTACTTTTCATGTCTTGATTTATAAAGCAGCATAATCAACTTGCTCCAATAACTCCTGGCTTCATCTATGTGAACTATTAAATCAAAACAACAAACACCAGCCCCTGATCGACCACAGAACTTCAGTCCTCACAGTTTGGGGGGCTGACGTTTGAGATGGGGGCGCCAGGGGGTGGTAGACTTCTCACCTCTTGACTACACATGTGGGCGAGGTAGACATGGCTCCCGCTTTTGCCCCTGTCATAATTCAAATGTGCACTGTGAAGGGTCATAGGTGGAATGCTCCTGGAGGGGGTAGAACGCTGTTTCTTTAGTTACTTCTCTTAGAGGGGCACAGAAAACCCGTGTCTCTAGCTGTGCCTTTTTTCCCCAGGTTTTTCGAGTCAGGGTTTCTCTGTGGCTTTGGAACCTGTCCTGGGACTTGCTCTTGTAGACCAGACTGACCTCGAACTCACAGAGATCCACCTGCCTCTGCCTCCCTAGTGCTGCGATTAAAGGCGTAGGCCACCACCACCTGGCTCTAGCTACACCGTTTGCAGCTGTGCATTAACAAATCATTTTAAGCATTCCAGCTGTGATGGGGCAGAAGCGAGGCCCATGCCTGTCTCATCCACCCCTGTTGCTCGCTAGACCCTGTGGGAAACCCTGCACCTGTCTGCCTTGCTCTGCTGAGGGATGTGGACAGCATGCATGCATGCATGACGCTAGAAGCATGTTCAGAGAAACCGAAGGGGTCTCTCTTTCCCTTTCTTCCTGCCCAGGGCAACATAGCCTGAGGCAGCTGCATCTCCCCCCCCCACACACACACACTAGTTCCCATCTAGACAGTCCCCAACTAGTCCGGGACTCCCCGGGCTCCCTGTCCTGGATTCCTGATAGTACCGTCTCCTCACGTGGTCTGGAAGGTCCAGAGATAACGTGTCATCTTCTTGTGGTCACTTCCACCCTCCCTTACCGTCTCCATTTGTCTGCACAGCTTTTGTCCTACATAATCAATTCCCAGTAATTGAATCATTTCTAGTTTGTTTTCCTGGTCAGACCTTGACAAAAATGCTTGTTGAGTGACGAGCTTTGTGAGATTCATAGCTCCCGTACGTCGTGGCAGGCAGCCCTAGATCTGTAGCTCCCGTACGTCGTGGCAGGCAGCCCAAGTGGCTTTCAGGGTGTTGACTCTCTACGGCTCACGCCCGGACGCTGATATGAGGCCCTCACACCCAGCCGTGGCCCAGCACTGGGGACTTGGTCAGAAATATCAAGATGGACATGCTGCTCCCATGCCACACCTTCTAAATCAGAAACTCGGAGTGATCTGAAGGCCCTGGTCCTCTGGTAGCTATGATGCAAGCTGGCTTTGAGAACCATGGCTCTCCGGGGCACAAGACCCTCCCCAGCAGTGGGAATGCTAAGCCCAGGCCTCTCTGTGCTTTTGGAGGAGGCCAAAGTGTCCCCTAATGAGACCATCCCGGCTTCTTAGCTACGCCAATTAATAAGATAAGTAAAGTGCTGCTCCGTATTGATGGGACTCATTAAGTCAGAATTCTTTACTAACTTCAATTAATTCTTCCCAATTATCAGCCGAACTTCAATGGAATAGCTTCCCAGTTTAACCTGAAAGCACCCTTTACAGACAAGCTAATTTACTGAGGTTGACAATGTTTGAAGTTTAAGAACCTTCGCCTTGATTAATTATAGTTCCACATCCTAAATCCGTGATTAAAAGTGAAAAGGCCCCAGCGTGTGGTGTCGTACTGTTATCCCCGTAGCCCTAGAACTTAGGAGGCAGACACAGGAGGCTCACTGCCTTTAAGTGTTGGTTGCATAGGAAGTTCTGCACCAGTCTGTGTTATAGAGGAAAACCTGCCTTAAAAAAAAAAAATAGGGTTGGTGCAGCTGAAAGTGGTTTCAAAGTTATCTGAATGAGAATGAGCCGGGATTAATATCCCCGGACTCAATACCAACATATACTTTCTGTTATTTCTGTTAATATCCCTGGACTCAATACCAACATATACTTTCTGTTATTTCTGAATTAGACATAATTCACGTGTTCTCATGCGTGATTGGACATTTGATCCTCACAACGAAGCTGGGATGTGGCCAGGTGTGTCCCCTTTTGACATATAAGGAAACGGACTCATGGAATTAAACAGTAATCCGAGGTTGCACGGCTGGAAGCAGACCTTAGCAGACAGTGCAAAAACCGGTACCACTTGAATGGTCCTGGGAGGGGGGGGGCATATATTCTCCAGCCTCGGATGTGGATCATTGTAACCTTGATGGACACCGTCCCTCCTGATTTCTCTTCTCCCCCACGTGAAATTTTTAATCAATGGTAAGCAGACCCAGCAACCTGAGCAACAAAGAGATGAACGCAGTTTTTGCGAGTGCCGGTGACTGCTGTGGAGAACGCAATGGTAGCGCTGTGAAGCCGCTTGTGGCAAGAGTGACCTCTACCCAGGGAAGGCAGAAGGGGCTGGTCCGCACCAAGGGGAAGCGCAAAGGCCGAGTTTAAGAAGCAGCAGTGAGCTGCCCTGCCGAACAAAGGGAATGGGGTATAAACAGACAGGAATGCCTGGGAGGTGATGGTAGCCAATGAAGAACTGGGAACTCTGGAGAAATAAGAGAGAGCCAGAGGCTGGCTGTCAGAAGGGACTGCGAGACTGATTAAGAAGAGAGAGGTCAGGGACCGGGGCAGGACCCGACCAAGTAACTCGTGAATCCAGGTGAAGAACCTAAAAATGCTTCTTAGCTCAGGTGATATGTGTGGAAGACTTTAGAACGGAATATGGCAGGCTAATGGAGTCATGAGCTTCTTATATTTTATTGTCCGAAGATTTTTTTATTAAATTTTTTTTTGAATTTCATATATATATATAACGATATTTACAGGATTTCCACCCCTTCCTCTTCTCCCTCCAACCGCTTCCACGGCATCCCCCTCAGACTCAATCTCTTTTTCTTTCATGATTATTGTTTTATGTATATGCTCTATGTAAATGCGTAAGTGTATAGCTCCAACCTGCTGAGTAAGTTCAGTGTGGCTTGTAAGTACATTTTTAGGGCTGACTGCTTGGTATTAGAAAACCAGTTAGGGGGCTCTTTTCTGGGGTAAACCAATTCTCTCTCTCAACAGCCCTTAATTGCCTGAGCCTCTTCATCTGGGGGTGGGAACCAAGCAATCAAGAGAAGAACAAACTCCAGGGTGGGAGGAAATTTTTGTCAGTTATCCATTCAGACATAGGATTAATATCTAGAATATATAACGATCTCAAAAAACAAAGAGGCAAGAAAACAAACAACCCAACTGAGAAATGGGCTATGGATCTGAACAGAGAGATCTCCACAGAAGACATAGAAGTTGTTAAGAAATATTGCCAAAAAAAATCATCATTTTTAGCAATTAGGGAAATGCAAAACTGAAATGGCTTTGAGATTTTATCTCACTCCAGTCAGAGTGGCTATGACCAAGAAAACAACCTACAATGCAAGCTGGAGAAGCTGTGGGGAAAACAAATAGGTTAATTTAACTTATAAGAGCTAGTGAGACAAACCTAAGCTAAGGCTGAGCTTTCGTAATTAATAAGAAGTCTCCGTGTCTTTATTTGTGAGCTGGTGGCCCAAAGAAAAGTGTATCTCCTTCTCCATAGATACTTTCTTCTCTATTCAGAATAGTTATGGAATGGACACAGACTAACTGTCCTTCAACCCCTGAATGGATAATAAAAATGTACACGCATGCCCAGATATGAAGAACAATAAAATCGCTAGCTTTGTAGGTAAATGGATTGTGAGAGAGAAGGCATTAAGTGTTACTGTCTCCTTTCATAGTTCCTGTTCCTGTTCCATTATAGCAGGTCTTCTCTCATTCGAAGATAACAGTTACACAGCTATGCAGATTTCACTTCCTTCCCTGTATGCTGTGCTTTCTTCCGATCTTCTGATTTGGGTTCTGTCAATCCTTTGCCACCATCTCCTCATGTTGGTGGCTCCCCTGGTGTTCTCCAGCTGCCTTGGACTTTAGGTGAAGTGCTCTTAACACTCACGGAAGCTTTGAGTTGTAGGGGGAGATTTTCAATGACTGGACTGTTTGGAAGAGGAGTGTGTCATTAGAATTTCACTGCTACCAGCATCCATGGGAAATAGTCTTTAAATGTTTATTCTAAAGAAGAAACATAGTGTCCTACCCAGATGTAAGTTGGTTGCCTGGGAGCTGCGTGGATAAGACCCTGACTGCCTAATTGTCTTTATGTAGACTTTGTGGTGATCCTCCAGGAATCTGAAAGATGCCTCATATTCTTCTCGACTGTGCACAGTATCCCTAGGTCTCTGCTTCATTCCATCCAGAGGCTAAACACCTAAACTTTCATGCCTCTCATAGGAAAGAACAATTATCTGGGTGTGTGGCCTTGGTGTGTGTTCTAATGGATTCTTTGTACGGCCATTCAGCCAATCGTCTTGTCTTTGCCACCGCAGCTCCCACGGTGCTGTCTGTGGGATCCCGTTACATTGTTTCCTGATATGGGGCATGGATCAAGTTACTTTGCGTGTCTGCGGGTTGTGAATCTATGCATTCATCCAACTGTAGACAGAAAGTATTGGAAAAGAATGTTAGATCATGCTGAAAAAATATGTGGGGTTTTTTTTGTCTTGATATTTTTCCTTAAGTTTGTATTGTATTAACTATTTATGTAGCATTCACACAATAATCAAGAGGTGATTGAATATTTGGAAGGTTCTGAGTAGGATCTTGCAAATACTATGCTATCTTTTAATCAATTGCCGTTGCCTACATGTATGTATGTGTATACACACACATGCCTATCCAGTGGAATCCGCAGAATGTTGCTTGTATGGATGTTTTCGGTGCTGACCACTTGGCACTGGACAATAATCAGTGTGCTCTTTTCTGAGAAAATCCACCTCCCCTGCTCCCATCTTTTCTCCTTGTCTGTAGTTCTTGGTGTAGGGTTTGAGGCCTTGCGTTTTTTCTTCATCAATTTGGCATGCACATTGGTGCCATTCTTGCCCAGGTCAGTTCTGGATGGGCATGTTGATGAGACTTTGGGGGTACACCTTCTGATGCTGCCAGGAGACTTGAGCTCAGAGCAAGTCTCTGATTTTCTAGCTCTTCCATCTTTCTGCCCCATCTTCTGCTAGGTCCCTGACTGTGCTGTTTTGCATAAGGGGTTCAAGGATTTGCAGATTTTTGCATTCGTGCTCCTTGACAAATATACCCTGTAACGATGAAGCACTCAAGTCTGGTCATGGTGCTTTCTCAGAGGGAAATAAAATCTTTCAGACCAAGCAAGCTGGCTGGGATTCTGATGAAGGACGTTCTGAGTCATGGCAGGGGTATGCAGAAGCCTGCACCAGCTGGATGGGGGGCATGGCTAGACAGCTGCTTCCTTCTCCAAAGCTCAACACAAAGGTCTCTTTGCCATCAATTTCATGGGGTTTTAGGCAAAGCCTTACAGTAAACCACAGTCATTGCAGCGAAGGTCACCATGATAGACTTCCTTCAACTTAGGCACCACAGTCCCTGCCCTGATGGTTTCTGCTACACCAAAGCTGCTGTTAGATACACAAATAGCAGCAGCAGTAATCAGGACCTACATTTAAACAGAGTCATATAATAAACTAGGCTAACTGCACTTGCCACTCGAATTTTGGTTTGTTGCACAGAAAGGTTTGATGTCTAGATCCCTCATTTCCTACAACAAGTCTTCCCTGTTTCTGAGATGATGAACTAGAGAATTTGTGCTGGTGCTGTCTCTCTGACACCATCCTATTAACATAGTTTTGGATTTCTAGAAACAAGCATTCACCGAGGAGAAATATTTTACATATTTTCAGAAATGTCTTAAGGGTTTCCTTTGTGTTGCATCCATTAGTGCCTTTGAGCCCATTCTACACAAGCCTGGAAACAGAGAGCTGAGAATAAAATCACTACAATTGCTACAGTTTCTACCCCAGTGCTCAGCACTTCTTGTAAACAGAATGTGTTCCATTGTTCCAGCACTGAGGGAAAAAAAGAAATCTAAGAGCCTCGAGATCCAATTTCAACAAATTCCAATTCTCACCCTCTAAAGTGAAGGAAAACATCTCTATTGATTTCTGACATCAACAGCTGGATCAAAAGCACTTGCAGCTTCTGTTCAAGGTCCCTTCTCCCTCTTTTCTTCTTAGCCCATTGCTTTACCTGCCTTTGATTGGCTTGTTATAGAGAGAACTTAGCCGCCCTCTGTTCTGAGTTAGTTAGCCCCCGCTCCCCAAGCGCGGAATTGCAGGGCTGTAAGGATCTGTAATCAGGTGATGTCGAAGTGCTGTCTGAACTGGCATGGCCTCGTCTGTTGTGCTTGTGAGTTCTCAGCCTCAGAGGCTGACTTTGTGGCCAGGACTCATGGCTTCAGGGCCTGATGTGCTGGCTGGCTCCTCTTGTCAGGGAGGATGCCCCAGGCAGCCTCTAGAGCAAGTATGGGGAAAACTGGGGATGAAATAGTAACATTTTATCCTTTTACCTGGGATGCAAAAGATGAATGTTTTTATTTTACAAAGCTTTTTTTTTGCTGTCTTTTATGCTTTTTTTGTCTATTTGTTCATTTTTTTTTGTTTCTAAATCAAGATTCAGCTGGGTGTGGTGGCAAGCGCCTTTAATCTCAGCAGTGGGGAGGCAGAGACAGGCAAATCTCTGGGTTCAAGGCCAGCCTGGTTTACAGAGGGAGTTCCAGGATAGCCAGGACTACACAGAGAAACCCTGTCTCAAAATAACAAAAACAAAAACAACACCACCAAAAAATTTAAGATTCAATTTAAAAATTCACTACTTTGCAGTGTACAGTTGAGTGCTGTTTTTGTTTTGGTTTTTACCAATTATCATTTTCTAATTCCAGAGTGTTCTCACGATACCAATTAGAAACTCATGTCTATCAGGTCCGTCAGAGAGTAGTCACTACTCTTCTTCCGACCCCAAATCCCGCCCGACAAC
This sequence comes from Microtus obscurus, assembly GCA_963919715.1. NCBI lineage: Eukaryota > Metazoa > Chordata > Mammalia > Rodentia > Cricetidae > Microtus > Microtus obscurus. The sequence continues at coordinate 1,831,599 of CAWTZC010000381.1, forward strand.
CACTTATCTGCGTTTTGCCTCTGTGGATTTGTGTATTCTGGGCACTTCTTATAAATGGAGTCATAGACTATGTAACCTTTTGCATCTGGCTTTTTTTCCCCACCTGCCATTTAGTGTTTTCAAGGGTCGCCCTTGCCACAGCACATGCCACCTCTTCGCGTCTTTTTTACGGCTGACTGACATTTCATTGTACGGATAGAAGACATTTTCATGACATTTTCTTTATCCATTCATCAGCATGTGGACGTTTTAGTTGTTTAGACTTATTGTCTGCCATAAATAATATTGCTCTGAGTGTCCAGTGTTCGTGTATTCGTGTGTGTGTGTGTGTGTGTGTGGTAATTTTTGAGGAACTTCCAAATTGTTTCTCAAGACTGCTGTAATATTTGGACTCTCAGGAATGGCAGCTTCCATTTTCCACACCTGTGCCAACACTTGCAGCTGTCTTTGTGATTGTAGTCATCTCTGGGATTGTGAAGTATATCGTTATGGTTTTTAGTCACACTTTCCTGATGGCAGTGTTTTTGAGACTTTTTCATATCTTTATTGGCTAGTGTGTGTGCGCACGCACCCATGCACACGTAAGTATGTGTTTGGAGACCTATAAATTCAAACCTTTGTCCATTTAAAAAATTCAGGAGAATCTTTCGTTAGGTTTTACGTTTAAGTCTCTGATCCACCTTTTACAAAATTACAGTTTCGAGTTAGCATATAAAGAATTTTGCCCTGATATCCGCAGACATACGCACGTGTCATTGTTCTTTGCTCCTTTGTCTTCTCTTACCCGCTGTTTTCTCTCAGACCCCTGTCTTGTCCAGAGAGTTCCCCTTCCCCTTCAGCTAAGTGCCCCTCTGCTTCTACTTTCCTGTCATCCCGAATCACGTGACTTTATATATGTATATTTGCCTTTTGAGCCCACTCTAATTCACTCCGCTATCTCCCATCACATCCAGTCTCCTGCCAACAAACGCTTCAGGCTCTTTCTGACTGCAGAAATCTCATTTGTTTACTTATACCTCATTTTCTTTATCTGGTCATCTGTCGTTGGGCATCTCGGTTGGGCCCATAACTTCGCTGTTGTGGACGTTGATGTGCAAATATCTCTGTAGCACGTTTATTCAGAAATGCTATAGCTAGATCCCGTGGTAGAGCTCACCGTTTTCATCGCCAGACTGATTTCCTAGCGTCTAGACTGGTTTACCGTCTCGCCAGACTGATTTCCTAGCGTCTAGACTGGTTTACCGTCTCACCGGCTGTACACGGGTTCTAGTTTGGCCCCAACCTCCTGGCACTTGCTGCTGTTTTCTCAATGACTGTGATTCCGAAAGGGGTGAGATCTTTATGTTTTTAACCAATGTTATTTCTCAAAACACTGTTGTTACTATGCGCACACGGGGCACGTACAGAAATCCCGTGACTCTAGCGGAGCGAGTAGACTCGGCTTTATAGGGGCCGAAACCGAAGTCCACCCAAGCCCACGCAGCAGCCGTGAGCGGAGCATCTAGACCGCCGGTGGTTCTGCTTGCACAGCTTCAAGCAACGGTTCATTTTTGTTGTTGCTCCTAAAATAGAGCAGAGAGCGGGATAATTGCCTCAGAACTGTGCTTCAGTTTGAAACCCCTCGCCTAATTTGGGACTGACTGCAGAAGTGTGGAAAATGAGGTCTTGAAAGGAAGATGGGTGGTTGCGAGGCGTCAATTTCTTCCTATTGGTGTAATTAATGAGATAAAACTACTCTAAGACTTCTCTGAGCTGCAATGAAAGTCAAGTAACTTTGAAATTCCTTCTTAGGCTTATCTGAAACTGAAACAAGACCCTTCCCCCCACCCTGCCATCCCACCACCACTGACAAGGTCCTAGAGAAATTGTAGCGCACTGTGCCTGGTAGCTGGCTGGTCCATGGTCACCATCATCGAGGAACGCAGTAGGGCGCCAAGAACCAAATTAGCCTGCAAGGGGTTCATACCTGTTAGCTCAGTGATCCCATCCCCAGAGAGTTTATCCTGCGTGTTCTGCTAAGATTGATTTTTTTAATAGTGAAAGCAGAATCTAAATCTGGGAATATGGGTTGAGTATTTCACACACACACACAAACACACACAGAGGGAGGGAGGGAGAGACAGAGAGGGAGAGAGAGAGAGAGAGAGAGAGAGAGAGAGAGAGAGAGAGGTCAGAATCTTTATTAAAGTACTATAATTAAAGTTGCTAGACATCAGGGGTGTGTACTTGGATTCACACGAATGCATCCCTCTCAGACATCAGGGGTGTGTACTTGGATCCACACGAATCCATCCCTCTCAGCAGCTTCCCTGGGTGGCTTTACTTGCTAGACTCACCCAGAGGACTGCGGTGCAGCCTCTGCACACAGGCTGGGGCTTTGAGAAGTGGCAGGGGCAGCTCGGTGTGCCTGGGAGTTAAGCTGTGACCATTCCTTCCCTTTTACAGGTCTTTAATTTACTGCTCCCTCTAGTCCACTGCCCTTTTACCTAATTATAGGGAACCCCAAGGGTATTAGCTCGACAGCGTGAGGCTAGCACCTCAATCCCAAACTGAATAGTGACAGCAAAGGTCACCAGCAGCAGCAGCAGCCCCCTTGTGGTGTGTGGGGGTCATTTGTTTCTCTCCTCATTTCCAGCCACATGTCCAGTGTCTCAACCAGCAACAGAAATGGAAAGCCTTGATGCTTCGGAAGGAGTCTGTCGAGACCTCCACTAACCAAACAGCCTGTATATATCTCTGAGTTTTCAGCACCACAGGGGAAAAGGGAAAAAACTCTTTCGAGGTCTTTCTTTATTACAGACTTGGCTTGACTTGTAGAAATGTCTTACCGGGCAGGGGGATGGAATTAAAGGTTGAGGTTTTTTTTATAAAATAGAGCTGATTCGAGTTACAGAGCTGTTCTTACACGAGGAAGGGAAGCTATTGCAGCCTTTCCCTCCAGACCCCATGCTGAGTGTGCACGTGTGCACTGATGCTTAGCCTGCCCAGACATCTCAGAACTGGCCAAGTACGTGCAGACGTCTTGCGGAGGGAGCATTCGTGGCTCGCACGGTCTTCGCCAGCCTGCATCTTTCATGCCAGCCTGCATCTTTCATGATTCTTCGATGCAAACGCTAGGTTGCAGCTTTCGCTTCTCCACTCTCTGCTTGCCTTTGTCTGCGGCTTTTCTCTCTTCCTCTAGCTCCCTCTCAGAATTTAGTCTCACTTGGAGGATTAAGAAAAGGAAAGCATAACTCTGGGCTGAGCTCATTTTTTCCCATCTTACATTATCCCAGGAGCCAGAGAGCTTCTCCTACAAAGACCTGTGCTCTGTTGGGCTATAGACTATGACAGAGGCAGTCAGAGGTAGGCGACCCACACACCACGGATTTTAAACCTTAATCAATCATATTTTACTCTCCAGAGTTACCACCTTATTAGATTCTGTTTTACGACGACTCTCAGGGGGCACAACTATTCCGCAGACGTTAGAGAACCCCATTGTTTCCCAAGGGCTTAATAACCACGCGATGGCAACCGGCCTCTCAGAATATTATATGGTTTTTCTCGAAGCGTTCGCCTCCGTTTCTGAGGGAATGAAAGTGATCCGAGAAGGATTGTTCTCCAGGAACGAGCCCTGAGAAATAAGGAGCTCTGTTCGCGCTAGGCGCCTCACCCCTTTCTATAGACATGAGATGTTCTTCATACCTCTGAGCCCCACAACGCATTCGCTGTCTCTTGTCTGCAGTGTCAAAGGAAGACAGCTTCAAGGAATTCTTCTCATTCAGCTGGGCCTTGAGTGGGCAGCACAGGGAGGGAAAATAACTTGGTACATTGCAACAAGCCTTATTTCCTAAGGACTTATGAAGCAATCTAATTGTACTACTTACTCGGGGATTCAAGAAATCTGTGTTGGCATACGTTTTCATCAGCACGCCTTACATGGTCACAGCCCATGAACCCCAAATCAGAACGTATGCAGTGTGATGTGTCTCTCTTAAAATGCTCAAAAAGAAAAAGGCAGCTTGGCAGAGAAAGGCGAACAATATGTATGTAGTTCATGTAAAATAGCTACCCAACTCGGTGGCTACCGGAAGCGATATTGGTGTGGCCTGGAAGGGGTTACCTGTAGGGTTTGGGGGGTGAAATGAGCAGACAGGAGAAGCTCAGACATCGGAGAACAGTCCCCCATCATCCACCACTTTGGTTGAAGCGCTGTTCATCGACCTGTGGTACACATGGAGAGAAGACAGGCCCGGAGATGAAGGGAACCTCCCCCAGCTCACTGGAGTCTCCATCAGGTATAGACAATTCATGCTCAGAATGAGACTTGTCCTGGACACGCAAGCTGCTTCTGTTGAACACATTTAGAACCCACGAGTGCCTAGGCCTCCAGGGCCTCCAACCCTTTCTATTTGCTGTCTTCCTGCGCCTACTTTTCTGTCTGGTCTCAGGCTCTGAGGTAGGGTGATGCTGTGATAGACCAAATAAAGATTGATCCCTGTTCCCAGACACTGGCACAGCGTGGAGCTCCTGAAACCCTTATCGTTTCCCGAGAAGCCAGAGTAAAGAGCATCCTTCATTATTCCTCAGCCCCTTTCAATCACACCTGAGTCTGTGCTAGTGAGCCACTCCTGGTGGCTCCGCGTGAGGTTCAAGATGGCCCACGTGTGCAGTCGGAGGGTAAGAGCTTTCCTCTCAACGCCGGCTCAACTCACAAGGATGGGGGGGGAGGGGGGAGCTAGAGTCTGAGTTCAGACAGTAATGACAAATGAGTTATCAACTATGCTGCATAATATTGCGGTATAGATAAGGGATAGCTTGTGGAGAGCCCAATCCAGGCTGTCGCATACACTGAGCTCCGGGGAGGAAGTGGTATCTGAGGGACCATAGCTCTACAGCCCTCCCTCATGGCATGCCTCGGGCCTCCTTTCCACTTGACATTACTGAGTTGTGGCTTTTATAACAATCTAGCGATGCCACCGGAATTCTAAAGCAAAAGGTTCAGTTCTGGGAGCCGGACGATAAACTGGTTTCTGTCAGCTCGCCCCATGTGCCAGCAAGCCAAATGCGGCACAAGGCAGAGACGGCTTTAATCGATGTGGCCCCACTGGAAAGAATAGATAGAGATGTTTGGTGACCTCCAGCTCTGCCTCTAGGAGGGTGACAACAATGCTGACACGTGTAGAAGCCACCTTGTGTATGTGAAGTGGAGGAGAGAGAAAAGGGCCAAGTCTGCGCAGTTGACAGAACAGGTAATTCTGGCAGCCTGCGTCTGGCGTGTCACTTTCTCCGTGCGGATTTCACTACAGGGTCTAAAGAAGTCACAGTTGCTATTCTCATCTGAGAGGGCAGTCCGCTCCCTGGACTGATTCCCTGAGATGTTTGCTCTGATTAGGGGGTGTCCTGGCTTCACACCGTCACTTTGATAAAACTCTCCAACCGAAAGCAACTTCAGGAGAAAAGCTGGATTGTAGCATCCGGCTCCAGGTTGCCCAGTTCATCGCTGAAGGCAGGCAAGGCAGTAACTCAAGCAGGACCCCGTAGCATTAGCGAACACGCGGCCAAAGACGTACTGCAGAAGCCATCGGGGAACACAGTTGATGGCTCGTGCACAGGCTCATGCTTTCCTATACGACCTATGACCTCCTGCCCAGAGAATGGTGTCACCATAGTGAGTTGGGCCCCCTTACAACAATCAATAAAAGGCAATCCCCTGCAGACATGCCTGAGACCAATTAAATCTAGCGAGTTCCTCAACAGGTTCTTAGCTGATTTTTGTGGTGGTAAGCTGGCAGTTTCTCTCTCGGGGAGAGAGAAAAGCTAAAGAGGCAAAAAGACCTGGAGAGAGACAAAATGAACCTGTTTTGGTCATCAACTGGGCTCTTCTTCGAGGACAGCAACGCCAGTGTCTCCCCGAGTTCTGTAAGATGTTTAACAAATTATTGAACTTGAGGAGAGGTCATGGGCACCCCGATTTATAGCCGATCAGTCAGACCAACAGGAAACACAAGAGACTCTTAGCAAATGTCTGACATTAGACCATCTTGTGGGGTCAAGCCCTCAACCTTGGGGGTCTGTGCCATTTTACAGCAGGCACTTAGAAGCTGCTTTCTCTAGACAGCAATGGCTTTCTCGTTTGGGCCCACAAGGCAAGTACAGGGTGAAACTCTGGCGCCTTGACCTTCATTTCATGTCTGTTTCGTTTATTAATTTTTAAAAGACGGTTTCTCACATACCTCAGGCTGACCTTGAACTATACCACACAGCTGAGAATGTGTTGGCCTGAAACTTCTGAGCCTTTTTAAAAAAAAAAAAATTAAATTTTTTGTTTTTGTTTTTTCAAGATAAGAGTTTTTCTCTGTGTATCCTTGGTTGTCCTGTAGACTACATTGGCCTCAAACTCTGAGATTCATCTACCTCTGCAGGGCTGGGATTGAGGGCATGTGTGACCACTGCTCAGGGAAAGATAATGCCTTGCTCCTGCCCTCCCAAGTGCTGAGTTCACAGGCTTGCACCAGCACCACATCTGGTTCTGTGGTCCTGGAGCTCAGCTCCAGGTCTCGTGGACCTCAGCCCAGCTTTCCCTCCTGAGATACAAGCACTGTCCCGTTTTCTTTACTTTGGGTCAGATTTCAGCTTGAGTCTACATTAGGCATGTTAATACACAGGATGGAATGCCATCCCTCTGAAAGGCTGAAGGGACAAAGATAAGGCATTGTCTTAAACCGGTGATCACCTTGGATTCCTGAAAGCATGAACTCTCACAGGACGGACCAATCCCCAGATAGAGACAGTTGTTCCCAAGGGTAGTGTTGGGGTGCAGTCTGGAACACATTGATTTCCTTCAAGCATATTGGCATAGGTGGCTGAAGCTAGCCTGCTGCAGATGCTGGACCCCAGGTTTCGCCTGAAACTTTCCTTACACCTCCTAGGGTGTCCGTACCAGAACTGAGCTCATTATGGGATGCTCAGCTGCGGTTGAGGGAGTTGCAGAGTGGACTCTTGGTGTAGGAAAGCTCCTGGACCTCATGTCTGAAGCACCGGCTGCTGCTTCTGAGGTCTGGTCTCTCAGCTCCCTGGTACTTGGGATCTTGTTGAAAGAAATCAAATGAGAAGCAGAGAAAATAGGGGAGATGAGGAGGTGGAGTTTGTTGCAAGGTAAAATGGGCTTCTCCAGGAGTAAGAGTGGCCAGTGGGAGGACCATGGTAGGAAAATACTCCTAAGTAGCCAGAGTGGACCGTGGTTGAAGGGGCCGCCATGCCTGTCAAGCAAGAGCGACGAGCTAGCCGGGATAATGGGAGCTAGGCGCAAAGCCCTACGCAGGAAGAGTCCGTCCTCAACGACCTTCACGACTGCTAATGCCTAAGAAGCTCCCGAACAACTCAGGCGACAACAGCAATCTGTGGCTCCAGTAGTGTCCGCCTTGCAACGAGGTAACCCAGGCCTGCGTGAGTCGAGGTCAGCTGTCGCTGAGTCAGCAATAGGACCATCTCCCCCAATCCCTAACCTCCCCGCCAAAAACGCTGTCTTTTATTTTCTGCTAAGCATTGTGTACAAAAAGCTTTCCTATATCTCATTGTGCTTAATTTTCACAACCATCTTATGAGGCAGGTCCTGATAACTGAGTCGATGGACCGGGAAAGGAAACGCAGACAAGGGAAGGGAATTACCCATGGTCCTTTGCGGTGGAAACTCCAGGCAGAGCTGCCTCTCCTTCCCTATGTAGCTGATTAGAATGTGCCGGTGGTTTTGTGACTGAATCTTAGAAGATGGGTTTGAAGAGGCCGATTAAACCAAGGCCTTCTAGTCAACAGATAAAGTGTTTCCTTGACATGAAAATTTTAGCGATGTTGATATCATTGTCCAAATCAAAACAAAGCCACGTAACAGAAAAGCTGCCTGCTAGTTTAAGTGGCTCGTGCGCCTTAAATGGGAACATTTAGAGAAGGTGCTATTGTCGCTTACAGTTTAGACCACTTAAATCCGTTATGGTGGTGATCTAAGACTCCAGTGTAATTTGTAGGCATTGAAATAACTGGGGGATATTTTCTATATTCCTATTTTTGTGTCCTTGGTGACAGGAGAGGCTGGTTTTAGATTTCAAAGAGGAGCGTGATGGAATCATTTCTTGAGTACTTTCCATGAAAGCTGTGCTGAATTCGTCATTCAAACGAGTGTCAGATACTTCTCTCTCTAACAAGAGATGGGGCCGGAAAGGCTGTGACACCATCTTGTTCAGAGAGTACCGAATCCTACCTCACAGCTCTGGGTGAGAGCAAGAAGGCAAACTGTGATCAATGTCTGCTTGTGAGGACAAAGAACGGTTGTGCGACACACGTGATAATCCGCCAGCACATCTGCTCAGCCGGTTACAATTTTAGCACCTGGCATTAGTGTTCAAAATCAAGCCCCAAAAAAATTAATATTAAAAATATTCCTAAATGAGGTCAGACTACACACAAAAAAATGTCACAAGTCTCAATATTAGCGTGTGACATTTACGAGCCACTGAAGCAGAGAGAGAAGTGTGTGTCCAGGATTGGTTTTCCAAACCGAGAGACAATAGCAAGGAGTATTGATTTCCGCTTGTCTGTTTCTCTTCCTTTCCTCCAACACATGCTTCAAAGGGGTCAGCGCGCCGAGCCGTTTACTCTTCCACACCAGAAGCCGCTGCATCTGTGAAACGCAGGGGAAACTGGGCCTTTCTCCCTTTCCTCTGAGCTAGAACAATGAAGGGCTGAAACCTTTGTGAGTCCGAGGGTCCTTTGTTTCTTCCAAGCTTGCAAAGGTCACAGCCCAGGGAGGTGTGGGGGGCAATTTACTGAGCCGCTTCATTAGACTGAACTAAAATCCAGAAGGGATTGGAATTTGAGGTTTGTTTTCTGTCGTGTAGTACTTTAATAGAAAAATCCCTCAGAGGTAGCTGGGCTATTAGTGGATCCAGCTACTGTGCGGAGCTGCTCACACGTGGGTGTAGGGTGTGGCCCTCGAACTCTGGTGATGTGTGGCGCTTCAAAGTGGGCTTTATTAAAGCGGATGCATCATCAGGGCCCTCCGGAGCTGGGTGACCCTGGGTGACTCCTTGCAGTCTGTTTTTAGGCGTGAAAAACAACGTCTGCCCTGCCCACATCTGTAGGCTGTTGGAAGTGGCATTTGGAAACGCACATGGAGAGCTTTAACGGAAACACCGTTCCTTGCTGGCACCTGGATGGGATAGACCCGACTCCCCATGAGTCAGGGCGGGGCACTCTCAGCAGAGGTCAGGGGAGCCTTACAGCGTGAGTGATGGGGAAATAAGCTGCTCTTCCTTCATCTTTGCTCCTGTCACCCAGGAGACACCCACGTAATGCTCCGAACTCAGGACTGATAGAATGAATGCTACATCCCAAAGATGCCACCAATGAGCTTGCTCTCTCTAGCCCCCAACACAATCAGCCATATTTTATATGATATGGATACAGTTTATCCAGCAAAAGTTCATATGCTAGAAGCTTGGTTCTCCATGAGGCAGTGTTTAGGTGTTGAAACCTTTAGGGAATGGAGCCTACGGGACAGTAATTGGGTCAGAGGAGGTTCACCCCCGTCTCCCAAATATCTCTTTCTTCCATCTCCTTCAACATGGTTTTTTGCCAGGGGTGTCTTAGTCTATGTTCTAGTGCTATGAAGAGACACTGTGACCACAGCAATCTTATAAAGGAAAACATTTAATTGGGGCTGGCTTACAGGTTCAGAGGTTCAGTCCATTATCATCATGGCAGAAAGCATGGCAGCATGCAGACAGATGTGGTGCTGGAGAGGAGCTGAAGATTCCACATCTGGAGAGGCCGGCAGCAGGGAGAGAGAGACACTGGGCCTGGCTTGAGCTTCTGAAAGCCAAAGCCCGCTAGTGACACACTTCCACCAACCAAGCCACACCTCCCAATAGTGCCACTCCCTCTGGTCCTATGGGGCCATTTCACTTAAACTATCATTAAGGGGGAAAATGTCTTGAAAGGAAACAAGCAAGCAAGCCAGCTGTTGTCAGTCCTGGTTTGTCAGTGCTGGGATCCGACCCAGACCCCTGGGCACACTGAGCAGCGTTCTGTCCCTGACCTTCATCTTCAGCCCTTCTCTCTGAGTTTTGAAACAGGGGTTTGCCATGTGGCCGGCATTGGCCTTGAACTCACCACCTCTTGCCTCAACTTTCCAGACGCTAGATTGCAGGCATGTGCTACTGCAGCTGCAGAAAATGGCTATCAACCGGAGATAATAGAAAGTGTGTGTGCCTCGTTATTTAATCAGATCTGATACACTTGTCCTAGCTGGGTGTGCTAAGCAAGCTGTATGTGAGTAGAAGCCATAAATCGAGAGACCGAATCCCCAGAGTGCCTTGGTCCATTTCTGAGCAGCTGGGTTTCCTCTGAGGGGGTGGGCTGAGAACAGGAAGCCAGCCTATGTAAGGTTCTGCAAGTGGATCCTAGCCCATTGGAGCGCCAAAGATTTCTTGTGCATCTCTGGAGTGCACTGCTTGCTTCCAAGTGAGGACCAGTGGCCCAGACGGGGTCATCTCGAGCTTCCCTGCTTACAATGCCCTGTTAACTGGGCCTGCCTGTGTGAATGCCTTGTTCACGTGTGTGTGTGTGTGTGTGTGTGTGTGTGTGTGTTTGTGCATGCTGGCACAGCTGAACACAGGGAGCAGGGATGGCCTGCTTGAGTGCTGCCTGTCAGCCTCTGTGACATGCCCATCTTTGTCACACAATTAGGGAGAAGTCACATAGAAAGAATGAATGATTTAGACAAACGCAAACACTCCCAATGTGTTCCTGAAGCTCTTATTGAGATTCATAGTTGGTTCCGAAGATACCCTGTCCAGCCATCTTAACCCCAGGGAGAACGACGGAACTCGGATCTTAAGGGGAGCATGCCTGGATAATGCCAGGGGCTCTTTAGTTTTAGTGGAGCGTGATGCCACGGGCGCATTTAGACAGGGCGATAATCAAGACGTGGCTTCGGTTACCTGCTGGCTGTGACATTAGGTGGACTGTTGTGCTAATTACTCCAATTGAGTGCTACCTACTTGACTTTTTGAGTTCCCTGATTTAGACTGTCTGAGATGGAGTGTTTTCTCTTCAGGCTGTACCCTCCGTCCTGCAGCAAATAGAGGAAGAAGTCACAGCCTAGAAACAGGCATAATGAGATACTCTTCTCACCCACAGGGTACCAACAATGGATACGAATAAATGTTTAAAGAAACAAGCATTGTTATAAGGTTTCATTCTTTAACTCAGTGTACTTCTGTTTGGAAGATGGTTAGCAAAAACCGGTTAAGTACAGTACAAATGTCTCAATAAGGCCAGTGAGTCATACGAATATAATTATATATAATGATGAACAGGTAACCAAACTGCATTCAGGAAAACTTTTAAAACAACTGCACCTCCTATGTTTAGTTCCGTAGTGGGTTTAGCATTCTTACATTAAATCTCAGTAACTGGGTTCCTGTCTTCCTTCTTTGGACATCTCTCTGTGGTCCCTGCATGGCAGTCCTGCCAACACCTCCAGTGCAGGATGCGGCAAACAGACCAGGACACTCTTTCCATTCTAGGGCTCCCCTAAACTAATACCGCTCCGTGGATGCCCTACCCCTGCATCCGTGGGACCCTGCACTCGCTGAGATCACCTTGCAGTGGGCATGCTTCTCTGTAAGCCAGTTGGAATTCTGCCTGGAATAAAAAAGACATATGGGTCTGCATGAGGTTATAAAACCTGGCTTGGAAATCCACAGCTTCTTATAAAAACACTATTTTTTTTATATAGAGAACCATTTTAAAGCAGATGGTTACTAGGCAACCTGATTTAAATTATTATGAGAAACAGGAAGAATTTCTTCCATTAGGCCTTTACTTAAGTCAAAAAGTTTTCTCTTGTGTTGGTTTCCAGTCTGTTTTTCCAACCTTCCTTTTAATACACACATTCTATGCACCAATTAAACGTGGGATATTTGACCAGTTGGGTCCTATGCACCAATTAAACGTGGGATATTCGACCCCTTCGGTCCTGTGGACACAGAATGGGTATGGGTTCCTCTGTCTACATAATTAAAAATAAAATAAATCTTGTTTTTAAGGAGATAGTGGAGGGTCAGTGAAGTTCCACGCTTGAGAGCCTCAGTCTAATCCCTGGGTGGTGTGGGATCCTTCTGTCTGTGTGTTGCTTTCATTGGTTAATGAATAAAGAAACTGCTTTGAGCCTATGGCAGGGAAGAACAGAACTAGGCGGGGAAAGGTAGGCTATATGCTGGGAGGAAGAGGGGTGGAGTCAGGGAGATGGCATGGATCCCCCGCCTGAGACAGACACTGGGAACTTAACCCAGTAAGCCACAGCCATGTGGTGATACACAGATTACTAGAAATGGGTTAAACTAAGATGTAAGAGTTAGCTAATAAGAAGCTAGAGCTAATGGGCCAAGCAGTGATTTAATTAATACAGTTTCTGCGTGATTATTTTGGGGCTGAGCTAGCTGGGTGGCTGGGACCCAACAAGGCCTCCCTTCTCCATCACCCAGGTCTCACACAGCAGAAGGAGGAAGCAGATTGCTACATGTTCTCTTTTGACTCCACAACTTAGAGGTGACATGCAAGTTGTTATGACAAGCAGGTGCACATGGGTGATGATGTGCTCACACACACATGCAATACATTAAAATACAATTTAAAATTAAAAAGAGGGAATTGAATGTAAGTGTAGAAAATCAAAGGTTGGGATGCATACAAACCTCATGACTGGAGCCTGCTTTTGAAGGACAGGAGAAACGAGGTGGCCTCTTTTCCAGTTCTTTTGACTATATACCAAGCATGGAATTGCTGGGTCATACGGTGATTCTATGTATCATTTTCTGAGGAACAAATCGCTATATGTAGCAACTGTATCTTTTTACATTCCCACCATCAATGTACAGGGTACTCATTTTTCTATGGGAAATATTTTTGCCTTGGGAAATAACCCCATTCTATTACAGCCACCCTAGAGAATGAGTTAGTGCTCCTGTGTTGGTTTTGAGATTTGTTCCTTTTTATTTTGTATGTGTGGGTGTTTTGCCTATGTGTATGCCTGTGTTCCCCATGCATGCCATGCCCGAGGATGCCAGAAGTGGGCATTGGAACCCCTGGGACTGGAATTACAGATGGTTGTGAGCCACCACGTAGGTGCTGGGAACCAAGCCCCTGGGCCTGGAGTTGTGAGCCACCATGAAGGTGCTGAAAACCAAACCCGAGTCCTCAGGAAGAGCAGCCAGGGCTCTTAACTGATGAGCCATCAGTCCAGCCCCTCACTGAGGTTTTGATGTATATTTTCCAAGTGACTAATGACACAGAGGGTATTTTCATATGCTTGCGGGCTACTTGTTTTCTCTATAGAAATACCTAGTCAAAGTCCTCTCTTCAATTGGGTTGTCTTTTACTTTTGAGTTGTAAGAATGGTTTGTATATGGTACATACAAGACCTTCCTAAGACATACAGTTTGAAAGGCTTTCATCCCGTGTTTTATCTTTTTACTCTTCTTGACAGTGTACCTTGACTCTAAATATCGAATACTTTAATCTGAGAAACAAAAGAAATGCATTTACTTCTCTAGATCCCAATTAGATGTCTGGAATAGAAAATTGGTTTTGCTCACTTAGAAAAAAAAATCCATCAATTGCTGAGAGTGTCAGCAAATCTGCCTCATCCCCGCCGGTGGCTGAGCTTGTTCTCGGTCGCACTGACACAGGGATGGGGAAGTGCGGAGCAAACAACCCTGACCCAGGATTGCAGCCAATTGTAAATGGTTCTGGTGCTCTAAGACTTCAAGGAGGGGCTTCCTAGAGCAGGCATTTAGAGGGCCTGCATAGACAGAAAAGATTTGGTCAACCCTGGATGGAAGAAGGGCTGTTCTGGCAGGACGCAGGGTGGGATTCACCGTCCACGTGGTGAGATGCTGACCCACTGGAGACTCATGTGGGAAAGTCTGTCTGAATCACAGTGACTGAGGCCGTGAAAGTTAGTGATGTTATAAAGAAGAAACAGAAGGAAGAATCAAGTCAGGCTAGGCGCGGTGAGACTCTGTGAGGAGTGGGAGGAGCATACGAGAAGGAGATGAGATCCCCAAAATGCCAATGTAACAAATCCAGCTTTGGCCAAGGGGTTTTTCATGCTCATTTAAAATCTTTCCTACTCAGAAATTATGCCCAGATCTCATATTGTCTTTTTCTCCAGCGCTCATAGAGTTTCTTTCCTTAGGATTTACCTGGCGCCTTGTCTCGCATTGTTAGTGTGTGTCCTGTATTGATTCTTTCCTCCTCTCTCCCAAGCAAGACTATGGGCTCTCTTAAAGGCCCAGTGACTTTGTGCTCCCCAAACTAGGGCTGCTTACAGTACAAGTGATCAATAATACTTGATTTTTTTTATGAATATGAGATTCTAATAAGCATCTCAACAACTTGGTAAGCTGCTCCGGTCATGATTCTTTAAGCTTTTCTGTTCCACGTCATTAATTTTGTCTATTTATGTCTTGTACGAAGCAATCCTGGTTTCGGTATTGACGAGGACAAGTTATCTGTGGCATAATTTCTTTCCATAAGGCCATTCATTCATTATCATTAGTGATCCCCCCCCCCCCCCCCGGCAGATTATGAAGGGACCGGAGAGCTATGACAATGGGTGTCAATGCTGTTTAAAAAAGAAAGCATCATTTTCAATCTAAAAGATCATCAGCAACCCAGGGATGAAAGTAACATTTGAAACTGGAAATAATGTATCGTTACTGCTCTGAGAGGCCTAAGATAACGAGTTGGAGAATTTGTCTAAAATAATTGCAGGAGAAAGAGCGTTATTACCTGCTTTTGTCAGAGAAACAAAGGAAATTACTATTTTTATTGAGGAAGATACAATTTGTGTGCATTTGGAAATTAGAGACATTATAAGATAGAGTTGCAAAATGTCTTAATTTCATCAAGTAATTACCTTCTCCCAGCAATATAGTATATATTAGCGCAGTAAAAAATTGAATCTATGGAGCTCAAAATAGACAAAAGATTTATTAAGACTTTTTTCCCTGATAAGAAAAATGAGCAATCAGATAAGAGTAAAATGCAAAGCAAAAGACTGGGGACAAAAGGAGCCAATCATGGACCCTCAGAACTCTCTTTTGTTTCTGTATTCATCTCTTCTGTTCACTCTCTCTACTTTCAAAACAAGGTCTCACTACACAACCCTGTCTGGGCTGAAACTCACTCTGTAGACCAGGCTAGCCGCAACCTCACAGAGATCCGCCTGCTTCTTCCTGCCAAGTGCTGGGGTTAGAGGTGCCTGCCACTGCGTGTGATTTCTCTTTTGTTTCCCTCCCTGTTATATAGTCCAGACTGACCTCAAACTCATGATCCTCCTTGGCTCAGCCTCCCAAGTGCTGGATTTATAGATGAAACCGCTACACCAGGCCTAATCTATCATTTGCCACTTCTTTGGCCATTCAGGCGCCATTACTGTGTTCTTCTAGAGAAGCCATGAGTGTCTTGCAGACAGGAAGTTGAGAGAGATTAAGAATTGTGCCAAAGTTCATATATGGCCTATGCTCTCTTTCAGCCCGTCCACGTATTACGAGGCCTTGTGGGCCCTACTTTCTCCCGCCTGGGAAGATGCCAGACAGCCATCCTATGACATCATCCGAACCATCACACTGGAGAAGCTCTTAGGTTGTTGAAAAAAGTAGGCATTTGAGGGCCAGAGGTAGTTTACCAGAAAAAGTAGAGGGTGAAGTCGAAAGTAAAGGGTGTACTTGATCTCTGGCACCAAATACCTAAGTGGAGTGGAGAATTCAGCGAACTTCCCCAGGCTGTTTCCTCCTCTGCATCCAGAGGGAGACTGCAGGGCCACTTCCTGGGCTAACCTCCCTATCTGGTGTAGCCTTGTGAAGAAGGGTTTCGCACCTGTTCACCGGCTCAGTGGGCAATGCCTGGTTGGCAACATTATCCATGATACCTGGGACACAGAGAGTGGCTGCGTGTGTGCCCTGTGCTTGCCGCTCTCGAACCCCAAGGCTTGGGGAATGAGTGTGGCAAGGTCTGCATGAATACGTGGAAACGTTTATCTCTGACTCTGTCTTATGACGTCATCCTGTCTCCGTTTTGATGAGTCTGAAATGTAGACCTCCGGTGTTTGCTAGAAGCCTGCGTTTGCCCTCGTCCATGGGAATACGCTCCAGGGTGTTTTTAATGTAATCCTCTGCCTGCTTCCTTTCAGTAACTTAATTCAACAACTTTCCTTTGTGCTGGGCAGTTGGCTTAGAGTCTGTGGCTGCCCTGCAGCTGTCTGCGGCTCTATTCAAAAGAGCAGGACCTGTCTCCTACGCTGTGAGGCCAGGCGGGCGCAGGGTGGTTTATCGATAATCAGCACAGTCAGGCTCTTTTGAGAACAAGAAACAGAGGTCCTCTCAAGGTCGTTCTCAGAAGCACTGGGGGAAAAAAACCCGCAATAAGAAGAATGCTTACAAAGTTGAAAGCGAAACCTGAAAGAGGCCTGGGTATTCACATCTAGAATGTGAAGGCTTGTGGAAGAACTGGGGTCCTCCCTCCCTCTGCCCTGTACCTGCCCAGCTTCACGTCTGGCAAGGATGATGTACAGCTGAAAAGAGTCATGTTGACTTCTGTCCCTGGTCAGCACAGACAGCAGACCCTCCCGTCACCCCAGGATGGGTGTGGCGCCATTCTGAGAGTGGCCAGCAGTCTCAGGAAACTCCCCTCACCCTCAGACATCATGGGGAAGTCACCTACACTACCGGCTGTGTGAGTTAACTGTTTGGGCCGACTGGTCTCTCCTCATATTGAGGGAGGTCAGTCAGTTGTCCTTGGTCCTAGCTGGCTTCTAGTTGTCCTGTCTGGTGGGCTCGACTCATCCTCACTGGTCACTGAAAAGAGAAGACAGATTTAGGAGGGGGACGGAGAGGTGGGGGCCCGCCTAAAGGAGAACAGTGAGACTTGGGAAGAAGGGACAGTTTTGAAGACATCTTACAGAAAAACTAGTTGGTATTTTCTATTGATCATGAATGACAGAAGGCACGCTTTTAAAGAACGCAGAATGTCTTGGCGGCGACACAAGAGTGGCTAGGACAAAAAACGTTGAGACTAAGAATAAATGGATCCTCGGCAAAGACTGTATTGTCTAGCCATTACACCAAGTATACACAGATTATATATAGTAAGACCGTACTTCCTGAAAAGCGTGTGTTTGTTCAATTGTTAGGACATCTAAATGTATTGTTTCTTTAAGACAGCCCCAGGCTGGAGCCCAGGGTTCATCTGAGGTCTATTTTGATACCAAGTGATCCTCCTCACATCCAGCAGTCTGAGATGGAGGTTCAGAGAGAGGCTCTGAAGTCAGATCACGTTTGTTGATGAGCTAGGCTGATGCTCCACGTCATCCCATTGGGCCTGATTCCCTGGAGGTAAGACAGAGTAACGCCAACTTTACAGATTGGCTGTGAGGATTTAAGTCAGGTGATACTGCGTAGTTGGAAAAGCTGAGTTGCCTCTCGCTCCCACCAGCTTATCCCACCGTGCACACACCAAAGCAGAGAAACCTGGATCAGAGGTTGAAAGACACGCAAGGCTTTCCTGGGTCACTCTGAGAGCGAAGGAGTTCCATGCGTCAGTATTCACGCAACTCCAGAAAGCCCGCCGTTTCGGACTAAACCACGAAGAAAGTAAACGACACAAGGCTGACCCAGGGGAAATTTCTTAGTCCAATCTCAGGAATATTGTTTAGTGTAACTTGTTCTTTTTGCGTGTTCAGAAACAAAACGACAGGGAGGGAAGCGATGAGGCCAAATTCCGCGCCAGTGTGGCAGAATGGGAGCCAGAACTCCCAACTGTGTCCACTTGCGTGTCACAGGGAGAGAACTGGGGGAAACTCCTCTAGTGGGACTCCCAGGGGATACCCAGGCTCAGCCTAGAGACTGCTTCTAGACACAGCGACTTATAGAGGACATGGACTGAGGCCATCTGGGACAGGTGAGGATTGCGACACTGACTTACAGGAGACACGGAAGTAGGAGGGGCCCAGGAAGCCTTTCTTACAGAGAGCGACAAGGGGCGGGGACCTGGAAGGACTTGGCACCACTGCTACTGGCATTTCCAACAGGATGTTCCCAAGGAGAATTCTTACTAGTAGAAACACAACGGTTTACTGTGAAAATGACGTCATAGCTGAATTAATCCTGGTTACAAAAGTGGGCATGATGGTGCATGTATTGAACGTTCTGTGACACTTCGCTAAGTGTTGGATACGCTTATTTATGTTTTCCTCATGAGCTGATTAGGAGGGCCAAGGAAGTCACTGAGTGACTGAGGGGAGACCCAAAGCCAAGGGAGCCACGCCCACTCAGCTGGGGTCCAGCGCCTCTCCTTCCTCCAAGCTGGTTCACAGACAATTGAGAACTTGCTGATTTGACTCACGCTCTGAAAAGATGAGATTCACGAGTTGCATTTCCTGCTGAGAAAAACTGAGTTATACTTGCCCTCTTCAATATATTCTCCAACAGACTCGCAAGTCTCACAGGTACAGGTCCCAGTGTAGCGCAGGCATCTCCGCAGCTTCCCTTGGTTGGAGAAGCTCCCTTTAGAGGGCTGGGAAAGCAACAGACGTATATGCTTTTTAAGAGCCGAGTTACCATTGGAGTGAGAACTATCCACCCCAACTCCTCCTTCCCTGTCTCCCATGAAGGCAGTCTTCATTATGTCCGGATAGAAGAGGATACTAAGTATCAGAAAGGTTACTAAGATGTTCCTTTCTCCCAAGCCATTGTTTTATTTATGACTTTTTTAAAGCTCAGGAAAGAGTCATCGTTATATGGACCTCAATAGCAATATAAAATATTTTAAAATTTAAGTGTAAACCAATAAATTAGAACAGTATCCAATATATGATTTTGTTAAATGAAAATGGTAGATTGTTCATGGGTGCTAGCAAACACTCATATATTAATTTATTAGACTTTACTTTTCAAGTCATTTTTATGCACAGAAAGGCTGAGCAGAAGGTCAAAGGTCCCACATACCCCCACCGCTACAACCTCCATACTATCAACACTCCACAAAGCAGTGTTCCACCTGTTACAATGGGTGAACTTAGTTGACATGTGAATGTCACCACAGGTCTGTGGCTTGATTTGGATTCACTGCTGGTGTTGTAAATCCCATGACTTTGACAATATGTAACCACATGGACTGTAAAACAATCCATATTTAAAGCTGTAAAACTTCCTTAAGATGTTAATATTTAAAGGCTGGTGGGGAGGTGGGTATGAGGAAAGTACAATGACAACCATGTATAAAGAAACTAAAAAAACTTTTACTTTGTATGCCAGTGGAAACATTCATTAAAAAGAACTAAATAGAAGTCTCTCCCAGAAGTTAGTGAAAGGAAACTGTTGCTATTTATACTTAGATAGCAGAATGGCTGAACAATATGTTCTGGAAACTTCTTGGCTGTAAAGGATACAGCTTGCCTTCAATCAGAAGTTTCTAATTCTGATACAACTGACAGTGGGCTTCACTGTATTTAATAACTTTGCAGTCCTTTTGCAACTGGGAGGCTGCAAATTTGCATGCAAGATCACACAAGGGGCCACCTCAGGAGGGCACTGTCTACGATCCAGGGTTAACGTCCCCTCCTCCCCATCGCCTGCTTTGTCTCTGGAGGGGGGCTGGTAGTGTGGAAATAGGTTTTCACTTTTGCATTTAGTGTTTCCTTAAAGAAGAAGTGCAAGCATACAGGTGTTGGTAGTGCTAATGAGAGCAGACCCCTACTCTGTCTTGTGTAATGGAGATAAAGGTGAATATTTTTAATCAAATTCTTAACCTCATTTGGAAATGCATTGGGCACATTATTGGACTGAATTCATACGTAAGTGAAAAAAACACTAAAATTAAGGAATAGCAAACAAAGCAATTAACAGCCCAAACTGGAGAAGTTGGGGTCAAACTATATTTGTCGACAATATGATTATCTCTTTATAAAACCCAAAAGAAAAGGGAGAAACTATTATAAACAATAAGACAGTCAGATAAAGTTACAAGTTATAAAAGCTAACATATAAATTGATAACATATATACAAAAAATAACCAACTCAAAGATACCATGAAACCAAAGATGCTATTTTACAAGGGCAAAAACAAAATAAAATAAAACAACTTTGAGCAGAGATAAGAAGAAATATCTAAGTTATATGGGAAATAATACAGACAAACATAGAGATATCTGCTTACAGTTCTTCCCCACTATATCTTCTTGAACAAGTCTGGTGGCATTCAAGAGTCATGATGGCAAAGGTCCAAGTGACACACTAGGTTTCTGGTGAGCAGGTCTGATTTCAACCCCAGCAAGGTGGTTATTGAGGCGACCAATGTCCCTTCATGAACCTCAACCACAGTCTATTTTAACTACCATCCATATCGAGTTCCATAGCACAGAAGGCTGAGCACAGGAGCCTTGTCATCAATGTATGCATTAATTCTTTGTTTTACTTACATAAATGTCAAGAATTAATGCATGCATGCCTGTAGTTCCTCATAGGAAAAATAGCACGCTGGGACAGTCGCCCTCAACGTCATGAAAATGACGACTTACACGTTGAGGGAGAAAATGGGGTTGGTGGACAAGGCTGGAAGCTAGACTCCTTTGCATCAACTCTGATTTTACAGTTTTGATATTGGAACCACTGCAGGCACTTTTCTAAATTAAATAAAATAACACAAGGAATTATGAATCAGAAAGGCACCCTCTGTATTTCTAGTTGGTGGCATAATTAAATGAGAGCATTTAATAATGTTTGAATGGAAATATTTTGATGAGATATGAACATATAACATAATTCCATAGAGGGATATAAGTATGAGCAAAATACAGCAAAATATAATTATATTCTTAATCTGCAAGATAATTGGATACTTTAATAATATTGCTGTGATTGTATTGAAGCAGACATACAGACTCAAAGTTTGGCCATATTTTAAGTAAAAGTCTACCTGCAAAAATGTTCCAGACAATTTTTATCAGCTATTTAACAACTGAATGATTTCAATCACATATATAATCTCCCCAAGAGCAGGAGATTAGAGAGCACTCTCTCCTGTAGCAATAGTGGAAGAGCGACTCATGAAAGGGACCAAGCCGTAACCTCTGGAGCCAGTGAACCTCGCCTCAGCAAACATTGCATGCAGGTGCTGGCTAAGAACCCGAGCTAGCAGATTATACTTTGTATAGTGGCTTCCTGGTGATCACGTGTGTCGTTATAGATAGAAAAGGAAGACAGGAGAGTGACGTGATTACCGGCAGGAAGGGGATCACGAGGAAGAAATGAAGACAACCGCTAATGGACAGAAACATCAAAACAAATACATACCAAGGGATTGTCTCCCAGAGCCACTGAGGGGAGCTTGACTCTGGTGACATTTTAATCGCAGCCAGAGAGACTCATTTTGGACTTCTGTCTCTAGAACTTTGAGATAATTGGTGTCGTTCTTATGTCACCAAGTTT
Source organism: Microtus obscurus (assembly GCA_963919715.1). NCBI lineage: Eukaryota > Metazoa > Chordata > Mammalia > Rodentia > Cricetidae > Microtus > Microtus obscurus. The sequence continues at coordinate 1,853,130 of CAWTZC010000381.1, forward strand.
GGAATAAATCTCCACAGCAGAAATAAAAGGTTACCCACCCTTGCATTTTTTAAGAGATTAACATAAAGGGTAGAGAGATGACTCCGCAGTTAGAAGCACTTGGTGCTCTTACAGAGGACCTGGTTTGGTTCCCAGGACCTACAAGGAGATACACAACCATTTAAAACTCCAGCTCTAAGGAATCGATGCCCTCTTTTGGTCTCCATGGGCACCAGACACACATGTGGCACACCTTGGTAGGTACAGGCCAAACACTCATATGGATAAAATACACACCTCTCACCCAAGGCTCAGGGATCTCTGTGGAGTAGAACACAGAAGGGGTGTTAGAGCCAACAGTGGGGAATGACTTCAAGGAAGCCATGTTTTCCAGACACGAAAGGGCAGTTGCATCCATGAATTCCTAGCAGTTACGACATTACACATAGACCTGTGTGAACTCCAGCCAGACAAAATCCCAGCATAGAAGGGTAAGGGAGATACTTGATCTCACCACCAGCTGAGGAGCTGTTAGACCACACACCAGGAAAGGTTCCAGTCCTAAGACTCACTGAACAATGCTCAGAGGTGATTGTCCGCGTGACTTCATACTTGGACTCGTGAACATGTTCTGATCTTTGGAAGAAAGCCAAGCCTTCAGGATGAGCATCCCCTCGTGGTGTGTGCCTCAAGTCACCTTCCTAACTCCATCGGCCATCTACGCCGTGGAAACAAGTCAGACACCTGACTGGACCGCCTTGAGTCCTTTTAATTATCTTTAACTTGAAAAAGTCACAGGAAATTGTATATCTCGATCAGCTTGAATGCTTGTTTTGTGAAAGCCAGCCGAAGGGCAAGTAGACAGGGCCACAAAGCTGGAAATGCAGTTGCCCTTAGAATGTGAAGTTTTGTTTGTTTAAGCAGGGGGAGCTCTCCTCTTGGTGTCAGTAGAGACTTCAGTTTGGACTTCCGCTTGGCAGCATGACCGTCACTGCGTTGTCCTGGAGAGAAATTCTCGATGGTGTTTCTTAGCTTCCCAAATTGACTTTCTTATTAAAATGTGGCACTCTGAAAGAGTTCAATAAGTGAGTTAGCAGTACTTCAATTAAAATTACAAAAGAAACAAACAAAAAAACCTCATTATCAAGCGAGGTTTTTCGAAGGCATATGAAGACATTTTATCATTAGGAAAGTTATTAAAGTAATTCACCACAGTTGCAGACTGAAGAAAAGCCATGGGATAATCTTAATAGGTAAAAAAAAAAAGTGCATTCAATAACGTTTAAAATGCATTTATGGTTACAACAAACAAACAAAATCAACCTCTTGGGCCATAATGAAGCAATTAGCTCTTACATTACAAATAACTATAAGACTAGACAGAATACATTATTGACTATTCTCAAAGGTCAGGCAAAAGTAAGATAGGATTATTGTTACTGGAGAGGTCTTGGGGTGTCCCTGAGTCAATGTCCAGGTGCTTTGTGTGGAGAACCATGAACCGAACAAGACATACAGTGAAAATATAGGTTTGTTACAAGTGAGAGTGTACACTGAGAACGGCAGCGGCGTGGCCATCATACGACTCAATAGAGCCAAGTTCTTTGGCGGGGAGTGTGTGTGTGTGTGTGTGTGTGTGTGTGTCGGGGGGGTGTCTTTTGAGTTCAGGGGTGGATCTTTACTTTGATGGATAGAAGGACTATTCCATAATTTTGGGATGGTCTATACAGATCTGTACCTTGTGCAGTCTGTACATCTCGTGATTGTGAGCATATGTATGCCCTGTCATGAATCCTCTGAGATGGTACACAAGGCTTTTCTCCTAACAGTCATATCAAGGACGTATTTGCCCTCACTGCCTTTGCTCCCAGTACTAGTTTAAGTCTACCTCTCTTCCCACCAGGAAGTTCCTGACCCTAAGTTACCCACAAGAGGGGAGATATTGAGTCCCGCCCGAATGGGAAGGGGCAGATACGATTTTCCCAAAGAAATTGCCAGAAGAATCTGGGCTGTCTCTGTCTGGCTTTCCTCACCATGATGTCATGAAGGAAGACAATGAAATGGAGCTGCATTGTTGCCCACCTATGGGCACTTTCCACACAACACAAGAGGACCGCAGTCCTGTGGTGTGAAGGAGATAGGTATGGTTTGGCTCCTCGGCTAAAGAGCAAAAGGCTAGGAGAGAAGCTACAGGAAAGCGGACACAGGTATTGACACTGGGGATTCACCCGTCCCTGATCGAATGCTAAGCTATGCTTATACGCAGTTGGATTCCACCAGCCCTGGCACAAATAAAAGGCCACCGGGGAAGGGAAGACAGAGGTGCAACTGGGTGAGATGAATCACACACTCGTAGAGATCGCGGTGTCAGAATAGTTAAGCCATCAGCGTGGTGGGAATTCCTTCTTTGGACTCTGAGTTTTTGGTACAGACCGGAGAGACAGGCTCAGCTACATCATGATGTGGCTACATGGTGACCCTAAGTGGCATCACCATCTTTACAGAGCTTGCAAGAAATCCTTCCAAACAGCAGGTAGTGAATGCAATGTTTCGAGTGTCCAGTATGAGATAGATCTGGCAAAGGATTAGACATCATTATGTACTGCTAAGGATGTTATTATGGGATTAGAGTGATGTCCGGTGGTTAAGAGCTGAGGGTTAAGAGGGCTGTTCCCAGCATCCATGTGGTGACTCACAACCCCCTGTTATCCCAGGTCCAGGGACTCTGATGTCCTTTTCTGGCTCCATGGGCACCAGATGTACAAGTGGCACACAGTAGACACACATGCAGGCGAAGCAGCCATATACATAAGACAAAAAACTGCCGTGAAGGGTTTGTATTGTGAATGACCGTTAGCTGTAAGTATCTGTTATTACTTCATTTTTTTAAGGCTAGCGTTGAGGAAGGAGTCACTTTGTAGTTGATCTGCTGCTGTCAGATCTTTCACTTGGGCCTGGCTGCCCTAGGCTGGGTGCGATCAGCTCAGTTCTGAGCACTGTGCTGTCACTTTAAAGGAATTCCACTCCAGCCGCAAGGACCACTGCGACCACAGCAGGCGTTTAAAACTGTGGTGGTACACACCTTTCATCCCAGCCAAGGCAGACAGATCTTTGTGAGTTCGAGGCCAACCTGGTCAACATAGTAAGTTCCAGGACTTACTATGCCAGAGCCAGATAGTGATACCCTATAAACCCCCCAAAGCAAAAAGCAAACAACAATAAAAACAGAAAAAGCAAAACCAGTAAAAACAACAACAAACCATGAAGTCTCTTCTTGCCTCAGTAATGTCCATTGGCTTTGGAAGTTTCCTCTCTAGACAAGCCAAGCCATAGCAAACTCTCTGCGACACTGTTTATCCTGCTATTCTTACTCAGGGTGGAGTAAGGATGGAGACCTCCTCAGTGACTAAGGGAAAAGCCTGGGCTTGAGTTTGCTTAGTCCAAGCCCAAGATTGCTTTGTGTGTGTGACGTCTGCGATCAGCAGAGCTGGGAGCTGTCTGTGCACATGCCCTGTAATTGGTGGAATTCAACTTAGGCACTAGTTACGCCAACCGCTTTTTCTAGCTCTGTAAACAAGCTGCCTCTAGGTTGGCCCTTGAGACTTCTCTTCTGTGCACCGTATTCCTGCATTGCAACATAGCAAAGGCTCCTTGCAGCTGTTTGTGTGTGGTCTTCGTCGTCAGTATCCCGGGCTGTCCTGGTCATACAGAGAGCAGGAGAGCAGCTGCTGGAGCGTTTGTCCCCCACAACAGCAGCAGCGAGAAACAGTAGGGATCTGGGGGTTAACAGGGATCAAGAGGCTATGAAGAGCCAAGGGTAGGAGCTGCAAGCACAGGTTACTGAAATGCTGAGTTCTGAACAAAGGGAGAGGTAACACCGATGGCTGGGGGCTGAGCTGATGATGCTCAAACCCCCAGCAAAAAGCCTACACCTGAGCATCAAGAGCTGCCTAACTCACTGGCTTTGAAGTTTCGGACCAATAAATTCAAGTTCTCAGGGCTGTGAACCATAAACCTCTGGCTTTGAATGCCCGGAGCCTCTAGATCCGAAAGTTAGAGGCAAAAGCCTCCGGGTTTACAAGTCTGATCCATGTGTCTATGGCACAAGAGCTCAGAATTGCTGACCTGACCGGAGCTATTTCCTTTCTGCTTGAGGTTCCCATTTGATAGAGCGAAAGGATCCTCATCCAACCACAGGAACGGCATCCCTAGCGAAGTTTGTGGGCTGTGAGAAGGAAAGACAGTAAGACACTGGAGACCAAAGAGAAGCAGGACCTGAAGCCACAGGGATGACGGAAATAGTAGACAGGACTGTGGAATACATTTAAAGATGCAAGGGAGAGAGTAACATAAGCAAATTAAAGAAGAGGAAGAGGAAGAGTCACAAAACAGAGAGAGAACCCACAGGAGCGTAGAAGTGAGTTGGCTGATGGTTTAGCAGCAAAAGGCACCTGTCACCAAGTCTCCCAACCTGGTTCTATCCCAGGGAGTGACAGGGAATATCAAAGCAGCTCTTCCAAGGTGTTTTCTGAGCTACATACATACATACATACACACACACACACACACACACACACATACACACATACACAAACACATACACATACACACACACATACACAAACACACATACACACACATACACACATACACACACATACACACACATATACACACATATACACACATACACACACATATACACACACATACACACACATACACACACATGCACACACATACACACACACATACACACACATACACACACATACACACACATACATCACACACACATACACACACACACCCACCTAGTGCACATACACACAAAAATAAATGAATCAAGAAAATGCAATAATTTTTTAAAAAAGAATTATAGATATGAACTGTCCATTATCCCAAACAAAATATTGATTGTATAGAATTACCAGGTTAGATGTTCCTAAAAAGAATCCCCTTAGAGACAAACGGGGAACTCTAAAGCAAGACTCCGAAATCAAAACAAGAGGGCTTTGGAAGTGAACAAAGAGAAAAGAAGAAAGGAGACGAACAGGAAGAAAAAGAAGTGGAAGAGAATCAAAAAGCTCTTTTTAGCTGAATGGTGGCAAAGGCATAACTTGTGAACGTTTGCAGGCTGCAGGGGCAGCAGGGCTAGGACCCACGCTGTCAATGTGACAGGTTGTTTTTTTTTTTGTTGTTTGTTTTTTTGTTTTTTTTCGAGACAGGGTTTCTCCATAGCTTTTGGTTCCTGTCCTGGAACTAGCTCTTGTAGACCAGGCTGGCCTCGAACTCACAGAGATCCGCCTGCCTCTGCCTCCCGAGTGCTAGGATTAAAGGCGTGCGCCACCACCGCCCGGCTAATGTGACAGCTTTTTAAATGATTGTCTAAGTTTCCAATACCAAAACTAAGACCACTAAGGAAAATACAGAACTATAGCATGCATACCTGTCTGACATGGGCACAGGATTCTTAGACAAAGCTCTCAGAAGCATCATAGCTAAAACAAATTGGAAAAGGCAGCCGCAGAAATTCTGCATCTCAAAAGTTAATATTCAAAAAAGGAATGGTAAAAGGCACGTAAGAGAATGAGTATTCCTAACACACTTGTCTTACAACGGGTTGGGGGTCTAGATCACTAAAACTCCAACCACAGGACAAGACGGGCAATCGAACTTCTAAAACCAAGCAAACTGTTCAAGCAGCTGTTTCACAGGATAGACAGTTGCCAAGAAGCAAATGAAACAGGCTTGATATCATAAACCACTGGGGATGATTCAAATGGAAACCCCCGTGAGGGTTGCTGCTGTGCACCTGCCGGCATGGGAAATATTACAGAATGACCATACTTTAATATGAAGGCCAAGTGGAGTTTTGCACCTCTTTCTCTACATAGCAAGTTCTAGGGCAACTGAGGTTGAAGACTGAGACCTTGTCTCAACAAAACAAGCAAGCAAGCAAACAAACAAATAAACAACCAAACGTGTCTGCGGATTAATACGAATAAACCAAACCAGGGGTAAGAAATAGAGGTTATCTGTTGTAGCATAGACATACAACCCTAACACTGGGAACCGCGCAGGGGGATTGTGGGTTTGAAGCCAGCATGAAGTACGCAAAAGGACCCTGTCTTGCGCTGAGAGGGTGGGGGCTGTAAAATCTATGGACAGGCAGTGCCCAGAAAGTTTTCTTTTTTAACCTAACTAGTAATCAAGAAGTCATAAGTTAAAATGAGTCAGCAAGCATTTTTTTTTAAAAAAGTCTGAAAGTGCACAGTATATTAGAACTCCCCAGAACAGAACCAATGAGTGGATGCATAGCACGACACAGATGTATTCGATTGACTTAAATACTAAGGCCTGGTGGTTCAACAGTGGCCATCTCACGTTGGAGGGATGAGAAACCATCAGCTCAGTCCACAAAGCTAGAGGCCCCGGGACCAGCAACCTGTTGCCGAAGGTCTGGAAGATCCGTAGAGAGCTGCTGTCTGCTACTGCCCTTGGAAGGCCAAACATGCTGGATTTCAGCCACATAGGGCTAATACTTCTGGGTTCTAGGGGTCAGGCAGGTGCAGACAAGCCCACAGGCAGACGTGCCTAATGGCTCCCGGGGATGTTAAAGGGCCCCGCGTGACGCATGTATGACTCAGCTAAGCCCTTGCGTGCATGCGTGAACCCAGTCATCCTTGTGTGACGTAGACACATCAACCCCTGTGCGCATGCGCTAGGCAGCTTTTAAAAGCTGGACGCACCATCTACGTATCTTCCTCCCTCTCTCTGTACACTGACTTCCCAGGCCTGTGCACGCCCCCTCTAACAAACTTCTAAGCGGGTTTGTTGCATGTTCCGTGTTTCCTTCTCACTAGCGCCAGATAATTTCAAGCATTTAAGTCAGATACTGAGCAGTGCAGATATTTTTATGTGGGTTTCTGTTTGGGCTTATTTTGTTTTTTCAAGACGGCCTCAACTCTGTAACCCAGATTGACGTGGAAGTCATTTAACACCTTAGGCCGTGCTCGGTCCAGAGTTTCTCCCGCTTCAGCTTGCTGGGAATACCGCTGTGAGGGCGTCCGTGTAACTTTCATGCTATTACGGATGGGTCACAAATCCTTCAGAATGTAGGAAGAGGTGCACGCCGTTTCTAATATGTGGTCAAGCGGGTGACGTGTGTCAGTGGGGGGTGGGGCGGTGACAATCAGAGATTTCTATGGTGGTGTTGTTTCAGCTATTTGGGGAGGGAAACTGTCTGGAGCTTGTACTTTCAAGTTTGGTAACATCTTCTTGGGGATGTGTTGTGCATAGACAGGAAACCGCTAAACCCTGGCCCCAAATTTGACAGCATTGCAAAACCCAGGGGCCAGAACATTGGAATATTGGAATTAAAAAAAACAACAACAACACAAAACCTTAATTCTGTTTGCTTCTGCTGATTCATTTAGAGTCTCCAGGCTAAAGCCACCGACACACCGCACACCGCAGTCTTATTTTCTGTGTCTTTAAAACAGATTTGTTTTCCCTGTCCTCTTTCAAAGGGCTGGCAGGGAACCGTCTCCCCTTATCTCCTGCCCAGGAGGGAAAGTTTGGAATTCCTTTGCCACCCTCCCCCCCCCACTGCCTTTCACTAACTGGCAAAGAAGTTTATTTTCCTTTAATGAAGCTTGAGCCGGATGATTCATGCTTGAGAGCAGCCTCTTCCCTTTACTTAATGACAGCTTTCGCTTCTGAAAGTAAGCTAAGAAGTCAAAAAAAAAAAAAATCCCATGTGGCCTTCGGAACGCACAGATGAGCATATGTGCTGTGCTTTCAGAATTTTCTTTCTTAGCGGGTCTATTGTACAGAGAAGCAGGAGCGGTCTAGACCCTCCGAAGGGGAGGATGGTAAGGAAAGCCATCGGTAATTTTTCAATTGTTTGCTTCTCAATTCTTCACGTTAGGGGGAGGCAGTAGCATCACAATGGGGCCAGTCAGTCACCTCAGCTTGCTCCTGCAGCTGGAGGAGCAGAAGGAACAGGACAGCGGTTCTCCCTCTGCTCTGCGTGATTTCAGACTCTGAAGCTACCACGCATTTACAAATAAGACAATAGCAATAAAGCCCACTTATTCTTTTCCTTACCGATAGAGTTGTGTATTGGTAAGGCGAGTCCAGGTATTTAGGGCCATTTGTTTGAAAGATAGCAGTGACTGTTTAGGGCTGGGGTTTAACAAAAACTGGAGGTTTTGCCTATCTTGCATGAACTAAATGGGGTGTGGTGGTGCACATCTGTGATTCCAGCCCTGCAGGATAAAGGGGTATCTGGAGTTCAAGACCATCCTTGACTACAGAGAGAATACGATGTTAGCCTGGGCTACACAAGACTGTCTGAAAAGAAAGAACAAAGCAACCAAACACAAGACAAAAAAGAAGGGATGTCTAGTGCATCTGGAGTGCTGTTGGCATTTCCTTTTTAACTCTTTGAAGTATTGGTCTTGAAGGGCTTCCCTGACTCGTCCCTCCCATGGTCCCTTGCAGGCAGCAAGGTGGGCGTGTCTTCAGTAGAGTGGCATCCTGAGTACCCATGGAAACAGGTTCTGCCCAGCTCGGAGCTTTTCTCGCTAAGCATGGCTGCCCTCTCTTCTCAAACCCACATATGTTTGAAGTGGAATTTAATCCCCACATTTCCGATTTGTTTACATTAAAGAGCTCTGTTTTGAGAGCGATTTGATGTCTGCGAGACTATTTGAACATTTTAATAAAGCTCCGTGGAAAACATTTCCTCTCAAAACAGAAAAATCAGATTCTGCCAAGTGTAAATAAACACGAAATATCAATGAGCTGAAAGCTCTCAACCCGGTCACTCCAGACAAAGGCCCCACTGAACCATTCCTGGATTCTCATCTTCATCTGAGCATAACGTCCCCTTATAAAGATGTTTCTCCTTTTGCACACAAGTCATACTGGGGCCGTGTGGGTACCCAGCTTTCAGGGTTCACTCATTCAGATACTCGTTCTGTCTTGTGAGTGATGGTTGGGCACAGATAATCAATGCAAGGGAAGTTTTACACTCAAGGAACCGACCCGTGGTACAAAGTCTGGCTTAGATAGATAGACCGACAGAGGCGGATATCCGGACTCAAGGTGGGGGAGGTGCAGCAGCTATGACGTCACAGCTCTAATTGGATCCCAGAAGCTAAATGCTGCAGCCGGTTGACTAGAGTCAGAGGGACTTGAGGATGCTTTGCTACTCTCAGCAGGGTGGGGTGCTCTGCCTAAGAAATGCCTGTTAAGGGATTAGGGCGTAGCTCAGTCCTGCAAGGTTCACCCAGCATGCAAAAGGCCCTAGGTTCAATCCCCAGCACTGCAAGAAAGAAATACGTGTGGTGTGTGTGTGGGGGGGGCAATGCGTGTTCTTCAGTGCTCGCTTGCCTGTTTTGGAGGCCAGAAGGATGGATAAAAACCAAACAGGTCAGTCTTACTTGGCAATGAAGCGTAGGGAAGCTAAGCCTTAAAAGACAATGGGCGTGAGCCCAAATGACAAGCACAGGGTTTCATCGGACATGGTGGTGTCTGCTTATAGATTCATCTCAGTGAAGATGGACCGAGGACCAAGGGGATTGGAGTCTGCTTATCTTTGGGGGTCACCTTAATCTCTGTTCTCAGGTGTCTTTGGTATGTTGGAATGGGAACTCCTCTGCTAATCAAACAAACCAAAGCTCTTGGGACCAGAGCAGCTGGTCAAGCCTCTCTCTCCAAATTCCCACTGGGTTCTACCTCAGCCTTGGCCTTGATGCTTCTCCACTTCTAACACTGCGATCTGGGGTGAGGGGTGACAGATTTCCGCAGAGCTGAGACAGGCTGTGGTTTCAAAAGGAGATTCTCAGTGAAAAGCACCACCTTGGAAAACTTAGATGGAGAGAGGAAGGGAGGCAACATTGGAAATGTAGAACCTATAGAGCGATTTTGCTTCCAGAGTAGAGACACCCGTGTGTTATGAAAGTCAACGTCCTCCCCAGACGTGTAAGCTGCGTCTGTTCCCCCAATAGCCACTTCTCGAAGCTCTTGGCTCCCATCTCTTCCTTGCCCCTTGAGGTTCCTAGCTCGCGAATGTGGGAAACCCAGAGTTACAGATGGGGTCACTCTGGGCTGGGCAGCCTGTCTCTCCTGGATGTCAACATTTCTCCAAGAAATGTTCCTGGAGACACTTCCTGGCTCCCTGTAGGGACTGTGACTTAGCATTAGACTTGTCTCATCAAGAAAACGCACAGTGTTCTACTTTTCACTATTTCCTGGCTCTCCCCTCCATCCTTCTGGACTCACCACACGCCTCTGATGCCACACGTGAAAATTAACGGGCTAGATAACCGGTCACTACAATAACAGGAACTGGCGGGTGGTGAATGAATTCGCCCCTTTGACAAGAACGGGAAAAGCAACGTGTTGAATGTGCTTTGGGAAGAAAGCAGACTGGTCAGTTAGTAGACTACCACCTAGAGGGAAGACAATGGCCTGGGGAGGCGGGGGTCCATCTAGGAGAAGCACTTTTACTCTAAGGGTGAATGTCATTGTGTACAGCATGTAATTTATGCCACACGATGGAGGATAGCCCAGACCTGCCTGGGTTGTTCTAGGGGGTTAGCGTGAGCTGCTGTGCAGATAATGCTCCTTTTATGCAGCCTCTTCCTGCACTGGGGGACTGTGAAAAGAGTCCCTATGCAAATAGGAACTGTCCAGGGGTTAAGGGGCCAGTCACAGGGTGCTGGGTTGCAGCTCAGGGGTGACAGTTTGATTCAGCCTCCTGATGGTAGCAGGCTTGGAGTCCTGGCTCATGCCCCTGAGCATCCCCTGCTAGGGGAATACATATAGGCTTTGTTTTTCTGGTCTCTTCCTTGATCTTTCCCCCACAAGAATTGCACACAAGTCCGGCCTCCACATGTGGCTTTTTCTTTCTCAAGCTTGGCTGCTCTTTCATCATTTTCTCTACCATCTAAAGATTAATTCAGAAATTTTCAATCTGGCACTTAACGTACACACAAATGTCCAACTGAAACCAAATCTCGCTTATGTTTCAACCAAACCACAGTGACAGTTTTTCTCCTAGACGTAAGTTCTGCTGTATTCCAGCCTGACCAAGACCTCACTGTAGCTGAGGATGACCTTAAACTCCTGCTTTTATCTCCCAGGCAGAGGGATTAGAGTTGCATTCTATCACGCCTGGCTTGTGTGGTGCTGAAATATAAAGGGAGACCGCTCATATGTTTCCTGGCCACCCAGACCCGAATAATCACAGAAACTATATTGATTACATCACTGCTTGACCAATGACTTAGGTTATTCCTAGCTAGCTCCTTTCTTAAATTAACCCATTTCTATTAATCTGCGTATCGCCACAAGACTGTGGCTTACTGGTGCAGGTTCTGGGCATCTTTCTCCTTCATCAGCTACATGGCATCTTTTTGACTCTGCCTACTTTCTATCTCTATCTTTGTTGGGATTTCCCCCATAGGTCCATGGATTTGGACACTGGTCCCCAGCTGGTAGCCCTGAGGGGAGGTTATGGAAAGATGCGGCCTTGTGAAGGAAATACGTTACTGGGGCAGGCCTTGAGGGACTGAAGCTTTTCCCTTCCTCCTGCTTATTCTCCCAGCTTCCTGTTCCTGTTCTTGCTGCCATGACTACCATTATAGACATCTAGCCTTCTGGAAAGATCACCCAAAATGAACCCTTCCTTGAGCTGCTTTTGGTTACTGTGGGTCACAATGAAAGAGAACATTTGTTGGATCCTTCGTCCTCCTTTCTGTGCTCCCTTTACTCTGACCTGTACCGGAAGATGAAACAATCAATCAATTAAACAAAAAAAACCCATAAATCTCCTCTCTTTTATCCCGTTCCTAGACAAAAATATAGAATCATCGGAAGATAGAAGCGAAACATCTCACAATGTGGAGGTCAAGTAAGAGGTGGTGGAAAAGTTGCTAGCAAGAGGATGAACTCATGACAGATGCTTCATTGATTTATTGGAGGTTCCATTCCCTCATCAGTTAGAAAAAAGAGTTGCCTACTGTTGCTCGGCCTTCACAGTGATGTTATAAGGACAAACAGATACTAGATTAAATTAAAACATGGGTCTCAGTGCACTTAACCCAGTGCTTAGAGCCGTCCCTTCGTGAATGTGCCATTGGCGTTGGACCCACAAGAGTGTGTTCTGCCCGAGAGCAGAGAGGAGAGGCTGGAGCGGAGGGTCGGAGCCTCCCTGGTAGTAGCCATCCTCTGAAAGACATGGCACTTCGCTAGTGTGCCCCGTGTGCTTTTCTCGGGAATTCTGATTGAGTTCTCTCCGTTCTGAGGACATCAGCCACCAGCACACACTTGTAGGTGCTCAGCATGTAAGGCTTTACGTGCATGCATCTGTTCTAAATGACTAACCGCAAATAAAATATCGAATCCCATTTCCCTAGAAAGGGGAAGAAAATAGGAGTCTGGTTCTCTTGTTTTCCTGGGAGTATCCGAGCCCCCAGGAGGACTCCAGAAGGTATCCCACCCAGCTGCCTTGCAGGCTGGCTGCAACTTCCATTCTGGAAGCCGTGGGTGCCCAAGGACTATGGCTATTATCCCCGCCATCCAATTGACAGTCTCGGTTGCCATTCCTGTTCCGTGTTGAGAGCATGCAGTGCCTTGCAGGAAGCCAATCAGTTATTTGAAAGAGGGACAGGAGATACCATCTCCAGCACGCCAGCCGCAGCTGAAATCCGATTCTGGCAGCTGGCTTGGATCTGGAGGGGAAGTCAAAGTCACAGTTTTGGAAAAGTGGGATTGATTCTTCCCGTTACAACGCTGAAAACCGAAACAAAATGAAAAAGCAGCGACGGCGACACCTCACCCTAGTGTTCCCCGAGTTATCAGTCCCGGGGAATCACAGTTAAGCCCACTGGTTGAACACATTTTGATTTCGTTATTTTTAAATAAAATTTGAGTACTCTTATAGGATTTCATTGTTTTTAGTTGTAAGTGGAAATAATTGTGTTCCTCATGATGTTGTTTCCAGTATTTACTTGTATAGTCGAAGCAAATCACCGTGAACATAATGAGCTCCTTGTATTCCTGAGCTTTCTTCAGAACCTTCTACATAACTTTTTTAAAGTTTGGATGCCTTTTGAAAAGAGGAACCAGAAACCACCCAGGCTTCCACCCCTAGGAACCTGGATGAACTCCAAGGTGAACAGGCCAGCTACACAGAGGACCCACGGACAGGCGCGGCACCACAGGGAACCTGGAGAGGTGGGAATGTCTCAGAAAACTATGACTTAATTTCGCATTTGCTAAATGCCAGAGCGCCCAGGCCTCAACGAACTGCCAAGAGCTGGAAGGGATCTGAGTACACCGGCCTCCAAAAATAGCGGGAGGTTGTGGCTTAGGTTGTTAGCGCGGTTAGCCAACCCTTTGGGATGATGGGATTTACCTCTAATAGCAGAATCTTAGACTCGTGGTAGGAGAGAGCCTAGGGCAAGCGTCTCTCCAATCCCGTGCTGCCAGGAGCGCTGTTTTCCTGGCTTTACAGAGTGTCGATGTCTGGAAAGGACCAAGCTGCCTTGCAGTAAGGGAGCTGTGTCCGTCAACCCACAGCCCTGAGCCAGCCATCCTTCAGGCCTACACTCCGGGTACCAGTTTCCGTCTCTGCCTCCTCCCCCTCCGCCTGCTTTCCCCCTCCCCTCCCCCCACCTTCTTATCCTCCGCTTTTCTAAGTCTACTTCCCCTCTTCCGTTTCATGAATCATGATACAAATTTCAATCCGAGATTTTTAAAAAAAAAATGTACTTTATTTCACCCTTTTGGCTGTGATTAAGTTCTGTCCGCAGCAAGGACATCGCTGTTTCCATGGCGACCGGTACACACTAAAGCCGAGGAGGACGGCAGTGGAGAAGGAAAGTAGAAAGAAGGCGAAGAGGCTTGTGTAGTTGCTTTTCATGTGCTAACAGAGGAAACAGAATTATGGAATCCGGGGGCTGGAGTAGAATTTATGAGGCCACCCAAATCAAATGCCCACCTCCAGAAGAGCGGTAATAAAATCAGGTTAAAGAGAAGCAAATGTCTTTTGTTTAATAAAGCCATTCAGTGGTTGATCCAGACGATGCCTGGGTTCCTGAGGAAGCTCTACTGGCCCAGCCAGAACCCTGAGAGGTAGCCGATAAGAAGGACAAACTTCCTTGTTTGTCCTTCCTTGCTTCCTGCCAGGCACAGACCTGGAATCCCCCAAGACAATCAGGGTTCCCTGTCTCTGACCCCACTAAAGGGATGGCCGGACTAAAGCACTCCACCTAGGTACCCAGAAACCATGAAAGAAAAGTAGAACAATCCCCCCCCCCTTTTAGAAGTGTTCTCTGAAGAATAGCATCTATTTCTCCAGGCTTCTGGTTTTTATTACTGACCCCGTTTCTCCCAGCTTTAAGCATATAAAAGTGTTGTAGCGGTGTAGACCGAGGGGGTATTAATGCTAGCTCTGACTTCCCAACAAGCGCGCAGAATTCTCCTCTGGTAGTTGACGGTAAGGTTGAGATAGTTCGAGCTTTTCCGCCTTCGGCACGACGGCACTCAGTGTGTAGGTAATGAGCAGAGACCAGGGTGCACTTGGGGTGCTCAGCACATCATTCAGGTAAGGACAATCGTTTTGTCCTTAGACAGGTAGGGAGCTTCCTATGCACAGCCATTGAGTTATGAGTGCACTCACACCCACAGTGAGGGTAATCAGCAGCCAGGAGCCTGACATGAGTCCCTAACGTTAGCACTTTAACTCCAGATGGGCTTTATGGCTTTGGTTCTTCCGATCAAGACTTTAAGCGGTTGACTATAAGTATATACAAGGTTGGCCTGCTTCAGCTCAGTCCTGCCTTGCCACTTGCTAGACGGACTTGCTTTAGCAAGCGACACATCCCAGCCTCGATTTAAAACAGGGAGATGATAGCCATCACCAGAGGTTGGCCAAGGAGGAGTGTGGTTCGTGTCGTGTGCCCCTGACATGTGACAGATGAAAACCGCTTAATAACTATTGGTTATTTTTATTCGGTCACTCTGTCTGCTTAATGAAGTCCCTGGAGGAGTTGGCGGCCTCTCACTTACAGCTTCTGACTCTTAAACTGCGGTTATGGTCCATCCCACGCAGACATGTCTGTTGTTTCTGATTTTTCTGTAAGGGAAGGGATGCCCGGACTAGATTTTATAGTCACCTGTAAAAAGGTCTCCATCTGCTGCTTCCTGTGAGCAGTCATTCCGCTGCTGATTCAAGCCACGCCTAGGTACCTGAGACAGCTGCACAGGCTCAGGCTGAAGCAATGGAGCACCAACACAGCCAGAGTAAGATTGACTTGGGCCTGTGCACCCAGAGCTGGCATCTGCCTTGACCTCTGCCTGGTCGTGCTTTGCTGACAGACAGTGCTTTCTGCCCCCTTGGCTTTGGTTGGTCAAGGGCAAAAGACAGCGTAGGGTTGCGATGGAGAGAAATGGGCCAGGGGTATGGATCCTCCTTGGGCTTGCTTGCTCCCCTTTTCCTGTCTGGAATGTTTATATGGTGTCCAGAGGAGGAATATCAGCCCTGACAGTGTTCATCTCTCAGCAGACTTACAGGGGAGGAAATCCCCCCCAATTGCCCACGGGATTTTCTTCCAGAGGAAACACTTCTAACAGGCCAGCCACCCTAGTATTCACCGTAATCAGGAGCAGGACAGGACTGTGTCCACGTGGCTTCCAGACACCTCCCCTTCCCTGCAACCTCCGTCTCTCACGCCCTTGAACTGCAGGCCATGCCATCCTTCTAAATTTCCCTGCCTCAGTATCTCCCCCATGTCATGATCTATACCACTTCCAGGCCGACATCTCTAAGAACAATATGATCAAGTACCTGTACCCTCATACCGCCAATGGCTCCCTCTGTCCGGGCCTAAACCCCAGATTCCTTACCACGCTCTGCAATGCCGACCTGTCCTCCCCTTAGCATCATCCCATTTTGAGTTCCTTCCTACATCTCAGTTGCTCAGAACCAGCGTACAGTTCAGATACTCAGTGTCCGTTCCATCTGCTCTCTCATGGCTCGGTGACCTAACTGCCCTGTCCCTTTGCCCCACGCCAGCCCCGAGCATGGGGACCTTCCCCTCTCATCCCTCAGAGATTATTTTTAAAGTATTTGTTTAACTACTAGAACTGCTCGGTGTAGAAATTGCCAGCGTCCTCTCTGTGCTCAGCCGGTGCCCCGCGCATGCCTATCGATGGCGCCTACTTAGTACGGCATCTCTCTGCTCATCCATATGTCTCCTCGCGACACCAAATTGCTCCCAGATGGTACGGAGGGCTTCTTATTTATTTCTGTGAACAGTACGCTGATCCCATTTCTCAGGACACAGCAAGAACCGAGGTGATACTTTTGTTAAATGAATTGCCAAAAAAACTTTTTAGATTTCCAAAATCCAAATCAAGTGTATATAATGAGACATAGAATTAAACTAAGACAAAGTTTATGAAGACAACAGGAACAGGTATCGGTCTGAAGATGGGGGAAAAAATGAGTTCGGAGAGCCATCCACAGGGAAAGGTTTCCAGCAACTCTGAGCAGAGTTGAAGTAATCACCATATTGAGCAAATTTGGAGAGAGTTAAAACTATGTATCTATCTATGTATCTATGTATCTATCTATGTATCTATCTATCTATGTATCTATGTATCTATCTATGTAGCTATCTATCTATCTATCTATCTATCTATCTATCTATGTATCTATCTATCTATCTATCTATCTATCTATCTATCTATGTATCTATCTATGTATCTATCTGTGTATCTATGTATCTATCTATCTACTTCAGCATCATGAACAGATACAGGAGCAATTCCTGTAATTTTTTTCTTTTTGTAGTGCCTATGTCTATACACTTTGATTCTAAAAATACATTCTAAAGCAGCTGGGCTCATGCAGAGCACCTTAGTGACCAGGGTTCGGAGCAGCGTGTCGAGAAGAGGCACTTATACCTCCCCACAGTCCCACCCTGCACACAAGGCTCTTGGCAGTGTCTCCCCTGTGTTTTCATGACCAAGGACGGGAGCCTTCTCATCAGGTTCTTCAGGTCAAAGGTGCGGTCAATGCTAAATTTTAAAATCTATCTCTTAAAAATAAAAGGTAAAAATTCTGTCATTACTCACAATGCCATGACTTCTTACAACCTTTTATATTAAAGCAATACATATCTTTTGGCCTCTGCAGCTCCCAGTTACTAATAACTGAGAGCCAGTGGCAGCCATGCTCATGATACAACCTATGTCCTGTGAAGACCCCAGGGGCACTCTCAAATGCTGGCACCATGCTCAATCTATAATACCCAAACCCCCAAGTCTTCCCCACTGTGAGAAAAAAAGAATTCCAGTCATAGAATGTTTTCCTTTTGTGGTCTCGCGGCACAGATGTGGGCTCTGCGGTAGGTGTGTTTCTAGGGTAGGATCTCTGCATCCCTGTAAACCATCACCAGGGGGGCAGAGAACACAGGGGCCATGAAAACGCAGCCCTGTGCCTTGGAGAAGAGCAATACGTCACCAGCATTAAAACACAGTAAGTGAGGCAGAGGGCCTAAAGAGTTCCCAGGAAACTCCACCACAAAATCCCTGTAGTTAGAAAACAGCATGATTTTCTTCAAAGATTTTAGAATTTTGTTCTTACTATTAAATCACATTAGAAACCAGTGAGCAATGACTTAAGCTGTTTAGGGAGGATACAAGCACTAAATAAGAAGTAAATGAGCAAGACAACAAGCAAGGAAATACAGATCCAGTCTGGTGTCAGAGGGCAGCTGGCCATCCCTCCAGGGACCTGGCCTGTGCTGACTGGATGTGCTGCAGTGTCTGTGTTCACACCTGCCCTCTACTCTGTCTCTGTGAGGTTCTCCCCAGAGACACTCCATCACAGTGGCCTCACAGTGCTCCATGCCAACGCCACGGAATCCTGCAGAGGAGGCTGCACAGCGCCTTTGCATATCATACACAGACACAGGGGTTGCCGCCCAGCCCAGAGAGCAATCCAAGCGGTGATTGATGACATTGACAGTGATAATTGGCAGCAAAAACGAGGCATGGTCTTTCTGGATTTGCCATTTTGAAGAAAGCGCAACACCTTGCTAGTAGGGTGGCTCCACTCTGAAAACAGCCATGGCTGTTTTATTATATATACAATAAAATCAGAGTTTGGAACCTACTGAAAAATGGAAGAATTCATGGAAAAGAAGGATTTGAGCTGACTGCTCTAGAGCTGCTAAGGAAGGAGCATTGCCCGTGGCCACGCGTTCACAACCGTTGTTCTGAAACGGTAGAACTGCCTGCAAGTCCTGAGTGTTCATCATACCTTAGAGCACAGAGCTTCTCCCTTCTGACCCTTGTCTACCCAGACATTGTAAACTGATCCTTTAGAACCGAGTTTAATGGGTGCAGATAGGTTAGGACGCAGCAAGACCAACATAATAGCTCAGGTATATGGGCTTGTGTATTTTATTCCCATACAGGGTATCCTAAAGCTAACTGTTTGGAGTTCTATGGGGAGCACTGAGGTCATCCATAGGTTCGAGCCCCCCATCTGCTCTCGCTCTGTCTTCCTCACTTCCTGCATCCTAGGATCACCTAGCGGTCCAAATGACTGCAGCGAACAAGGACGAGAGGAAGGAAAAGAAACCCCGCTAGATCTACTTGCCATGTTCTCCATTTCAAAGAGAAATATCCCTGGCAAAGCCGTCACCATGTCCCGTCATGTATCAATGGTCAGATCGCAGTCACCGGTGACTTGCAACCGAAAAAAACGCAGCCTACCAGTGGGGTTTATTACACGCGCTTTTAGTTTCATTTCCTGTGGCTGTGATAAAATACCCCGACAAAAGCAGCTTCGGAGCGAGAGGGTTTATGTGGCCCACAATTCAAGGTTGTAGCCCATTTGGGGAGACAAGGTGGCTGCGACTTCAAGCTGTTAGTTACATTCCATCCACAGTCAAGAGCGAAGAGCGAAGAGTTAACCCTTGCGTGCTCTGTGGCGCTCAGTCACCTCCCTGTACTGTTATAGACGCCAGGATCCTCCGCCTAGGTAATGGCCCCACCCACGGTTAAAATGAGGGTTTCCTACCACAGTTAATGCTCTCAAGACAACTCTCCACAGGGCCGCCTAATCTAGACAGCCTCTCTTGAGACCCCCAGGACATTCTAGAACACGCCAAGTGGACAACTGAAATTAACACATAGCTTATAAGTAGGGGTGGCACTGATAAGGAGGGAAGTGGGTACCAGATGAATAGTTGGCAGTCCGTGTGAGGCTTGCTTTCTCTGGGAAACTGTCCCCAGTCCCTCACTTCCTGTCTCTCTTACCTGCCCTTCCCACAGTTGTATCTGTGTTCCCATGTGTCCTGGGCTCATCTGAGCAGTGATGCGGATTACAGCCCATTGCGGCCTTCCAAGCTCTCTGCAGACTTTGGTGGGTGTCTTGGGGGCAGGCCTCATCTTCCTCCTATTTGAATCTCCAGTACAGGGTCTGGGGAATTTGTCCCTGAGTAATTGTTCCATTACACGTCTACGAACATCTCCAGGGTCTGCGTTTTCTACTCTTGTGCCCCCCACCCTTTTTCTTGAAACACTGGTATTCCCACAGAGGAAACACTAAAAATATCTGGGAGGTTATTTCAAAGTACTACAAGCTACCACTGGGATTGGTGCCAGTTTTAGAAGAAGGAGCATGTGACTTCAACACCAAACCGAAAATGATTTTAAAATGCTGATTTCAGTTCCCACCAAACGGGTCCTCTCCTCTGGTATTTGTTACTAGGGAACTAGCTGTCCGGACTAGGGTGGGCGGTCAGCATGTTTAGACCTGGCTGGGGCGACTTAAAAGTCCCGAACACGAATGCCAGCCAATCTCCTTCTTTCTCATTATTACAAACGCAGAGTGTTGGGGGAGGGGGTCGGATGGCTGTGAGGAGCGAGGCGGGGACGTGGTCGCAGCTTCACAGAAGGTGCGTTTTAATTATCTTTGTGAACCTATCCCTCACCGCCACTTTGTGGGAATAAGAAATAAAGAGAGAGCATTTGAAATGAAATGTTAAAGGCCAGCCCACGAGGAAATCACACTAATGTGACATAAAACCTTTTAAGAACTATATATGGTTAGATGGTACGTGGTGCCTCACAACGTTCGCGGCTTCGTTCTTGCTCCTGTGTCTTTTGTGAATTCTTTTTTTCTGAACTATGTCTCTTGCCACTATAACTCAGGCCCTTGGACTTTAACTTGAACATGGTGGCAACTTCCACACACTAAAGCCTCTGCACCACTTCCACTCTGCCTTCTCGGGTGCCCCGTCCTTCCCTCCGTTCATTGGCTTCTAAGACTCAGGTGTCAGCTTCCTGGAGCTCTGTGAATTAAAGTTTCCTCGTCATAACTGCATACCAAGTCCCATCGATCATTTCTTCCTGCCTCCCTGGGCCTCATTCCCATCCCTCCTCACCATGTTGGGCTGAGTATTTGTTGGCTAACTGATTTGGGGGCCCATATTGTTAGATACTGGAGACATGGATTTATGACCCACAAAAGTTCTAGGGTCCCAGGACGTTTCCTTTTGAAGTCAGAAGACATAACTGCCTTCAATGATAATGAATGTGTAAACATATTCAGTCTAGATTATATTGAGTGTTGCACCAAATATCATTATAGTGAGCGCTATACCAAACAATAAGATATTTCTTTGAATATTTTTCAGTAGCAGAATGGGTCCATGAAAATAAAGTCCCCTGAGGCACAAAAGTCATGCTGATCATTTTATATTAACATTTCAAAATATAAGTAAATAAAGGTAAAAATGTGTATGGAAATGAATTGAAGTACTTATTTTTTGATGTGTATTTTTTTTCTTGAAATTTCTCCATTTCTTAGGTTTTTCTCTTGGTCTGGGATGATCAGTAGTCTGTAAAGTGTGAAGACTTCTTCCTGGGTTACATAGGTCGATGGGTATGGAATGGGACATAACTGTGTTTTCTTGGTCCCACAATTGCCTCTTTGATCACTGGGTGAAAGGTAGCAGGAGAAGCTCCACACGATTTCTGTAAAATGCACAGCACGTTCACTCTGGTATACTTAAAGACATAAAGTTACCTTTTCGGTCCCAAGAACTCCAATTTCTGTGTCAGGGCCAAATGGAATGTGTTTTAGTCAGCTCCTGGGGAAACACAGAAATGCAGTCTTCCTTTTTTAAGAGCATTCTGCCTCACACACTGGTCTGTGTGTGGAATTCTGTATGAGCACCAGCTCGAAGCACTGGTCGGCGCTCTTCTTGGGATTTTAAGTCTAATGACTTGAGAGTCTGCGACATTCAGAACCTTTCTAGATAATTTTTCCTTCTGGGTAATTTGAGTTTTAAATGAAAAGAATTATAACTATATATTTTTTCCTTTTGGGGAGAAAAAGGAGGCACACAATATGGTCCCTTAAGAGCTGGCATTATCTTGCAATTAGGAGTCTCTTAAAACACATAAACATAATTACTGCTTACCCAAATAAAGTTGAGAGGATGCATCAAGCCTTTTCTCTGTACTACAAATTGTAGCCAGTGCTGGCAACTGTGATTTCATCCTAACTAATTATTTCCCAGGCTTCATCAGTCCCTCTCTAACAGGGTAGCCAGCTGACACGGGCTTAAGGTACTCAGTGAAGTTCCCTGAGTGGTCAGTTTTGTGCCTTTATAAGTTCTCCATGGCTGTTCTTCTGCTCACGGCATGTAAGTGGTTTTGAGACTCTGCCTAGCTTTGGGGTTGTGAATGTCTATGAATCCCCTTCTGGAGAGAAGCATACCTTACTCTTCTTGAAGGGCAGGGCTCTGATGGCCTGAGTCCCTGGATGGTGCCTTCTCACTTTGATATCCTTCTTCAAGGAGATCTCCCATGAGCTCAGCCAAAACCTGTCTTCCACGTCACCTGGAGAAACAGCTCTTCGGTGTCCTCCCTAAACACACTTCTCAAAGACAGTCAGGCTTTAGGTTCCTGCGCCCCAGTCCACCTCAGTTCCTACCGAGACCCACTTTCTGTTCTTAAAAGTGTTACAGGGTCTAACCATACAGCAGAATTGGAAATGAAGGATTACGTGTCACAACATGGACGAGTTTCAAAAGCGTTCTGCTCTGTGAAAGAAGCCCCGTATTTTGTGAGTCTGTTTATGAAATTACCCAGAAGAGGCCAAGCCATAGACACAGCAGTAGATTAGTGGTTTCCAGGGGCTGATGGGTTTTCTCTCTGGGATGATGTAGTATAATGGAATTAGATTGTGGCAAGGGTTGTATAACGTGGCAAATAGTCTAAATGCTACTGAATCATACCGTTTACATGGCGAACTGTGTACTTTGACACACGTATGCACATTGCTAAAATGGTTCCCTGAAGGTTCTCCATCTTTGCATGCCATCTCTTGAAGCAAGGTGACAATGAAGATAGACCTCCAAAGGCCTGACTGGGTAGTACAATGCAGTGGCATTTCAGATGAGGACAGAGGTCAAAGGTAGACTACGAGAAAGTGTGCAGTGCTGGAATCCATCCATCCATCTACCCATCCATCTATCCATCCACACATCCACCCATCCATCCATCCATCCATCCATCCATCCATCCATCCATCCACCCTCCCATCCATCCATCCATCCATCCATCCATCCATCCATCCATCCACCCACCCACCCACCATCCATCCATCCATCCATCCATCCATCCATCCATCCATCCATCCATCCATCCACTCACCCACCCACCCATCCATCCACCCTCCCATCTATCTATCTATCTATCTATCTATCTATCTATCTATCTATCTATCTATCCATCCTCACCCTCTCATCCATCCATCTATCTATCCATCCATCACCACCCATCCATCCATCCATCCATCCATCCACCCATCCATCCATCCACCCTCCCATCCATCTATCTATCTATCTATCTATCTATCTATCTATCTATCTATCTATCTATCTATCTATCTATCCATCCATCCTCCCACCCTCCCATCCATCCATCCACCCACCCATCCATCCATCCACCCTCCCATCCATCCATCCACCCACCCATCCATCCATCCACACTCCCATCCATCCATCCATCCATCCATCCATCCATCCATCCATCCACCCTCCCATCCATCCATCCACACTCCCATCCATCCATCCATCCATCCATCCATCCATCCATCCACCCTCCCATCCATCCACCCTCCCATCCATCCATCCATCCATCCATCCATCCATCCATCCATCCACCCTCCCATCCATCCATCCATCCATCCATCCATCCATCCATCCATCCACCCACCCATCCATCCATCCACCCTCATCCATCCATCCATCCATCCATCCATCCATCCACCCACCCACCCATCCATCCATCCACCCACCCATCCATCCATCCACCCATCCATCCATCCATCCATCCATCCATCCATCCATCCACCCTCCCATCCATCCATCCATCCATCCATCCATCCATCCATCCAGCATTTTCTCAGCATCTGCTGCACAATGAGTTCCGTGGTAGGGGCTGGACTAGAACTCTGCCCACATTTCAGATGTATCCCTAACCCCAGAAAAGCATGAAGACTAGCAAGTCATTTCATGACTGGACACAGTCAATTTGTTCTCTGATTTTCACTTCACAAGTCAAAGAGGAGGGATAATACTTCCGTTAGAGTTGCCCTATCTAGCATACAGAGTTACTATGTAGGCTAGAGAAGGCCACACAGCTGTGGTTTATATCTCCTAAGGCATTACAGGAACTATTGGCAAGAGCAGTACATTATTCTGGCTTCATATTGAGTTTTTTGAACATCACTGCATTTTTAGCTAGTTATGAGATTGGCATGATTGTCTCTTTATAATATTTATTGGTGGGAGAGGGGGTTGGGCTTCCTACTACAGATGTAGGCTTTGGTCATTGTAAAAAAAAAATTAACATCCCCCCCAAAATGTATTTAAATCAACATATTGTCCTTCTGATAATGTCACTATTACCATTGTAGTATGTGCTCTTAGGTGGAGATAACTCTTGGCTTAAGTGTAAGAACACTTTTGGGGACAGGTTTTATTGATTACTGCTCACCCAGCCTTAGGGCAGATTTCACATCTGCGTCTGAATTCCTTATTTGTGGAATTGGAGGAGTGTCAATAGTTAAATCATAGTTCTGAGGGTTACGTGAGGTATTTGATATACAGCATTTGGGAAAATACTAATAGATATTCTTAATGGCAAACATACAGGACAATTATATTCACATACACTAATTGCATACTTGTATAATATGTACAGTAGCATTCTAGTAGATGTAATATAGGTGTATATGGTATGTGCATACATACTAATTAAATATGTGAATATATATAGTCACACACATCTATATGCTGTAAGCATGTCATATGCACAGAGACATAGATAGAACATTTTTACTTGTTTTCTACTAATGAGGCATCAATAAACTCACCCATCTTAATCAGTGCCGTAGCTCACTTAGTAACTACTTCAATGAGGCTCCCAAGTGTATTATAGTGAAACTTATTTGAAGTGAAAACGTTCACTCCGTCACTTCAAAGAGTGGAAGCCTTTCCAGTCCCCATATGAAAGTTTCCAAGTGCGTGCTGTTGATCGTTCTCTGCCGTACAGGAGTGTGAAACAGCTCGCACTTTGAGAGATGCTCTCTCAGCCTTTTTCCAGGAAGCTGTGTTTGCATATCCACTCTTTGACATGCAGAAGAGATGAGGTCTGGAGGGCAGGGCCGGAAAGAACAGAAGCAGCCGTTCAAACCCGTGTCACCGGGAATCATCAGCACTGGGGAGAGGCAGAAGTGGGGAGTCCAGGGCAGAAATGATGGCGGGACCAAGCAGATCTGGGCTCGAGGGTCTGATGGAAGTCGGCATGAGAGAACTTTCCACGGACAGCCTGACCACGTACATGTTCCAGGTTTCACATACATGTTCCACGTTTAGGTGTCTGTTGCTGACACGCGTGTTACATCGTTTGCTCCAAGGTGTCACAGAACTCCCTTGTCCCCACCGTCACCCTGCTGAGTGGATTTAAGCCACAGCTAGGGAAAGGACTGGGTTTTGCTTCTGGACTGATGTGCAGTAAAGGAAATAATTTATCCATGGAAAATAAGATAGGATATTACAATATGAAGATTAACCCGGACTCAGTCAACACTACCCGTGCCTCTTTGAGTTCTTAGAGCACGGTGAAGAGTGTTCTCCAAACTTGATGTTCACCTAGAACTGCCGAACCTGGCCCTCTTGAGAATAAGGTCTTTGGAAAGACAGCTGAGGGTCTCAGATTCAATCTTTTTGGGTTTAGGGAGAGTCTTAGATGCAGTGGCTGATGTCCTTATGAGGAGGGAACACAGGGGAAAGAGGCCATGAAGATGAAGGCTAAAACAGGAGGCATGTCACCATAAGCCGTGGGATGCCTGGGCCTCCAGAATCCCGGGCTGCAAGGATGGATTTTTGCTGAGCGACCCTGTTGGTTTTGATTTCAGGCTTCTGGTCTCTGAACCTGTGAGACCACAACGTGGTTTAAAGATACCAAGCTTTTTATGTCTCTGTTCCCACAGCCTCTGGCAATGAATGCAGGGCCAGAAAACACCAAAATCTTAGGGTGGGCATCACAATTCCCTCTGAACAGAGATGATTTAAAGGTGAATCTGAATTAAACTAATTTTGAAAGGATGTGACCTCAGCTTTCCAAAAAGGTCACTTGATGCAAATGCAGAAGAATTGCCTTTGATATCTGTCTAATCATCTTCCCCAAATTGCATCTTGACATTCATTGAACAAATGAGGCAAGATTTTGTTTTGTTTATCTTTTTTGTCTCCCATCTCCTACAAAAGTCGTGCAACTTCTCTATGTAGCCTCAACTTTTGTTCATCCCATCATACGCTTCCTGCATGTTAGATTTATTTATTTTATTTTTAATTGTGTGTAGGTGTGTGTGTGTGTTTGGGGGGGGGTCAGTATGTGGGTTGTGTACACCAGTGCAGATGTTCAAGGAGGCCAAAGGTATAGAATGTCCTGGAGCTAGGATTACAGATGGTTGTGAGCTGCCTGACATGGATCCTGGGAACCAAACCCTGGTCCTCTGAAAAATCAGTAAGTCCTCTTAAATTCTCAGCCATCTCTCCTGCACCTCTTTAAATTTTATTTATGTATTTTATGTTCATCAGTGTTTTGTCTACCATGTATGTCTGTGCACCGGTTGTGTGGCCGGTGCCTGTGGAGTCTAGAAAAGAGTGTCAGGTTCTCTGAAACCTGAGTTACAGGTGGTTGTGAGCATCCATGTAGGTGTTGGGAATCAAACCTGGGTCCTCTGGGAGAGCAACGGATGCTATTGACTGTGGGACCATCTCCAGCTCCACTTCCTGTATTTTAAACTTCAAATAAACAATGTCGTAATGAGTTCTGAAAGTGCCACCCTTGCTTGATTCTCTACCTTTAAAAAATCTTCCTCTCACTGCACTCCCTTGCCTTGGGTCAATGGTTTGTACCCAGACAGGAAGTGTAGGCGGGGTGACCAGGCAGGAAGTAGAGGTGGGGCAACAAGAACAGGAGAATTCTGGGAAGAGGAAAGATTCAGTCTGCAGTTGTCATCCAGACACAGAGGAAGTAAGATGAGACTGTCTCACCGAAAAAGGTACCAAGCCACATGGCTAACACAGACAAGAATTATGGGTTAATATAAGTTCTAAGAGTTAATAAGAAGCCTGAGCTAATAGGCCAATCAGTTTATATTTAATGTAGACCTCTGTGTGTTTCTTTGGGATCCAATGGTTGCAGGACAGGGCGGGACAGAAACCTCTGTCAACACCTCATCTACTGTTGGAGAAGCCTGCCTGATCAACACCAATTCACTATTCTACTTCTGCCTCCTACAGGAGGCTCACCTCCCCCAGTCCAACTTTTCCTAGGCACCCAGTGCTTATTGATGTGTTTATGTGCATGTATGTAAATACATATGTGTAACTATGCTTAATATTTATATGTGTGGTGTGGCACACGATTTTATTTGCCTGCATCTGCTCTCTTCTTGGCAGATGCTAAATTCTTGAGGTCTGGGAATATAAGGTTCAGTCTTGTATCCGGATACCAGCAGTGTCACGTGTTTTGTATGATTCAAATCTTTTAAGATCTTCTACTTAGCTTTTTTTTAATGACTCAGAATTCCTATGTAAATAAATATTCTGTGTGCATTTCAAAAGAATGCATGCTTTGATGCTGATGGTGTAGAGCTCAATAAATATCAATGAAGTGATACATCGTCTTCAACCCCCTTAAACACTTACTGAGATATTCATTCGCAATTGATACAAAGTATCAATTACCAATACAAGACTTTTACATTTCTCACATAGCTGCCAAGGATCTAATTCCCTCTGCAGTTCTAGGAGGCTTCTTTCATTTGTTTGATCCATTTGGAAGCTTGGTGATTAAGCACAGAAACATTTAGGATTATTAGGACCGCTTGAATCGATTCCTCCAGCATTGTGAAATAACCTTTACTCTCCACAGCCATAGGTCCGCGATGAAATCTACTCAATTTGTGGTTGGCTCCATCACACCAGCTGTCTTCAGGTCACTGTGAGCCCAGGATGTCTTCCACACTTACACTCTGACCTACGTATATCTTTAGAAAGCATGTTTGTCACCGGCGGCAAATAGTTGGATCTTGCTTTTTAATCCAGTAGTAGCATCTCTACCTTTTTATTGGCATGTTTAATAGTTCCCAATGGCTACATAATGACTTATGCTAATTGTGCCCTGCTCGCAGGAAATCCTTATCCATCTCACGGCTTCTGTGGGTCAGGAATACAGGTTCCGCTCCAGCAGTACGGTGGCCTCAGGACTAGTGGTTCTTCTTTTAAAGAGAAGAATGGCAATCCATTGTTTTGCTTTATATTCTATCCGGGCTTGTTTGTTATTTGGAATTCTATCATCTATTATATGCAATCCTTTCCATAATCCTCACTTCGGACTCATTCCTGACCCTCGCCAATCGTTTCCACTTTTGGAAATTATAGGCATCGTTTTCCAGAGTCTCCCAGATACACAGAAATCTGCACTGCTGAACTCAGCCCTTGCACTACTGCAGCTGATCTGCAAACCACACCCTGGCACCCTAAGGGGTTGGTGAGCAAACATGAGAGCCTGACTGATTGATGCCTGGGCTGAGGGTATGAATGATGTGGGACTTGTTACTTTGTTGACAGGGGTAGAAAGCATGTTCATCACTCAAAGACAGCTGTGGTCCAGTAACACTCAGTGTCGAGGCCACCGCAGCTCTCGGTGAAGACTGATGGCCTCAGTGTGGCCCTCGCCCTGGGTCAATCTTGGCCATGGTTTGAGCTTCCTCTCCTCCTGTCGGGCCACGCTAAAATGTTAGCGTTCTGTTTTCTCCTAAGTCTCGTTTTCTTTTATAACACATCCTGCTACCAGTTTTTTAAAAATAAGAATCCCTTGGTTGTAAGCCCCCATCCCTCCTCCTATGTACCAAGCAGGACATGCAGTGTATTGAAGGAGTAGTAGGACCTTTTAAACTGGAGGAGCAGCCGGGGAACAGGCTGGGTAGGAGACAATCAAGGTACAGGAGAGAGCAAGAACGATGTCTGGATCCTAACCGGAGCTTGTCTCATCGGGATCCCAGCCCAGGGACGGGGCGGTGCCAACCATCTCCAACCCTGGCCTCACCAACTCATAGGCACCCTAGAGAAGGGCAGTGTGTTTTATGGATGTCCTACTAGAGACCCGCGAAGTAAGAGAAATCATTCATTGAAAGGACATTGGATGCCATTGTTTGAAAATACAACGGTAGGCCACGGAATAGGTTCTAGGTAGGAAGGTAAACTAAACAAAACAGAAACTCCTAACCAAATGTTTAGAAGTGGTGATACATTGACGTGGCATTTAAAGAGAATTGTGTATGATCCTTGGTAGCTATTTTTGTATTTACAATGATGAAACCCCTAGAAACAAAGTCCATTTTCCTCTTGGTTAAGAAAAAAAAATAGCCGTTGAGTGACCTTTTAAAGGGCAAGCCACCTATGGCTGGCTTAGGAATGGCGGAAGTCAGTGTCTCAGACGTCTGGGTCAGCACAAAGCCTGTCTGTCGGCGCTGGCTCAGTAAGAGCATCATGCACTCTGAGTCAGCACGGAACCTCCAGCTGGAGCCCGCGGGAGAGCCTTTCTCTCTCTGTTTGCACTTGCAGGTGGGTTAGCCGAATTTAAATTTTGCAGGCGCCCACCTGAGGCTATAAAGGGATCTTTAGGTTTTCAAGGGTTCCATCAGTTTTCTGAAAGCACTCTGGCCCCATTTGGAAGGAAAAACGCAGCCTGGGAATATTTTGATCACGGTTGTGGAACATGAGACCTGATTTAATACCAAAGGTCACGGCGCCGTGCAGTGGAGGCAACATTTCACTTAAGGTTGAGACGTTGCAGGCGACGATGAAGCGCCATTGACTTGGGTCTGTATTGTTGGAGGTCTGCTATTCAGGCCGTCTGTCCTCCGTCATATTGTTTGTTCCGTCCTGACGGGTTCTGGAATGAATCCGCACGACAGCTGTTCCCCCCCCCCATCTTCTCTGGAAGTAAGATATACATCTCATGTGGCTTTCCCCAGCCCAAAAACGTTTGGAATAAATAAATACTCCATCTGTTGCCGCCCATCGGTGTTCTCTAATCTCTGCTGATTTCTCTGTGCTGGTCTCAAACAGTGAGAGACTTGGCAGCAGGCAGCTGGTGTTTGTTGGAGGGCCCTGGCAGCTCTTCTCGGACACGGTAGACTCTCCAGTTCTTGCTAGTCGAGTGTTATGGTAACACGTCTCTTCTGTGTACTGCTTTCAGGGAAGTTATGAAACCTGCTGCTTCAGGGATGTTGGCAGCCCAGATCCCGGATGAAAGCTTTCAGGAGGAAGTGACATTTAGGTTGACTTGTAAGGACTAGTAGGGTTCATTGTGGAGAGAGGGGACAGCGGAGATGGAAAGGGGAGAACTCAGTAGTGGGGTTACAGCTTACATGGAGGATTGAAGTGGGGGACCTGTTCTATGCTGTGCACATGTAACGGTGGGGATATGAATGTGAGTGTATATATATAAAGGTGTGTACATGTATGGGTGTTTGAACATACACTTGATGGTGCATGTGTGTTTGTATGTATGTATGTGTAGGAGAGAGAGAGAGAATGAGCATATATTTGGGGGGTCTTTCTTGGGTTAGGAAGTGATGTGGGATTCTCCTCTGAATGCTGTGAAAATGTTTTATTACCATTGATTAATAAAGAAGCTGCTCAGGACTAAGACAGTGCAGAATAGAACAAGTGGGAATTCCAGGCAGAGATAGAGGAGAAAAGAAGGTAGAGTCAGGGAGATGCCGTGTAGCTGCCGAAGGAGACAGACACCTGGAACCTCATGGTAAAATACAGAATGACAGGAATGGGTTAATTTAACCTGTAAGAGTTAGCTAAAACTATGCCTAAGCTGTTGGCTAAGCAGTGTTGTAATTCATACAGTTTCTGTGTGATTATTTAGGGTCTGGGTGGCTGGGAAATGAACCAGCAGCCTCTGCCTACAAGGAAGCCTAGCAAACCATGGGGCTGGAGTGATGAGGGAGATCTTGTCTGGATCCTGGAGTGACATGCGTGGTTTCAGGTCCTGGCGAACAGAACACTTTCTATTAACCACTCCCTTCCCCACTGGACAAATGAGGTGTTTGACTAGCTTCAAATATTTGTTTGTTTGGAAATCAGTCTTTAAGTAGCATAGCCTGGATCAGAATCAGGCCAGGCTCCTCACTCATGTTGGAGCCAGAAGCTTGAGTC
The DNA here is from genome assembly GCA_963919715.1 of Microtus obscurus. NCBI lineage: Eukaryota > Metazoa > Chordata > Mammalia > Rodentia > Cricetidae > Microtus > Microtus obscurus. The sequence continues at coordinate 1,883,969 of CAWTZC010000381.1, forward strand.
TCAAGGTGGCAACTGAGTGACACTTTCCTTCCTGGCAGTGTATTCCAGAACCCCATCTCACCTCTGAATCCTCCCCTTGCTTAGCTGACTACATCAGGGAACTGGAATAGATTGATTCCTACTTGTTTTGATTTGTTGAATTTTTTAATATTTTACGTGTTAGTGTGCTTATTCTTAATTTACAGAGACTATGCACGGGATGATTATATCTATCCATCTTTAAATAACAAATCACACAGTAAATTAAGTTGTCCTTGACTTATACAACACCCTTGATTAAATTTTGGGCAAGGCAGTGGTCTTCAGGAATATGAAGGAATTGTGCTGCTCACCAGAAGAGTTATGCCTCTCTCTCTCTCTCTCTCTCTCTCTCTCTCTCTCTCTCTCTCTCTCTCTCTCTCTCTCCCCCTCTCTCTCTCTCTCTCTCTCTCTCTCTCTCTCTCCTCTCTCCTCTCCTCCCTAAACCATATCTTGATGCAAAACCAATCAGCAGCCTCCTTTTCTGAGCCGAGAGGGCAAGGCTCAGAGAGTCGCCTGGATGTCCCAGCAGCACCCTGGCTCCATTTATGTCCTTTCTGTGCTTTCCTCGTTGTCTTTTCGTGTATTTCTAAATTATGCTACCTTGCTATTTTTCCCACATATCCTTGTAAAGCCCCTCGAATCCTTTTCAGGGACAACGAAGGTTATAAGTTTTCAAAAATAAATATTATGAAGAAAGCATACAGTGAATTATGCACTATCTACTTAAGAACAGCCGACTGTTTTTCAGCATTGTCAGACTTTAACTTATTTTAAGGTTGAACGGCTTGAGACAGAAAGAGGAGACACGCTGCTAGGTCTCCCGGGTGCTCGTCCTGTGTTTCTATCACACTTTACTGAGTAGTTGATTTGCTCTTAGGATGTGGGGAAGTGTGTCCAAGGACCCCAAAGAGACAGCATCCAAAGAAAGGGCTTCTCTCCAGTGCACTCTAATTCTACAAGGAACCACCAGTGCTTTGTTGAACTCTACGTCCAGATAGGAGATGGGCCAACACAGCACATTGATCCCCAAGGAGGGCTAGTCCCTAATTCTCCTCAGGAGTGAGGAGACCCCAGACAGTCCAGTAGTCTGGGCTACTCCACTGTGGACTGCCAGGCAACAAAGGAAAAAAGGCTCTTTGCTTTTCCAGTCAGACTGGGTCAGAGAGGAGTTTGGCTTGGAGTCTGGGGGATTAAGCAACCTCTTAGAGGGCGGCAGAGTGGCTGGGAAACAGCCATTAGGAGATGGATGTTCATTTGGATTACAGGGTAGTGCTTGGGGCGAGGAGGTCGCAATGCAATCGTATAAAATAGTGCTGCTGCAGGACTGGCTGGATTGAAGAGTTACAAGGAATTAGGCAAGGGGTTTTACTTCCTATGCATTTAAACTAGGACTTCTAAATTTAAACCCTTTTTTTGCGGCGGGGGGGGGGATGCTTTCTATGAAAGAAAGAAAAGTATGTTCATGGATCTTGGTTTGAGAAACACCGATTTATGTCATGCTTTTTCTGAGAATCCATGCTCTCTGTAGGGAGTCAGTCATGTGCATCTGTGCATATAGCAATGTGTTTACAGCCTGTGTGTGTGCTGTGGTATGGTAAGTGTGTGTGCACAGCATGTGTGTGGGTGTGAAGAATATGTGTGTGGTGCCATCCCTCCTGTGACGGTATCTGTATTGAGTGTGGTATGCAGGCTACACACATGTATATGGCATGAAGTGGTATGTGTGTTTGTGTTAGTGTAACATATGTATGGTATGTGCCATGCATATGATACAACATGACATTAATGCTGTCAAACACTATGACTCCCTCGGATCAGGAGCTAGCATGCTAGTACCGTTTTGTTCACGCCTTCCGTGGAGGCCGTGATAGAGGACATCCAGGCGTGTTCTGGTAACTGCTATGTGTTCTGTTTCAATCTGAAAGTGGAATGAGAAGAGAATATGATGACCATACTTTGGGTGGGGTGGTATGCAAGCAGGTGGGTGATTCAAGGCAGATGGGGGCAGCTTGCCTCTTTTCTAGATACCTTAGAGAGAGCTGGTCTCTCATAAGAGAAGAAGACTGGGTGTTGAGGAGCAGAAACACATCTCCCCTTTTATGAGACAAAGCGGTGAGAGAAAGGAAGCCATGTGAACTGAGTGTGGTGGGGAGGAGGTCTGTAGCACGGTCGATGGAGAGCAGTCCTGTGGCCCTTTGTTCTGGAGACAGTGAGGGACATCCAGCTCACAGCTGGTCTGCTTATATGTCACCCTTCCTACAAAATGTTGAGAAACTAGTCAAGAAACATGCATGCTTCCAAAGTCAAATTTTAATATATATAAATGAATATAAAATAAATATAAAATGCAACATATTAACATTGCACGCAACATATTAACATTGCACACAACATATTAAAATAGCACGCAACATATTAACATAGCACACAACATATTAAAATAGCACGTAACATATTAACATTGCATGCAATACTCCAGCCTGGAGACAAAGCCCTCTTGCAAGCAAATGAGACTTGGAAGAGTGTGCTGTGTCTAAAGGATGACCTGGGCACCTTGGTCAGATGCAGGGCCTCCCTGGGTAAATTTGGGCTGAAACTTGATCATCCGCATTTCTTATGAGTTTCCAGCACAGAAAGAAGCTGCTGGACCACAGACTGCACATCTTTGAGCAGAAAAGTTTTACTTATATTTTTAAAAACTGTGTTCTTTTCATGGACGATTTAGCAGATGCATAAAGAATAGTTCGTCTGGTAATTCGTATCTTTATCTGTTACTGTGCAATGTTGTTTATTCTGTTTGCAATTATTAAAACTATTATAATATGCAACATTTGTGGGGTTGCTACCGCCTGCCAGGAACTGTTCTACATCTCTTATTTGTACTAAATCACGTAATTATCACAACCACCCTCTGGAGTAGCTATTATTATTATCCCCATTTTACAGAAAAGCATAATAAAAGGAAATAAAATATTTCTATAAATTCTGTTAGTCTTTACTGTGATTCAAATATAATATATAAATCTATTAATAATAACTATGAAATAAAATCCAAGGCTTTTGTTCTTTGGGGAAAGTCTAGTAAGCTATAACTATTTGTATTATGAAGGTCAAATACCAACAGCTCCGTAGGATTCAGTCAGAGAACTTAGGGAAACGGTCCAGTCTTACTTCAGCCCACAAGTACGTCACACAGGCTAAGGAGAGTATCTTTCAAAAAAACAATCTTTACATTTTCTTGTTGTGTGGGATGAGGTGTGAACACCATGGCATGAATGTGGCAGCCAGAGGGGGATTCTCTGGTGGTCAGAGTTAATTCTCTGCTTCCACCACACAGGCTCTGATGGTGAAATCCAGATCACCAACCTCTGCCGCCAGCTCCTTTACCTCCTGAGCCGTGTTGCTGGCCCTAGGCAGTGGCGTTTCTAATTGATCATTGGGTACTATGCTTTCTTGCTCAGAAACAAACCAACCAACACACGCAGACTCAAGAGTGACTTTCCTACATTAAGCTCCCACAAAATTCATCGCGTGTGCTGAGTGGAGCAGCTTTGCATTCTTCTAACTGCGATAACACAAACAAGTGTTGACAAATGGGCCCAAGCATGAGCTCGCGGCTTCACTGGGACAGGAGAGCAGCCCGGAAACAGCTTGATTTGAACTTTTATCCAAAGGCAGGTTGCTGTGATCAAAGGTAGATATTCCCCATTGTATCTTTTCTTTGGGGTTCTTAACTATGCAGATGAGGATGGTCACATGGCCATACTATATTTTGCAACCAGCAATGATCTACCTCTTATCCAGTATCTTTTTCCATCAGAATGATTGGGAGAGAAGAGTATTGGGTTGGTGAGTGAAGGTGATCATAGTCTTTCATATTTTTTTTTATAATCATGAATCCTTATGAATAAGAGAAATTGATGTACATTTTAAACAATCTTCAACAAACTAATTTTGTGTAGCAATAGGACTTTTTGGACTGTATCTACTGTCTACTGTATCTATTGTATGTACCCCACACTGTCCTTTAGAATGAACCACGCTGTAAAACATGCACATTCAAGTGACACAACTCTATTTGGGATTGCTTTCTGAGCCAAATGTCTCCACATATTTGTCCAGAATAGGTGAGAATTTTTTCATATCAGTGGGCTTAACTTTGTTAAAAACGTAAGGTGCTTATTAGGTCACACGACCCCCCTCCCCCCCAATGCCGACTATGGAAGACGAGACATGAGTATCCTGTTATCCAAGGCTTCACCCTCTTCTGCCTCTTTCTTTTCCTTTTCTTTTGAGGCTGGGTTCAGTCTCGTGTAGCCCAGGTTGGCCTGGAACTCAACACAACCTGAACAAGGTCGCTCAAACCCAGGATTCTAGGGCCACCTACACCATTAGAGTGCAGGGACCTTTGCTCGGGTAGACCTTCATCACGACACTGAGGACGGCACACCAATCAGAATCTCTGATAGACAATTATGTACTTTTGATGACCCTTAAAGGGACAGAGCAGTCTCTTGAGTGAGATAGTAGACAAAAGTCTCTTTAAACATGGTGTTTCAGAAGAGAGATGTTTCTTATAGTCTTTGTAGGTAGAAAAAAAATGTTTCTGAAGAAGTTCTCAAATAAGGTTAATACGAATTATTTTTAGAAGAAGACTTTTCTAAACAGAGAAAAACTGAAAAGAAGTTCAAGGGAAGAAGAGATCAAGGCAACCCGAGGAGATAAAAACAGAGACGAATTTAAAAAATGAGGAGGTAAATTAAAGTGAGGGAGACAGAGATAAGAAGTGGGAAGGGCTGCACACGGCTTTCGTCCTCTCGCGCCGCCTTGGCAGGCGTGGACTCTTGGCCGGCCCTCTCTATATGGTCCTTTTCTGGAGCTGGGAAGACCTGTGCAGTCAGAACAGATGCAAAACCTCGTCAATCCTCGTCATTTGGCTTGGACATCCTCCCAGAAAAGGTTTTCCAGGAGCCTCAGCAGCTCAGCGGGGTAGCAGCAAACATGATGGTGGCCCTTACCTGCTCAAGATTCCTCCAGCCTTCCTCTCCGAATCAACAAAACAGCAGAGGAGCGTGGCAGTGCCAAGACCCTCTGGTTGAGGCAGGACAGGGAAGACGATTCCATGTGTGGATGATCAGTCTTCATCATGTGGTTCACCTTGGCCAAGTGTGAGTGTGGAGTCTCCACAGCAACAGACCTGTGTGCTCAGGGAGAGCCATTTCAACGCTCTGGTGGCTAGAACTCATTTGTGCCCGTCTGTCCTGTGCACATGTGGTCCTAATGAGGAAAACGAGCGGCCGTCTTCAGTGTATTATAGTCAGTGTCTCGCGTTTAGCCAAATAGCTGTCATTCATCCGTCCCATTCACTCAGCAAACATGTTCTAAATGCCTGCAAAGCACCAGCTGCTGTTCGAGGAAGTAGGGATTCGGTCGTCAACAAGAACGACAAAGTCTCTGATTATGAAGTATTTACTATGCAGAAACCCAATGGGAAGATTGCCTTTTTAGCCGGGCACAATCTAATCGATTTACTGTCAGAGTTACTGCACAAGCCTTTGTGCTTTTCAGAGGGTTTCAAAACTCTTCAATCGGGAACGCTAGTAGGGGGAAAGAGATGGTCTTGGAACAGGGCTCAACCGAACAAATACGACATAAAGCATGATCCCCCAGGCCAGTCGTAGCTAGGAGCGTAATTCCTTCTGTGCAAGGCCGGGTGACTTTCGACGGGGACAGGTTCCTAGCTCATGGCCATTTCAAAGGACACAGAAGACCATTTCATAGGGTTATACTTAAACCTATTTTAGATTAAATTCTTTGGTTGTTTGACACCCCAGTAGCCTGGCCGGATTTGTATTTATGGGGGGGAGGAGTCCTTCCTAATAAAAACAAGGGGACAGAAGATCGTATCTCTTCTGCTGAGATAGAAATGAGAAGAGATGGGGAACAAACCCCTGCCTCTGATGTACTGTCTGCAAAGTTCGTGTGCACTGGGAGCATTCACAGAGTCTCCTGTGCCCTCCAGTGCAAAACCCCACTGGCCACTGCTTCCTAAGGCCCAGGATCAAATCTCATATTTCTGCTTAAACAACAGCAGCAATGAATATTCATCTCCGGGTGACGATGGTCAAGCATTTGACAGAACTAAGCACAGAACGTACCAAGAACTCTGCCTCCAGCTTCCAGGGGCTAATCTAATGTTCCTTCCGAGTTAGAGGAAGGCTGCTGAGAAGGGGAATAAAAAACAAATGCAAATTTGGGGTTTCCACCTGGAGATGGGTGGCATTAGGAATGGATGCAAAACAGATAAAGCGAGAACACAGAGGCAATGTTCTTTCAGAAACTGGTGGCATAAATCACTCAGCTGTGTGTTTGTCTCCAAGCTAGCTAACATTCAGACAAACCCGTCACTCTCACGCTAGGCTTTCACAGATACCAGTTCTACGAGCCAGGAGCCTGGCGAGCGGCTCCTCTTGACACCTACAAGAGGTCTTCGAACTTATTTCTGTATCGACGCGTACCATCTGAGGGAACATCCTGTAGCTAATGAAGCAGTTCTTAAAAATGGCTTCCTAATGAGCTCGAGCTCGTTTTTCAGGGCTCAAAACAAACACACTGGCTGCTAGCTGGCTGCCGGGAAGCAGAAGACACCTCAAGGGTTAATCTGCTGGGGGCTGAGATTGCTGTGCTGATTCATTCCAGATGGCTTCTGCTTGCAGGTCCAGGAGCTGATCGTCACTTGCGGTGGTTCTTGAATTTGACTTTATACTTGTTGTTAGGAGACATTTCTACATCGGATTATTTACTGCTAAATTAATCCTGGGAGCTGGGACTGCAGAAGTACAGACTTTAAAACACAGTGGAATGACCCCTGAAATGGAAGGTGGCGCCTGGTGTTTAGGGCTCTGTGGTAGAGAGATGAATGAACTATGACCCACCACTCCCGCCGACATGCGACTGAATCTGTGCATCCGACGGCACTTTGTCTGCCTGGTGGTAGACATATGCCTACAAACACACCTCCTTGCTGCCTCCTTTATATGGCGGGTAATAGCACAGGCTCAGAAATTCTGGTTCTGTCAGTCATTAACCTCTCTTGCTGACTTGGATTCCTTATTTGCAAAACGAGGCTAATCATGCTCTACCTGCAGAGCTGATATAGACGCCACCCGAGGTGGTGCTGATAGGCAAGGAGATGCTCGCAAAGTTGGTGGTGCCTAGGAAGAATTAGCAAGTCCATAAAAGAAGGGTGGGGCTATCATATCTAGTTCTCCAACGCCAGCATGCCAGGGATGGTGAGATGCTCCACGGTTGAATACGCAGCCGTGGAAGAAGAAACAAGTCCCCAAGTGCCGCCTGAGCATCCGTGGGGTCCCTCTCATGCCATACTTAGCTTTTTTATTTTACATGCAGGAAGAGAGGTTTGGGTGGAAGCTGATTCTTACCGTAGCATAGAGGTACATGTCCTTAGACATATAAAGGAAGCAACCAGTGAGGGTGTAAGAACTTAGAGACTATATTTCTAAACTTGCATCCATCATCTGACCTCTCATTGACTCTGTGTGCACAGGAGTGTGAATGTGTGTGTGTGTACATACATGTGTGTAGGCACATATGCACGTGTGTAGAGGTCAGAGGTTACCCCTGGATGTCTTCCTCAATTGCTCTCATCCTATTGTTTGAAACAAGGTTATTGTTGAGCACAGAGCTAGCTGGATCGCGTGGCTGGATGACCAGAAAGCCCAGAGACCCTTCTTTCTCTGTCTTGCCAGCTCTAGAGTTACAGCACTGAGGCCGCTCTCGGCTTTTCCCTGTGGATGTTGAGGTTCTGAACTCAGGTCCTAATATTTTCATACGGCAAGCCCTTTGACAGTAGAACCACCTCCCTGACCCTGTAAATGACTTTTGACCCATCATGGCTGGTGGGTTTTCCATAGATGCTGGCATATCTTTGAAGCCGCTGACACCCATCTTGTAAGTCTTCCTGCCCGTCCTCCGCAGATCTTATGAAATGATGGATCAGTGAGGTGTTTATCCAACAGCTGGAGGAACATTCTTTCTCCACAGTGAATGGTGGAAACTGAACCCAAGAGATGCCACCTGGGTGGTGTCACGCTGTAGGAACGACATGTGTATAGAAGTAACACCCAAAGTGATATGTCACAACTGACAAAATACAGAATTTTTCTCCGTCGGTTTTTCCGTTTTCTCATATGAATAAAATGATGTGTGTCAATCAATATCTCTAGTCAAAACAAGATGGAGAGTTAGACACTTTTCCTCAGAATCTAAGTATTGATTTTAACAGTGTCCGTGACAGTCTAGCACGTACTTGTTATCCACTCACCGAGCACCTATTGAAAGTCTGCTCTACGGATGTATTCTAGGGAAGGTTTAGAATATAAAAGAGTAAGTTTCAGACACCCACAAAAAGCAATAGACCCGGCCTCGGGTGAGCTTGGGAAAGCCAATACTGAAGGCAGTGACTCGAGGGACATAGAAAGTGTGTGATGTGTAGCATGAAGGGGATTTCCATGGGGTATGCGTGAGTATGAGACAGAAATATCAGATATTAGTGCTTCAGGCCTGCAAAGGAGGATAAAGCATTGCCAACAAAGGCGAAATTTTTCAAAGAAAAGGCTACATTTTCCAATATTTTCCCCAATTTTACTTTAAGGCTCCAACCTTGTTCCTTGCACTGAGAGATTAGAATCAGTTCTCTGTCTCTCTGTCTGTCTCTCTCTTTCTCTCCTCTCTCTCCCGCCTCTTTCTCATTTATAACTTTTATCTCTTTTCCTCCTGGGGGTTATTTGCTTATTTAGAGAAACTTTTTATGCACTATAGATGATAATCTATAATAATTAAACGTTTTGCAAGCAGATTCTCCCATCCCATTGCTTTTTTATTTTTGGTTTTTCGAGACAGGGTTTCTCTGTGGTTTTTGGAGCCTGTCCTGGAACTAGCTCTTGTAGACCAGGCTGGTCTCGAACTCACAGAGATCCGCCTGTCTCTGCCTCCCAAGTGCTGGGATTAAAGGCGTGCGCCACCACCGCCCGGCTCCCCATTGCTTTTTTTTAACTTGCTAGTAGAAGCGTACATCTCCTGACAGTTTTCAATATTCCCCCAGCCAAATCTGTCAATATTTTTCTTTAGTTTTGGGGTTGATTTGCTTTAAAAGCTTGCTCCACCCAGAGTTTATATTCTGAAACATTTGGATGAAATTTTTTCTGAGTCTTTTTTCTTTACATTTAAGTTTAGGGTCCAGATTTGGTTTTGAATATAGCATGGTGCTAGTATAATGTTTTCTACCCCCTCCCACCATGTACTGAATTTGGACGCATTGTTGGTTTTAACTTATAAATGGAGTTAACCCCAATGACTATAAGCAGACAATTCTTAATGATCCCAGTTAATGAAGAAAGGTAGTGTCACCAATACAACCAAACTTCTCTTTCAACTTTAAGATCTAGATATTTGCTTCCAAACAACTTTAGTAAGTTGCAACAATTTTTGGCTCTCAGAAAAAAAGAAGAAAAACGGGTCGCTTCTCAGAATGGGAAGAACTTGGAGATATGAGAAATCCAAAGACCATGCCTGTTATCTTTCCTCCTGTTTGTCTATCACACACCCACTCCTTCTCTTTCTCTCTTCTTCCCTTTCTTATTAGTGTGTTTTTCCACAACTGAAAATATAGACTTCATAGACCCCCCCCCCCCATTTGATAAAAAGCATTGCTAAAAATCATGGCATGTATGCCGGCTAGTTTTAAGTCAACTAGACACGAGCCAGAGTTGTCTGAAAGGAAGGAACCTCTGTAAGATCCTTCTGCAGGCATTTTCTTAATTAGTGATAGATGGGGGAGAGCCCAGCCCACTGTGGGTGGGGCCATCCCTGGGGTAGTACTGAGTTCTAGAAACAGTAGCCTCCCTGGCTTCAGCTCCAGCCTCCAGGATCCTGCCCTGTTTGAATTGCTGCCCTGGCTTCCTTCAGTGATGGATTACACAATGAGGAAGCAAAAACTAAATAAACCCTTCTTCTCCAGCTTGCTTCTTGGTCATTTTGGTCATGGCATTTCATGGCAATAGAAAGCACAAGTAAGACAACACTGCAGGCACAAATCCTCTCAGTTCCATAATGAGAGAAGCCAAAGCGTTCCTCGCCGCATCTGACAGCAGCAAATCTCAGCAAAGCACCTACTTCATTGCCGGGCCATCTCTGCTTAGTCCTTTACAAGGCCGTGAGCCACTCACTCCTGGATCCATCTCTGTGACTGGGAAGGCTGGGTCCTAGTCTCAGCCTAGTGACCCGCGCTTCAGAAAGTGACGGGGAAGAAAGATGACCAGGGTTGTGATTGCCAAGACAGTCACAGAGACAGTCTTTCCAGTCCGTGATTTGCTACAATCAATAATCATAAAAGCAATACAAGTATTTACATTCCCCTATTGGCTTGATTAGGTTTTTGACATAAAACATTGTCTTCCTCATTTTTTTTAGTATCTTGTACTTGCATTAAATTAATTTCCCTAACGTCAATACATAATAATTGATTCAAAGCCTGGGTTTATGCCATATGATTTAAAACAAGTTGCTCAACTCCTTCTTGTTGACAGTTTTCATCTATAAAATGAGGCCTTTGACTTTAAGATCTTGGAAAGTACAGAGGAGATAACCCAGGACCAGAGAGACAGGAAGCAAAGCTCTCGTTTGCCAAAATGATCTCTCAGTGAGCGAGTGGATAAACTGTGTTCATAGGATCCTAAAAACCCTCCTGATCCGACGCACGTCACTTAAGGAAACGGCAAACCCTGGCACCAGAGCCCTCTGAGTGTGGCAAGCGACAGGAAACCAGCTCGTTAGCTTGATGAACTGGAAAGGAAGACCGGGCCAGTTCCCTCCCATGCGGGGTGGATACTGCATCGCGCAGAGGCTAAAGGAACCAGGGTCTCAGGAACTCTAAATGGGGACTTGAAGCTGCTGTGGTCTGTGTCCCTTCTGTCCATTGCTATTTCTTCTTCCCTTTGCCTCGGGGACCTCATTATCTTGTGATTAAGGAATGTGGCTTTGAGAAACTCCCAGTTAGCAGTCAAAACCCACAGGTTAAACTTTCATCTGGAAGTCCTGGCTGCACTGTATGTATGTGTGTATGTATATGGGAACAGTGTATTGGAATGACAGAACTGGGCACATGTACACTCCTGTGGACAAGGAGATGGCATCTTTTAAGAAGAAGAAAGTGGGATGGATGGAGAGGAAGGATTCCAGACACAGGAGACCGAAAGGCAACCGGTATTTAACCTGGCGACCACTGTGTGGTAGAGCTTTCTATGGGGCAAAATTGACAGCCACTGTGGCTTGCTACATAGTTTCCTCACAAACACGCTCTGTGTTCACTGCCTTGTTTGCTTACTACAGTGAGCAGATCGACTCTAGCCATCCTCACAGAAATTCGGCAAAGCTTAGAAGGGTGGGGGAGTCACAATATATATATATGTTTTTTTGAGTTTTCAAGACAGGGTTTCTCTGTGGCTTTGGAGCCTGTCCTGGAACTAGCTCTTGTAGACCAGGCTCGTCTCGAACTCACAGAGATCCGCCTGCCTCTGCCTCCTGAGTGCTGGGATTAAAGGCGTGCGCCACCACCACCCAACTTATTTTTCACATTCTAATTTGAGGAGCTCCTTCACAGCTTTTCTCCTGGGCACTATACCTATTTCATAAGCTCCTGAAACTTTAGAGCTTGGTGTATTTTGTGGGTGCAAACGATGGGTTTCGTGGATATCTCTCGGAACCCGTGTGAGGCTTGGAAGTCTTGCCTAATCTTGTCATAGAATTTGTGACTGCAGACAAACCATGAAGAGTTCCATGCATGGTTGTGTCCAGGTGATGAGTCCTCGTGAACTTAGCATTTGGGGAATTAAAGGAGAAATATAGAGAGGAAGGAGATGGGGAAGAAGAATTGGAGAGGGTGGAGCAAAGGAGCATTCATCTCTGAGGAGCCCACATGGGTCTACAGGGGAAGAACGGGTAACTTGGACTGAGCTTTGTAGAGGTGTAAAGGATGCTGTAAGTAAGGTACGAGACCAGAGGGAATAGCCTAATGGCCACGCAGTGGCTTGGTCCCACAACGTGATGCTGGGAGCTTTCTTTTTTTTTTTTTTTTTTTTTTGGTTTTTCGAGACAGGGTTTCTCTGTGGTTTTGGAGCCTGTCCTGGCACTAGCTCTTGTAGACCAGACTGGTCTCGAACTCACAGAGATCCGCCTGCCTCTGCCTCCCGAGTGCTGGGATTAAAGGCGTGCACCACCACCGCCCGGCTGATGCTGGGAGCTTTCAAAGCAGTAGTGAAGGGAGGAAGGGTGGGGAGGATGGAAAGGGATGGAGAGCAGGGGAGACTCATTTAAATAGTTCAGAGAGGCCAGTTGGCAGGTGTTGGAGATTGATCGCTCATATTTAGTCACCCATGACTCTTGCCTCAAACCTTAGCCAGTGCTGTATCATCAGTTTCTCCGCTGTCAGGAACCTGCCGGCAGCACACGGATTGATGTTTTTAATGCTGCTGTATTCAAATATTCCGACGACATCACACAATTAGTAAGTGCATCATGTTCTTGCCATCCTAATGATGTTTTTGAGTGAAAAGTGCCTCTCACACATCTGTCCTCTTAATGTCTATTTTTACTGTGGGAGTCGTAGACACGAGGATAATTCCTCCACGGTGCCAGTTTAAGTGATTTTTAGAAACTCTGCAATGATCCAAAATTCATTATTTCAGCTCATTTGGTTCCCGTTTTGATTACATCTCCGCGATAACGTCAGGAAAGTGCTAGGCTGGTGTTAGCTGGCACACACGAGGTCCCTGGCTGCCTGGGTCTCACTTCGACCAGCCAGTGGAAGGACCATGGGCATGGGCAGACCTGAACCCACAGCCTGCACAGAGTGATCATTTGGGCTCCTTCGAGATTGAGTATCAGCAGATTCTGCGGCTGAGGGAATTACAACTAAGATTACAAAAAGATGAGACTCTTACACTGAGCGTGATTATTGCTGAGCAATTTCCAGGTTGTGAGTTGAGGGCAGAAGCCTTTGGCTTGAATCCTGGTTCTTCCACCCCTTTGTGTCTTCCTCCCTGAGCCTCAGTCTCTATGTATTGGAGGCGGAAAATACACTGCTTTTCATGGTGCTGACCTACAGAAGAGGCAAGGGGACACTTAACACAGGGCTAAGTCCCTAACGGGAGCCCCGTGCCACGGAGCCAGGAGTGCTAACTACTGCAGCTTGCAACCCAAGCCTAGTCAACACAGAATTGTAAAAAGTTCCAGTCATTCATTCACGTGTGTAGGCTCTCAGTTACTCATTCAGCACAGGCGAATTCTAATCAACGAATATTTGCATGAGAACTCATTAAAAACAGGTGGCCTTCTCACCAGGGATATCCCTGGGTTCTTTTTCTATTCTTCCTCCCTGGCTTCCCCCCAGTAGGCTACTTTTGCTAGAATGGGAACCATTTTGGACCAGTTTAGCTTTCTGTAATCTTTCAAAGTAACCAGCTCCTGGTTTTGATTCATCTCAGCCCCCGACTTCTGCTTGGAAGGAAGAGTCAGTGAAGCCCAAGCCTGCTGTATCTATTTCCAGAGCCCATGTGTTTGGTTGCTCGTGTGTGCAAGTGCCAAAAGCGGCCTGGGAGAGTGTCCTGGGGAACATCTGCGCGGTGTTTGTCACCTCTGCGTTTGAGAACTATGTCAGTACGTGCAGACCCGTGACAACCTCGGGACTTTATCTCCAAATGTGCCATCAATGACTAAGGGCGCAGACAAACACAATCAACCAGACAACAATTTCGGTAGAGGGTAAGACTGGGAATTACAATGTGCGGCTGGGGCCTCTGGGGTAGAAATCCATTTCTGTCAGAGAACAACAAAGCTTCTGGAAGCCCGGCAATGTGTGAGATTGCTTCAGAACCAGACAGCGTGTTTTGTTTGGGAAGTCCAGATTCAAGTCCTGCCTAGGGTAATGACCGGCAGAAGCAGCTTTCCTGATAAAGTTGAAGGAGGAGATATGTCTAGGGCCGAGCATTCTCCAATGCTCCTCATCAGCACCAGGGGCTAAGCTCAGCGTCTGCAGAGCTCAGAGATTCCTCAAGGCAGAAATCAGCCCCTCCATACCAACCGCTGGGAACTTGAGACAAATTCAACTCATGTTGTTTCTGTGAACGCCCCAGTGGCTCTGTCTCCTTCCAAACGATTCAATCTTTTGTCTTCAACTGCTATCTGAGAGATGTGCCCCGGTGATTATTTTGGACTGTCTCCTAGAACCCAGAAATTCCATCTTCGAAGGTTGAAAACACGCCTGGTCATTTAGTCTGACTAGACTTTTTATAAAGACACCGAATACAAATAGATTCTGGGGAATAAATCAACTTCAGGCCTTTTTACTGCTGAAGGCTTAAAATAATTCCCAAAAAGGCTAATTATGTCTTTATTTGCTCAGTAGTCGGGCTCAATAATAAGCACCAAACATATGGCGGAGCTTGGGCTGCCTAATCCATCACGGCCTTCTGCTGAGCAGCGGGGGCACTGGGCTTAAAGGAAATTACATACAGAAAGCTCACACGTATTAATAGCCATAGAACCTACCGTTGCCAGAAGTGATAGCCGCTAACCTGGCTCCCGAAAAATTTCTTAATTTGCTAGTAATCAAAGGAGCATAATGGAAAATAATAGTGACAGTTTATTTTTCATCTATGAGGTTAAGAGAATACAATTTTTAACTGTGTGCATTTATTGGGGGGATGGAGGGTGCACCTGCCACTGTGTGTCAGTTGGGGGAGGTCAGGGGACAATTTGTGGGAGCTGATTTTCTCTTTTTACCGTGTGGGTCTTGGGCATGTAACCCAGATCATGAGGTCTGGAGATGAATGTTCATACCTGCTGAGCTTTCTTGCTGGCCCTAAGAGAAGAGATGTCGTTTAACATTGAGTAAGGGCTGATGAAGCAAGCACATTTCTGCCTTAGGTTGATGTGGGATTTCCCTCTGTATGCTGTGATTGCCATAGATAGATAAAGGAACTGCTTTGGGCCTATAGCAGAGCTATAGCGGAACAGAGCTAGGCAGGGAAAACTAAGCTGAATGCTGGGGAAAGGGAGGCGGAGTCAAGAGAACCCTTGGAGCCACTGCCAGAGACAGACGTGCTGAAACTTTGCTGGTAGACCACGACCTGGTGGTGATACACAGATTAATGGAGGTGGGTTGAATTAATATGTAAGAGTTAGCCAATAAGAAGCTAGAGCTAATAAACCAAGCAATGATTTAAATAACATGGTTTCTGTGTGATTATTTCGGGGCTGAGCAGCCAGGAACCAACAAGCGGCCTCCTCAAACATTAGGTTGAGGAAATGGATCTGCACAACCGTTCTGGGTGGCTATTTGGCCAGAGGTTCAAGAGCCACAGAAATAGTCACATATTTCAAGCTCGTCATTTTGTAGTCAACTAAGCCCTCGTCCAAAAATCTATCTGAGGCTAAACTGAAGAGTTGTAGATTAACAGCTTTGGAGAGGAGATGTCCAAACAGTCTCGGTAGCTACACTTGAGCAAATCTATAATGAGAAGGAGCAAGTCGAGGAAGGAAAAATACAGAATGTACAGTCTGAGTCACGAAGGGTAACAGGAAGTGTGAACATATGGAAGAAAAGCCTGACGCTAAGTCAGATAAAGGGAGTGGTGACCTCGGAGCAAGATCCCACCCAGCTAAGCTTCTGATTTATAAAAAGGAACGAAATAAAAGCTTAGGGCCAGGCTCGGTGCTGCACACCTTTAATCTCAGCACTCAGAAGTAAGAGGCTCTCAGGTCTCTGAGTATGAGGCCAGCCCAGTCCACAAACTGGATTCCTGGATGGTCAAGTTTAGGCAGTGAAGGAAACCATCAAACACAGAAAGTCGGTAAAGATGTCATTGAATGAGGGGACCATGTTCCAGCCCCAGAAGGCAACAGAACTCGGCAGCTTCGGTCATGTGGTTCTGGCTCTGTGACTAAGGGAAGAAGTGTGCTGCAGTCAACAAGGAAAAAAGGAACTGGAGATCTGAAGAGAATTCGACATCAGACATGGAGATGCAAGTTTGGAGTTTGCCCTGATGGTTTGGGGGGTCTTGCTTTGGTCTAGTGTTTCCTCTTTTGCTCCCTTTCCTTCCTCTTGGAATGGTAGCATATATCCTGTGCCACTGTATGTTGGAAGTATGTCATCTGCTTTTTAATTTGGATTTTATAGGAGATTACAGTTAAGAAATGGTCATGCATCCCAGAAGAGACGTTGTACTTTTAAACAGGATTGATACTATTAAAGATTATGAGGACTTTTGGAGTTGGACTAGATGCATTTTGCATTATGATATGGCTGCAAGCCTATTTGTGGAACGTGGTGATTTGAATGCAAATGGCCTCATAGATTCAAGGGAGTGACATTATTGCAGATGTGGCCTCGTGGGAGTAGGTGTGGCCTTGTCGAGTAGGTGTGGCCTCGTCGAGTAGGTGTGGCCTCGTCAAGTAGGTGTGGCCTTGTGGGAGTAGGTGTGGCCTTGTCGGAAGAAGTGGATCTGGGCGTGGGGGGGTGTGTGTCAGCGGCTTTGAGGTTTCAGAAGCTCGAGTTAGTCCCAGTGTTCCTCTCTCTTCCTGTCATCTGCAGATCTGGATGTAGCACTCTTGGCTCCTTCCCCAACACCATGTCTGACTGGGCACCCGCCATGCTTCCTGCCTTCATGACAATGGACTGAACCTCTGAGCTGTAAGCCAGGCCCAATTAAATGCTTTGTTTTCTCAGAGTTGCTGTGGCCATGGAATCTCTTTACAGCAGTAACCGAGACACTGGGTCAGTAGTTTTAGAGAAATCATGAATCAGCAGAATAACCCACATTCGGTGGCTAACGGTGTTCTGTTCAATATTAGAATTAGAATTCATTGTGAAGACTGCTGCCCCTTACAACCCCCCTCAGTGCATTTATGGAGTCCTACTATGAAGCACTGTGACAGGTGAAGAAGGGACAGATGGAACCCTACTGTGTGCTGAAGAACTGTGACAGGTGAAGAAGGGACAGATGAGGCCCCACTGTGTGCTGAAGCACTGTGACAGGTGAAGAAGGGGCAGATGAGGCCCCACTGTGTGCTGAAGCACTGTGACAGGTGAAGAAGGGGCAGATGGAGCCCCACTGTGTGCTGAAGCACTGTGACAGGTGAAGAAGGGGCAGATGAGGCCCCACTGTGTGCTGAAGCACTGTGACAGGTGCAGAAGGGACAGATGGAGGCCCCACTGTGTGCTGAAGCACTGTGACAGGTGAAGAAGGGACAGATGAGGCCCCACTGTGTGCTGAAGCACTGTGACAGGTGAAGAAAGGACAGATGGAGCCCCACGTGTGCTGAAGCACTGTGACAGGTGAAGAAGGGGCAGATGAGGCCCCACTGTGTGCTGAAGCACTGTGACAGGTAAAGAAGGGGCAGATGAGGCCCCACTGTGTGCTGAAGCACTGTGACAGGTGAAGAAAGGACAGATGGAGCCCCACTGTGTGCTGAAGCACTGTGACAGGTGAAGAAGGGGCAGATGAGGCCCCACTGTGTGCTGAAGCACTGTGACAGGTGAAGAAGGGGCAGATGGAGGCCCCACTGTGTGCTGAAGCGCTGTGACAGGTGCAGAAGGGGCAGATGAGGCCCCACTGTGTGCTGAAGCACTGTGACAGGTGAAGAAGGGGCAGATGAGGCCCCACTGTGTGCTGAAGCACTGTGACAGGTGAAGAAAGGACAGTAATGAGTACCACAGATGAAGTCCTGCCTTCCTAGAGCTCACAATGTTTTCACCGGGCTGACTTGGGCCACTTTCGCCTTTGTCACAGCAGCTCTTAGGGTTTCAGGACCGAGACACTGAATGGATGAATCCTAGGCATAGCATTGTCAGGCACTTGGTCGCAGAATCCCCTTTACACACGGAAATTCTCTTGCATGACCCTAAGCGTTTTAGTGTGTTAGACACAGCTGCCTGGACTGTGTGGACCACGGGGAATGACAGCGGTGTCTAGTTGGTTCCTACACCCTGCAGCAGAGTATCACAGATGAGCCACAGGAGCCTAAGGAAGCACTAATGGAGTCTGAGCGGGAAGCCCAAGCACCCCAGAGCAGGAGAGCTAGAGGGCAGCCGGGAAGCACTGGAGGCGCCGGGGGTCTTTCCTGGGGCACTTGGAAGTTGTAAAACAGAACAGGTCTCCCTTCGCTGATCTTGGGTGAAGTTTGAATGATTATTATTTCAGCACTTACAGAGAACGCTGGGAGACACATGCCATGTCTCCAAAACACACGGGAGGAAAAAAGATAGATGCAAAATGACAGGAAGTGGGAAGCTAAAATTGCTTCGTGATAAATGGGATTATGAGAGCAGCCATTCTTTCTTTAACCTGTGTACAGTATCTCCGAGCCCTGCTCTGAGGCAGGGGAACAGCTCCATTGGTAATGTGCTTGCTGTACAAGTGTGAGGACTTGAGTTCAATCCTCAGCACAAATATAAAACACTAGAAATAATGACACATACTTGTAATCCCAGAAGTAGAAGGGCAGGGACAGGAGGATTCCTGGGGCTCTCTGGCCAGCCAGCATCGCTTACTGGGCAGGCTCAAAACCAGTGAGAGACCTTGTCTCAAAAAAACAACGTGCATGGATCCTGATGAACAACCTCCAGCACTGACCTCTGGCCTCTATATGTACACATACATATGTGTGCATGCACCTGCACACAAGAGGACCTGAACACACATGAGTACATACAGCCACGCACAAAACACTGCCTTTACCATGTTCCTGTCCCTCATTTATGATCTGCATTTTATCTCCTTGATCAACTTCCCTGTCAATATTCTTGTTTTCTTCCCTTCTCCCTCTCTCTTTGTTCCCACAGAATAAAGGTCTTGTCAGTCACCACATGCATGAGGCACCTCTTTTTTTTTTTCTAGAATCCCCCTTTGGATTTTTATCAAAAGGTCAATTTCTAAGATAGACACACTTACTTGATGAAGTAACAAGACAAAACACAATTCACAGGTGTTTTTGTTTTGCCAGATGTTAGATAAACAACTGTTTTGTTTACCAGGAATTAAAGTCAGAAGGTCTGTTTTCTTAGTAATATATAACATAGGAGTAAAAACAGGGGTAGTCGTTCAAAATATGCACAGATACACAACACAAGAGCTTGCACGGTGTGTACAACTTTGCAATTTTCCAAACACTTGTTCTTTTGAACGTTATTCCAGCTTTGTTCTCAAGGTTTCTATCCTAGACAGGAACCCTTTATATTGGTGAGGCAATAATATTTCGACTTTGTCTGGAGATGACTTAACGTGAGGCGTCGTGGGGGTCTCAGACGGTGGAAGTTGCAGCATCCAGACCGAAACAGCAGCCTGGAGATCTCCACGTCTCCGAAGGATCCTAAATTAATCAACCAAGGATTACTGCGCGCTTCCCTGACCACCTGCAGGCTCTTTCTTTAGCATGTTTTGGATGGAGTTTCTCTTGTGGGATTGTAGCTGGGAAAACAGGGTTATTCTCACACAGAAGGCGTGTGGACACCGACTCTGACTGGGCAACGAAACTCAGCCCCCGGAAGTCTAGCAGATTCTGTGGATACAAGACGGCTCAGATTAGAGAGCCTATGTTTTGTGTGATGAAAGCCTCGGGTGACAGGAACAGAAATTTTGTCCACCATGTTGGCTTCTGTCAGAATCAAATAACAGCCTGGATCTGAGAAGAAGAGAAAAGAAGATCTCTCTTTAGAAAGTAAGGGACTCCTCCCAACAAAGGTTTTTATTGGGCAAAAGGGATCGCAGGTCCGGTCCAAATAGAACCTCCAGGGCGCAGCCAGGAAGCAGAGAGATGGTTGCGGAGAAGTGGAAACAATCTAGTTGAATGTAAAAAGCTGGCGCGTCTCCGGCATCCATCACGTTAATTACGACAAACATTTCTTTTCAAGGGGTCACTTAACAGAAAGGTAGTCAGGGTTTCAACAGACAACGCAGCGGAGGGAAAGAGGAGGAACGCTGACTCCGGAGCCACAGGAAGTCCGGACTTTGGACTGAGGCAGACCTCAGCGCGATGCCTAGACAGGCGACTCACTACAGCGGATGCCTGAGGAATCGTTTCTGCTCCTGGGACCTCGGATGCGAACTAAGACTTCGGTGCCTTTGCCAAAGCTAGACGTCACTCATTCACGTCTTTCTTTGCTTGCTTGCTTCTTTCTGCTCTTTTGTTCCCTTTAAAGCTCCCGGTGTCCTTCCCATGCGCCAGTAACATGAACAAATACAGTATTTCTCCTTCACGGTGTCTTCACCCTCGGCTTTGCTCCTGATTGTGGGCACACTGCTCTGCGTAGTGTCCGGATGTTGTCTTAAATACAGTAACTTACTCTTTTTCATATCTCCCCGACATGATTCATTATATTTTTGCAGTCATAAAAACCAGGCAGATGTGTGCTCAATCCTAACTCTTCCACCCTCAGGCCGCATGAGTATTAACCCTTTCTATCCCTCCATGGCAGTTTCTTTTATTTATTTTTGTTTGTTTGCTTGCTTACTTGGGAGTCTGAGAAAACCGTACCTACTTTGATTTCAAGGCTAATGAGAAAACATAGAAAACCAGACAAATTCAACCCAGATATTTTATGAAAAAAGAAAGAAGAAAAACAAGATATTTCTGGCATGCGCATTAATAAGAGACCTTCTGAAGCTTGTTTATAATGTCCATATAAACTTTGTCCACTTGTTCACGTGGGATGTGGGATTCCCCTCTGTGTGCTGTGAATACCATTGGTTAATAAAGAAACTGGTTTGGCCTGATAGGGTAGATAGGCGGGGAAAACCAAACTGAATGCTGGGAGAAAGGAGGTGGAAGTTAAGGAGAAGCCATGTAGCCCCACCAGAAACAGAAGCTCGTGATGGAACTTTATCTGGTAAGCCACAGCCACATGGTGATACACAGATTAAAGGAGATGGGCTAGTTTTTAATATAAGAGTTAGCCAGAAATACGCTTAAGTTATTGGCTAAACAGTACTGCAAATAATAGGGTTTCTGTGTGATTATTTCAGAAGTCTGAGTGGGACAGAAACCTACAACAGACCTGACTTGACTTCTTCCTTATAAACGATTCTCTCCCTTGGCCTGTTCTTATAACCCTTTCTCCTTGGATATCAGTGCATCATAAAGAAAATCAGTCCTCCACTGGGGTGAGGAAGGGGCACGCTGAGCACGTTAGAACTGTCTGGGGCCCCGCAGTCATTCTCAGTCCCGTCCCCAGAAGTTCCGATTCACGAAGCTAGAGTGGGCCCCGGGGAACATGCGCTGTGCAAACATTCTCCAGGCGGGTCAAAGGTTCGCACTTTCCACGGCATCTTGCCTCCCAGATGAAGTCACTGTGAACTTACGTGGGTTCCTCAGGTCTGCTTTGAAGTCATTCCCAAGAAACCTGTCGGTCATCTTAGCCTGACACCCCTATGGAAACCTCTGTGGATTCAGTAAAGGATAATTGGCACTATCCTTTGAACGACCATTTACATTTTCTATGCCAACTAAGCATTTTCATATCCAACTTCCCACTCTGTTTGCAGGTTTGACTCTCGTATTTCAAGAAAATCTGTACTAGGTGTTTCTGAGAAGTCTCAAGGGGCTCATTAGTGGCTCTGATTTGTCTTTCTTCTTATCTTCTGCCGTCTTTCCTCCCTGGGTGATGCCATGTTCATTAAACTCTATCAAGCCTGTCGGGCCTCACCAGGGCTTGCCAGGGAGCTGCTGCTTCTGTCCCTAAGGCTGGGCACCTGGCTCAGAATCCACCATCACTTTGATGCTCTCATCCATTCAAAGTGCTCTAAGGTGTCACCTCCTCGTTCGGCAAATCCCAGCTGTCCAGTGTTTGCTCAAAGGGGTCTTGTTCCCACACTGCTCTTGGGAAGTGAGAAAGATCACCTTTTGGGAGCAGGCTCACTCAGGGGAATGCTAAAGCAATGTGGACCTTTTTCATCGGCAAACAAAACTATGGGTGTAGCTTTTCAGGAGTTAAATGAGTGGTTTTGCAAGGTATGTGCTTGGTTAGATTGTAAGAAGGGTGTCTGAAAATCTTCCCTGTCCCCTTCCGGATTGTGGAGTGGAGACTGTGGAATTTTGACTGCTAAGCAGCTAATATAGTGAGCTTTAGGTGTAGGTTAAACTTCGGCTCTGTGCACACACACCACACCCAACTACTTCAAAGTCAAATATCACAGTGATGTGGAAAACGTAGGCACACATCTCAGGGACAAACCTCGGTGGTCAAACATCCTGCTGTATTCAGAACCATCCTCTGGTCCATGTATAAGAATGTACAAGCAGATTGAAAAGAAAAGCCTTGAGTCCTCTCTCTAGCATGAATCTTCCCTCATGGCATTCCTGAGTATTTACATAGCCATAAGTAGATAGTAGCCCATCCAATATGACTAACTGTGGTGTTCCATCCACATAGAGTTCTTGAAATTTAGCGACCACACTAGTGCATGGAGGCTCTCCTTTTTTATTTTTCAGCCAGATTGATTTTCTCCCTAAATTGGGCTGCCCATTTCTCTTCTAAGAATGGATTATTAAATTTGGGGCTCAGTGGCACTACCTTTGAAAGCTGAGGGGGCTAATCATTCACTATTTATCTATTCTCATCAGTTTACCAATAGATTCATAGTATCAAAAGGGAAACAAAGTTACTGGCAAAGCTGGTGTACAGAGACACTGTATCTCCTCCTCCTGTTTAATCTTACCTACCAGTAAGATTAGCCAGTTGGGCAAAGGTTCTCCTTGAAGCTGAAATCTAAGGCAGTGACTCCATCTGAAGCCAGGCAAATTCCAAAGGAGAACAAGTGAGCCACTGAAGAAGAGTGATCGGGGCATCCCATTCTGACTGTGGTCCTGCTTCTGAGTGTTGAGATACAGCAAGGGCATGGGGAGACTTTCCGTCCCCAAACACACTTTATCAAATTCTGCATCTTAGGATGTTCCGACTTCCCTCCCCACATATCCATCACTCTTGGATAAATAGAAAACAGTGTTTGCAAGAAAATGTGAGTTCATCTGTTCTAAGAGAATAAAAAAAGGCCCAAAGGAGAACAAAGTCTAGTCTAACCTTCCCTTGGTTCTCTCCAGCCTTCTCCGCCCTGAGCATCTTTAAATGGACATAAGGTTAGCCCACGACCTTCTCCCCACCCCAAAGGATCTGGAAAAGGAAACGTGGAGCTAAGTCAGTCTTGTGCATCTAGACCAGTGGTACCCAACCTTCCTAATGCTGTGACCCTTTAAGACAGATCCTCATGTTGAGGTGACCTTCAACCTTAAAACTATTTCATTGCAACTTCATAACAGTAATTTTGCTACCATTATGAATTGTGATATAAATAGCTGATATTCAGGATATTGGATATGCAACCCCTGTGAAGGGTCTTTTGACCCCCCTAAAGGATTGCAAGCTTGAATACTGCTGATCTAGACCTTAAGTAATAAAGACAGGCAGAGGTAACTTTCCGGTGTCGGCCACTACCCCACCGTGAGATGTGAGAGAATCTTGGACCTAAACTAGGTGACCTTTGGAAAGTTGCCTGACACGGCTCTTGCATGAACGAGCCTGAGGACCGGTGACTGCATCCCAGCAACCGTTCAGAGAACGAGCTGGCTCATCTCTTTGTGACCCTGGTGGTGGTGTTGGGGGGGGGGGGGGGGGACCAGCGTTTCATCAAAGGGCAGCCTTTTCTAAAACACCTGCTTCAGCTTCCAAATATATCCGCGTTAATTAGCGCTGACCTCAACCTCATTATTACAGGGAGATGATCTGGCCTTTCGCCCAAACCATGGGTGCCATTTCGGTCTCGGCGTACTCGTGCGAAGATGGGTTTGGACACATGCTTGATTGCTTCTAGTGTAAATACTGGTGGCTGTTTTGGAAACCTGACAGTTGCTCACCAGATTCTTTTCCAGTGGCCTAATGTTACAATCTTAGAGGACCTTATTACGGAATGATCATCTCATTTGAATCTTTCATAGTCTTTGACCTCTTAGCGATCAACACAGGGCTTCCTCGAAGCTAACGCCGTATGATCGTATTCCTTAAACCCAACGGCTCTTTATAACTGTAGAGAAAACAGGCTCAGAGAGCTGGAGAAGGCGCAGCGGAAATGTCTGATTTGTTGCACATTCCTTCAAGCTAAAAATGTAATCCTGCCGTCTTCCTATTGCTTGTACTGTGCACTTTCTAATTTTCATTAGACGTATGAAACTCTTTTTAGTCACTTCTTCGAGGGCTTAGGAGTCAAAACAAAGATGGAAAAGCAAATAATTGCAGATTAAAACCTGGGTCCTGGGGCTGGGAGATGCCTCAGCAGGAAGATTTACTTGCGTTCAAATCCCCAGGATTTCAGAGAAAGCCAGCATGGCCACGCCCATGCCTGTAATCCCAGGGCTGTGGGCGGAGAGAAAGGGGAATCACTGGGACTTCCTGGCTACCAGTCTAATTCCAGTTTCCGTGAAAGACCCTGTTTCAAGGGAATATGGTAGAAAGCGATAGGGCGGGGCACTCAAAGACTTCCCCTGCCATGTACACGTGCACTCGTGAGCACGCGCACGCACGCATACACACACACACACACACACACACACACGTAAGCGTGCGACACAAGCACGCACACACGCACAAGTAAATAAATACGAAGGAAAATAAAGCTGACCCTCATAGGGATCTGAATGACAACTTCACCTAACCAAATTCACATGAGAAATGAGTTGAGTCTTTTGAATTTTATCTTTTACTTTTGCATATTTGATTTATTTCAGAGTTTTCCCATAAAGCGAGAATGAGCCGTGTAAAGCTGCACTGGAGGAACCATGCGGTACCTAAACTCCCAGAACTTGACCTCTACTTTTTTTTTTAATTTTTTATTTTAATTTCTTATTAATTCATTGGAAATTTCAGATCATGCAGCCCAATCCTACTCACCTCCCAGGCCCTCCGTAGCCACCGCTCACCCCTGCAGTATGCTCCCATCCAAATTAATTAAAAACAAAATAGCCAAAAAATAAAAAGAAAAAAGAAAAGAAAACCCACATTGATCTTCTATCTTTCCAACACCTCGTCATTCATCCCGGTGGCTTCGGGAGCTGGGGTGTGTCATGGCAGTGTACCCTTCTGTCCAATCAGCCCTGCCCCCAAAATGTTCATGCCGATGAATTATTATTATTATTATTATTATTATTATTATTATTATTATTATTATTATTATTGGTCTGGTTCAAGGCCCCTGGTTTCTGGTACACCATCCTCACTGGACTGAACAAAACTCCTCCTGGATATTCTGTTTCCCTGAGTCACGGAGATTCTGCGGTTATCGCTTCCCGGGACCAGTCCCTTTGGGCACTCGAGCAGGTCATGGATGGGGCAGCTGCTAGAGTGGGCCAGCCCAAGGTCCAGGATGGAGGTCTGGGTGGTAGCTGAGCTCGTCGGTCCAGGCCACTGGGACCACATCAGGTGGGGAGCAGAGCTGAGTTGTGAGGGTCTCATCATCGGGGGAGTCAGGTCAATCTGAGTGGCCTGCGCAGCCACACGGGGCCAGGCCCAGGCTGCCGCTGTGGGCTATGTCTGGGTCTGTGACCCAACAGCAGCCAGGGTCTGGGCTGATGTCCATGGCTCCTGTTGCCACAGGGAGTCATAGGAACCATGCGTATTGAAACCCAAGGGCCTTGTGGCGCCAGCCCTGTCCCTCACTGGCCCCCAGATAGCTGGCGTGCCCCTCACTGGGAGTGGGTGAGCTGGTGCCCCCTGTCCTCCCCGATGGGAGAGCTGACTCCCGAACTCAGAAGAGAGTGCGGGAGAACCGGCTGGGCTCAGCAGAGTTCTGCTTTTAAGCTTACTATAATTCACTTCCAAGGCATCCCAGGTGCGTGTACCAAACCTCCGATGCACACACACCGGGCTATTCATCCATTGTTCTCCAAGGGTGAGCTGGGACCGTTCCAGTGTTTGAACATTACAAATAAACCCACTACGGGCATTGGTGTAGATATCTTTGTAAGAATGTAAGATTTTGTTTCTCTGGGATAAATGCCCAGGTTTGTTTTTTATTCAATCTCTAAAATTCCAAGCACAATGGAATGAAATCACGTGTCTGATCCAGTTCGTCCAGCTAGCCTGGGATTCTGGCTTGAGCCATTATCCTCATGTTACAGACGAAGAAATGGGAACTGTCACCAGTGATTAGTTATTCTAATGTAAGCTTGGGAGCTGTAATTCTCCCTCCGTGGAGGCCTTACTTTCTCTTGAAGGTGGCCCTTTAGAAGTGGTTTCTCTAGACCTGGAAACTGCACTGTCTGCTCTGATGTTTACCCCTGATATTTGGCCATCAGGATTGTCTTATTTTCGCTTAGGTGTTTTTGATTTAAAATAGCTAAATTCTGGACACATTTAGATGTCCGTGACTTTGGAAATTGATCCAGATGTCTAGTCTCCTAATGGAGAAAGCTGTGCAATGACCACAGACAATGAGGAATGTGTTAACGCCAACTGGGGCTGAGCAGAAAGTCTGCAAAGCCTGAAGCTGACACTAACTAGTGGCCAGAAATCCTTCCTCCCCACAAGCTGCAAAACAGCTGCCCCGGAGAAGATTGTCGCTCCGGCCCATTCCTTAACGGACACGCTTAGCCCTTGGCCAAGTGCAAGGCCACTCCAGGTGTCTGTTCATTTGCAAAGGGCAAATTCCAAATTTGGCACCCTCGATATCCAGTTGGCTGCAACCTGAAAGACCAAACCAAACCGAGAAATACTCCCTTTGCTGACTGTTTCATTTTATTCAAATGAGATGCTCTCTGCTTTTTTTCTGCCAATGTTTATCCATAGACGAGAAGATGAAACGGCTTTAATGACTTAAACTTGGGGCGGAAAAAAAACACTTGAAAAAAAATTCTAAATCCATCAATCCCAAAAATGTGCATTTCAGAAGACAGGGAGCCAGGCCAATTTAACAATATGCTAAATAGGTTAAACATTTCATCTTAGAATCAAATTCCTCAAGAGGGAAGCATGAAGCTTCTCGACTCTAGAGAAGACAGGACGTGCCCGGGGTCCATTGTGAGGGCTGGGAGTGGAGTCCAGGGCAGGCAGAGATCCCCATGACCCGGGGATCTGCCACTTTATCCAGCTGACAAGGAAACATGGAGCTCCCACCTTTCCCTGATACTGCGTAGCCTCTCTGTAACAATCTGTAACAAAACAAGTAGCATAAACCAATGTAGCAAGAACAGCTAACAGTTACTAGCGCTGGCACAGGGCTGTGCATTGCATTGCTCGGCATGATAGCCCTGTAGGGTAGGCAGTGCCCTCTGTTTTGTAGATGAGACAGGGGAAATAGCTTGCTTAAGATCTCACAGCTTTTCAGTGATGGGTCCAGGATATAAAGCAGCGTGCATAATTACAGATTCCAAGTTCTAAACCATATGTTCAACCCTGAGCGCTACTTTACCATCAGAGGCATCGTTTTGAAGAGAACACCACCTCTTGTTGAATATGTGTTTCCTTAGGAAAGTGTGGTGTGTTATGACCAGACACCAGTTCCAATGCCAGTAAGTTCTTCAGACCCTTTATACCTTGCCAGGAAAGGGAGAAGAAGGGTTTTATAACAATAGGGGAGAGGAGATGGGAGAGTTGAAGGACAACTGTGAGGTTGAGGTAGTAAAGCATCCGGGCTTTACAAAGACGCTGCAGCCGAGATCCAGGCATCTGACCACAAGCCTGCGTGAGGAGATGTGGAAAAAGCCCACTCTGCCATGCCCTCTGCCAGGCATCTATACCCCCATGGGACATGCTATTTGCTGTCTGATTCTTTTATATTGTAATTCCCACTGCTGGTAGTTCTAGAAGTTTCTTGGCCACCCACCCACATTCTTCTCAGGGTCTAGCATGCCATAAATATCCAGCCCTCTCACCCACCTTCAGTCAATTATTCTTGATGAGTAAACCGCCTGTTTGCAAACTAAAGGGATGGATGGGTTGGAGAGTAACTCGAGGTAGGGACCACTATGCAGCAGACACTGGCCAAATTCGCTATACAGGAGCTCATTAAGTTTCCACATCAGCCTTCCTAGGGAAGCTTATGGTCCCCAAGTTATAGGAGAGAAAGTCAGTACCCTAAGCCTCCCCAACCCAGCTGGGTTCTACCACTGAGACACAGACCACACCAACCACAGCTGCTTGCGTCTGTCAACAAGCAGAACTCCAGCAGACCCCATAGGTCCATGCAGAGTCCACAACAGTTGAAAGAGCTGCCCCAGAACCTCCACCAGAGGCTAGGTTGGTCCTAGGTACCTCCGGAAGATGACTTTGGCTTTGTCAGAGGTCAGACTTGATTAAGGGACACAAGGCCCAAAATCCCCAGCAAAGACACCAACCGTACTGGACCTGAAGACTCAACAGTCACGGGAACCCTGGGCCGCTTAGACCAGAAGACCACAAAGGAAAGAGAAACCGAGGAAGGAAGAAAATATTGTCTAAACAAAGACAAACACAGGATTCAACACATAGACCTATAATCATCTAAAACCCAAATCCAGATGTCTAAAGACCATTGTAAGAACACAATCAATAACAGAATGGGCAAGAAGTCACCACCAGAACCCAGCTATCGTACGACAACAAGACCTGAACATTCCAGCACACCCGAAACACAAGAAAAAAAAAACTAAGACAAAAACAGTTGACAGGAACAAATAAAACTGTTCAGACCTGAAAATGGAAATAGGGACAAAACAGAAAACACAAATGGAGGGAATTCTGGAAATAGAAAACAGGAACTACAGATGCCATGCATCACCAACAGAATTAAAGAGATGGAAAAGAGAATCTCAGGTGTTGAAGATATGATAAAGGAAATAGATTCGTCTGTCAAAGAAAACGCTAAATCTAACAAAATTCCTAACACAAAACATCCAGGAAATCTGGGACACTATGAAGAGACCAAACCTAAAAATAATAGGAATAGAGGAAGGAGAAGAATGCCAGATCAAAGGCCCAGAAATATTCAACAAAATCACAGAAGTACACAAAGTACAAGAAGCTTACAGAACACCAAAGAGATTGGACCAGAAAAGAAAGTCCCTACGCCACACAATAATCAAAACACTGAGCATGCAGACTAAAGAAAGAATATTAAGATCTCTAAAGGAAAAGGCAAGTAACATATAAATATAAAGGCAGACCTATCAGAATTACTCCGGACTTCTTAGTGGAGACTCTAAAGGAGCATGAATGGACCTCTTGCAGACCTTTAAGAGACCATGGATGCCAGCCAGAATACTATATCCGGCAATACTTTCAATTATCATAAATGGAGAAAACAAGATATTTCATCATAAAGTCAAATTTATTCAATATCTGACCACAAAACGCTCTACAGAAAGTACTACAAGAAAAACTGCAAACCAAGGAAGTTATGTACACACATAGAAACATGGACAATAGGTAATCCTGCACCAGCAAAACCTGAAGAAAGGAAACACACACACACACACACACACGGAAACACATGCACACCACCACCACCAACAACAACAAATAACAGAAATTAACAGTCTCTGGTCATTGACATCTCTTAATATCAATGGGCTCAATTTTCCCATAAAAAGACACAGGATACAAAAACAGGATCCATCCTTTTGGTGCACACAAGAAACACACTTTGACATCAAAAACAGACATAACCTCAGAGTAAAGGGTTGGAAAAAGATATTTCAGTCAAATGGACCTAAGAAGCAAGCTGGGGTAGCTACCCTAGTATCTAACAAAATAGACTTTAAACTAATATTAATCAAAAGAGATGGAGAAAGACATTTTATATTCATCACAGGAAAAATACATCAAGATGAAGTCTCAATTCTGAACACTGATGCCCCAAATACAAGAGCACCCACATTTGTAAAAGAAATATTACTACAGCTTAAGTCACATACTGAACCCCACACATTAAAAGTGGGAGACTTCAGTGCCCCGCTGTCATCATGGACAGGTCCTCTAGACAGAAACTAAACAGAGAAATGACAGAACTAACAGAGGTTATGACTCAAATGGACCTAGCAGAGAGCTACAGAATGTTTCACCAAACACTAAAGAATGCATCTACTTCTCGGCACCTCATGGAACAGTCTTCAAAACTGGCCACGTACTTGGTCACAAAGTAAGTCTTAACAGATACAAAATAAGCTATCCAATCCTTCATCCAATCAGACCACCACAAATTAAAGTTGGAGTTCAACAACACAAACTACAAATAGCCTACAAACTCATAGAAACCAAACAACTCTCAACTGAATTAGCACTGGGGCTAGAAAGAAACAAAGAAAGAAATTAAAGACTTCCTAGAATTCACTGAAAATGAATCCACAATAAACCCACACTGACAGGACACAGTGAAAGCAGTGCTAAGAGGAAAGTTCATAGCCCTAAGTGCCTTCGTAAATAATTTAGAGAAATTTCATACTAGCAACTTAACAGCACGCCCAAATGCTCTAGAAAAAAAGAAGTAAACATTACCCAAGAGGAGTAGATGGCAGGAAATAATCAAATTGAGGGCTGAAATCACTAAAATAAAAACAAAATGGACAATACAGAGAATTAATGAAACAAAGAGTTGGTTCTTTGAGAAAATCAGCAAGATAAACCCTTATTCAAATGAACTAAAAGGCAAAAAAAAGAGTATCTAAATGAACAAAATCAGAAACAGAAAGGGGGGACATAACAACAGGCTCCAAGGAAATCCAGAGAATCAGGAGGTTGGAGACAGATACTGTGCTTAGTTTCCCAGCTGCACAGATCAAATAATCACACAGAAATTAATTATAACACTGTTTGGCAAATGACTCAAGCCTATTTCTAGCTCATTCCTATATCTTAAATTAACCCATTTCTGTGAGGTTATATTTTACCACGAGGCTCATGGTTTGTTACCTCTAGCTTCTTGGGTGGCTCCATGTCGTCATTCTCCTTCAGCAACTATGTGACATTTTCCTGACTCCACCTTCTTTCCTCCTCTCTCTCTCTGCTTGAATTTTTCACCTTGCTATATTCTGCCCTGCCATATGCCAAAGGAGCTTCTTTATTAACCAATGGTAGTAAAACATATTCAGAGCATACAGAGGTGAATCCCACATCATTAGGTCATATTTCAGAAAACTGTACTCCATGAAATTGGAAAACCATAAAGAAATGGACATATTTCTTGATAGATACCACATAGTAAAATTTAATCAAGATCAGATAAATAATTCAAACAGACCTGTAACCCCTAAGGAAATAGAAACAGTCATTAAAAGTTTCCCAAACAAGAAAGCCCAGGGCCAGATGGTTTCAGTACAGAGTTCTACCAGACTTTCACAGAAGAGCTAATGCTAGGACTCTTAAAATTATTTCACAAAATAGAAACAAAAGGAACATTGCCAATTTTTCTTATGAGACCACAGTTACCCTGATATCTAAGCCAAACAAAGACTCAACCAAGAAAGAGAATTGCAGATCAGTTTCCCTCATGAACACTGATGCAAAAACACTCAATAAAATACTGGCACACGGGCTGGAGAGATGGCTCAGCGGTTAAGAGCATTGCCTGCTCTTCCAAAGGTCATGAGTTCAATTCCCAGCAACCACATGATGGCTCACAACCATCTGTAATGAGGTCTGGTGCCCTCTTCTTGCAGACACACACACAGACAGAATATTGTATGCATAATAAATAAATATTTAAAAAAAATAAAATAAAATACTGGCACACCAAATCCAAGAGTGCATAAAAAAGATCATCCACCAGACTTCATCCCAGAAATGCAGGGATGGTTCAACATGAAAAAATCTGTCAGTTTCAGCCAGCAGGCAAGCTTCCTTGCAGGTAGGCTACTCCAACACCCCCATCCTATCAACTGGACCCTGTAAGCTACAAGTCCTACTCCGTCCCCAAACCCTCCTAACCCCCATGACCTCAGAGGAACTCTGAAACACAAGCTGCAACTAGATAGAAAGGATTAAGAGATGGGGGATGACACCCAGTGGGGCACCCCAGACTCTAGCCCCTCCAAACTGGGGCAAAACCCCAGGCTTCTTCCCCACCTGCCTCAGCTTCTCTAACCAGCCAGCAGGTAAGCTTCCTGAAGGTAGGCTGATCCAAAACTCTATCCAATCGGTAAGACCCAGTAAGCTACAAGTCCCAATCTACTCCAAACCCTCCTATCCCCCGCGACCTCAGAGGGACTCTAAAACACAGGCTGTGAGCACACAGAGCAGACCAAGAGAGCAGGCCAAGAGAGCAGGCCAAGAGAGACCTCAGTGGCTCCCTGAGGCACAGACAGCGACAGAACAGAGCAGACCAAGAACAGATCCCAAATACACAGAGAGCAACTGCAAGGATTGGACCAAGAGGCAAAGACACTGCTGGCACCAACTGGAGGAAGAGGTGGGTAGGTGCCAATACAAGAATTCATTCAACAATTTAAAAAACAACATGGTAGCACCAATGGTCACACAACAGGAAGACTTGATCATCCTAACCCAGAACAAGAAGAATAAAATGATTTTAAATGTAACTTTATGAAAATGATGGAAACCTTTAAAGAGGAAGTGAAAAATTCCCTAAAGAAATGGAGAAAAAAGTCAAACAAAAAAAATTGAAGAAATCAATAATTCTCTTAAAGAAAACCAAGAAAAAACAATCAAACAGTGAAGCAAACAGTTCAAACAGTTCAAGACAAGAAGACTGAAATAGAGGCATTAATGAAAACACAAGCTGAGGCATTGGGAGCTGTGAGCCCCCAGATCCTAAAACAACTTGTTTTCCCCGATCTGAGTGCCTACAGCTGCTCTGAGTACGAGGCCTTCAGGAGTTCCTGATGGCAGGGGAATGGTTTCTGGTGTGTTTAGTTGGGGTGTGGCTATCCCTATATAAGCTGCCCCGGACACAATAAAGGGGGCATTCTTGGGGCATTCCTGTTTCAAGGATTCTGGCATCAAGGATGACCTGTGTCTCTGTCTTGTGTGTTTTTGTGTGTTTCAATCTCCAGCCCCTTGCCCGGCTCATGAACTGCATGGTGGCACATAGAGCTGGTTCTTTGAGAAAACCAACAAGATAGACAAACCCTTATCCAAACTAATCAAAAGGCAGAGAGAGAATACAAATTAACAAAATCAGAAATGAAAAGGGGGGCATAACAGAACACACTGAGGAAATCCAGAGAATCATTAGGTCATACTACAAAAACCTGTACTCTGCAAAATTTGAAAATGTAAAAGAATTTTCTGGATAGGTACTGCACACCAAATCAAAACCAATTTAAATAGACCTATAACCTATAAGGTTTTAAAAAATTCTGTTAGTTTTCTCCACCATGTATACAAACTGAAAGTAAAAACAAAAACATACGATCATCTCATGAGATGCTGGAAAAGCATTTGACAAAATCCAACACTCCTTCATGATAAAAGTCTTGGAGAGATCAGGTATACAAGGAACATTCCTAAATATAATGAAGAATAAAGGCAATATACTGCAAGATAACAGTCTATATCAGATTAAATGGAGAGAAACTCAAAGAAATTCCACTAACATCATGAACAAAGCAAGGCTGTCCAATCTCTCCATACCTATTCAATGTAGTGCTCAAAGTTCTAGCTAGAGCAATGAGACAACAAAAGGAGATCAAGGGAATACAAATTAGAGAAGAAGAAATTGAAGTATTGCTACTTGTAGATGACATGGTATACATAAGCGACCCAAAAACTCTATCAGACACCTTTAGTGAAGTGGCTGGATACAAGATTAACTAAAACATATATTTTAGTTAATATAAATTAATAACATACACATACTTTATTAATATTAATTAAAATATATAGTTATTATTTAACATATAATATATTAAGATATATTATATATTTATATCAGTAGCCCTCTTATATACAAATGATAAAAGGACTGAGAAAGGAATCAAGAAAACAACACCCTTCGTAATAGCACAGAAAATATAAAACATCTTGGGGTAACTCTAACTAAACAAGTGAAAGACCTTTATGACTGTATCTCCCATGCTCATGGATCTATAGGATTAACATAGTTAAAAAAAAAGTCAATCTTAACAAAAGTAACCCACAAATTCAAAACAATCTCCATCAAATTCCAACACAGTTTTTCACAGACATTGATAGGACAATACTCAACTTCATATGGAAAAACAAAAAACCCAGGAGAGCTAACAGAATCCTGTAACAATAAAAGAACATCCAGAGGTTTTACCCTCCCTGATCTCAAGCTCTACTGCAGAGCTATAGTAATAAAAACGGCATTATATTGGCATAAAAACAGACAGGTGGATCAATGGAATCTAATCAAAGATCTAGAAATAAATCCACACACCTGGACATTGGATATTTGACAAAGAAGCTGAAATTACACAGTGGAGAAAAGAAGGCATCTTCAACAAATAGTGCTGACAAAACTGGATGTCAGCTTGTAGAAAAATGTGAATAGATCCATATCTATCACCTGCACAAAATTGAAGTTCAAGTGAATCAAAGAACTCAACATAAAAACCAGATCTCCTGAACCTGACAGCAGAGAACGTGGGGGGGAAAAAGTCAAGAAATTAGGCATCAAAAGATAAAATAAAAAAAGAAAATAATTCAATTTAAAAATGGGGTACAGACCTAACCAGAGAATTCTCAAAAGATAAATCTCAAATAGCTGGGAAACACTTAAAAGATGTGTTCACCATCCTTAGCCATCAGAAAGATGCCAATCAAAATGACTCTGAGATACTATCTTACACCTGTCAGAATGGCTGTGATCAAAAACACAAATGACAGCTCATGCTGAAGAAGATGTGGAGCAAAGGGAACACTCCTCCATTATTGGTGGGAGTGCAAACTCGCATCAACATGGCGGTCTCTCAGAAAGTTGGCAATCAATCTACCTCAAGATCCAGTGATACCATTCTTGAGCATATACCCAAAGGATGCTCAATCATACCACAAGGATGCTTGCTCTACTGTGTTTATAGTAGTGTTATTTGTAATAGCCAGAACCTAGAAACAAACCTATATGTCCCTCATCTGAAGAATGGGTAAAGAAAATGTGGTACATTTATACAATTGAGTATTACTCAACCGTTAAAAACATCAGGAAAATTGAAGGCAAATGGATGGAATTAGAAAAATATCAAGGGCTGGAGAGATGGCTCAGAAGTTAAGAACACTGACTGCTCTTCCAGAGGTCCTGAGTTCAATTCCCAGCACCCACATGGTGGCTCACAACCATCTGTAATGAGAACTGGTGCCCTCTTCTGGCCTGCAGGTATACATGAAGGTAGAACACTGAAAACATAATAAATAAATTAAAAAATATATCCTCCCGAGTGAGGTAACCCAGACCCAGAAAGACGAACACGGTATGCACTCACTCATTTGTGGATAGTACCTGTTAAGTAAGGATAACCAGGGGAAATAGCAGAGATTTCCTGGGTGGATTTGGGGCTGGTGGGGATGGGAACTCGATGAATTGGGGTCTGGGGTCAGTGGAGGAGGTAAGTACCAAAAGAGATGACTGAAAAGGGGACGCTTTTGGACTCAGGGAGAAAACCCTGATGCAAGGGAAACTCCATGAATCTACAAAGACGACCCTAGCTAAGACTCCTGGCAACAGTGGATGCATAGCCTGAACTGGCCCCTCCTGTGATCAGATTGGTGACTGCCCCAATTGTCATCAGAGATCCTTCATCCAGTAACTGACAAGAACAGATGCAGAGCCCAAGGGCCAAACATTAGGCCGAGCTCAGGGAATCCTGCTGAAGAAAGGAAGGAGGGATTGTGGGAGCCAGGGGGGCCAGGGACATCACAGGAAACCCCACAGAAACAACTAACACGGCTCATGGGAACTCATAGAGCCTGAACCAAGAACCAGGGAACCTGCATGGGACAGACCTAAACCCTCCTCATATATGTGACAGTTGTGTAGCTTGGTCTATTTGTGGGACTCCTAACAAGGGGAGCCGGGGTTGTCCCTAATGCTTTGGCTGGCTCTTGAGGACCTATTCCTCATACTGGGTTGCCTTGCCCAGTCTAAACACAAGGGGAGGGGCTTAGTCTACCACAACTTGATATGCCATGCTTGGTTGATACCCACGGGAGGCCTGTCCCTTTCTGAACAGAAACGGGAAGAGGAGTGGGTTGGGGGTGGAGGTGGAAGTGGGAATTGGGAGGAGAGGAGGGAGAGGAAACTGTGGTTGGTATGCACAATAAATAAACAATTAAAAAGGATGAAAACTCACAGAGGGCAGTAGTCAGGACAATATGCAGATTATAGCTCTGGCATTTAATGGGTACTCTACTGAGGGCTGCCGCTTAGAAGAAATAAGTTAACTTCCAATCCTGTATTTAGGGGGCTGAGACTCAAATTTCCAAAAGTATTTCTGACTCATGGTTTCAGTACTGGCCAAACAAAGATGGGTTCTGCTGATTGAATGTCCCACTAATCCAGTAACGGATGACAAAGGGCTTATTTATCCAAATGGTTATTTCTTCTACGCTGCCCCCTTTCTATACTGCTCAAAGAAAGGAAGGGATTTGGTGTGTGTGTGTGTGTGTGTGTGTGTGTGTGTGTGTGTGTAGAGATTTCATTGCCTTACAATACTTAGAATCAATGATTATTAAACACAGGTGCATCATATTTTATCTGACTCATTTGTGTTTTCTCCTGTAAATGTTTGTACTTTTAACTTGTGCATACGTTTTCCCGTGTTGTTAAGAGGAAGTCCTTTTGATGCCCTAACCCCTGGCTGCAGGGTGGATTTGTTAGGCGTCTAATAGTCAAACGAGTGAGGTGTCCTTAAGCCTTGACTTTCCTCCCAACGACGTATCTTAAAAGGATGGGTCTTTCTCATACAGTGGTGGAGGTGTAAATGGACCCATGATGAGTAAATACATCCAGCGGTTTACAGACCACTTGTGGAAAGTGTGGGACCTGGACAGAGTTGTGCTGGATTTGTGGGCAGTAAACAGACAGAGACCATCAAGAAATAACCCTTCCCACACCGGAAGAGCTTACGATGAACGAACGCAGGCACCCACAGCCTACTGATGGTTCAGAGAACAAATATGTAATCCAGATGTTGTAGGGAGCGCCACCTTCCTCTCCCTCCTACAGTTTCCTGAAGGATCCCGGAGATTTCTATTCTCGGTGTCACTATTGAGAGTAGATTCTGCTGCCCCTGGGGTTTTGTTTTCACTTTTTCTTTCTTCCTAACAGTTGCTGTCTTTGCTCTCTCCCAAACTAGCAATACCCTCCCTGATATAGACACAGGGACCCTCACACAAAAAGAAGTTCCACATCAAAGAAAATATAGCAGTTTTTTTAAAGTGTGGTTTCTTTGTTTGTTGTTTATTTATTATTCTCACAGCAGTTCAGGCCCTAGCACACTTTTCTGCTCTTGCTCTGAGCTGTTTAGTTTGCACCACGTGATCATACAAAGCCATCCAGCTCTCTTCAGTGTGGTTCCTGCCCCTGTTGGGCAATGCAAACACTTTCCAGCGTTAGATGCTGGGTCATCTTCTACCGTTGATCTCGAGCATTGAACCAATATAAATATTTTTTCTAAAAATATCAACCTTGTCACTTACGCCAGAGGCTCACGAAGGGCAGACATCACTATGATCAGCTTACGTTTCAATATCGTTTTTCCTTCTGTTATCACTAAGTCGGGAGAGTTCATGAGCAGGTGAAGATCAGGGGGCTCGACTGGTGAGAAAGATGTTGGGGGAAGGAGAAAGGTTTGAATTGTGGAGGTGACTTACAATCAAGGACAGAATGTAAACCAAAACTTCAGATCAGGAGTCTCTAACCAAATAAGAATGTTTCTGTTTTGTAAGCCTCCTAAAATGTCACGCATAATTTCTACATAAGAAAAAAAAATCCATTGTAGTACTGAAAAACAAGCAAGTGTAGTCTCTCTGAACAAGAAAGAAGTGCGGGGATACAGGCAGGCAGCCACCCCCACACTACACCATCCAGCCTCATCATTTACACAGCTGAAACAGAGCAAGTGCTCCCCCTCTGGCCAGTCCTCCCTCTTGCTGTTTCTCTACAAATAAAAGAGGGGCCTAGAGAGATGGATTGAAGCCTTCTTCTCTCACAGAAAAGCCAAAGTGGGTCCCAGCACCAAAGTCCGGTGACACACACTGGCCTGTAACTTTATCCCCAGAGGACCTAGCACTCCCTCTTCTGGCCTCCTGGGGCACTCATAGGGAGAGAGAGAGAGAGAGAGAGAGAGAGAGAGAGAGAGAGAGAGAGGAGAGAGACAGAGAGAAGAGAGAGAGAGAAGAGAGAGAGAGAGAGAGAAGAGAGAAAGAGAGAGACAGACAGACAGACAGAGAGAGAGAGAAGAAGAGAGAGAGAGAGAGAGAGATACACACAAGTAAAAACCATTTTTAAATAAAAAGGGAAGGAAAAAGGGAAGGGAGGGAGGGAGGGAGAGAGGGAGGAAAGGAGGAAGGGAAGGAGGAAGGGACCAGCAAGACTGGAAGGACGATGGGGCCTGGGGAGCTAAGGGAAGCAGGAGAGGAGTGTCCTTCTGAGTAGCAGGCTCTAGGGTAGCAGCATCAGCAGGTCTGGCTGGGTGTGAAAGGCAGCCTGCAAGCAGCTTCTCCAGCCCCGCTCTCAGAACTGCTGTCTGGCTGAAAGATCAGCCTTCCGTTTCCAAATCAGTGGAAACTTGAACACGAAGCATCTTCAGGATGAGTGTTGGCATCATAAACACGGAGAACCCCAGACAATATGTAGTCACTTTAAGATCCCAGTAAAAACAAGCAACTTGGATAGCTACTGTGATATTGTGTCCTGCTTCATTGGCTGACCATAAAAAGTCCAAAACCTACTGTAGCCAAAAAAGCAGGACTAAGGACACACACTCAGCAACCCATCCTGTTTAATACAGACCTTTGAAGTGTATGGCTATACAACCAGCAACCGCCAATCACTTTAAGAAAACCCAGGAAACAAACTCAGAAAGCAGAAGAACTAATTCTTGAAGAAATGGAGTTAATAGCCAAGAGTCAGGAGCTTTTGCATCATAAAAAGAACAGATGGCTGTGGGGACAATCTACTAGAATCCTTGCAAATCGGAAAAAAAAATTTCACTAAAATTAAATAACAGATGGCGTAAAGAACGAAATTTACATAACACAGGATTGATGTAGTAAATTAAAATATGTGTCCAAAGAATTCTCCTAGGGTATAGTAAAAAATAATGAGCTGAAAATGTGTACAAAATCGAGACAGGAAGGACAGATGCAGGAGATCCCACGTCCCCCTAATTGGAGTTCTAGAAGAGGAAGAAGAGGAAGCTCAGAATCACTAATCCTTAGGGAACCACCAAATCCCAGAGATGCCATTCCATACAGCATTGGGAAAGCTGGGGTGGCTACCAGTTCTAAAAACAAGATCAAAATAGGAAATAAGAAGTGTTGGGGAGGGCATGTAGAAACTGATCCCTCTGGGCATGCCGGGAACGTGAGTCTCACCATCGTGGAAAAATGTGTATTTCCATCTTGGTCACTGTTCTACTGCTGCAAAGAGACGCCATGACCAAGGTGGCTTTTAAAGCGTTTAATTGGGAGCCTGCTTGCAATTCTAGACTGTTAATCCATAATCAGCATGGTGCTAGAGCAGCAACTGAGAACTAGGCGTTCCTACCCACGCACAGCAGCAAACAGGGGGTGACAGTGGGAGAGCCTGGGCTTTAGAAACCTCAAAGTCCATGTCCAGCAGCCCCCTCTTCCTACAAGGTCACCTCTTCTAACCCTTCCTATACAGTTCTACCAGCTAGGGACCAAGCATTCAAATATGTGAGTTTATGGGGGGTTAGTTATTCAGCCCGCCACAGTTACTCAAAAGTTCAACGTTATCACAGTACACATATATCTCATATATGTTACAGACATGAAGGTTTGAGAGTGCTACATGTATCTATGATGGTTGAATAAACACAAATAAAAGATTTTCTCCAAGTCCACATTTTGGCTCTTCCTCTGTACCCCTTGTACACACGCTTGTACAAGTTCTCTGTCTCTGAGCTCTAAATGCAACCTCAGGTCATATTGTCTTAGCAGTGACTTTTGATAAAGAGCCATTAGGAAAATCTATTCCAGTTTATTAGTTTATTATTCCCCTCTAGACATGACAGTTTCCGCATTCTAAGGCAATTCCTAAGGTCACAAGGGTTTGCCTCTGTAGATTATTTTATAGAAATTTTATAGTCTGTTTTTTTGCTTTCTCTCTCTGTCCCTCTCTTTTTCTCAGTTAACACACACACACACACACACACACACACACACACACACACCAGTGTGTGGAAGCTCCAGGTTGACACTGGAGGCTGTTCTCCTATTGCTGTTTACCCACTTTTCCCAGAGTGTATTACTGAACCCAGAGCTCACTATTTTCAGTTAGACTGGCTGGTCAAGGAGTCCCAGGGATCCATCCATCAGCCTCTGTCCCTCAGGCTGGGTTTGTGGACACAAGCATGCATGCAGCCTGCCCCCCCCCTTTTAATGTGGGTTCTCCAGGTCACAATGCAGGCAGATCTTCATGCTCACACAGCAGATGCTCTCTCTTCTTCAGCATCTCGCCAGACCTCTATGGTTTTATTATTTATTTATTTTTGGGTTTTCGAGACAGGCTTTCTCTGGGTTTTACTTTTAAGTATGCAACTCTTGTGTGAATTATGAGTATGTTGTGAGGTGTTCATCGTGGTTCGGTATGTTTCTACATACATGCCTTCAGACATGGCTACACAGAGAAACCTTGAAGAAAGAAGAAAAGAAAGACAGAAGACAGACAGACTTGCAGTCGGCACCGAGGCTTTTTCTAATCCTACCCCACCCTCTCACAACCATCAGAAATGCCTTTGTTCTGTCTGTGTGCTCTGCCAGAACCAAAGATTCTGCACTGATGAGAATAGAAGTCGGGGCTCAGGACGCCCTAGACCAGTTCAGTTCCTGACCCAACACCACTGGAAGAAGTAAACAAGTAGAGATAGGTAGGTAGGTAGACAGACAGACAGACAGACAGATAGATTGATAGATAGATAGTAGATAGATAAAAGATAGATATAGATAGATAAAATAATGCAAACTGTTTTGATAACTCTGACTTTACAATTTTACAACCAGATAGCATAAATTTACCAGATTAGAGTCTTTTAAAAGATTGTTTGGTCTATTATTCTAAAATGTCTAGCATTCTTTATATATTTGAGTATCAACTTGGCAATTTCTACTCGAGGCACGCTGATATCTTATTGAAATTGTATTGGATCTGTATATCATTTAAGGAAAGTGAATCCAATTTTTCTCTTTCCTCCTGCCAAAGCTATCCTTGTCCTAATTCTTGGAACATATAAATATGTTAGGATATAGAGAAAATTCAGCTTGTTGCTCGGCTGGCTTTAAAACATAGAGGTTGACCTGGCTCATCTGGTTGGGCTCAGGATTGACATTAGGTTCTTTACACGTAGAAAAAGGTGAAAGAAGAGGAAGCCATAGTGATACTTGGCATGCTGACCTTGAAGATGGAGAGATATTTGTGCAAGAGAGTAGGTGACCTACGGGAGCTGGGAAAGGAAAGGAAGCTGATTCTTCTCTAAGCCCCAGAAGGAATGCAGCCCCAATCTGATGAGGCCCGGCTCAGAATTCCAACCCACAGAGCTGTAAGGTCATAAATTTGTGTTATTTGAAACCTTTGCATTTGTGGTAATTTGTCACGGCAGTCATGGGAACCGACATAACCGATATCTCCGCGGTATTGAAATTTCCAATCTATAACCATGGCGTGACTCTCCATTTATTTAGGTGTTCCCAATTCCTCTCCACTGTGTTTTATGACTATCAGGCTAGCAGACTTGTGGGTCTTTATTAACTTCCTTCCTGGGAGTTTCAGATTTCTTGATGCCTAGCATAGGTCTGAGTGTTTGAAGCAGAAGTCGCTCAAGCTGTAAGTGGAAGAAACCACTTAAATAGCACTTTGATGAATTGTTAAGAGGCTGAGTGTGGTCTAGCATGGGCCACCCCTGGACACCATCGTCTGAGGGGGACCGTCCACCTTGGAAGATGCTGTCTCATGGACCAAAGTCAAGAAAGATCTTCTGGCCACTGTAGAGGGAGGAGAGAGAGACTAATCACTATTTAATAAATCCAGAGGTTTCCCTACAATAATGACCTACTAGCCAGGGAAGAGACTTCTCCTGAAACTTAGCCCAGTTAAAAGAACTGGAGCACCCACTAATGTTTTATATCATATAAGGGAAGGAAACAAAGTCAATAGAGATCAAAGCTTCACAGAATTAGATGGGCTATGTTGCTGTTAGGAGAAAGAAGTGGGAAAAGTAATACTGGAGAAAAACTTGCAAACTTATAGGCTATTTAATCAGAAACACAGCTATTTAATCAGAAAAGAATTGATGACTCCCCATCCCCCATGGTTGGCCAGCACTACCCAGGTTCTGGTCGCCCCAGCTGAAAGAGTGTAAGACAGAGGTCTTATTGAAAAGAAATATTTATGAGAAGCTGAAGTCAAGATGAGAAAGGAAACCAAAACTCCCAGAGGAATCGGAAAGCTGTATCAGCTGTGCCTCCAGCAAACACGGAATAGTTCAAGTGCTACATTGTTGTAGATTCTCAGGCTAATTGATATCCTGTTTACCCACCTCCAAAACCTAATCGGACACATTCAACTTTTTTCAGACCCATTGTGGGAAGAGAGAAAGAAGTATCACTTCCCACCCACAGATTCACGTAGCCTTCCAGGACCTTCAAGGATACAGGCTGTGCTGGCGGCCTTCCACCATTTTCCACAGCCCAGCTGGCCCCTCCTCAAATAAATCTACCAGGTCTTGTGCAGGTCTTCGCAGCCTGCCCATAAACAGCTTTAAGGTTTACTCTGGAGGCTTCTGGAACTACTTTTTGCACTTTGCTGGTATTATCTGGAGAATAAGTCATCTGAGTCCTTTGTATCTTAACTCTCTCCCCTGGAACTTTTCTGTAACATTCTCTTCCTTTCTAAGTCCCCTAGTGTGTTCTAGGTTGCTGTCTTTGCTGTGAGATACACATCACGGATTGATTTCAGCTTGTATTTCCCGGTAATAGTTCATCACTGAGGGAAGGCAGGACAGGAACTATGGACAAACATTGCGTACTGTTCCTCTCTCTCCAGCTTACTGTCTTCTTGCTCTCTGATACTAGCCAGGCCCACTTGGCTATGCCTAGTGCTGCCCACAGAGGGCTGAGCCAGACCACACCAATCAGCAATCAAGACAATTTCTCCCAGACACGACCACAGGCCAGTCCGGTCAAGGCTATTCTTCAGTTGAGGTTTTCTCTTCCCAAGAGACTCTAGGGTGTGTCAAATTGATGATAAAACTAACCAGCAGGCAGGGTTTGTGCCTTAGTTTGCTAATTGTACACACGACTTCTAGTTGCTTTCATTATTCAATGGTTTGCTTAAGTGTTCTTGCCTTGAAACATTCACTATGTTCTTTAAAACGTCGTCTTAACAGATCAACTGAAAGATTTATGCCTCTTATCCACCAGTCAGTATATAATTATAGGAATAGACCATCCTTTGGGTTCAAGAAGCTTCTGGCTTTCTTTAATGCTGTGGACAGTATGTTTGGCCCCTTGGTCTACTGTCTTCCTCATTCTCCAGTGGTCAATTAAAATGGCAGCAAATCAAAGGACTTTTATTTACTAATTACTTATGTCAAATCCACAACTTTAAAAAGAGCGTCACTTAAAGGTTCTTGGCTACCCATGTGACAAGTCGGGGCTGGGCTGCATTGCTAACAAGGCATCTTTGCTGTTTGTCTAAATTGCCTGGGGATTTAGGCCGAAGGTGTGATGATGGCACTTCTGACATCACACTTG
The DNA here is from genome assembly GCA_963919715.1 of Microtus obscurus. Lineage (NCBI taxonomy): Eukaryota > Metazoa > Chordata > Mammalia > Rodentia > Cricetidae > Microtus > Microtus obscurus. The sequence continues at coordinate 1,927,995 of CAWTZC010000381.1, forward strand.
GAACTCTGGCAGGGAGATACCGGCGGTTGCTGTCTTCAGAATTCTTGAAAATTAACATAGTGAACATTGTTATGCATGGCTACAAGGGGGAAAAAAGTACTCCCGTGAGCTAGACTAATTAAAGAGAGGCTTGCTGCAAGAACAGTAGAGCATCCCAAGGGATCCAGTTTTGGCAAGGACAGCAGGATGTGCAGAACCAGAACATTTCCAGGAGTCTCTTGCCCCTGCCTCTTTCGTCCTTGGCTTTCTGGCCTTAAGACCCCTGGTCTCTGATGCATCCGCCCCACTCTTTGGTCTCTGAGAGCACACACCTTACCCGTACTGCTAGCTCTGATTATGGGTGTTCTTTCGCCCTGATACCTGAAGCCAGCAAAGAAAGTGTGAGGTTCGAATGAGATTTCAGCTTTGGACTGATGAGCTCCTAGTGTTGAGTGGGCAAGGACATATCATTCCAGTTGCCAGGAAAAGCCAAGTATGCCCTTGCGTGAGGGGATATGGACCACAAGAAATAGCTGGAGACAGTGGCGTTCACTTCCAATACAGGGTATTGGCAAACTGACTTACCTACTATCGCTATTGCGAAGTATCATTGGTGACTGAATCCTTGGTTTTGCATAGTAGGACAGAACTACCTACAAATAGACCACTAGCCTCTCCCCTGCCTACCAAGAGAAAGGTAGTGTGCATACATTCTGGTTTATTTCCTATAAATTACTCCTTTTATGGATGTTATGAAAGACAAGTAGGTTCCATTCTTCTATAAAATCTATGTCTTCCTCTTTTTATAATTTTTGTCTTTTTTAAGAGTTGCTTATTTTAGCGGGGCAGTAGTGGCGCACGCCTTTAATCCCAGAGTTCAAGGACAGCCTGATCTACAAGATCTAGTTCCAGGACAGGCTCCAAAACTACAGAGAAACCCTGTCTCAAAAAACCACACCCCCCCCCCAAAAAAAAGATTTGCTTATTTTGTTTTATGAATATGAGTGTTTTGCTTGCATGCATGCATGTGTACTGTATCCTTCTGATACCTACAGAAGTCAGAAGAAGGCATCAGATTGCCAGGAACTAGAGTTATAGATGGTTGTGACCCACCACGGAGGAACTAGAAGCCAAGCTCAGGTCTTCCGCCAGAGCAGTGAGTGCTCCCAGCTGTTTCCCCAGCCCTTCTTTTCATTTTCAAAAGGAGGGGAGGCTGAATAAACACCATCCCCCACTACTACAAATTATGCAGTGAAGTTTCCCACATCTGCAGACTGCCAGAGTCGGGGCAGGCAGCGTGTGCTGAATGAGCCTCACCTTGGACAAGCGACCCTCATGGTCATGGTAGCTCTGTCTCTGAGGTGTCTCAGAACCTCAGGAAGGTGCTTAGTGAAGCCAGAAAGATCACTACCGACAACTGAATTTATTCTTTGGTTTTGAGGGTAACGTTTGAAACTGGGACAACTTGAGTTCGATGACGACTGTGTGTCTTCTCCCAGATTTTATCAGCTAAGTGCTGTAATTCTTTATTATTTGAAGAATGGTAAGTCTTAGCTTTATATGTTCTTTTCTTGCAATGTGACATTCCAGTCAGCTACTGAACCTAAAGGATTAATTTGTTTTTTTATTTCCTTAGAAGTAAAGCTCCTCACATTTTAAAAGCTAGAAAGGGGCTAGAGAGACTTCAGTTCCTAAAAGCAAGACCTTTGCAATTCCCTTTGTGTTAACAATTTACCATGAAATTATCATAGAATTTCTCTCTCTCTCTCTCTCTCTCTCTCTCTCTCTCCCATCTCTTACACACAATCACAAAAATCACAGCTATTGTATCATTGTATAGTTGGCGCCTAACACAAAATATGTGCCTAAGAATAAGGAACTTCAATGACCTGTCTATACATCACCCACTAGTAACGTCCTGTGGTTACTGGCTGATCCCAGGCTGGTGAACCACTGCCCACCAGCCTACTTGGGCCGTTTCTCCCATTACAAATGAGTGTGTGGCCAAGGGCAGCCAACAGCTCTGAACACTAACTTAGAGACCACACAATTAGAAAGAACGGCTGCAGGAAAAGAGCTAATTGAAAGTCGTCCTGAACTAAAGAGCGATGTGTTTTTCCCTGATGGACTGTGGGGTTATCTCCATCTTGGCTCCCCTCTCCTGGTCCAGGTGATTAGGGGGCTGAGCCTAACAGCTGTTCCTAAAACCAAGGAACTCTGTTCTCCTCTGTTTACCCTTTTGCATTTCCTAAGATGGACAGGGTGAAGACTCATGTTTCCTCAAAAACGTAGGTTATCAAACATGGCTTAAAAGTATAAAACTAGTTTAATATCATAGGAAAGACAGATTCTCCCACAGGAGACAATATCATTCTGGCTTTTCCAGGGTTTCCAGATCTAACTCTACCTAGAGAAGTGGGTGCTAGCATCCTGACTTTTCCGGGTTCCCGGATCTAACTCTACCTAGAGCAGTGAATGCTATCATCCTGACTTTTCCAGGTTCCCGGATCTAACTCTATCTAGAGCAGTGAATGCTATCATCCTGACTTTTCCAGTGTTCCCGGATCTAACTCTACCTAGAGCAGTGAATGCTATCATCCTGACTTTTCCAGTGTTCCCGGATCTAACTACCTAGAGCAGTGAATGCTATCATCCTGACTTTTCAGGGTTCCCGGATCTAACTACCTAGAGCAGTGGGTACAGTTCAGAGGGAAGAGGGAGAGTGAACCCGCTTGGATAGGCTCTGTAATTGCTCACGCCGTGGCTGTCCTCAGCCCCTTCGTGAAAGAATTCACTTTGATCAACTTCAAAGCTTCCAATTACCTCAGGATAAGCATTACAGACATCAATTTAGGATCGTAGTTTAGAAACTCCAAGTATTTAAAGATAATACTGTACGGCGAGTGAGAATAATTAATACCGGCCCTGCATATTGATAGCGTTTCCATTTTCGGAAGGCAATACAATATACATCATTGGGTCCACTTACAAACCTGCTTTCTCAGGGTCTAGTCTTATGCTGTGAGGATGACCTACGGATGGGTAGTGATTCTGGACGTGAGGACCCATTTGGCCAGCTCCGCTGACCCTCCCTTCTTCCCCTCCCAGTCTTGCGAGCTGCGGTCTGTAACCTCCCACAAAGAGCACCTTTGGCCACATCACTCCTGTTACTCATCATCTCTCCTACACCTCCTTTCCTGACAGGCAATCTACTCCAAATTGTAATCTTATCTCTTCCTCAGCTTCCCTACACACACACACATACACATGCACACGCACACATGCACACACACACACACACTCAGTTTTTGTCAAAATGTTACCCTTGGTGACCACCGATTGTATCTTTTCTTTTCTTTCTTTTTTTTTTTTTGTCAAAAACTCCCCCTTCCCATCTCAATTCTCTTGAATCCATTCAAATGTGAATACTTCCCAATCAATATGTCTTGAGAGTATTCTACGGCTTATAGACCAGTGTGCTTAAGGCTTTTTATAACTTCCTGCTTTTGTCATTTTCTTCCTTTAATCCTTCTCAGCTTGAATTCCACTTGGCTGAATGAGCCAGCTGCCATTCCTGCTTTTGTGTTTCCTCTGTTTTGTTTGGGCTAACGTTTCTAGCTCCTTGGCATAGTCAATTCTTTCTCTTTTTTTCCCCCTGATGAACTGAAGCTTTTCTCAGTGTTCTTCATCATCATGGAATGTGCCACCGTTTAAGACATAATGAAGTCACTCTTCTACCTCTGTCCCTCTGAATTCGGTGACACTGAGCGCCACCTATGAAAACCTACAAGGTATTTATTCTGTTGTCTGCAGCTCGTTTAACAAATGCTTGCTTTAAACCTTCCCGTAGCTGCTGAGTGAGACCCTAGACGAGTTGGTTTTCCTCTCAGGTGTAAGGTGGGATTCTTAATAATAGCACCCACTTCATGGGGCTACCCTGAGGACTAAATGCCTTAACGCGTGAAGCTCTTTAGCGTGTTCGATGTCCCTGTCCCTGTCCGTATCTTACGGTCCTTTTGCAGAAAAGCGGGTAAGGAATCCAAAGCGCAGAGAGCTGCCATTGGGCAGGTGCCGTGTTACCCGAGACGAGAAAGCTATACAGACTTCGAAAACTCAAATCTGCCTGTCCTTTTCTCTGAAAATGTCGTCGACACTTTTGTGAGGATGCAGCTTGAGATGATTTCTATTTAAGGACGAGGCAGCTCTGAACTCAATCGGGGCTGCTTTCAGAGCATCAAGAGGCCAGGCGTTCTAGAAGACGGTCCGTTGTCATGCCTACCCACGCTGGGTGGTAAAGACTCTCCCGTCGCTTTCCTTCTCATACCAACGCTTGCGAAATGAACGTCCCATTAACCAAACATGGCTGCCACTGAGTCTGCTTATTTTCCCTCCGCTATGTAAAGTAGCAGGCGTCAGGATGCTAGGGCAATGCCTAACAGCCCATTTGCGCTCATCGGCTCGTCCTTCATCTGATCAAAGGGTACGAGCAACTTCATCTCCCTCCCGATTTTACCAAACACCTCCATAAATTAGACTTCAAAATGACTGCATTACAGCAAACCAGATTAACCCAGCCAGCTTGTGTTACTGGCGATGGTTCATCTTTGTTCCGAGATGAACACACTGTCCTAAAAATTTGATATAGACCTCTTTTAAGAAATGTGATGGATTCCCTCACAGTACGCAGCAGCCCAAAGACATTACTTCCTGAAATGGATGCCGCTGGAGAATGTATCTTATTGAATCACAACTATTTCCCGGTTGATTATTGGATGCATAAATCCAATCAAAATTATCACCCTTCGAACTGGAGACAGTAAACTTACAGACCCAAATGGATCACCTAGAGAACCATAAATACTGCCACAGCATTTACATACACTGAGTTGTCGGGAGAAAAGTTAACTCTTTTAGGTGGCCTGGAAGATAGGTAATAGCGTCCTCCTGGATAGGACCCATAGGGGAGCATGCTGCCTTCAGTCTGCAAAGGCACGTTTCCAAGACAGCCTCCCCTTCCTGTCTCGGCTGATGCCCGCCACCTCCGCAGCCGTCCACAGAGCAGCCTTCCTGCTGCATTTAAAACAAACAAATGGCCTCAGACAGCAAACGAGCATGCTTGAGAGAATACTAGACTCGCCGTTGGTGCCCTTAAGGACGTAAAGTTAAACCCTCGTGAATATGCTCTTCTCCTCTCCTTGCCTCTGGGAGCAAGTGGAATATGGGGTCACCAGGAAGAGACAGCACCACCTCAAGGGGAGGCAGGGTGGGTTTTCTGGTATCGCTTTCACTTTGGAGTGGCTGGCGAAAGCCCGTATTACCCCTCCGCTCTGAGTGCCCTACCTACCACGCTTTCCTCTGTGCTTTGGTAACACCAAGCATCATACATGCACAGACACCCTGCTTCCAAATATGTCATGCCACTCCCCCCATCCTCCCATTCCTACCTGCTGTATCCCTAGATTGTAATTTGAAAGCCAACATCACCAACAGACCCATACATCTGCCTCCTTACCCGCGGGCCGTCTCCATTCCCCTACCATGAAGTGCAGCACAAATCCCAGTTGGTTTTAATTACAAAGATTTGGCATTAGCTGTGTGTGTGTGGGGGGGGGGGAGCTGAAGCCTCAGAGAAGCAGAGCAACCAGTCACTAGAGTTCTTACCTCTACCAGTGCTGAGACCCAGAGGGGTAAACCAGTCCTCAGGCTGCCTGCACAGACTGCTCCTCAGACTGCAGTGAGCTCCTGTCTCCTCCTGCCTTATGTATATTCCTCTCTCGGCCCAGCCATGTTACTCCTGGAGCCACCTCCCTAGTGCTGGGATCACCTTTCTGTGAGCCCTGCTCCTCTCTGAGACTGGATCAGTTTCACGTAGCTCAGGGTGGCCTTGAACTAACAGAGATCTGTGTGCCTCTGAGTCCTGGATCTAAAGGCCTGTGCCACCACTGCCTGGCCTCTAGTGGCTTAGCCCTACGCTCTGACCTTCAGGCAAACTTCCTTTGTGAAAACACAAACAAAATATCAAGGCGTTAAGTGTGGCCAAAATTTCATATCATTGATATTCTCCTCGTGGTCCCCACATTCGTTAACATTCTTCTGCTTGCAGGCGATAGGAAGGATCTTGCGCTAAGTTAAGTAAAAGATGCGGTTTGTCGAAGGGCTGCAGAGGCAGCCTGCAGGAACAGGGACGGGGGAGCAGCCAGCGGAGCCTCGGTGGCAGGAGAAGCTGGTCAGCTCCAGGTGATGCCTACCTGCCTCAAGTCACAATTCCAAACCAGACACTGTTGGGGGGATCTGATTGTTGACGTAAATCAGGTGTCCAGAGTCATGGGGTGGGACATGGCCACAGAGAATCTCTCCTTTGTTTAACTGGGGCTCTTCCCTGTCACCAAGGAAGAAATGGTCTGTAATAGAAGGTGACAGGAGACATCTAGAGACAAAACCTCCCCCTGTGTTTATTGCTTTAAATCTGTGTTAAGCATTTCCTTTACATTTTGTCAAGATACTTTCCACAGCGGCTGCTATTGGCTTCTCCTCATCCCCCAAAAGACACGTTCTTAAGTCCAAGTATTTGTATGGATTCCAAAACATCACAAGGCTCTTGTCTTGAGATGGGGGAGAGAATACAAAGCTGAGGGTTACGTTAGGGGGTGTGAGATGCCCCTGAAGGCTCATTTGGTGGATGGACAGTCCTCAGCACAAGCTTCGGAGGGAAGACTTTGGTGAAGGGATCGGGGATGAGGCCCCTGACCTCACCAAGGGACTAATCTACGAAGTGACCCTCATTGAGACGTTATTAGGAGCTGGCAGGGACTGGGGTGCGTGGCTTCAATGGAGGAAAGAAGTCACTTGAGATGTGATTTCAAAAGGTGCGTCTTGTCCTGGCCACTTCCCCAGGCTCTCTGCTTCCTGGCTTCCCTTGGAGATTCCTTTACACAGGGGTGTTCCCACCTCTCTGTAGCCTGAAGACAACAGAGCAAACCATACTGTGAAACACTTAGAACTGCCGGCCAAAGGGGCTCTTCCTGTCCTAAGATGTTTTCTTAAGGTGTTCAGTGACAGCGATGAAAAGGGCTGGCGGTGCCACTGTCTCTCCGTGGGCTAAAATCTACTTACGCATGCGACGGCAATGTTCTGAAAAGGAAAGCTCCTATAGCTGAGAGAGAGAGAGATCCGTTTCAGAGAAGATATAATTTAGGAGGGAAGAGAAAAGAGTGCTTGGGAAATGCCAGCCGGTTAGTTTACGGCCTCTATCAGCACAGCAGAGATGGAGAAGGGAGGTGTCAGAAAAGTCAAAGAGCAAACTTACTATCTGCAAAAGATTTACAGCTCCTCGGGACCGAGACGAGACTGGAGGGAGAGCAGAACAAAACGTTCTCCTCGGCCTCACACTAATGAAAAGGGGCTGGGTGAGCAGCTTGACCAACTCCTTCCTGCATGGAAAAGCAGCCGTCCGTCATTCCCGAGTCTCACCAGGCGAAGGTGGCCTTTGAGGACCCAGATTGTCCAGGGTCCCTTCTTTACAAATTGAGAGCAACCACCAAATTCTTTCCCCCAGTCAATACTGGAGATAGCATTGGCCGCCTGTCTCCTAAAGGGTTTATTCAGGTTTCCCTTTGCATAGAAGAGGATGCCAAGATATTCTGGAGCTGAACTTGGATGAGGGCAAGCACCGGTTGAATAAGAATGGTCCCCATGGGCCCATATATTCGATGCTTAGTCATCAGGGAGCGGACCTATTTGAGAAAGATTAGAAATATTAGGAGGTGTGGCTTTGCTGTATGAAGTGTGTCGCTTGGGGTGGGCTTCGATGTTTCAGAAGCCCACACCGGACCCGGTGTTGCTCTCTCAGCCTGCAGATCTGCATGCAGCTCTGAGCTACTGCTCCAGCGCCATGCATGCCACCACGCTCCCTGCCATGGTAATAACGGACGAAACCTCTGCCATGGTGAGCCAGGCCCCAGTTAAATGCTTTCTTTTATAAGAGTTACCTTGGTCGCTGGGTCTCTTCACAGCAACCGAGCAGTGGCTAAGACACCCAGGAAGGAAATGTTTGGCCAAGCTTGGAGGCAAGGCAGAGACTGAGAGTTGAGCACAGCACAGCAGCCTCACGCATCTGGATTCAAGGCCACTGACTGAACTAATCAGAGGAGGTCATACACGCTTGACTAGACTCTAGAGCAGATTAGAACAAAAGTTAACAAGCAAAACCATAAAAACCTAAGCTCACTTTCTTTATTAGTGTCCTATGAAAATCTCAGTCTCTTCTCGCTTCTAGCAAACCAAGTATCTGTCCTCTGATATGAAGTCCATGTCTCTTTTCTACCAGTGACCTTGGGAGCGAGTTCTTGGGGTGAACAGTCTCGCACCTGCTCCAGCTGCTTGGCTTCCACCTCTGAAAGCTGTTACGTCCTGTCTCCATCAGGTGTTTCTAAATGCTAGCAGACAAATCGCCTTTCAAAGCAAGTGTTTGCCAGTACCTTCTTTGCTATATTCAGGTTAAAGTCGCACACAGATGGTACACCTTGCCTTCACATGGAATGTGTTTCCTAAGCAATGTGATGCTGTAACTTTTGTTTAAAGAAGAAATAAAATGAAGGGAATTTGTGACAAAATAATAACTCATTCTAGGATCCCAACATGACAGCATTTGAAGACAGAACGAAGTCAGTAGTCGAAATCAATAAGTAGAATTATAACAATTTCTTCAGCTGTGTACCCACTGACAGAGGCATAGGGCTGGCAAGCCCAGCACCCCACATGAGATGAGGAGGTGTAGCCTGCTTGGAGGAAGTGGGCTCGGAACACACCAGGTCCACTGCTGCCCTCTTGGCCTGAGGATTAGGAGGCTGCTCTAAGCTAAAGCTCGGGTTCCACACGTTCCGCCATGCTCCTGCCGTAATTACTGTGGGGCAAATCATTGAAACTGTGAGCAGATCCCAGCTCAGTGCTTTCTCTTCCAAGAGTTGCAGTGGTCATGGTGTCTCTTCACAGCCCTAGAACAGTGACTAAGACACATGGCTAACAAATTTCGCCTAACTTCCAACAACGTGAAGATAATCTTCTCTCTGCTTATATTATCGTGGGAAAACTCTGCATATATTTAAACTACACTTAACATTGTTTATGTTCTTGTAGACATGGAGTTGGGCTTCCAGCCTAGATCGTGGCAAACAGCTTCATCGCTGAAATAGATGTCTGTGAGGACAAAATCCACATGATCATCTCGATAGAGGCAGAAAAGGCCTTTAACAAAATCTAGCGTGACTTCATGGCAAAGGTCACAGAGACTTTGACTAGAGGGACCATTCCTCAACATGGCAAAGGTTTTATAATAGAAGTGCATAGCCAACACCTTCCTAAACGAAGAAAATCTTGAAACAACCTCGCTGCAGTCAGGAAGGAAACAGTTGCCCACCGACCCCACACCTTTTCAGTATTGTGCTTGACGTCCTAGCTGGAGCAATAAGGCAAAAGGAGGAAAAAGTTTAAATGACAGAGACAGGAAAAGAAGTCAGGCTATCCCTATTTGCAGATGACAGCAGAGTATACGTTAGAGATTCCTAAAATTCTAAAGGAGAAACTTCTAGAAATGACCAACAAGTCCAGCAGAGTGCCAGGACACAGGTTCAATTTGCACAAATCAGCAGATTTTCCAAACACCAACAACAGACAGCACAGATGACGATCGCCTCAATAAATAAATTAAATAAATAAATAAAGAAAGCGAGCAATGTACCTAACCAGGGAAGTTAAAGACCTCTATGATAAAAACATCAAACTTCCCAAGAAAGAGAAAGACATCAGAAGGGGGAACAATATCCCATGCTTTGATCAGTAGAATTATTATTGTGGAAACGATCATTTTACCTAAAGCTGTTTACAGATCCAAGGCCATCCTAACCCAAATCCCTGTCTTATTCTTGACAGTAGAACAAAGAACACTAGCTTACAATGTATAAGGGGCTAAAGAAGATCCAGGCTAGCCACAACAATCCTAAGCAGGAGGAATAGAGCTGGGGGAGCTGGCTCTTCAGATCTTAAGACATCGTGAGGCCATAGCAGGAAAACAATACGGTGTTGGCACCGAAACAGATGTGTAGATCAACAGCATAAACTCAAAGACCCAAACTTGAGTATGTGCAACTTAAGCCGTTCAATACTTGACAAAATTGCCAAAGACAGGGGAAAGAAGCATTTCCAACAAATGGCGCTGGGGAAACTGGATGCGCACATGCTGAAGAAAGAAATTAGACCTGAGTCTATTGCCGTGCACAGAATTAATTCCAAATGGGACCGAGACCTAAATATGAAACCTGAAGCCTCTAGGAGAAAGCAAGGGCAGTGTTCTCCGGTATTTTCCAGGACATAGGTGTAGGAAACAATTTCCCAAACAGGACTCCGCTCTGGGTTGTGCCCTCCAGGGTGCAGGTGCAGGAAACGGCTTTCCAAGCAGGACTCGACTTCCCCAAGAGCTGAGATGTACAAGTGACAAGCGGACCTCCATAAACCAAAAGGCTTCTGCACAGATAAAGAAGCAATTAGCCTGGTGCAGAAGCAGCCCTTGGAACAGGAGAAAAGGCTGCCGGAAAATTAATAGCCAGAATAAATAAAGACCCCCCCCCAAAAAAAAGAGTCAAAATAAACAAATGAATAACCCACTTTTAAAAAGTGAGCCTGGGACCTGAATAGAGAATTCTCAAAGAAAAAAAAATAACTAAGAAATTTTTCAAAAAAAAATGTATCTTATCTTTCTCTAGTAAAAATGATGAAAGAACCTACAATAAATGCCGGAGGGGTGTGGGAAAGCTAACCCTCACTCACTGTTGACGGGATTACAGATTTGTGTAGCTACTCTGGATAATTGGTGTTGGCAATTCTCAAAAATCTAAAAGTAAATCTGCCATATGACCCAGCTAGTCTACTCTTTGGCATACGACCAGAGAACTCAACGTCTTATGCTACCAATACTGGCTCAGCCATGTTTATTGCTGGCCTGTTCACTCTAGTTAGGAAATAGAAATGACCGAAATGTCCCTCAACTAACAGGTGGGTGATGGACGTCTGGTCCATGTACACTGTGGAGCACTATCCCAATGTGAACGAGAAAGGAATCGTGAACGTTTCAGGAAACCGGATGGAGCTAGAGACGATGATACTGTATGAGGTAACCCAGACCCGGAAAGGGATGCTGCATGGTCTCTCACTGCAGGTTCTTAGCTCCAGCTCTCCCGATGTGAGCATACCTCCTGCTCCAGATGTGAGCATACCTCCTGCTCCAGATGTGAACATACATCCTGCAGTAGCTACAGAAACCAGGAATGTAAAAAGAGGTCATGGGGGAGCGCAGGAACAATAGAGAGAGGAATACCAAGGTGCAAGCGACCTGACCAAGGAAACTGGAAAGACAGGAGTCTCTAGAGTGGAGGGAGTGAGAAAAATACTGAAGAAGAATGCAGGAGAGTAAAATAACAGTAACAATGTCTGAAAAAGTCAAAGGGAATTATACTATTAGCTATCTACCTAAAAATACCTGTAAGTCGAGTAATTCTGTGTATAAACACACATATAGTTTAAACTAATTCACATAATTCTGTATATAAATATACATATAGTTTAAACTGTAATTCACATAATTCTATATATAAATATACATAGAGTTAAAGCTGTAATTCATGTAATTCTGTATATAAATATACATAGAGTTTAAACGAAAAATTCCCATATGGATTGACAATGTTCCCGCCAAGAATCAAAGACCATCTCATAAAACTCCAGCATGAGGTATGAGAAACCCTCTCTTGAGTTGTTGGTCAAAGTTGTCCAAGAGACTCCCAAAATTTTACAGACTATCATTGCTGCCCTTGGTAGAACACCAACACACTGGTACCTCAATTAGACAACAAAACCCAGCACATTGCATCTGACCTCATAGTAAGATGTGTTTCTGAAGAAGAGGAAGGTGGGCTTTGAGGCGTGAGGGTGGGGCTTTTCAATAGTGAAGCTATTTGGGGGGGGGGCACCCACTCTCGTAAATAACTCTTCATCCATGTCCCTGTACACAAACTTAATAGATCCGTTGGCTCATCCAAATGGACGTGGATAGAATCGGGACTTCGGTGCCCTCAACGGGATAAATAGATGCTTATTCACATATCTCCACCAAAACATTACTAGGAATATGGGATTCATAGTAGGTTGGTACTATGCTGCTATTGTCTTTTTTAATGTGCCTAAGTGTTTGCCCCCCCCCCCCATGTCTGTTCACCAAATGCATGGGATGCTCTCAGAGGCCAGGAAAGGGTGTCCGATCTCCTGGTACTGGAGTTACAGATGGTTGTGAACCATGTGTGTGCTGCGAATCCAACCCAGACCTCTGGAAGAGCAGTTAGTGCGCTCTTAATCTCTGGTTCTTAGTGTTTTGATAGCTAACGGGAAGCGATTGGTTTGTTCCGCAGGATATATAAACTGGACAGCCCAATCAGAGGGAAGCTCTCTGTGAGGACTCCATAAGGCTTCCTTCATCTTGTCAGGCTTTGGAGACACCACAGGCGCCAGGTTATGTGGAGAAACAGCCCCTCTGGCTGGCGATGTAGCTAACGCATCTAACTTTCGGGTCTCCATTCTTTTGTTTTGTTTTTTTGTTTTTTTGAGACAGCGTTTCTCTGTGGTTTTGGAGCCTGTCCTGGAACTAGCTCTTGTAGACCAGGCTGGTCTCGAACTCACAGAGATCCGCCTGCCTCTGCCTCCCAAGTGCTGGGATTAAAGGCGTGCGCCACCACCGCCCGGCCCATCGGGTCTCCATTCTTAAAGCACCCGAGCCGAGCAAGGGGCTCATCTCAGTTCAGTGCATCCTCCTGACGGATCCAGGCAGTTCCTCTGACTTTCATCTTTATCTCCGCCTTCCGAGATCTTTGGTAATGGATCCTTTGTGCACCGTGAGAGCCTGGGGATGTTAGCAAATTGCGCGTTTTTTAGTCGACCCCTCTGCATTTCTCCCCATTATCCTGGCCAACTGCAAGGTACTAGTGATTAAGTATCATTAGCCAACCGGAGCTCAATAAGGCGCATACACAGACATGCCGACCTCTGACCAGGCACAGGTCTCAGGCGCTTTCAGCTACAGGAGGCTGGGGCTTTATTTCCACGTTTCTGCTCTTGAACCAAACGCGGCTGTGTGGAGCGAGGAGGCCACTGGAAAGGGAATTAGATGGCTGGGGTTCCCGCCTACACCTTTTCTTCTGCTTGCTGGAGGATCTCGGAACTATTTTGTCTCGCTAGGCCTGCCTTTTCCTGTCCGTTGATGGGATGATGACTCCTGCCCTCCCTGCCTCTCCTCAAAGGAAAACCAAAGCGGCCGAATCAAGGGCTCACGGGTCGCAGGAACATCCGCACGGGTCGGCAATTGCAGGTGCAGCCTATCCCCGAGGCTCAGTTCCTACGGGCTCGATGATAACTGGTCCACTGCAGCTGTGATGCTCACCATGGACAAAGACCACAAGAGGCTCCGCGAACGCCCCCCCGTGTCCCTCGCTTCAGTTGTTGGGCGCACCGCTCCCATGCTGCCTCCGAACCGTCCATGGGGGGTCTCTTCCGTGTGCATCGCGTACAGGAGTCACCCGGATCTGAAAGTGGCGTTTCTATCCCTGCATCCTGCTGGGCTCCTCTATACTAGTAATAAACGATTGTGACACCCAGGGCAAGGTGACAAATGAAAACCCAGGTTCTCTTACTTCTCAGCGTGGGAAAATATTAAAGAGGATAACATATTGTAGCCTTCGTCTTGAGAGGTACCTGCGCATTGTCTTGGAAAGTCACTGCCAGCTTAGGACTTCTCAGAGTTCTTCATCCCCCTCATAACGTGGTGGCTCATGTGATGGAGGTGGGTCTTGTATCTTATCTGTTGCTTTCATTGGCTAACTAATAAAGAAACTGCCTGGGCCCTCATAGGACAGAAAATTAGGTAGGCAGAGTAGAGAGAAGAGGATTCTGGGAAAGAGAAGCTGAGTGAGGAGTCGCCATGATGCCCGCACTCCAGACAGAGGCAGGCTAGAATCTTCCCGGTAAGCACACCTTGGGGTGCGACACAGATTATCAGAAATGGGCTAGTCCAGGTGCAAGAAATAGCCAATAAGAGGCTGGAACTAATGGGCCAGGCAATGTTTAAAAGAAAAGAGTTTCCGTGTAATTATTTCGGGGCTTAAGCTAAGCCATGCGAGCGGCCGGGTGTGGGGGAACACAGCTGGCTGCTCCTATTTCAACACTCATGGTCCATCTTTCTCTTCTATCCCACACCACGAGAAGCTGACATGTTGGACACCTGTTCCCCCAGGTCCATGCTTTATCATATGCCCCACAAATGCCAGCCTTCTCTTGTGACTGGTCTCACTGGGGAGGACACAGCGGTGAGGCGTACTCCGAACACCATCCCTGAAAGTGAATCAGCACGATCTGGGCAGAGGCGTCCGAGGTCCTGGACACTGGTGTGTGGCTCCAAAAGAGAGGCAGGGAAGCCAGTGACTGTGTGCCCTCCACGTCGCCAACTCCTTCCCTCAGACAGGATCCCAAAGGCTTTAGCCCTCAGATTCTCCGCTCTCCCTCCAGTTTCAAGAGCAAGCCGTGACCGTAAAGAGAGTGTTGACAAATACGGGTGACGTTAAGAGGTATTTTTAATGTGCCATCCAGTCACCCAGCCATTCTACAAGTAAAACCAGCCACAGTTTAGGAACAATCACCATGGCCGTAGCCCTAGAACGAACATTGCCTCGAATCTGATATTTATCTCAGCAACTCCCCCTCCCTGATATAGGGCAATGCTCACGTAACCTGTTTGCTTCAGTTAACTTACTGGGGTTGAAACCCTTCCCTGGCCCCAGTGTCTGTGACTGGGACAGGCCCACAGATGCAATCACACGCTTCCCAGTTCCTTCCCTAGGAGACCTCCATTGATAAACATTGTCTGCGGCATAGCGTCACTCTGACCCAACGGGTGTCTTACAGGGCTGCTCCCCAGTCCCTGGGAAGGTCAGGGTGCACTCTGGAGTTCCTCTACTACTTCCAGCTCTGATCACTGGACAGCAATTGGGCCTGCTGCGTTGAGGCAGACAAGGGGCAAGCAGAGCAATGGGAAGACAGGCTCTGGTATAAGCAGGCCCTGTGCTGGGTCCGCTGCCCTTCCTGTCCCCAGCTTGGATGTTTACCGTGCTCAGCTATTGTGATCAGGGGCCCCTGAATTCCCTCCCTCTTGCCTGACATCCTACATCTGGCAACTCCTAGTCCTCCTCTTCTGATCATAACCCCTGGCTTATCCTCCTTCTCCCCGCTTCTGGCAGAAGTTATTCTCTGACTTCATTTAGTCTGTACGCTAGGGGACACAAAACACACACACACACACACACACACACACACACACGGCAAACAAGCTCCTATTCCCCAGTCACTGACATATGGAACATTCTGGGTGGAAGCCCAAACAGAAGTTCCTGTATCTCAAGTCTAAATATTTTAAAGGTATACACTTGGCCAAGGCAATGTTAAATAAACACGCCCTGTTCTTTCCCTTTGACAAACACACCGTCATCGTGTCCTTGAGGCCCACGTGAAGGTTGTAATGTGTTGGATTCCTCTGGGTTTTGTGTCAGATTGTGTAAAGAGCAGCATCAGCACCAGTATTTGGGGAGGGGCCTTACAAGGACAGGCAACAGCCAGTATAGACAGATCACCCCTTGAGCCCAAATTCTGGGTGGGATGCAGGCTGGGGACCATGTGGGCATCTGGATGGAGACATCCTCTGGCCTCTGGACTTCTTTCCTGGGGGGGAGTGGGGTGCCTAAAGAGGGTGCCGATGGTGTTTCTCTAACACTTAATGACGAGTCCAGTGCTCTAGGGGAGAGGGCACGTGGGCTGAGCTCAGACACGTAGAGGGCAAGAATCTAGAGAAACCCACGAGGGGGCGAACTGCAGGCCCTTGAAAGTCGGAATGCCATTTGATCAAAGAGCCGTACACAGTAGAGCACAAGGCGTGGGATTAAATGAGATTTCCCACGCCCACGAATAGACAGAAGGAAGTTACTAAAGACAGCGGGGCCTCACAGTGCCCCGAAATCACTGTCTCTCACAGTGGAAAGGCTGTTGCTTTGTCTGTTGGTAAGGCTGTTTGGTGACCAGCTGGCTTGCTAATGGTCATTAGGGACACTTGAAGGGACCTAGACACAATTATACATAAAATAGATTAGTGAGTGCCAGAAATGACCAATAGCTCATGTAACACCCACTGGGTGACACTACGCGCAGAACTTTCAACTTTAGCCGAATGCCACAAACTTTAACAAGCTAGTCTCCTTCTGTCTGAATGATATCTTCTATGTATTTTGAATAACGGCTCCCACCTCACGGTTCAATACAGTTGCCCAGGTTCCAAACATCATGTCCGCATTCCAGTCGGCAGGAACAATTAAGAACTTTGTCTTGGCTGGTCTACTTCCTTCTCATCACCGAACTCAGACACATGACAACCTCTAACTAGAAGAGGTACGAGATACACAGTCATTCCAATTAACCAGCACTCCCCTTAAGAATTAAAGGTTTCTCCATTGATAGTAAAGAAATAATGGGAATTTAAAGGACTAGCTTTTTGCCTGTGTCGGAGGTTGGAAGAAAAGAGATGGCAGAGTTGCCTCTGTAGAAGGCTCTCTTGCTCCTGAAATAAACTGATATTTCAGAGGAGGGTGTGGCTGAAACCTTCCTCACATCCGGCCCCTTTTCTTCCCAGGTAAAGCCCGCCGCAGCATCAGGCCACTGTAGATACTGGATGGGAGCCATGTCTTCATTCGCCCTTGCGCGGCTTATCAAGAGCTATTTCTCTCTCTTTAAATAAGCCGTTGCTGTAGCCATTATTAAGCCTGGGCTGTGAAGTTTCCACAGATCAGCAGTTTTGGCCGTTCACTGCCTTGATCAGATGTAGAGCAAATCATAAACTATTCAACACGTAAACACCGGCCGATGTGCTCGGCATGGCTAAGTCGCGGGAAGTGCGGCGACTCCTGGCAGGGTCTGTAACCCAGCCCAGCTGGCTGGAAGGGTGGCAGTGCCCTCTGCCAATGTCACGTGACAAAGCTAGGGAGGTAGAAGGGAAGGAAATGGGAGGGGCAGAAATAATGAGCAAGGTGTCTATTGTCCACAGGCAAAGTCATATTAAAGTCAGGTTCTCCAGAGTAATGGAACTTACAGAATAGTGTGTGTGTGTGTGTGTGTATGAGGCATGGTGTCCACAGGTAGATTCCGGTTAAAATTCCAGATATCTCTTACTAGTTAGGTAACCTTAGGCCTGAACTTCCTTAGCCTGGCTCCTACAAGATTGAAGGGACAGAGGAAAGATCATCAAAAGAAAATTGTCATGCACAAAAGCCTAGATCAAGTCAGATCCTTTCCAGATTCAGGTGTGGTTTCATTCCGTCCTCTTTGCTGGAGCACAGAGTTGTACGCTGTCTCTGCCACTGACACAAGCTCTCCTCAATAACTTGCCCCGTTCAGGGTCTCTCCTGCAACCATTCCTTAATTTGGGGTTGAACATAGCATTTCTGTTACCTGCGGGTTTTGCAATACCCTCAACCAGAAAGTAAACATTTGCTCAGACTTAGTGAAACTCATAGGCAATTTCGGCTTATGATTATCTTGTTCCTCCTTGGGGAAGCAAAGAAAGCATCATGGCATCAGAAAGGCACGGGGGAACAAATTGCTTGTCCACAGTGGTCAGGAAGCAGAAAAAGAACAGGAAAGAACAACTCCAAAGCTATGTCACCAGTGACCCACGTCCTTCCTTAGGATCCACCTCCTAAGGTTCCAGTTATCCGTGAACCTAACAGTGGTTCGATCAATTGATGAAGTTAGTGCCTTTACTATCCAATGGTCCACCAGCATGGAGCTGTGCCTTCAACAGAGGATCCTTTTTGGAGGACATTTTATAGTCAATCATAATATACTATGAGGGTCTGGATATGATAGGTCTGTTCCCGTGGATGTAGATAATTAGTAAGTGACATTTCTGTGCTGTTTCTATTAATTCCTAAACATTCTTTGGAATCCACACCCAACTCATTGCTAGAACTCACCATCGGGTGCCTCACGGGTGTTTCGGAAATGACCCCCTGATTTCTCCCAACCCCTATTTTTCCTCATTCTTCCGCAGCCTAACTCCCAGGACTGCCTAGTGAGTTGCTCAAACCCGTGGTCTCCGGTAAATTTCAGCCCAACTACGGCAGAGACTGTATCCCTGCAGTGCCCGTTGATCTTCATTTTGACAGCTGTTTTCTGGTCACTTCTCACTTGAATGTGGAGTTAGCCTTTCTTACAATCCCGTTTGCTTCCGCCTTTGCCCCCATGCTACCCTCTTCTTCACAGCACAAAATGGTATGTCACTCCTCTGTCTAAAGTCCTTCAGTCTTCTCTGTGGTCTTAAAGCGGCATCCAAGGAGTTGTGGGCGGAAAACCAACAGCCTTACACAGCTGCCACCCCTAAGCAGCACCATCAGCGCTACAAGACAGGAACAATGGTGGAATACGGGGCTCCCACATGTCAGGCGACAGCTGTCCAATGAGACCAAAGGCCTAGTCAACAGGTGGGAAGTCATGTGTGATACTGGAAACCTAAGCAGCTTCTCCGAGCCAGTGAGGGCGTGGGCATTAGGAAAGAATCTACCGCCACCACTCAGCTGGACCAGCATCAGCTCCTTACCGCATCCTGAAACCCCAGAGAAGTGCAGTTGCCGCCCCTCGTCAAAGAAGCCCCTCTCTGCGGACCAGCCTACCAAAAAAATATCTGTCTGGACACAAAGCAGAGATCAACAGGCAGTGGGGAGCCCAGCCCCAACGGCTGTATCGCTACATCGACATTACGGCTCTTCCATCTGCGGTTCAGGGAGCATCTCAGAAGTGTGGGCGCGAAGACCGCGAGAGCCAGACTACCAGGAGGTCTGCCGGGAAGCAGCCTCTTCTAGAAAGGTCTCCATAAAGAAGACGGTAACAATGACCATGTCAGCGGGCACGCTAATGCGGAAGGGGAACATTTCACAGGGTCCTCGCTCCCAGACAAACTACAGGAAACTAACAACTGTTGGGAGAAGGAGCTGCGAGCCCCCACGTTGGTTGTCCAGCGAGGAACGGTCAGTCTTGAAACCGTATAGATACCACCCGCGAAAATGGATTCAGACAGGTTGTGTTTACATACGTGTGTATTTCACATGCATATGTATGTATGTATGTATGCAACAACGATAATCAAAGAAGAGGCTGTCAACTTGAGAGTGAGGGGAATGTGGGAGGGGCTTAAAGGTAAGAGAGTGGGAGGAGCTGGAGAGAAGGAAGGGAGGGGGTGATGAAATTCTATTTCAATTAAACATATTTTTTTCTTTTTTAAAAAAAGCTTTTAATGATTTGTTTTTACTGACTGTTATGTACATTGGTGTTCTGCCTTCATGTGTGTCTGTGTGAGGGTGTCAGATCCCCTGGAACTCACCAGCCAATTGCGAGCTACCGTGTGCGTGCTGGGAAGAGCAACTGTTGCTCTTTATCTCCGAGCATCCTCTCCAGCCTAGCTGAGAACATATTTTTTAAAGGGATATCTAAAGTCTCATCCTGACCCCAAAAAAACCTGCATGCCATTGTCCAGCTCAAAATCTCCACTCACGACCCTTTCAACTCTTCAATGACATTTCAGTCATAGGATTTCCATGAATGTCTGGGACTTTCCTGTCTCTTTCTCCCTCGGGACCTTTGTGGCTGCAGTATCTCCCCGGAATGTTCTTCCCTATGCTCGCACTGTGGAGAATTCTTCCTGAGCTTTTAGATTTCAACAAGTCTCATGATCTGCTGATGTTCACTGCCTACCTGAAACATCTCACTGCAGTATTAAGAGGACCCTGGGGGCTGGAGAGATGGCTCAGTGGGTAAGAGCATTGCCTGCTCTTCCAAAGGTCCTGAGTTCAATTCCCGGCAACCACATGGTGGCTCACAGCCATCTGGAATGAGGTCTGGTGCCCTCTTCTGGCCTACAGACATACACACAGACAGAATATTGTATACATAATAAATAAATAAAAAAAAAATAAAAAAAAATAAAGAGGACCCTGTTACCAACATAGGATAGAAACTCTCTTTTCCCTTATGGGATTAAATGTTTATCATCTTTTACCCCCTTTTCCTTCTGCTGCCCCCGCATTGATGCCAACTATGTTAGGTTAGGGTCCTTGTTTATCTTACTCACCCAAAAGCACTTTATTTATTTATTTTATTATTGTTTTATTTATTTATTGTTCTTCCTTTGTTCAATGAACGATTGGGATGGGCTCCAGCTGGATAGGGACCTGTGTGCTCCTGAGATGTCTGCTTCTATCCGACAGGCATGAACCCTAACAACCCAGATAGCACAGCTGCCTATTCTTTGAGCTTTTCATATAGTGGAACAAAAATCCAGTGACCTCCTTGGGATGTTTGTGAATCTTTGGCATCTGAAGCTCTCAGAAGTGCTTCTGGTTTTAATTGTCTTTCTTTGTCTCATTCGCGTTGACTCATGCATCTGTCCTCAGCTTTCTGTTCCATCGCAGGGAGATGAGTATTTCCCGCCTTCCTGGCAACAGACACCATTGGCCAGGCACTTGAGGATAAAGCCGGGTCTTCTTAAAGAGTTGGAGCAGAGTCAGGAATGGAGAGGAGGCAGCCAGAGGACAGGATGTTCACGCCGCAGCACCAGGGAGTCACCAAGCTTTCTCAGTAGTAAGCGTTTCTGTCCTTGCAAGCCCTTCAGTCCTCACCACCACCCTGCCACTTCTGGGTTTTCACGGCTGATGGTTCCCAGCTCCTCTTCTTTCTGTTAGCGCTTCTTCTCTTTCCTTTCACGAAGACGTTTCCTAGTCTCCTTGAGTTCTTTCAGACCAGAGATGTGGTGGGAGACGAAAAGAAGCATTGACCTTTCAAATAAACAGAGAACAAATCTACTCCTAAGCATCTCAGAGCCTTAGAAACAGGATTTGGGCTGTGGTGGGTTTTAAAGAACGTATCCTCCAGTTCCTGTGTACTGACCAATGGAAATATATTATTGCCCTTCCGCCAATGACGTTGGTAGATAGGGCAGACTCGGGGGATTCCACTGTCCCTCTAAGCGAAGATTCTTCCTGCCATCTTCCTTAACCACGCCCCTTAATGCCAAATACAACTTGGCTCAGGATAGCCAGGTCGGAAGCCTGGTAGAGGCAGCTAGCTGGACAAAAGGCTTAAAGTCAATTCCATATGCTCCAGGTATGCTTAGAGTCAAAGAGGAAGACTATGTTCTTGGAACGCAGAGCCTGTGACACCAACGGGAGGTCTGATTGGGCTGACGAGAATGAGAGTAGGTACACGGAAACCTCCTACATCTCGGGCTCCATAAAGACGATAATAAAAGACTCGTATCTCCTCTGGTGTCAGAGATTGAAACCATTTTCTCTAGCTGAAAGAGTGTAGAAGGGTCCTGCTTGGATTAGCCCGGGGGAGGAGGGGGAAAGAGTCTAAATACAGAATTGATTTTTTTTTTTGGAGAGTAGTCTGGTCCATTGTCAGCTAGCTTGGGTTCAGGGGTTGTAATGGGACTGTGCTCAGAATGGTCTTTGTTCAATTTCCCTGTGGAGGACTAAACTGAGAGTCACGTACTCTGGAGGGGTTGGAGCCAGAGTTTCTCTCCAACTGCGGTAGGACGGACACTGAGCGATGACAGGGCCCTGTGGTTTTCCTTCTCTCCACAGCTGAGCTGGCAGATGAGGCCCCTAGTCAACTCACTCTCCTGAGAAGAGTCCTTTGGAGGCCAAGTCTGAAAAAATGCAGGAAACAGATGGGTTCTTTGTTTGGGAAGGAGGCTGGGCTTGCCCAGTGGGCCTGGCCCCACCCCTCTGTTGGGGAGAGCTGCAAGACAGGCTCTCTGAGCAGTTTGGCCGCTAACTCCCCATCTATTTTTCTTTCCGTCTTGCCTTGGAATGGCCTCCCTGGCTGAGGCTGGTAGACCTCGCTTGGTCGGAGCCGGAGACCAGGTGAAGGATTGCTGCCCCTTCTCTTCTCTGCCTTTGTTTGTGCTGTGCCCCCCAGAGACCCCGGAGTGAGGCTGCAGGGCTTCCGCGATGACATTTGGACTCAATATGTGATCCCAAGGTTTTCAGTCCCTCCAGTGAAGAGTGATGCAGAGATGCAGAACCAGCAAGAGTATGGTTCCTTCTTAGTCTTAACTCCCTCCAAATTCAATACACAGGCCTCGCTGAGTCGTGCCAGGTCCTCCCTCTACCTACTGACACCAGCTTAGAGCAGTTGTCACAAGGGCCAATGCACCTCAGTCTTCCTGTTCTCCCAGTTTTCTGTACTAACGCTTGGCCCCCACAGGTTTTCTGTGGGGTGGAGGTGGGGGCTGTCTATGCCTAAGAGAGGAAACGGTGATTAAGGCAGGAGGGGAAGGGAGATCACATTGGTGATGAAGACTCCAACTTGCTTCGACTAAAACCTGTTTTCGTGGCATTAAAAACAACCACATGGCCCTTTTTTTTCTCTACCCTTGGATAATGTCACAGCTTCGCCTTACTAGCTGAAGAATGGCCACAGCAGACCCTTCTAGAAACTGAGCTTCAGGCTTAGGGTCCTTCACTCACTCTAAGGCTGTTGTAATATGAAGGTATATAACTTTTCGTTGAGGGGTCTTTTGTGCCCAAAGAGGAAAATTTAGTAGCAGCTCTGGCTTCTACTTGCTAGATTCCAGGAACACCCAACCTCCAGTTGTGAACAATTAAATGTTGGCCCTGGGAGATGGCTCAATAGTTAAGGGTATTTGCCGCTCTTACAGAGAACTGGAGTTTGCTTCTCAGCACCCGTACCGGGATTCACAAACACCTGTAACTCTAGTTCCAGGGGGAATCTGACACTCACTTCTGACATCTATGGGCTCCTGCATACATGTGACACACATAAATGCACCCAGACACATATACACAAAATTAAAAAAAATGTTTTTAAAGAAATGCCATCAAAGATGTCTTCAGAAATTGCCAAAGAGTTCCTGGAGGACAAAGGAACTCTGGTTAGGAACCATCGGTCTGATGGAACACAAGCATCTTCAGGTGGCTTTCATGATTGGACAGCCCTTAGGAATCTCACCAAAAGAAGAAAGTTAGCTTGGTAACAGGGTGCATTTATTTGCTGTAAGGGCCAGCATAGTGTCCCCAAAGGCCTAATATGTAATCAGTCTAGCTTCAACTTCACAAATAGACAAAAGTTCTACGAGATGAAGCCTGGAAATCACTGAAGAGCGCCAAGAGAAGAAGGAGATAAATTAAATATGACCAGATAAAATAATTCATGCAACACTTGTAGAATTTAAATGCAGGTGACTCCGGTCTGCAGATGTGAATCAAAAAAGCGTCAAAGGTTAGCTGAGCAACGCCAGCTGACATGGTGCTCACCAAGAATGACCGGCTTGTAAGCCAGCCCTGCCAGGAATGTGCGGAAAGAGCTGCATCTCGCAGTGGTCCTAATCGATAAGCAAGGCTGGGTAAGCAGG
Organism: Microtus obscurus; assembly: GCA_963919715.1. Lineage (NCBI taxonomy): Eukaryota > Metazoa > Chordata > Mammalia > Rodentia > Cricetidae > Microtus > Microtus obscurus. Next base: position 1,951,537 of record CAWTZC010000381.1, read on the forward strand.
TGAGAAGCTGTGCACCTGATGGTATCACTGGCCCATGGTGTTGGGCGTGAGCGCTTTATAAATCATCTTGACATCCATCCAAGCTCCAGAAAACCCAAACCGAGGTTTCAGATCTCAGGCCTGGAAGGATGGGACAGGCGCTCAGATAAACAGAGACAGGAGCGTGATGCTCCTTCCCCATAAGAAGCAAACGGTGAAAGCGTCCTGCTAATGTAGACCCAGGGAAGGCGGCAGAACGGTTAAGCAAATCGGCCCAGGAGAAGTTGGAATGGGAAAATGATTACAGCACAGCGCTCTCCCAAGGAAAACAGGAAGCACGCTGGAAAGCCTCTCTTGAGCGGGCAATCCCATATGGAAGTGGAAACTTGAAAGGTCACGCAGCGCCGCAAACACTCCAGAGCCACACAACAGCTGCCTATGCAGAGCAGACTCTGTGAATGCGCCTTTGAAATTATCAGCAGCTGAACAGGACAGGCGCTGGGAAAGCTCCTACTCTGTAAAAAAAAAGAAGAGGCTTTCAGAAGAGAGCTGGGAGGCCACGGACTTCATGATTTCAGCAACAGGGGAACGTGTTTTGAAGCCCTAAACCACAGCTTGTACACAAGAGTCTCTAAGGAAGCTGTGTTTGATTACAAAGGAATCGGCACCATTTTTTTTTTCAGTCGGGGACACCATCCCGCACACCTGTGAGGTTAAACTGCAAAGAAAAACATTAACGGGTGGAAAAGCTGAGCCAAATAATTTAAACACCCTTCTGGAAGGCACTTGACACCGTTCTTCATAAAAGCCCTAATCGTCAAAAATATATTCTGGCATTTACAAGGCGAGCTATTTTAACTACAACAAGAGAAGGGATCCCGCGAACCAGTTCTGAGATAGGCTATGATGCTCCAGTCAATATTCAGAGCATGGCAGGAAGAACAGCGAGGCTCACTTGATATACGGTGCACAGCTCCGATAAAGGGCATAAATATGGAGACGGTGGAGCAGGGAGCAGCCGAGTGATAAAGGGGCCCGGCGGAGACGTATTTTACATTAGCACGGATCTTGCAAAATCAGCAGCCGTGCTTGACTTGGTCAGCAAAGAAGGCAGTTTATGAGAGAATTTCATTGAGACGTGAAGAGAGAGAAAAATATTCTAAGAGGATTACGGACGATAATGCAACAGGGCTTGGCTTTGAATGTAAGATCAGGGCCCAGAGATTCCATTCTGGCGAAGAACTACAGCAACAGAACAGTAAGAAGATTTTCCATTTGCTGAGGGGGGCTTTGGGGCCCCTGAGGTGGGGCAGGGGGGCTTGGGCAGTGCTGAATGGGAAGGGGACAGTGAGCGATGGCCGGCTCTGTGCAGAGGGTAAGCAGAGATCGTCTGTTTTAGAGCATCTTGGACACACATTCAAGAAGCATCGCTCCCCAGACTGCAGACAGATACTGTGTTTGATCGCTGCTTGTGCGGGTGCACCCCAGAGGGGGAATTCCTGTAACTGCTCTAAGAAGCAGGAAGTAGCTCATTCCACTGAATCTGGACCTCATAAATTAGGCTTCTTAACGCTCTCTGTGTCTTCTATTTCAAGCCCAAGCCGCCCTCCAAGGCTCAGGACAAATTCCATGATCTCCTCTGCAAAGTTTTTTTTTTTTTTTTTTCTAGTTTCCCCATGTGGTGAGAACTCTTCCAGAGCATACTGCCTCTCACATTCATTCCACTGTCAGGAAGGGTCCCCAGCTAGATGGCGAACAGTTTCAGAGCAGGGGCAGTGCCCTGTGTGCCTTCCTCTGGTTCCTCTCACTGTACATTTCGGTAAGGGACTCGGTTAGCTTGTGACATTCATGCAAGCATCCTATAATGAACTCATTTTACCGAATTTCCTAGGGGTTGACTTTTAGAGCAAGTCAGGCGACGGGCTATGCTGTCATAACATTGAATGTCTTTTATTGTGCATCTAATATTTATAAGTTATATTAAAAGCCAGGAAAACAAAGAGAGAAGGCGTGGGCATGGTATCTCGAGGAGTGAAACAGGAATAGATTAAAGAACTAGGGACTATTCTAATTAAGACTTGAAAATGCTTACAAGTTATCTTTAAAAATAAAAAAAGAACATGCAAAGGGTTACTGCCTGGCATCAGACGTTACAAACGCACATACGTTTTTGTTTGTCTTATGTGCATAAGTGTTTTGCCTGTACATATGTATGTATGTATGTACTATGTATGTGTGCATATGTTACTTGTGTTCTCGGTGCCACTGTAGGTCAGAAGAAGGCACAGAACGCCCTGGAACTGGAGTTAAAGATGACTGTGGGTTTCATGTGGGTGCCGGGCTCCAAACCCGAGTCCTCTGCAAAAGCAGCCAATGCTCTTCACCTCTGAGCCACCTTGTCAGCCCCAGACACAAGTGTGTAAATGTTGTTGCTTAAGTTTCTGAAGGGACCAATACCTAATGTCAGCTCGGATGTGTTGTAGAGAAAGAACTAAGTGACAGGCACAGCAAAAGGGACCTAATGGACACAGGGCGGCATATGAGAAGGAGGGGCTATCACTGATGGCTTTCAACTTGCCTTGACTTCTATTATTATATTTTCACATAATATGTAAATCATATATGATATAAAAATATAATTTTATATTTGTGTGTATACCAGCCAGGATGCCAGTGAAAAGAGCTAAGCTCGTCCCGTTACTTCACCCATGGGAATTTAGTATCAAGAACATTAACTAGGCAATAAAGATTTTTAAAAAGCAAAAGTGGGTCACTAAAGTATCAAGAAGAAACGACAACAGAAAATAGTGATTGCCTCAGGCCAGGGACGAGGGTGGGCAGGGCTGAACCGAAGGGGCTTGGGAGAGAGTCCGTGTAGTTCTGGTGCACTCCGTCTTCGGGAAGACCCTGCACACTGCCATCTGGAATACACTGCCTCTGCTGTGTAGGAACTGGAAGCAGTTCATCCTTCCTCTTCCTTCCCCACCATCTCCTGTGGTACACAGTGCCCCCTGCCTCCCCAAGGGAGACAAACAACTGTGTTGCCCTCTCAGTTCCAGGGACACAGACATGGTACATTGGTGAACCACCCAGTTAAGCTGTGCTGTAAATGCCACCAATATTGAAGATGACAGAGACAATTTAAGCCAGGTCCGGCAGCACACACCAATAATCTCAGCCACCAGGTAACCTGAGGGTGGAGAACCACAAGTTCAAGTCTTGCCTGGACTATGTGGTGAGTTTGAAGCTAGCTTGGGCAACTCTTAGTAAGACTGTATAGCAAAATAAAAACCTAGGGGTTGGGAAAACAGCTCAGTAAAATGCTTTCTTCATAAACATAAAGCCCTGAGTTTAATGCCCAGAACCCCCTTTATTCAAAATCTGGGTGTGGTGACATACTTAGCACTAGTGTGGATCCCCGGGGCTTGCTGGCCAGCCAGCCTCATGTACTACAGCTTTTCCAGGCTGGAAAAAGTGAAAAGGGTGGGGCTTCCTGAGGAAAGATGTAGAGCAGGGAACAGAACTGGTGGTGTAGTTTTACAGTGGAGGCCCTCAGCGAGATCACCCTCAGGAATGGTGAGGGTGGATTAAAGATGGGTATGAGTGTTATGTGTGTTTGAGCATTAGATAGGAACTGGAAAAAATGGAACCAACAGGTTCTTTGGTTTGTTTGCTTTATTTTTTCTCATTTAGGAAAAACCTGCTGCCTCTTGTTGGGGGAAAGTAGCTCTCTGGCTATAGCCACATCCAATTACAACTCTTTGTATTAAATTTGGAGAAAGAAAACACATTTTTTATTGCTCTGCTTTCTCTCATTTTTATTGTATTTTCTGTTTGACTGAAACGTTCAGTCTGGAAGAAGCCTTTAAAATGAGCTAATATTATCATGGTAGAAGCTTGGCGACTTGCTAGAGGACACCCACCTGGTGAGACCCGAGCAGCCATCTGAACTGGCATGAGCTTTACGTAACGTGACAGTATCAGGAATGTCACAACCGTCGCTGATCTTGTCTCAGAAATCCTGCTCTTTCCAACGAAAACCCTGCTGTCAGTTTGAAGCAGGTAACGTTTGACAAACCTGGGTTAGGGCCATGGGTAGACTGCCAGCCCCTCAGCCGTGTGACCTGACATCATTGACTCCCTGACACTCTTACCTTAGCGAGTCACACGCCAGCCATCCAGCATGGGGACATAATTTGAAGTTGACCGTAGTGGGGGATCTCTGAGACCCAAACACCAGGGGAGAGGGGGTGTGGTGTGAGAAGGGCTGACCTGAGCCACAGGGAGTGGAATAGTTTCATAAGGACAACGTTTTGTTTTTATTAGAAATGTCCCTATGAATAAAGGCAGTTATGCGCCAGAACAAAGCAGTACCCTCTGCCCTTCCCGAGCAATGCCTACCTCAGCATGTTTTAGAGCCACTCTGGCTTATGAAAATGTTCCTGATACGCTCCGCTGGGAAAGAGGAGGCTGTCTCTGAAGATGAGATGTCTGACGCTCATCGGCACAGCTGTGGATCCTTGCCGCAGCCTGAATAGGCATGGCAGCGAGGGACAGGTCCCCTGGAACCATAGCCACAGGATCTCCATGACACAGGGCACCAACAGGATATTCAGGAAGAATCCCGCTGAGGCCCCTGTATTGATGGTGTAGCAGAAGCCAGAGGCCTTGGTTCAGACCAAATGACTCATTGCAATGAACGTTTGCGAGTAAGGCTGTTCCCGCAAAAGGCGATGCTGAGCGGCACACCGAGACTCACAGCTGCTTCCGTAGCACAGGTTTTTGATTGTTTGTTTTTATTTTCATTGAGCGGGGGTGGGGGGAGAAATGAGTGGGGTTAGAGTCACGATAGGAAATTCACAAGGAATCAATAAAAAAAATTTAAAAAGTTACACAAAGAAAGAAAAAGAGAGAGGGGGCAGAGAGGAAGGGAGGGAGGAAGGAATGGTAAGCTAGCCTCATGCAGATTCCTCATTCCCTCCAAGTGCTTATGGCTGCAGCTCCAGATGCGAGGTCTCAGCTTCCTGCTCCTCTGGCCATGCCTGCTGCTTACTGCATGACCCCCCCCCCCCTTTTGCCATTTGGGACTCAGGCCCCTGGAACTCTGAGCCAAAACAAACTCTTTCCCTTAAGTTGCCTTGGTCGGGTCTTTAGCACAGCAAAAGAGAGTTGGAGCTTTCGTTGGGGGTGGAAGGGTAAGGCTGGGGACCGGCAGGGACAGAGACAGAGGGAAGACATGGCTGAGAACACGGTTCAGAAAGGGAGAATCACAAAGAGTTGGGGAACTTTTCTCCAGTCGTCTTGTTTGGTTTCTGCAGTCTCCATGACAACACTCGGGCTAAAGTGTTAGGAAAATGGACCCTGCACCTGGCCCCGGACTGGGTCTGCCCAATTAGTGTAGTTTCCCTTACTCGGGAGAAAGGAAACAACGAAGACAGAAAAAGACAGTGTGTTGAAGCTCCCCCTTCTTCCTCTCCTCTTAAACCTAGTCCGGAATTTCTTAAAGGAGGAGGGAAGCCGATTCCAGAAGCAACACTTCCAGCGCGCCCAGGGCTTCCTGCTGGACAGGAAGTTGTTCTCAGCGACTTTAGGAGATTCCTGAGTCGTGGCAATAAATCTAGGAGAACACAAAAATGTGAAAACAGCCGTGAGCGCTGGGCCTCTTCCTTCCCCAGGCCAGGAAGGCCTAGATGCTGGAGCTTTAGTTAGTAATGGGATCCGAATACAGCCAAAGCTCGCCCTGAGGCACACTGTGCTCTGCCCGCATCGTGGCTAACAGTGTTGATTCAGGGATGGCCACGCGGGTGGGGAAAGGCAGGATAGGAGCAACCCTCCCAAGGTCTTTTCTCCTGAGACAGTCGGGGCAGCCTTAGGTAGCTGGATGCTCTCGCTCTTGTTTGTAAATTTTGCATCTGTTGGCAGTGTGATGAGGTCCATAGACTTCTCCTCGTAGAAATGCTTCAAATTAAATACACTAAAAATGCAATAAAACATTTAGTAACGACGCAAAGCGAGCCGAGGATCTCAAAAGGTAATTCTTAAGATGTCGAAATGGAACCAACAGATCTGTGATACGGACCTACGCGTCCTTCTTTTATCAATGCGCCAAACAGCATGAGCCAGCCGCAGGTTCTGCTGCCACTGCAGTTTTAAAGCAACCACAAACACGCGTGGTCTCTCTAGCTGTCTATAGTGGGACCTGCAAACATTCTGCTTGCCTTGTGACGCGCGACCTTCACAATGAAATCAAACTCTCAATTTCAGCTGCTGGCGGATGAAAATCAATACGGGGCTTCCTCCCATTGGAGTACGCAGAATTCTGTCCACGGAGATCTGTGGCCTGCCCCAGTTTCAAAGCTGCCCCGTGGTAAACTTCACAGGCCGCCAGGTTTTGGTGGGGTTCTGCCAGGTAGCAGAGCGCCAACCGTTAGGTTAGCCAAGGCTGCCCCCTGCTGGCCAAAATAATTTAGGCTGCTCACTTAATTGGCTGTGTTAGAAAACAATGAATCAGGCTATGAATTCCCACCAAGAAATGGAGCGGGAGGCGTCTTGTCAACCCGGCCCCATGACATCCAATCAGTACAGATTTTAAAGGTCCCTCTGGCTTAACGGGAAAGTGCTGATGGCCGGTACTGTTGGCCATTAGCAAGGTGAGCCAAGATGCCAGCGCGGCGGGATGTTTCTGAGGAGGCTGCCCCCTCCTCGGTTCTGAACCCTAACAGTGAAGTACAGATTGCTTGAAGGTTAGATTTCCCAACGGACCTGTCTGACCAAGGTCTTTAGGATCTGCTTTCAGTGCTCCGGGCTTTGGAGCCATGTGGAGAGGAAGGAAGATGAATTCAAAACGAGCCGCGTGCCAGAAACCAGCTAAGTATTTTCACATGTGCCAGTGGTGTTTAACCCCGACCCAGTCCTGCTTGTTACTGTTATAACGAGGGCCGAGAGCGCTAGCCAAGGCTTAGACAGGAAAGTGGGCGCGATCACTCGGAGTGGCCGCATGGGTTGGGGAGCCTGGCTGTTTCCCGGTCTCTGCACTAGTGAGCAGGCAAATACTATCCCAGCGGTGCCCCCTCCCGTAGCACTGTGTCCCACAGCCCGTGGCCTGGCTTGAAGCCCAGACTTTACCAATGGCACAAACCTAGACAAGTTTATAGATCACTTGATGCCCCCCATTTTCCTATCTGTAAAACGAAGATAAAGGACTCCTCGGTAAGGGTTGTTGGAAATACTAAGGGGAAGACCCTAGAGTACTGTAGGCGCGGGGCCTATAAGACAATGCTGCTTCCTACTGTTGGGAAAAGGGACATCTTCATGTCACACAAAAGGAACGCACGGACAAAGCAGAGTAATTCAGCAAAGTACTTTCCTTTTGTAAAAAGGGTGCTAACCAACACACTCAGCCGGAATGGCGTCTGTCTTTGATCCCCAAAGACGGTCTCATCGCAATGGTGGAAGCTGAACTTCACAGTCATACACGATTGGTTAATTGCTACAGAGATGCAGGTGAAGGTTAAGGAAGGTTAAGCCTTGTTTGGGCTGACTACCTTTTTTCTTTGTGTTTTTGTTTTCTTCTGTTTTTCAAGACAGGGTTTCACTGTGTCACCTTGACTGTCCTGGAACGCACTCTGTAAACCAGGCTGGCCTCAAACTCATAGGGGGATCCACCTGCCTCTGCCTCCCAAGTGCTGGGATTAAAGTCTTCAATGACTTTGGAACCTACCAAATTTAACGCTAATGCTGACATTTGGATTCCACAGACAGTGAGCTCCACCTTGTGGTTACTTGGAATAAATGACATTTATTGCCCGTCGCAGAAGAATCGCATATCCAATACCCTATCCTCCTTGAGAAATGACTGTGTATAATTTTAGGAATCCCATCTGGTTTTCTAGGATGCCAAAGCAAGAAGAAGAGGGAAATTATTCATCTCATGTGAACGAGGACGTTCAAGAAAGCAAGCGTCACAATTTATACGTTCAACTAATATTGACAGATTTCTACTCTGTAGGACCTGGGACTACAGCGGTTTGCAAGTTCCTGCCTCTCAGTTAAAGAGACGATGGGATGATAAAATTAGGACCAGAGTACAAGTAACCATGGGGGCAGGGTTATTCTAAACCAAGTTAACAGAAATAGCATCTGTTCGTCCCCATTTTGCTTTCCCTGTGAGCTTTTCTTCTCTTAGACTTCAAAGACTAAATGGCACAGAGATGTGTTTATCTCTGTTCTGAAATTTTCCCACACTGAGCAGAATCTAGGATTCATTAGAGAAATCACCTATACCAAGTCTGTGACAGAAGGAAAAGAATACTGTGGAGTGTTTTTATTCCAGGAAACATAGAACCACACACAAAAAAATCCAGTATCAGATCACATCAACATTTAATGTGTTTACAGAGAGGTTCCAGCCTCCCCCGGAAAACTGGGGAATATGTAAGCATCACTATGAATAATAACTATAATTGATACTACAGTTATTTAAAACATTAGAAAGTCTAGGACCCCAGCCCAGGGAATAGTCTCACCTTCACGAATCTACGCTAGAAATTCCCTCACAAATGTTCCCAGAGGCTCGTTACAGTATGATCCCAGATCTTACCAAGTACACGGCAATATTAACCACCACAAATGCTTTTTAATCCTGATCAATTTTATAAAAAATTAAACCCCTAATGGCGTCCCAAGTATTCAAAAAATGTTTCTGTATTTGAAAGAAACAGATGACTTTTGAAAACCATTGTGTTGTGGTCTGAGACCCAATCTCACGAAGGCCCACACTGGTCCACCTTAAGTCGTGTGTCCTCTTCACGTTGGCTTCTTTGTCCTTTGAACGATATTCTAGGTATGCTTGATGGTGTTTTTCTCATACAAAAATATATCTCGGGTAACATTTTCTGCACACTAGGAATTTACTGATCCTAAAGAATTCCTTATTTCATTGAAATTACAAAGACCACGATCTAGGCACCAGCCATTCCCCTGCCCCCAGCTTTATGAAGTATAATTGACATCTGCCAGTTGTCAGTAGAAATTCGTGGCTGAAACTTGCTGTCCTCATCCATTTTGAAACCTTTGGGGATGCACCTCAAAGCTTGACAGCGAGTGATGGCGGGCTGCGGTTCTCAGTCCTGCCCACTTTAGTTTAGCTGTTACCACTTCCATTTCATCGAGGTGCAGTTCGTCTGTGATGTAGTAAGTGCAATCGCATGAAGATTAGATCTGAGTTTAGAGGGAATACAGATTAGGTTTTTAATACTTTACAAAAATAGGATCTTTTCACCTTACGTTTGTATAAAACGCTTTATATATATATATATATATATATATAAAGTTATAATTTGCACAAACACAAACAACATAGCACAATTCTCCCATTTTAGGCTGACTTTGACGAACCACGTAACCACCGCTAGCTGATATACACCCTTTTTATTGCACCCCCAAACCTGCTTTGGATACATTAAAATCACAGCTCCACACTTGCCCCTGCACCCCTTCTCTGGTTTCACAGTCCCAAGCACCCACTGGGTTGCCATTACAATCAAACAGTTAAAATAAGCAGATATTGGACTTGCATTTGCTGTATACTTCAGGCCTTCCCAGTTTGGAGGCAATAAGAAAAACAAATCGAACAAACAAAAACCCTGTATGAATAATTATGAAGAAGAGAGTTGATTTTCACTATTCTTGGGTAAACGTCTGAGGATAGAACTGAGGGACCCTGCATTGTTTCTCATTGTTGTTGTGAAATACTCTGACCAAGAGACTTACACGGGAGTTTATTCTGGCTCACAGTTCCAGAGGGAGAGTTCATAATGGCAAGGGCAGGGGGACATGGCAACCGGCAGCCAGAGCGTGAAGCTGAACAACCATTTTCAAACATTTGTTCCATAGCTTTACAGATATCACCAACCAGAGATCGAATGCTTAGTAGACGAATCACAGGAAGACTTCTCTACTGCAGCCCCTATGGTAAGTCTGTATTTAATTTATAAGAAGCTGCCAAACTCTCTTCCAAAGTGCCTGCACTACTATTTTTATTTGTAATAATAAATTTATTTATTTATTTATTATGTATACAATATTCTGTCTGCGTGTATGTCTGCAGGCCAGAAGAGGGCACCAGACCTCATCACAGATGGTTGTGAGTCACCATGTGGTTGCCGGGAATTGAACTCAGGACCTTTGGAAGAGCAGGCAATGCTCTTAACCGCTGAGCCATCTCTCCAGCTCCTTTTTTTTTTTTTGTCTATTTATTAGCAATGTACAAGAACTCCAATTACTCCAGGTCTTCAACAGTTAGTATCAGCGGTTTTGTTGCTTGGCATGTGCTCTGAGCATTCATTGTACAGAAACCTGATCCCTATTGTAGTTTACGAGATTTGACCTGTAGTGTTTGGTGTTTGGAGGGAGGGCCTTGAATAAGGTCATTGGGTGGACCCCGCGTGACTGTCTGGTGATTTGACAAGGATACACATTCATCTGGTTGCTTCTGTCCCTCTAGACAGTGAGGTCCTCTAAGAAGGCCATCACTGGGTGTTGTTGGGAGCAGTGAGACCCCAGATCCTGAATTTCTTGTAAACAATTTGTTTTCCCCTGATCTGAGTGCCTACAGCTGCTCTGAGCACGAGACCTTCAGGAGTTCCTGATGGTAGGAGAGTGGTTTCTGGTGGGTTTGGCTGGGGCGTGGCTATCTCTATATAAGCTGCCCCTGGACACAATAAAGGGGGCATTCCTGGGACAGTCCTGTTTCAAGGGTTCTGGCATCAAGGATGACCTATGTCTCTGTCTCTGTGTGTTTCAATCTCCAGTTCCTTGTCCGGCTCACGAACTGTATGGTGGCGCATAGGCTGTGGTGCACTGCAAGGCATGGGCGCCGCAGGGTGTAGCTGTTCAACCTTGACCTGCCAAACTGCCCAAAAGTAAAGCCCGAGGTCTCACCCAGTTTGGTTGTTGCCATCCCCAGAAATCAAGAGCGAAGCAGCAGTGGCTCGCAAGCTATCCTGGTGGGTTTGCAGTGTTTTGTGTCTTATTGGTATTCAGGATGTCTGGTGCTGACTTCTTCAACTCTGCCATGCTGGTCACTGGTTCCTTATTGAACTCGAAGGGTTATTTGCTCATTCCCGTCATGCCTTTGCAAGATTCGTGCACGGTAAACAATTCTTCTCAATCGGGAACTGCTGTCCTTCTAAGAGCAATTTCAACGTATTAAATTCAAGATTAAAAATCTCTTTCCTAGTTATGTTTACCATCACATAGAGCAAAAATTTCTCTTGCTTCTTTCTAGAATTTTTATTTATGGCTTTTAAGTCTATCATCATCCATTTTTTTTTAAATCTGAACTTTGCCCCAAAATTGTGAACCATCAATTGTTCCATTTGTTGAAAAAAATTCTTTTCCTTACTGAATGACGTTGATACCTTTGTAAAATCAGTCGGCTAAGTGTGTTTGGTTCAATTTCTGAACTCATTTTGTCCAGTGGTCCACAGCAGTTCTTAGGAAACGTGTCTGTTAGTAACACATTTGTTCTTAGTTTCTCTCCAAAAGCCTTTGGTCAGCTCCACTGTTTATAAAGATAGCACTGTGTGCCAGTGTTTAAAGGTGTCACCCCTTATCCCCCCTGCAGCAGGAGAGAAGCTGGTATTCACTTCCAGCTTGGGGTGTGTATGGAATATCCGCTCTCCAACCCCCAGCTCCTGCATTCCGGATGTTTCTGCAATATTGCCTGGTTTCTGATGGTGTCATTGATAAACCAGATGAGATTGTTTTTAAAATGCACAAGCAGCTGAGAACCGCTGAACGGGAGAAACAGCCTTCCCCAAGGAAGAGCCTCTCAATCCATTGCCCAGTGCCTAGTGGTCAGTCCTGGAAACATACATACAAGTAACATTATACAGACTGCAACAATCAATGAAAAACAGCTGTGAATCTGAGCAAGGAGGGGCAAATGGGAAGAGTTCAAAAGGGACAGAGGGGAGGGAGAAACAATGACATCATAACCTCAGAAATAATAGAAAAAGAATTAACGTGTTACCGCGCTTGCTGAAGTTCCTGGCTCTGTTGGCTTATGGTTTTCATCGATTAGGAAAACCTGTAGCTATTTTTCCCTAACATTTTTTTTTTTTTGTCTCCCTACCCCAGCCTTTAGCCTTTAGTTCAAAGCCAAGCATGTAAGACTGTCTCCGTGCACTGGCTGGAACACTGATCCACCCTGGACTCTGTGCTCCTAGGTTTCAAGTTCCCTAGGGGATGTTTGGTTCATTTTTGTAAATTAATGTTTTATCATACCAAGTACTGAGTTACACACATGCACATACATAGACACACACACACCACACACACACCACACATGCGTGCACACACAATTCACTCTATCCATACTCATCTCTGCCCCCACCCTCCTGTGCCCTCTCCAGCCCTCTTTCCCCATCTTAACCCTCCCTTTCAGTTTGATATCCTGTATCATGTGTGTTCTATTATCCTCCTCCCCACATCTTCCTCCCCTTTTACTACCCTTTCTACTTCCATGGTCTACGCCAACACACACAGATTTAAACCTTGACTCCGCACATAAAAGATGTGTTTTTAATCTGAGTCTTATTTCACGAGACGACGTCCAGTTCCATTCATTTTTCTCTCAAGTGCCGTGAATTCATTCTTCATTACAGCCGAATAAAATCCCACTCTATGTTCTTCACATACTAGTGTGTAGGTACCGCGTTCTCTTCATGTACTCGTGTGGTGAACAGTGAACGAACACGGAAGTTCTGTGGAGGTCAATCTGGATAGGAATTAGACCTAAAATCTTACAGAAACCTGGATTGTTAATTTAGAGACATGTAAGTAGTTCCAATAATTCATGTCTACAAAATTGGTCTGTGACAAATGTACATATAAAACATTAGAACACCACCAATGTGGTGCTGTGGTTCTGTGTTTACATGTGTACATATGTGACATTGGGATGACACTGAACACAACAATATGGTGCTGAAGTTATGTTTACATGTGTACATGTGACATTAGCATGACACCAATGTGCTGCATTTCTGTGTTTATGTGTATACATATGTGATATTGGGGTGACACTGGATATGACAATGTGGTGTTGCAGTTTGGTGTTTACATGTGTACATATGTGACATTAGCATGACAATGAACACGACACCAATGTGGAGCTGCAGTTCTGTGTTTTACTTTGACCCCCTTTAAAGAACACTACCAATCTGTGGAAAATGCTTTATTGTATCATGTCTATATACTGCAAGAAATATCTCCAAATACAAAAGTAATCCACAGACTTAATTAAGTGAAACTCAAATGATCCAGAAACATCTCTTCTTTAGTTTCCACAGCAATTATTAAGAGTTCACGCCCTGATTTTTTTCCAGAAAGATTATTCCAGCAGCTTCGAGTGTTCGATCCGTGCAATCGTCCAGTCGGGCTTTACTCCCTGTGTGAATTCTCTCTGAAATCTAGGAAAAACAGAACAAATACTGCGATCTTCCATCAACTCAAACGTTCAAAAACAACTTGCAAGCATGGATTAAAAGCAGTATTTAAAAAGAAGCTAATTTAATGGTTAATGATAAGTCACCATTAAAATGTTTACTCTTAATTTAGTCAGAACAATCCCACAGTCCTGAAGTGCAGTCTTAATTCCGCATTCCTAATGGTCTGTTCTATATTCAACACCCACCAGCCCTGACAAGCTTGGATCTTGTTATTAAATACTCACTAAAGTACATGCTAAAGTGAGCAGAAGCAAACTGGGCTCTGGGTATGCAAACTCACTTTAAATATCAGCATATAGGAAAAGACTGTTTAACCCACACTGTTTTCAATTTAGTGGAAAATAGTGGAATTTGGTTCAGTTCCTATACATTAAATCAATCTTTCAAGCATCAGGTTTAAAAAGATTTATTTTATTCTGAAGTATGTGTGTATGTTTCCGTGTGTGAGTGTGTGCATGTGGATGAGGGTGCTCACGGAGACCAGAGACATCAGCTCCCCTGAGTGGATCACACGCGGTTGTGAGGCCAGGACCTGCACCTGGGTCCTCTGCACAAGCAGTGTGTGCCCTAACCACAGTCTCTCCAGGCCCCAGTCTTAGCATTTTTGAGCCACATTGGTCTTAGAAGGAATATTACAAGAGACAAAATTTAGTACTGATGACACAGATCTTAACTATAAACAGGCATTTTAAAAGAGGTGATTAATAGATTTAAATTAAACAAGTATTTAATATCCATTTTCTGCAGTGAAAACGACATGCACGGCCGTACTTACTCATAGCTGGCGCTAAGCAGCTGTTTAGTCTCCACGTTCTGATCCCCCAGCTTCACCTGGAACACACTGGCTCCACTTACAGACTCACTGGGGATGTCGGCACTAGTCAGATACCAAAAGCACATCAGGATGTTAACGAACTTCCTTCCTTAGAGAGAAAACACACACACACACAAGCACACATACAAATCAGAATAATCTATCAACTTCGTCGTGGCCATAACAAAATCAGAAAAAGGCAGATGAGCCTTTGCGCGTCCTCCAGATAACTCCAGATGAGTAAATGCCATTTTCTTTAGATCTGTCCTCTCTGCATCTCAATAACCAACCTACTGTCCGCTAATCACGAGCTTTACTGATCATTCTCAACTCACACCACTTCCTAAACTAAAGGAATCTTAAGGCAAATGCCTGCCCCACCCCACACCTACAGTGCTGTCCCGACTTCAACTGTCCAAAGGCCTCTGTTCTTTGACTCTGCTGCGTCCTAAGTCTCACAGCGTCTGTGTAACTCGGTTAACAACAAGGGTGCTAACATGGAATCTGAAATGTCAGGAAGGATAAAATATCACCCCAGATACCTTTCCACGTACTTCCAATCAACCTGCACGCGAGTTTATCTATGAAAGGTCCGTGCTGTCACTGCCTGAAAGGGTATGAGCAGAGGTTATCCCTCCCTCCGCGTGCCTGCCTTGGGATGCATACATAGGAAATCTGTAATTGGACCGATGAGTCGATGAACTTTTGGGTGTGCTACTGGAAAATTCATGGACTGGAAAAGGAAGAGGACCGGATAACTACCAGAGTTCTTCCAGCTGTGCCACTGCTGCCTAATTCAATCTGGGGGTTTTGTAATCTTCTTATCCGTCTTTACCTTCTGACGCTGTTTTGGTTTTGTTTTATACTTTATTCCTTCCTTATAACACACAGCTAGAAATGTAAAATACTCAAGTGTTTTCTACACTTTAGGAAATCCAACATATAAATATTTTTATTTGAAACGTGGAGCAACCTGTTTTCTTTTTTTGTTTTTGAGACAGGGTTTCTTTACAGCTTTTGTGCATGTCCTGGAACTAGTTCTTATAGACTAGGCTGGCCTTGAACTCACAGAGATCCACCTGCCTCTGCCTCCTGGTGCTAGGATTAAAGGTGTGTGTCACTGTCTGGCTGGGAGCAGCCTATTCTAAACAAACTATTTTCATCAACATATGTGAGAATTCTCTTTTTTTTTTTTTTTTTGAGATAGGGTCTATGTAATTCTGCCTGGCTTTCAACTCAGAGATCCTCCCACCTCTGCTGGGATTAAAGGTGTGAGCCATCACACCTGGCCCTGGGCTTTCCTACTGTATAGTAAACACTAGTAACCAGGCAGAGATCTAGCCAGAACCTGCTACCAGGGACTAACTCTTTCCAGAGTTAGGTATTTAAACAGCAAATGTGGTATAGTTTTTCCCTGTTTCTTCATTTATTATGTATACATGGTTGGTTCTACAAACTAGAAAAGTGATGCAGGCTTTGAAGGGCTACAAGCGTCTGCTCACACAGACCTAACTCCCCTGTCCTGTGGCACCCACTGTTTCGGTTTACTTGAACAATTGCCGGTCATAAAGTTGTCTCGGTCAGCATTACCTTTCTCGTCATAGTAGATAGAGATGTCTCCTGCTGATGTGTAGACAATATCATCGACATCGGCAGCAAGGGCACTTTTACGGTTATCAGACAGCGAGGTGACCTTTTCTTTTAATACCTGAAGCACCTGAGTGGAAAAAAAAAACAGAAGTTTAAGCTTTTAGAGCGTTTTAAAAAGTGGTATTTATCATGGAATTCTCCAAAACCTATTTTAAAATATTCTGCCTTATCTACTCATCCTCAAGAATAAAAGTTATTTATTCAACTCGATAATTACTGATAGAATGTGAGACTATGTATCATTCTATTGCAAGAATCATACACTTTTTAAATTAAAAGGAAACTTTACCTCTTTGGTTACAAGTTCTTCCAATAGATCAAATTTACACTGTGACAGCAACTTAGATACATGAGCAAAAGCCTTGGGGGGGAAAAAAAACAGAAGGGTAAAGATGACAATTATTTCAAAAAATCATATAAAATACCATACAACATACATACTTAAGTAATTACTGTAACAAAGATTTGCTCTATGGTTCCTACTGCAATAACGTTGGGTCTGGCTGCTATTGTAAGGTGGCTGCTATTCAGATGGCATGGCCACAGGCATAGTTGCAAATGAGCTCACTGCGGCTGTGGGGCAAGGTCTGTACCCTGTCACTTGTGTTTCAAATAAATGCCAACTGGCCAGTAGCCAGGCAGGAAGGAGAGGAGGGGCAACGAGAATTTTGGGAAGAGGGAAGTTTCACTCTGCAGTAGTGACCCAGACGCAGAGAAAGAAGATGTGACTGCCTTGCCAAATAAGGTACCGAGCCACGTGGCTAACTCAGACAAGAATTATGGGCTAATATAAGTTATAAGAATTAATTAAGAAGAAGCCTGAGCTACTGGGCCAATCAGTTTATAACTAATGTAAGACCTCTGTGTGATTCTTTGGGACTTAACAGCTGCAGGACTGGGCAGGACAGAAAACCTCAGTCAACAAACTACTAATTATGAACCCATTTTTTACATCCTGGGAAATGACAGTGTGTGGCATATATATATATATATATATATATATATATGTATGTATATATATGATATCTCAATTAAAAATTACTGTGTGTTTTTAAAATGATGATGTAAGTAACTATGATCTACCTCTTAATCATTTATAGTCAACGATGAGAAAGTGGGGCACTCTATAGTCTAGGCTGGAAGTGCAGAGAGCTGAACAATAGACAGAACCCCTGGACGAGATATAACATAGGATACGGGAACAGGGAGAGAAGAACCAGTCTCTCATCTCTGCCACGGAACCTAAGCATCAACTCTGAGGTCTTGATTTAAGGCGGGAAGAGAAAGCACACTCTGTACACTCCAGGAAATGAGGGAAGTTGGTGCATTCTGATTCTGCTTGTATTTCAGGAACCCTCAGTCTGCCGAGAGGACAATTTCAGGAATTACCAGAGGGCAAGAAGAGTGGGCAAGAGAAGCACCGTATAGTATTACTGGTTCAGCTGTCCTCCCTGTCAGGCTTATGCTGAAGCCCAGAATTCTCCCTGGGATTGTGACTCTATCTGGAGACAACCCCTTTAAAGTGACTGGATAATAAAATGAAAGGGGCTCACGCTCAGTAGGTCCTAAGCCAGGACTACTGGTATCCGTGACAGGAGGAAATGGGTAGAGGTGCTGGGACAAAAACACAAGCAGGAGCTCGGGTGCAGGCACAGCTTCTGCTACTAAGATACTGAAACACTTCTGTTTAAGCTATGCAGTCTGTGGTCCTCCGCTGTAACACTTAGTAAACTACTCTACCATCAGTGCAGATGGTGCCCAGAAAATGCACGTGTACAAATGGACTCAGGGTCTCTCTAAACACTAAAGGTCCTCAGGGCCAGAGGTCTTACTATGCTTGGTAAGTTCTCACTTGTAATATGACTGGAACTATGCACAAAAGCGATTATCACTACGCAAGCCTCATCTTTAATGTGTGTGCAATATGATTGGAACTATGGACAAAAGGGACTATCCTCACTACACAAAACCCTCATCTCTAGTCTGTGTGCTCAAAATCATACCTAAGAAACTGCCCTAAACATTAATAATCATGAGGCTACCCTGCAAGATCTCAGACATGGGAATGTCTACCTCAAGGTATTTCTGGAAACAGCCTTCTTTTTCACTGAAAGCACTGAACAACTGTACAAGAAAGCTTTAAGAAACAGTGCATGGCTCAACAGTAGTTAGGAAGACAAAGTTATTTTAATGTAAGGACAACTAGTGGGTGCATTAGAATATGTATTCCCTTATCTCATGATAAACACTTGCCTAGATTATATGTTACCCATTAAAACGCTGATGTGTGTGAATACTTTGCCTGCATGTACGTCTGTGTACCATGTGAGCACAGTGTATCTTCTGAGGCTGGAGGATAGGGTGAGATTCCCTAGGGCCAGAGTTACAGACAGATGTGAGCTGCCACTTGGGTGCTGGGAATGGAACCTGGGATCTCTGGAAAAGTGGTCTGCGTTCTTTAACCAGTAAGCTCTTTCAGTGTGGTGACAAGCACACTAAATTTAACCTTTCTAAAACCTGATTTCATCGTGTCTAAAAGAGGATTAGACAAGAGGGCCTTTCAATTTCATGTTATATGATGATGTCCATCCCTGTCACACGCATGCACTAGTGCAGTAGTGCCGGGACGATCAGGTAGACTCACATGTGGACACTGCAGAGTGTAGGATCACACTGATGTACCTCTACGTGCACAACGGACACCACACACTGACTAGCAAATGTATCTTTCATCCGAATGTTGAAGTGGGCAATATTACTTAAGCTGGCTCCTTTTTATTTTTTGTGTAAACACATGTACTAGCCTAGAGTTGATTCAAGGACACTAAAGTTAACGCTGACACTGATTACAGGAAGTTGAAAACACTAATTTCTAACTAATATATCACATGGGAGTTCGTTATCTATGGCTAAGAGATTAAAGAAAATCTGAAATAGGTCAGGAGTAAAAGTATTAATACCATCATATAGTTAATTATAGTCAGTGTTATTAAATTATGCTTAATGATTTTTGGTCTTTGGCAATATGACCTGGGGGATAAACTATGACTTTTCCCTTTGTTGTCCATCAATAGTTCTCTGAAATGCCAGGAACTGACCAAGAAAGCTGAAGGGAAAATTAAAATAGCCTTCCATCCTTGAAAGAGGCACGCACACACAGTCTGGATTCAAACTTAACCGAGCCCCTCCTTCTTGACGACCACACAAACACACCTAGCTGCTTATTAACGTCAAGAAGAGGCTGAAACCTTCGGTGTCTGGGTCCCTACCATCGTTTGGTAACTCGGACTGTAACAAAGTCGTTCACAGCTAAAATCTTGAGCATGTCAGGGCGGAAACGCGTGAGGCGCCCAGGTCAGGGGAAGCCAACCAACCTGCTTCGCCCCCTCCGAGAACTCAGCGATGCTGAAGTCCTTGTCGAAATAGGCCCAGATAAGGAAGGCGTAAATTCGAGTCCGGACCCAGTTGATGGGGTTGGAGAAGCCCAGAATGATCATCCTGGTTTTCTGGCGCTGCTGGGGCTGCTCCTCGGTGCTGTAGCTGCGGCTGGGAGCAGCGGGTAAGGAAGCAGCGAGGGACGGAGGGAGCTCTGCCCGGCGGAGCAGCGGCCTCCGGGGGCCCCAGGGGCGCAGCGCCGGGCTCGACAGGACCCAAGTGCAGGGAGGGATCGCGGCCGCGCTTGAGCCCAGGCGGCGGCGGCACAAGCAGCAAAACTCAGCCAGCGACAGCCTCACCTCGGCGGCGCCGAGAGTCCGGAGTCGGGTGGCCCGGCCGGGTAGAGGCAGAAGACGGGCGGCCAGCGCCATGTCTGTGACCTTTCACCTCTGAACGCCTGTGCAGTCCCGAAAGGAGGCCGTAGGGAAACCAGCTCCCCTGTGCCAGGGAAAGGGAGCCAAGGGCGCCTGCTGCCGCCGCCTCTGGTGAGTCCGCCCATCGCGGCTGTGTCACAAGCCGCACAAACAGCAGCCAACCCAGGCAGCCGGCCTCGGGATCCCCCGCCCCGCGTTGCGAACCAACCGCCCTCTGGCGTCCGTCCCCCTTGGCGGCCCTTTTCTCCCGGGGTTGTGTTTCCGGGAGGATCACTCGCGCACGGACACGTCCTCCCGGGGAAACCAGCCCGGGCCCAGCATGGCGGAGCAGCGCCTTCCGGTACCCCGGCTTCGGGGAGTCTCTCGGGAGCAGTTCCTGGAGCATCTCTACCCACAGGTGAGGAGCCCGCGGCGGGAAGATCTACCGGGGCTCCCGTCGGCTCTCCTGCGACCCCAGTGTGGAGGGCGGGGACGGCCGCGGCACGCCGAGTGTGAGACTTTTCTGGCCTTGCTTGCTCCTCTTCTATGGGGTTTTCTAAAGTTTAGCATAGGATCCCCTCCCCGCACCCCCGGTCCTCGCAGTCTCTGTCTGTTTCGAGATAATAAATTTTTTTGAAGCGCAACATTTCAATCCAATGAGAGACGGGCAGCAGGGAAACCAATGGGAGTCTCCCCGGACGTTTCCTCTGGCACAGGTCTTTGATTTTAACTTGGATCGTGATTAAGGCCTAATAAGCCCTTTAGCCTTTAAAGAAAAAGAAAAACTAGCGTTAGCTTTCAAAGAAGGAAAAAAAAAACTAGCAGAAAGTAGTTTTTAAAATGAAAAGAAAAGAAAAAGGTTTGCTTTCAGGACGTTGCAAGATAGTCCAAGTTTCAGGAAAAGCAGTTAAGGATTCTGGCGAATATTCAAAGGGAAAAGGTCTCTGAGGTCGTTAGTGGCAGTGTCGTGGGATCTGCTGCGTGCGGCTGGACCAGCCCGCAGTTTGTGCACCTTTGAGAGCTCTCTGCTCAGAACACAGAATTCCTGACGACACTCTGGTGAAGGGTTTCTGATCGAGTCCATATGAGGTAGAGTTTAAGTTTGCTTCAACAGAGAGATGCTTTGGATGATATAATCTTATCGAGTAAAACCGTGGGTCGCTAAGGTTGCACACGGAGGTTAAGACCCGCCTTTTACTATCCTAGAAAATAGCTGGTTTGGGAGAGGAGAAAAACCATACCTGGTTATATGTGCTTTGGCCTTAGACATGATTTTTGCTATAATGTTTCTATTTGAAGTATTTCCTTATAAAAAGGAATACTGTCTTCATGTAGGCAACCTTCCAGCGAATTTTGTTAATTTTTGTGCTGGAATTTTTTTGGTGGGAGGTTTCAAGACAGGATTTCTCTGTGTAGCCCGGGCTGTCCTGCAACTAACTCTGTAGACCAGGCTGGCCTCAAACTAGAGAAATCCACCTGCCTCCCCAGTGCTGGGATTAAAGGTGTGTACCACAGTGCCAGGCTAGCTGTGTTCAATTCTTCACTCTCAGCTGGTGGGAGATTTCAGACTGCAGGGCTAAGCTCCCCCATTGTTTTCCCCATCTTTCTGGCTAGCCTCAGTTACAGTGTGTTTGAGGCAGAACCAAACGAACTGACAGAAAAACACAGCAGTTTTTAAATCAACATTTATGTCTGTGAACCAGGCAGGGTTCTCATTCTTGCATTGAGATAATAATTCTTACCTCCTACATTGCCTAAGATTAAAGACATAATTTCCCCTTGGTGGGGATGTATTGAACTAGCAGCCAAGTGATTTAGACCAAGAGATTGAAATGTTGTTACAACTCACACGCTACGCTACGTGTTTACTTTATAACTCAGCAATTCTTAAAATTTATTTATCTGTATTCCTTGACAAAGAGGAAAATTAGATACATTTTGTTCATTTAGTCTTTGATACACGAAGCAATAGAAAAGAATAATGTGGGAACTGATAGCAATAATTTTCAAAGTATATGTTTTTAAACTTTTAAGAGGAAATGTAGTCTTTTGAGAGATGGGGAGGACAAAACAAATGTGTGTTTGGGCCACTTCAAAAATAAAAGAAATACAGGCAATGGTTGTGCAAGTCTTTACACCCTTGTGAGGCAGAGGCAGGCAGATCTCTGAGTTTAGGACCAGCCTGGTCTACAGGGTGAGTTCTGGGACAACCAGTGCTACAGAGAGAAACCTTGTCTGGAAAAACTGAAAAGAAAAAAGAAGAAAGGAAGGAAGGAAGTAGTTAACCAGCTGTCTTTAGAGGATGAGTGAGGATGTGCTGGAAGAATTTGGTGATAGAACTGGCTTTGAGGGGAATCAGATTAATATTTTACATTCTAAAGTAATAATAATAAAAAACAAAAACAAAAAAACAAAACAAGCTGTGACCGGGCTAGGAAGAGACAAATGGATCTCTGTGAGTTCATGGTCAGCTTGGTTTACATAGTGAGTTCTAGGCTAGCCGTGGCTACTTAGTGAGACTGTCTCAAAACAAAAACAAAAATTCAACAGAAGTGAGAAATGATTTAAAAACAAAATAATCCTAAAGTAGAAATAGCTGCATGGTTGGCAGCATGTGCCTTTAGGGGCAGGCTTATCTGAGTTTGAGGCCAGCCTGGTCTACAGAGTGAGTTCCAGGGGCCACCAAGGTTACACAGAAACTGTCTCAGGAAGAAAAAAAAGGGGGGAAGAAAGGAAATAAGTAACAAGTGAGCCTGTTTGGTGGCTTTATGGAGTAAATTACTTATAGCCCCGCAAAATAGCAGTTTTGAAACTGTTTTCTGGGAAAAAAAAAAGAAAAAGGTCTGGAGTTTTGCAGATGATTAAATATCGATGATGGGAAATAAGTTTTTCATTGTTGAACAAAAAATACAAATAATAAAGGCTAGACTTAACCTTGATGCCTGTATTATCCATAATACCTTAAGTTTATGCATATGTACATGTACATAGATGATGAGAGAAAAATATATGTGATTGCGTGTCTAGATTTGTGTATTTGGAGGGTATACACATGCCCTTACGTGTCTCTCAGCTCTTACTGTTGAGAAGGCAGAAGTTATGATACAGCACGAAAAGAGCCCCTGTAGGGTAGATACATGTAATAAAAATACACTCTGCGCATAATTAAAATGTCAAAAGAAGAGTTCTCACTTTAGAGAAACCAGAGTTGCTCAAAGAAATGATGGATTGCAGGGCTGGACAGACTCAGTGAAAAAGATACCTGGATTGTTTTATTTTGTTATAAAATAAGGAGGTTTTTAAAAGTTTTAAAAGTCACAGGAAGCAATCCAAAGAGACCTACTGGTCACATCTGTGATTATTTAAGCATTAGAATTATACCAGTAAACATGGAGGCAGAGAGGCTGAATGTCATGTGCCTCCTTGTGCCCTGGGGGACTACTCCATTCCTCTCTGGGACAGTCCTTGCTCAGATTGCATAACCTAAAATCTAACCATGAAGAAACTAGATGAACCCAAATCCAGGGGACTCCAACAAAATTATTGGCCCATGTGCTCGTAAATATTCAGGGCAAAGAAGACAAAGAAAGCCGATGAGCCAGATGAGAAGAGCCGTGACCCCTGAATCCGAGTGCTTCTCAGCCTGGATTCTGGGTCAGGGAAAGGAAGGAGATGATTAGTGAGACCTAAACGTGCGTGGTGGTTACATAATAGCGTCAGCGTGGGATGCATCTTGGGTAATTGCTCTGGAAGAGAATAGCCCGTTTTCAGAAAACATGCTTCAGTTTTAGACTGAGGACGTGATATTAACAATTTCACTTTGAAGTTGTTCAGGAAAACCGTGAGATAGCAGCTGATAGCGCAGTCGGGCTGCACGCTGAAGAGTCAGGTAGACCAGATGGGCGCTCTCACGTTTGTGCATTTTTGTCAAAAGTGCTAAGTGATAGCAAAATTAAAAGCTACAAAAACGAAGTAAAATTTAAGTATATTTTGCCATAAATAACATGAAAATATTTAATATTTGAATTTATCTGCTGACAAGGTTGTTTGTTTTCCTGACCTTAGGTTTGTTTTGGGTGTGTGATCAGGTGATCTGCGTGTCTGAGTCAGAGCACAAACTGTTAGATGCTTTCAGTTGGAGCTCCTCCTGCTCAGCTCAGAGCCACCCTCTGACTCCAAGGCAGCCCCCGTGGAGTGTTTGTTTTCACAGTTGTGTTTTTCCCTTCGTCATAGAGGAAGCCTCTTGTGTTGGAAGGACTCGACTTGGGGCCCTGTACAAGCAAATGGACAGTGGACTACCTGAGCCGAGCTGGGGGAGCGAAAGAGGTGAAGATTCACGTCGCTGCCGTGGCACAGATGGACTTCATTAGTAAGAACTTTGTGTATAGGTATTTTCTTCTGAGGTTACTCCGGGGACACAAATACCTTTCTTTACATCATTATATAAGACCATTCTGCGTCTCATCTTTAATCCAGTTTATGTAATCATGGAATAGCTTACTGCTTTTTCATGGTGGCTTAAAAGACAAGAATTCCGAGTTTATATAACTGTACAGAGACATTTCCACAGTCTTATTCTTCTAATATAGGCTGCGCCCTGTAGCCTGTGGAGTCATGGAACAGAGAATTTCTATTCTTGGAGTTAGGTGGCCTCTCAAGTTGTGTGCGGTGTTCGTCCAGTCTTTACTGCCCAGTGCAGGACGCTGTCCTAGAGTGGCATCTCTTTCTGTCTCTCAGGAAGCACAGGGCAGCTGTACTTGGTGCACACCGTCTTTCGTTTAGTAGCGTTTAAACCCATGCTGAGCTTCAAGTGCCGGTAGCTCCATGTTGGTTGTGTGCTGTGCACTCTAGCAGGTGAATCAGCCACTGAACGTCTATGTTTGGAAGCTGAAAATGTTATCCTGCAGATGTCATGTGCTGTTTATTCCCCCGAGAGTCATTAAAAAATGGTAGATTAAAAAACAAACAACTTTCACATTCTGAGCCTGTGCAGTTCCCAGCAAATTAAATCTACTGAAAGACCCCATTGTTCACAGATTCGGTTAGAGATGAGCTAAACGGGGGTTTCTGGTGTTGGGGGGCCATTCCTCTCTCACCAGTGCGGTCCAAGCCTGTGTAGTAACCGCCAAAGCATTTCTCCGTTTCTGGCCGAGCGCTCACCATTGTGGTTTCGGGTTACTGAACAGGCTACAGACTGAGCTTAATTATCATAAGTTTTTCCAAGTGTAAGAACTTTGCACTTTTTATTCAATCAAAAAAGTGGAAGAAAGTACTGGAAGGCTGAGTGTTTCTCAGCCTGCGGTCAGGATTATTTATACTCCAGACAAAGGCCATAGCATGTGGGTGTTGAAACTTCATCTCGAATGGTTCGGATGCTTTTTCATGTCCTCTAAACTTTTCAAAACTTGCTTTTAAAACACATATATTATGTAATAATTTCTATCGCAGCTTCTGCAAAGCCTTTCATTAGAGCTACTAAAAACAGGAAAAAATTTTTGCACAAGGATAAAAGTAAATTTAATTTGTTTTAGCATTTACTAAGTACAGAAGGAATTTAATCTAGAGATATTGAAACATCAGTGATCATGTAGATAACATGTCCATAGCATGTATTGATACGTAATCACGTCGGTTCTGGTTGTTCTGATCCTTTCTCCGCTGTCCAGAGGTCGCGCCTGAACTCACTGGCGTTAGCATCTCCTTGTCGCTTGTGTGCTGCCCCTGCCCCTTCCCCAGCCAGGATGCTCTCGGAAGGAGCCCCGCCCCTTCCCCAGCCAGGATGCTCTCAGAAGGAGCCCCGCCCCTTCCCCAGCCAGGATGCTCTCAGAAGGAGCCCCGTGTGAGCTACGCTGGAGACTCCACTCACTGCAGCACCTGATTCTGTCCGCACCCTCTTCTCACCGTCTCTCTCCGGGAAGCAGCCATTCCAGAAACAGACCCCGGGGCGCTAAATTCAGGGCTGGTGGTGGTGTGTTAATGTATGTTGTAAAGGTGCATTGCCACTGTCACAGCGTCTTAGATATTGTGCCAACACTAAGTTATATTCCCCACTTAAGCTATAAGATACTCTAATGTAGATATTGCTTATAGTGATTTTACAGATGAGAAATGAAGGTTTCTAAAAACGTCCCTTGGGCCTCATAAGATGGCTCAGAGGATAAAGTGCATGTTGTCACTTTAGTGTGGCCTGAGTCCAGTGCCCTGGAAACGTGGTAGAAATACCGGCTCCTGCAAGTTGTCCTGTGACCTCCACACACACGCCATGGTGTGAATACACCCACCCACATCCAGGCCCCCACACACAAAGAAATGTATGTAATAATGTTTAATTAAATTTAAAATATTAAACAATTTGTCTGAGATCGTGCGGTTTAAAATGATAAAACCCAGGGTGTATATTCAAATTTGCTCATCCCAGAATCCATGAGAAGCCTTCTCTGATACTGTCTCACTGTTTTATGTGCTGGTCCTGAGAAGAGGCTCTGTAATAGAAGACCTTCTGCTTAGAACAGGCGGGACAGAGAAAGCCTCAGGCTTAGGAGATCCCAGCTGCTGTGTAGGGGCAGGTTGTGGGCAGACAGACAGCTCGGAGCTGCTTTATCCTGCTCTTCCAGGGTCACTGGTAGTGTAACTGGTAGTTACAATGGTGTGTGTATGGTGAACCTTTGGTAGGTCACTGGGCAGTGCAGCAGTTACACTGGTAGTGTAACTGGTAGTTACAATGGTGTGTGTATGGTGAACCTTTGGTAGGACCCTTGAATAGGAGAGTGACGAGAAGCTTGCTGAACGCCAGACCAGAGGCTGGAGTAGACACAGGGCCCTGCGTGGGTCTCAGGACGTGGTGGACTGGTTCCTTCCTGCTTTCTCTGCACCAGTCCCGCAGTAGCCTCTGTTCAGGTTGACGGTCACACCCACAGGAGCCGCTCTCCGGGTGTGACAGAATACGAGGCAGGAAGCAGCATATTGGGAGAATGTTATCAGTGAATTGTGTGGTTCAGGAGTCATTTTTGTCAACCAGTGGCAGCTTAGTTATAATAGAACAAGACCATGGAAGTGTACTGAAACACAACCCCAGCTTAGGTCAGTGTCCCCCAAAGCTAGTGACTTGAAATAGGCCATGGGGGCATATTCACACAATGTACCCAGGAAAACCACTTTCTCGTCCAGTAAACTGTGATGCTTGGTATTTTAGCTAAGATTAAACCTTCATCTGTACTCCCTGTACTCTGTGTGTTTCTAGGGAAAGAGCAGTACTAGGGGACGTTAGCTAGCCCAAGGTCAGCTCCTCGTGGAGGAGAGTTCACATTCTCCCTCCTCCTCCCTACATATCCTTGGGGATGAGATGGACAAATTCCCAGTGAGGGACATAAGCTTGGGAGGATTTCCTTGTCGGCTACTGATACAGTAGCATCTTCATGACTGGAGAATGGAACTAGGAAGCCTTCTGCCCCTGAGCCCCATGTAGGAAGTGCTTTTAGTTACTCGGATGAGTAGAGCAAGGATAACTCTCTAACTTGAAGAGTGTGGTAATGGAAGCACACATTGTTTCTAGAATGTTCAACCATTTTCTCCAGAAGCCATAAGACCGCAGGGAAAGCAGGAGGTGAGAGAGTACTGCCCCTCCTGTGCTGAGGAGGTGACAGGCACCAGTGGGGCTGGAGTGTCTTCACCAGTAATCTCACTACTCCTCAATACTAGTGAGAGGCTATGGTTGTCCCATTGACCAGATTTATTTGGTCCTGGCACATAAAGACAGGTGGCAATCAGAACCTCAAAGTTCATGTATTTTAGTTTATGACTTCACTTTTATTGTATGTGGATGAGTTGCCTGCATCTGTGTCCGGTGCCCATAGAGGCCAGAAGAAGGCGACAGATCCTCTGAAACCGGAGTTATGGATGGTTTGAGCCGCACAGGTGGGCTCCGGGAGCTGAGTGCACGTTATCCTCAGGAGGACCAAGTGCTCTTAAGCTGATCCCGCTCTTCAGCCCAGTACCTGATACCGTGGCAGTATCCCTCAGTGACTTGTAAAGAAGAATGTTGACCTTTGAAGAGCCATCTGAACCATAAATTTTAAATCGTTAAGTCTAAATTTTCAGGTAACAGGTCAAATTTATATACCTCTAAATGAATTTTGAATATTCAGAATTCTGTCGACATGGATTATACTAAAAGCTCATGTGCAAGCCCGCGCGCATCATGATGGTATGGCTAGTTGGTGTGTTATTTTTATGTCTCAGGATTCTGTTATGTTTATTTCAGAACTTTACCGTTTAACAAGTTGGTCCAGAGAGCAGCCGAAGAAACGCATAAAGAATTCTTTATTTCAGAGGTAATTTTTCTAGAAACCTTTAATAGACATATACTAAATGGATTGTGTGTGTGTGTGTTGTGTGTGCGCGTGTGTGTGTGCACGTGTGCATGCGCACGGGCCCATGTGTCCATTAGACACAACTAGACATACCTGGCGGTCTGCCAGTTCGCGGAACCCTGAGCAGACATTGTCCGCTAGAGGGTCCTGCACAGACGGCAGCTTCCAGACCGCTTTCCATCTTCTTTGGTTGTTGCTTGGCTCTGTCCTGTGTGCAGAGTGTGACCCTGCGTCAGATGCTAAGGTGAACCTGACGAAATCAGCAGCTGAAGCCCCAAATTAGATGCATTCTTTGCAGATAAGCAAAGAGCCCTTTCTTGATGAAGTGGCTAGCTGTGTCTCTTCGCTGAGTGACAGTTCAGATTTTGAAGAACGTGCTTTGAAGTCTAGCTAAAGGACCATTTCAGTGTGGCATCAAAAATGTGAGAACAGCTAAGCTGTTATTTGTGAGTTAAATGAGATATCAAATTCAGGTTTCTGCATTGGTTTCTGGAAGGCAGCGCTCTGGAGTGTGCCGTGCCGTACTTGACCTGCTAGGTCTCAGTTCTCTGGGAAATGCACACAGCGCTGGGTGTCACGGGCTAGCCCTGCAGTGACCGACCTAAAATCCATTCTCTTTAGCTACTTAGGTCGTCACAAGTGTAAATGCTGACTTTAAAACTTTGTATGTAATTCCGCTCTTCTAAATGATGCATGAGTTGACCCTAAGGTTGCTGGGCTAGGCATGGTCTGGTGTGATACAGTCTCCCTGGTTTTTTTTTTTTTTTTAATGTGCTAAAGGATAGGTTTTTTTTTATTTTATTTTATTTTTCGAGACAGGGTTTCTCTGTAGGTTTTTTTGGTTCCTGTCCTGGAACTAGCTCTTATAGACCAGGCTGGCCTCGAACTCACAGAGATCCTCCTGCCTCTGCCTCCCGAGTGCTGGGATTAAAGGCGTGCGCCACCACCGCCCGGCATAAGGTTTTTATCTCGTCTCTTAGTTGTATTAAGAAGTTGTTTGTTGGATTCACATTTGGTTTACCAAATGTTAAAGCAGTGTACATTGAAGTACCAGTTAATCGGTGGCTTCACGCGTGCTTCTGCTGCCTTTAGATCCAGTTCTGAGCAGCACATAAAAACGTTCCTTTATGTGGCCACCAGGGGGCATCAGTAGGAAGGGTAAAAATCAGTTGGATTTTTACATGACTCGACTCGGCCCTATTTTAAGAATTACTCCATCTCTTATCTCTCACTGTTTTTTAATCAATACTGATGCTATTCTTTGGGATGTTTAGGATGAGAAATACTACTTGCGGTCACTTGGAGAAGACCCGAGGAAGGTAAGAATTGTGGTTTAAAGCAGTTACTTAAAATGTCCGTGAGCATCTTCACACTGTAACCCATTTCATCCTTTTTTGGTTTCTTTAATGACTTGTGTCCCTGATTGAGGAATCTTTAAAAGATGATAATTCAGTCATTCAGGACTGTAGAATCTCAGTCATCTAATTTCTATGCAATAAGAGTCTCTACTGCTATATATCTTACAGATGGCCGTTCAGCTAATACAATACTTACCTAAGAGTCCCGAAGATTCATTAGATGAGCCTTTATGTATTCAGAGGCAAATTATAAGGCTAGATTAGATATGCATTCTGTGACTCTTGCTGAAAATGCTAGTGAGTCTGTGTTAGTGAGGGTATTTGTAGCACAGATTCTAGTTGTGTTTATAATGAAAGCCTGAAGTCAGATACGAGGGTCAGAGATGCGGTGCAGCTTGCCACCAGGGAGTTCTTTCTGCTACCAGTGCTCAGACTAAGGGGCGTCCTGTCCTTCTAATCCTCAGACTGCATCCCAGCTCCTGTCCCCTCCCGCTTTACATTCCTCTCCGCCCAGCCATGCCACTTCTGGTGCTGGGATTAAAGCTGTGGGCCCCCACCTTCCGGCTATTTCTCTTTGAGACTGGTTCAATCCCAAGTAGTCCAGGATGACCTTGAACTCACAGAGGTCTCCTGAGTCCTGGGATTAAAGGTGTGAGCCACCATCGCTTGGTCTCTGGTGGCTTAGCTTTGCACTCTGATCTTCAGACAAGGTTTATGAAAACACAACAGAATCTCACTACCTATATTGAAGCTGACAGTAGTGACACTTAAGTCCGTTTCTCCTTCACTAGAAAGGTTAGAGCAGCGGCTCTCAACCTTCCTGATGCTCGTCGCTACTTCGTGACTGTAACTTTGCTACTGTTAGGAACGTGCTGTGACTTCTGATGTGACCGCACAGGAGTGCTGAGACACAGGCTGAGCAGCCCTGGGGGAGGGTGTCACAGCACTCCTTACTGCTCACGTGCTGTGCCTTCCAGGAACCATCGCACCAACAGTGCTATTGTTGAAATTCTTCCCAGATACTGTTTGTAATCTAAATATTGTGTGTGTCTGTTGATGCAGGATGTTGCAGATATCCGACAGCAGTTTCCCTCCCTAGGAGGAGATATTAAGTTCCCAGCGTTCTTCAAAGAGGAGCAGTTCTTCTCCAGTGTTTTTCGAATCAGTTCACCTGGCCTGCAGCTCTGGACTCACTATGATGTGCGTAAATTACAGAATAAGAAATGGAAAGGCTCAGACTTGTGCCGCTCTTGCGGGTCTGACATTCACAGATTGAGCTTTGCCGGCCCCGTTAGAGACCTGAGCATTGAGAGAGTCAGCCGTGTGCGGGACAGTAGTGCCGTGGTTTCGGCTGGAGCAAAGCCTAGTCCTACATCTTCCTCTGTGGTCAGGTTCTTACTGTAGATGAGATGGCTCGTGGTTTAGCGGGGGAAGATGTGGGAACACGGCGTCTCAGTGAAACACCTGACTGCCATCCAAGTCCTTACTTAGGTGAACGGAAGAAACTGTGGGGAATGGTTTGCAAGGGTAAGAATTTGGGGTCCCTCAAGGCCTTAGGATATGTACCCCTAGAGAACACGAACTGTTTGCTGGTCTGTACAGGAGCAGGGTGTACAGACTTTGATCTCGTTTGTCTTCTCGTTGGCTATTTGCTGACTGTACTTGTAAGTACAGTAAGCGCATTTTACGTGCTGTTGTGTGTCGTTCAGTGTTGGCGGCTGGAGAAACAGGAAACTGTAACACCTGTTGCGTTTCCGTAGACTTGCTGTGTTGAAACGGGAGCTACATTTTGAAGCACTGACTGGAATGACCTCAGAGCTTTCTTTCTCTGCCTCCCAGCTGGCAGGAATTCCAGCATGTGGCAGCATGCCAGACTGTTGGGGCATGTGCATACTTCGTCTAGGACATTTAGAACTTACAGGGGATTTCAGGATAGTAACTCTATAATTAGATGAGACAAACATGGAATCTCAGCATATTTTAAAGTTCTGCTTGAAGGAGTGGGGAGAAGATGATGTGTTTCATGGATTTTTAACGTTATTGATCGTGCTTTAAACTTTAAGTAGTTTCCTTTGACCTTGAGTCACAATAGACTACATAATGCTTGTCTTAAAAATAAATCAGAGGAGCCTTGCAGTCGTGGCACACGCCTTTAATCCCAGCATTTGAGAGGCAGAGGCAGGCGGAAGCGAGTTCCTGGACAGCCAGGACTGTTACACGGGGAAACCCTGTCTTGAAAAACTTAAAAAAAAGAAAAAAAAAAGTCAGAGGAATAGTAATTATATTACAGAATTAGTTTGCTAAGTAAAGGTTTTGTGCTGAAAGAAGAAATGTTCAGTGTTGATAATATATGGTGACCAGGCATACATTTTGCTCGGTGCAGAGAGGGCACCGTCTGTGTGCTCAAGGAGAGTCAGCCTCGGTTCATTGGAAAGTACACTGTGGGAATTTGCCTCATGGGAGGCCTGTACAATAGTCTTACAATCGCGGTGTTGATGACCACGTTGTGTGTGCACACGTCTGCAGAGGTCAGCAGCAGCTGCAGGAGTGATTTCTGCTTGGCCCAGGGCGGTGCAGGTGCATGGACCCTGTTATTCCACTTCCTGTTTTCCTAATGCTGGTCTTTCCCATGTCAGAAACATGGGGAAGTGTCCTCAATAAAGACATAGTTGTGCATGAACACAAGCTTTTCATTACTAGGATTCAGTTATGACTGTCAGGGTTTTATGTGGGCTGGATTTCACAGAAGGGATAGGGCTTAACATGCAGTGACACATGCCTGTGATCCCAGCGACTCAGAAGCTGAGGCAGGCGCATCAGAAGTCCAGTTTGAGCAACATAGTGAGACCCTGTGGACCCCCTCCCAATAAAAAAGAGAAAAGGAAAGAATGAGGTTTGAAGTTAACTCTTTAGAGTGCCGTTGTCTCCGTTGACTTGAATTGTAGATACTGAAGTTAACTCTCTAGAGTGCCGTTGTCTCCATTGACTAATTGTAGATACTGCTCACATGTAAATCTCATTGATCTTTAGGTAATGGATAACTTTTTAATACAAGTGACAGGAAAGAAGCGAGTCACACTGTTCAGTCCTCGAGATGCACATTACTTATATTTGTCAGGTATGGCTTGAGTTTATGTTTCTACAGTTTATTCTGTTGTTTTTAATAATGTAGGAAGACCACACTTTAGGATGTGGTCTCCACTGTGTGTGTGAGTGACGACAGGCAGTATAAAGAATGAGTCTCAAGACAAGGCATGGTGGTGCTCACCTTTAATCCCAGCACTCAAGTGCAGAGGCAGGTGGATCTCTGTGAGTTCTAGGCCAGCCTGGTCTACAGAGTGAGCTCCAGGACAGCCAGGGCCGAGAAACCCTGTCTCAGAAAACCACAAAAAGGTTTCAGATTATTTTAGATGGATATTGGTTGTCTTGTATAAAGAATGGTCACTGAAAATTATCTTAGGCTTCAGAAGAATAGTTAGTTCTCACAGTGTAAATACAATAATTAAAGAGTTGAGTTTCAAGTTTATATTTGTGATTACTTTTTAAACAGTGCACACTTGGTTCAATCTGTGTGATCTCTCTTGGGAACTAGGTTCTAAGTCAGAAGTGCTGAATATTGACAGCCCAGACCTAGATAAATACCCACTCTTCCCAAAGGCACGGAGGTACGAGTGCTCCCTGGAAGCCGGCGATGTTCTCTTCATTCCTGGTAAGGCCTCTAGAGCACACCAGTGTGTTTGCTGTGTTTATTTGTCTAGACATACAGGTGCTTATCATTGGATCACAGCTGCCTACCGTCTTCAGGACAGTGAACTGCTGCTGTACAAGGCTGTACCATCTTGTCTAGGGATGTAGTAGGCTGTTCCATGTGTGTTAATATACCTTTTATCTGGGAAAAGGTTGTACCTGGTTGTTTTTTAAAAATCATTTTATTTCTGAAATATATAGGCATTTTAGAAATGGTAAATATTTTCTAAGAAGATTATAAATTTTTATTAAATATCAAAATATTATAATACCAACATCTGAAAACTTCTGTATACAGTTTCAAGAAATAAACATTAATTTGGATGCTCATAAAATTTCCATGTTAGTAACTATGGTGATAGTTATTATCTGTAATTAACATTTACGTGCATACCTTAAAATTATAAAGACCCTAAGTAATGGGGTTTATTGATCAAGGTTCCTTGTGGAATTCTATTTGCTGTAATTCATAAGTTTGTAGTTCATAAACTATATATTTATTCAGTGATATTATTAACTTTTGAAACATCTATAACCAGTGAAAGTCAGGTGACATACTTGAGGGTAGATTGTAGGTCCCGTGAGCATCAGGAACCACGGCCTTGCTAGTCTTTATACTCCTCCAAGGCAGCACCCTTCACACGTCTGGTCGGGGCCATGATGCACTGACTTAGTACCGTACTTTTTTAGCAGCTACTCCTTTATCTAGTCTATTGCCATTTAAGAAATTAAATTTGTTTTCTGTGTCTTTAGAACATGATTAGAGCTATGTAGTTTTCTATTACTCTATATTCATTTTATCTGGAAATTAAGTATTTGCATATATTTTAATGTAAAACAAGATTTCCATCTTTAGATCAGAATGGTTAGATTTTTCTGGTATATTAACAAGTGAATAAAGATTCTGAAAGACGTTATAATTAAAACCAAAATGTTGAAGATGACTTTCATAAATTACTGTTTTTCCATGAACACTCCTAGAACAAGTGTTTCTAAGATTTAAACCCTCCTTCATAAGACTGATCTGCTACACGGAGGTGTTCTTTAATACTCTTATAGCATGTACATTGTGAAGATGTTAGTGGAAAACGGTAAACTTGCTAGTGAAAATGAAAAATAGCTAACTAGTGTGGTCAGGTTTCTTCTTCACCACCAAAGGGCCGACTGTGGTGTTCATAGTCATGGTAAAGAACTGGATCTACGTGGCTCAGAATCTAAAACCTGAAGCCACGGTGTGTGCTGCGTAAGTCAGGGGACCAGACTGCCTTTGGAACAGGAAGATTTTGAGAACAAGTATGGAATTGAATCACCAAGGACCAGGCATGGTCTTCAAATAACTAAAATGCTCTGTGTACAAAACACTCCATGTTCTGATGTGATTGTGTGCGTCAGGAAGTGTAAACATGTAACACAAAAGCCTGCCCCAAATCAGAATGCAAAGCAAATACACTTTATTATATCTTTCAAGCTAGGTGGGGAAAATGAAAATCCCTAAGGGGTTTAGAACAGGGCTGTGCTTGTGACTCTGACTGAAAGCAGGGTCTGCAGCCCCAGGAGCCTGCTCTGTGCAGTCATGATATTTCATTGACATTTGTTTTGTTTTTTTCTTAACTGTAAGTTTTATTTTTAACTTGTTTTTTTAAAAAAAACATTGTACAGCTTTATGGTTCCATAATGTGACTTCTGAGGCGTTTGGAGTCGGAGTGAATGTCTTTTGGAAGCACCTTCCATCGGAATGCTACGACAGAACAGATACCTATGGCAACAAAGACCCTGTGGCCGCGTCCAGAGCTGTGCAAATCTTGGACAGAGCTTTGAAAACACTGGCTGAACTACCAGAGGAGTACAGGGACTTCTATGCACGCCAAATGGTCCTACGTATTCAAGACAAAGCCTACAGCAAGAACTTGGAGTGAAAGAAAAATGAACTAACTGTAGTAAAAATTTAGAAATAAATAAAAATCAGCTCAAGAACTATAATATATAAACATTTAAAGATGCTTTTTTTAAAACTGGATAAATCAGTCTCAGATTTGTGGTATAAAAAAAGATGCATATCTGATTTCTACTTGGTACAGGCTGAGAGTGCTTAGTGGAACCATTCTGTAGTTCTCAGACATAAAGAAGTAAATTCCTACTTAATAAAAAATGTATTGAATCACTACATGAAGTCTGCTGGTGGAATGACCCCTGGTTTCGCAGTGATTTATTAGTCCACCAGAAACCTTTGTTCGCCCCGCCCCCACCCCACTCTTTCAGCCGCAGGATTGGCATCGTCCTAGGTCTAGCTGCCCTCATGGTCCTGGATGGTTGCCAGTAGCAGCTGGGGCCTTGTGTCTTCATTTGTATGCAGTGGAGTCGCCTGGCTGGAATCCACAGGCTTCTTCCATGCAGCCGCTTTCCAGCATTCCCTACCAAGCCTGTGGCCTTAAAGCTCTGAGTGGCTTAGCCTGTCCGTCTGTGAGCCCGTCGTCACACGCTGTAAGATTAAACAGAGGCACAAGAAGTGTATGAGAGAACAGAACGGGTTAGATACTTAGTAAAGCTTACAGGATGCTAACGGTGAACACATTTGATGGTGTGGTAGATCATGAGTTCTGGGAGTTGTCCAAAACAAGTATCTTGTCTGACCCTGGCCTCTTTTTAGTTAATATTTAGTTGTCTGTCTCTTTTTAGTTAATATTTACATCTAAACTTCAATAGCTGGACAGGTGAGGAAGCCCACGGATGTAATCTCTGGAGATAATGACCCATTTGTGTGTGCGCGCTATTCTTTATGGCTATTACTCAGTGCCATTGAAGAACAATGGTCTTTAATGTACACGTGTCCATCTAAAGTAATCCGAGCCCATCAATTAAACACATTTTAATTACAGAGGAAACCGTGACTGTTGAAAGTAGCTCATCCACCGGTGCCCTGTTTAGAGCTGGAGTACCTTCAGGCATTGAACAAAGAAAGGAAAAGTATATAAGAATCATGACTTTTCCTAGTCATCTTTGGAAGTAAAACTGAAATTACTGAGATGAGCAAAGGTGAAATGTGTACTGGAAAAAATATTTTAGTATGCTAGCCATGTCTAATTATCAGATTCTTTTTTCATCTTCTTAGCCTGAGCAAAGCACTGACTTATTCTCTCAGAAAGAAAAAGATGTGAGCCCTGACTTCACGCAGTATTTAGTTAGCTTTGAGTTAACTGACCAGTCATGTAGAGGGTTGGGAACACGCGGCGGTAGAGCACTCACACAGCACAGGTACCTGGGTTCAGACCCAGTACCTAGAAAAGCTGTCACCAGAACCAAACTGACCTCCACAGAACCTTGTTAGGTAGCCGAGGGAACTGGAGGATCTGTTCATCTTCACCTTGGAAGTGTAGCGATTATAACACAGTCTACAGTCAGGTAGGGACCAGCACCTGACTGAGGCTAGTCATCCGTCTTCCTCTGAGACTTGCTAGCTCCTGAAGTCTACAGCACTGCAATGAATCCTATGAGAAGTGTTCAGACAATTCTGCTCATATTTTAAAATAAAGATGTTTTCATCTTTTGGTTTAAGGCCAAGTGAATAACATAAACATTAACTAATTCATTGGATTCAAAATATTTAATTGTTGAGTGAATGTGTGTTAGAAAACACACAATCACCCCGGAGTGCAGATTCTGGTTAACTGAGCGGCTACAGAAACATTACAGTGGTGGTGGTCGTGAGTCACACCCCATCCTTCCAGCTGGTCCAGGGCTGAACGAGTTCACTGTCTCCCAACAAAGCAAATATACAGCTTACTAGATGCAGACGTGAACATAAATGAAGCCAACAGTCAATGGGAGGATGGCAGAATATAATACAAAATACGCAACCATGGAGTCCGGATACGAGTTGGCATCGAATTCGTCCAGTTTAATTACACAAAAACCTTTAGACCTCCGCCGTTTGTACAGCGTATGCTCTGTAAACGTTTACATAGACAGGATTAGCTCTGCTGGGTACACAGCCAACCTAGGGACAGCAGCTGCTGAGATGAGGCCGAGTGGCCGTGGGAGACACACCTGTGACTGTACATTGTGTTAAAAAACATTTCAACACTGTTAGCTTTACATGACTCAGTATTTGTCTTGGCCCAGGTCATGAAGAGCAGGTATTCCATGATTTCAAAGTGTATGAAATACCAAGAGACAGTCAACAAGGCTAGGTTTCTTTTATCCTTTTATAGCAGTTATGTGAACATCTACACAGAACCAATAACAAGGCACATCTACTTACCTACAAAAAGCTGACGTTAAATCTTAGGAGGTGTGGAGTACGGTAGGTCGTTCGGGGAGGTAAAAGGCGGGCTGTGGTGACTCCTTCCTCCAGTGCTGGTTGGCAGGTGGGTCAAGAGGAACTACAGGCTGGCTGCTTCAAACACGGAAGCTGTCTCCATCACTGAGAACTGCAAAGTCCACTTCAGTTACAGCAGTCAGTGTGAGTCACACATGAGATCATTACCTCTTGTTTGTTAATTCACCTTCCTCTAAGAGGACTTGGAATGGGATACTTTGTATAAGATGTTCCTTCCTAAATTCTGGTCTGTTGTGTTGTCTCACTGCTAACATGTTGTTGCTGGGACTTGTTAGATCCCTGTGGCTTAGCCTCCTTAGACTAGGCGGGTGCTTGGACACCGCAGAAATGAAATGAAGTGAACCACACTATACTCTAACAGTCGTTTATGGGGATAAAGGGGTGTAGATAGCTAAGATGAGCAGCAAAGAAAAGGGAGAGGTTTTATGGGGTTCCTCTAGTGTCCTACGGACAGTGACGGAGCAGCTGACGGGTGTACTCAGTGGAAGGGCAGCTGTTCGCCTGGAAAAGACATGAAAGTCGAAGCAGACACAGTAGCAAGGTGGACAAACACATCCAAACGACCTTTCCGTGGGTTACTATTTTTAATACAGGTTTACATCCATGCTGTGGTGGGAACAAAGTTCACATTTCTAGGACTGCTTCTCTCGGTGACTTCACAAAGGCACAGTCAAGTAGGACCCACGTTTACAGTAACAGATTTAACGCATACAGTTTTGAAACAGATGTGGAGGAGGACGAATCTGTAGTTTTAAACAGAAATGCCCGTGTGGGGACAAACAACCATTTCCACTGCAAAGCACTCGTACTACTCAACACTGTCTCCAGAGGCCATGGCAGTTTTAGGTGTCCCTCGGATCAATGTCCACTTCACCGCAACAATGGAACACTCCCATGAGTGGAGACTAAAGGACCGAGACAAGCCTTCCCTCTGTGACCATCTGAATTCAGCTGTTCTACATTGAGTGGTTGGTACCTTTGATGATGCTTAAACAAGTTGAATGTAGTCACCCAGTCATAGGGCTCTAAGTTAAGGAAATGCGTGATAAGGTAGAACCAGGTGACTTGGTCTACTATGGGAAGTACTAGTCTCAAAAGATATTCAAAGTGAAACAAGAGACAACTACTTAGAGAAAATGTAGACACTCATCTGTAGTCGACAGAACTACATTCATTTCAAACATCTGGCGTGAGTGAATACTGGGAATATAGAGTGATTTAAATGTAATTCTGGAAGAGATCGAGAAATTAACATGCTGCAGACTAACACTGCGCTTTAGGATACATTTTCTTTTCGATCCCAAAGCAGCATGTTATTTCCCTATTTGGTTAAAACTTTAGAGGTCATGGAATAACCAAATTTATTCATAAATAAAAAGTGCCACTTTCAATAGCCACACAGCTCTGTTCCAGTACTGCTTGAAATTCGTTAGATTTTTGTTTTTTTCAAAATGCATTTATCCAGTAAAGAAAAATGGGCAGAAGGAAACTTCATCCAAATTATGTAGCAGTGTTAAGCAAATTCAGTTTCTGGGCCAAAATTTAAATTATTTGTGTCTTCAAACTTTCCTTTGTAACCTTTCTTATCTCAATGTAATTTTACATTTGGCCAAAGAAAGCTATTTTCTCTTGGCAGACAAAACCATGCTTCTGAAGAAACACTGATTTAGGTCTGTGGAATCTGTCTCCTTGTGACAGCAAACTAACATAATTAAAAACTGTCAATTAAGAATTAAGTTACAGTGCTTAGTCTACTATGTTTTAAAAACCAACTGTACAACTCTATGATCTTGGATATGCGGGAATAAATATATTTTAACTTTAAAAAACAAAAAAACAAAAACAAAAAAAACCAAACACTTGGGAGAACTGAGAATGAGTTCAGGGGCTCACAAAACTTTCCCGGGAGGGAGGATGCAGGGTGCAAGTCTTCCCCAGGACCCTTGGACAGAGAAAGGATGAAAGGTCTGGTCAACGGCTGAACTGCTGTTATTACCAACGTTAGTGGAGCAGAGGTCTCAGAAGATGGGCTGTTCTCAACACAAGCACTAAGACCAACGCCAAGTCTCTTCCGTTTTCACAGGACAAAGAATTATCACACACGGCCCTTCTGGATTTCAAATTAATTCTGATCCAATCCAAAGTTAAAGCTGCCCACACGTACAAGCAAGGAGTCCTACCGCGTAAGACACTCAAGAGTTCTGGAATGTTCATCTTCTCAGCCCGCACGCTGACAATGCATCTAACTACCCTGACATTGAGTCATCTGTAATCATCACCAAGGGCGCAGTTTTCCCGCTGAGGAAGCACGCTAGGTCTCAGAACACTTCATGAACCCTGAAGTGATTCTCTATGGAGGGAGTTTCCTTTGCGAAATGAATTTGGCTAGTCACCTGCACGCCCAGATCCCCAAGGATCTGAACAAATTTCCTGTGCTCCTTGCCAATCCAGGACCTCATTGGATCTTGTACCTGATACGGGGTCACATGGGTGTGGACAGTAATCCCGGTTTGAGCAAATTCCTTCAAGACTTCGGGATATGTGACCCAAGTGTCGCTTCCCCCAGAATGACCACCATCCAGCCAATACATTGTTCTTATACTTCTGATGAAAGTGTCTATGATCTTGTCTTTCTTGGCTTCCTTCAACTCAAACAGCAACTGGTTCAAAACTACGCAGCCTTTACTGAATCCAACCAAAGTGAACGAGGCGCCATTCAGTGACAGCGGAGCAAAACTCAGAGCGGCCTCCTCAGCGTTTCCACAGGTCCTCTCGTTCTCCTCCTGGCCACCATTACGAGAAGTCGAAGGGTTAGACTCACAGTTAGCTGCTTTACAGTCCTTACTCCAAACACTCCTCGTCTTGGACAGCGAGCCGTTCTGAGTTAAGCTGAAAGCGTTAACTAATAACATATACAGGTGCTTAAAGGCTCCGAAGTCCGGGTCGTGCTCAGGTGCGCCAAACATGTTGCTTTTCACGAAGTTGTCATAGCAACTGAATTTGTGCAGGTGCATCCGTGAGCACTTGACCACCCAGATAAAGCTGTCGGGGAAACGGCGGGCCAGGATGGCGGCGGTATTTTCTAGACTCCAGTTTTCCCACTGATAATTCTCCGGATGACGAGTCATGACCTCATGGTAATTCTGAAAAGAAAGATGGACACACATTAAAAGTGTATTTACCTATAAAGCTTTGCATTATTTTCGAAGGTTAGTTGACCTATGGTTAATGTGCTCAAAATAAAACCTAAAACCTTTTAGTGCTTTCTGGCTCTAGGATTTTGAATGAAACACTTCACTTGGCCTTAATTTCATTAAGAGACAGGGTAATAAAATATACTTGCACTAAGTATTAAGAATTTCTGAATAAAACAATCTAGAAAGATAAATTTTAGCTTTACAAATCACTTATAACTTATTTAGTGCATATGTAATGAAGTTCCCTAATTCAATTGAAAATATAAATTTGATTACAGATCTTTTGATCAAGACATAATTTAGGAATATTTTCTTCCCAGTGAGCTGTGGTCCTGCTCTCTGGGATGAGTCTGTCCCAGGCATGGAGACTCCCAGCGTCCTGACTGCTATGAGCTGCAGTTCTGCTGTCTGGGATGAAGCCTATCCCAGGCATGGAGACTCTCCCAGTGTCCTGACTGCTATGCCTGATGTCAGTATTTCTCTTGCAAAGTTGCAGGATGGCACAGAAAATCTTAACGCGAATCCGTAACTACATCTAAAACTCCCGTGGGGGGACACCAGGTTTTAAATAATCACAGGTTAAAGTTAGTGATCAAGACTACAAAATTGCCTTCCGTGGTTTTCTTTTTAACTTGTTCAGTTTCACGGGCATGGGACAGCTCAAATTTAGATGTATTAAAAATTATTACTATCTAGATCTTTGCTCTTGTCTGTCCATACCATTTGCCTTTTGTACAGATTTTGTTTGTTTAGATGCAGTCTGTATAAAGTAATGCTATGTTTTTGTTCTGACCATACAGTATTTTCTCAGATACATAATCACGCATGTACACGTGTACTAGAGAACACTGACCTGCTAGCCATGTACATTTTAATCATTTCTAACACTGCTGAACTTAGAAATTTTTCTTTATATATTTGGAGGTAGAGTTAATTTTGGTAGTAGTCTATTTTTAATAGGAAAAATGTACAGAACACTTAATATTCAAACCGTGAAAGGCTTTAAAGTGAAAAAGCCTTACCTCATGGTCTCTACTAAGCAACCATAAGCTTAGATATAATTTTCTCTTAAAATATTCTAAAAGGCATGACTCTATAGCAATACAGACTTGCATAACAGTATTTGAATGTCAGTAAAATACCCCTGGAACTAACAGTGAAGTCTGTACTGGCAATGCACAAGAACACACTGGTTTCCACACTCTCTGGCAATGCACAAGAACACACTGGTTTCCACACTCTCTGGCAATGCACAAGAACACACTGGTTTCCACACTCTCTGGCAATGCACAAGAACACACTGGTTTCCACACTCTCTGGCAATGCACAAGAACACACTGGTTTCCACACTCTTACTTCGCTTCAATGCTAATGGTTCACTTTTTAAAATCCTGGTAGAATAAGATTATGCAATGTTCTAGATTTAATTTTCATAATGGATTTCAAGTTAGGTAAACATTTTTCTGTTTGCTGGCTATTTTATTTTTTATTTTTGTAAACTATGTTTATGCCCTTTGATAACTTCCTCACTGTAATGTTCGACTCCTAATAATTTACTTCATTAATCATTTGTCACATGTCTATTAGTAGCTGTGTATGTTTGCAATATATTCCAAGTGGCTCTTAAATTGACTTTTTATGGATTTTGCCATTACCTTCTTCACATCCAGGTTTATTATACAAAAACCGTCATAAAATCAGCAGCTTAGATCGGAAGGGCTTATCTGCTACTTTCTGTTACTGTTTTTAAACATTATTTTTGTGTGTACCGGTGTGTGTGGAGGCCACAGGACGTCTGCAGGAAAGCTTCTCTCCTTGTACCCTGTGAGTCTTGGGAACTGAACTCAGATGTCCAGCGTGACAACAAGCATTTTTACCCACGAAGCCATCTTGTCTTTGAGACAGGTGTCAGGTAGTCTAGGCTGGCCTTGAACTCCTTACGTAGCTGAGAAAGACACTGAGCTGTTTCTCCTGCCTCCTACTTAGTTCACTTCATAAGCTTGGTGTGGTAGCATATGCCTGTAATCTCAGCACTCAGGAGGCTGAGCCCGAGAGGATCCAGAATTCAAGAGCAGCCTGGGCTACACACAGTGAAGCCATCCAGAAATAATAAATAAATAAGCAAGCTTATTATAATTGAGAACTCCAAAGTCCCACACCTATACAATTGCTTGCATTACTATTTAATGAGCCAAGTGAAACAGATTTGCTGACTCAGTTCAGGCTGTGCCTCATAGCAGGTGCTGTAAATCTAAACATCAGCCCCCACCAGCTCCAGTTACATGATCAAAACGGGGGAAAGTGTTAATACTGACGACCTGCGCAGCAAAATGAACGCTGGGATCCTTACTGTTACATCAAATCCAGACCCAAGAACCATGGGCAGGTGCTTCCCCACCCTGAGATGTGGCCCAGACACCCCATAGTCAAACTCTCTCCGCACCCAGGTTGTTAACTGCAGTTAACTGACTGAAAGGGGTTTCTTTCGAATCTTTGTCTTACCGGGATAAGCTGCATTCACTATGCTTGCAGGAAGTAGGTAAAGGCCACGTCTCTGCTCGTGCCCAGTGAGGTGGACCTAGGAGGGCTCGGCCCAGTTAGACGCTAGCTGACCAGCAGGTACTGCAGAGGTCCAGCCCACATTACACTGAAGTGGGCCAAAGAATCTTTTCAGAAAACTTCATGGTTCCCAGAGTTTACAAACAGTCATCCGAGGATTTAGAGTTGATGAGCTACCCTCTGAACCACCTGAGAAGGAAGAGGAGAGCTACACCAGGAGAAGCTACACATCTCTAAAAATGCACCAGCGGAATAAAGTACACAGCCCAGCTAAGCAGGGACTAGGATCCAGCCGAAGGGAACAGCTTAAGAAAGGGCTGGATGACCCCAGAGAATAAGGTCAAGACATACTCTCACGGTCATTCACCCTTCGGGAAAGCCAGATCTGATGACACTGGCGATCCGGGTACTCGGTGACGCTGGCTCTTTCTACGGAGGAAGATACATATGGAGGGTTTCGA
The DNA here is from genome assembly GCA_963919715.1 of Microtus obscurus. Classification (NCBI taxonomy): domain Eukaryota; kingdom Metazoa; phylum Chordata; class Mammalia; order Rodentia; family Cricetidae; genus Microtus; species Microtus obscurus. The sequence goes on from CAWTZC010000381.1 coordinate 1,995,309, forward strand.
AAGGGGCGGTATAAGGAGACCTTCACCGTTTCAGAAGCACTAAGAGGCACGGTGGAGGCACTGCAGTTAGCGCTGGGTTAGAGATAAGGTAGGAAATCCACCTAGGAGGACTTCAAACTTCTGAGCTGAGCGACTTAAGTCGGAATTTTCATTAACTTGGACGAGGAAGACTGCTGAGGAGTGAATAGATTTTTCGGTTCTAGGCGGCTACTAAATATCCAAAGGAAGCAACTGGCATGCAATTGGTGAATCCATAAACATCCAGCTCATGTCTAGACGAAATAAATATTGTCAGGAAACAATAGGCAGAGCCACAAGAGTGAAGGCGTAGAGAAGTCCACACTGGGAGCACTCCAGTGCCTGAAGGGGAGGAGGGGTGGCACTCGCTGGGCTCTTCCAGTATTTAACCTTGACTGACGCCCTCAGAAGGGAGGTTTAGGCTAAAGGGCAGGGAAGGGAGTGTTACGTCTAGGCAGTTTGGCCTTGGAACCTCCTTCCTACCATTTCTTTCCCTCTATAAAATGCCACACTTCGCACAATGACCACTCTATCGTTGTCCAGGAAGCTAACGGGATGGATGACTGCGGGCGCAACAGAAGCCGCCACTCAGACCATATCTGCAGCACTTTGGGCCCCATTCGAAGACAGGGGGATGTTCTGTCTGGCACACTCACGCCAGAAAGTACGTAGCCGCCATGACCACCACCACCACCAAGACGCATTTAGTTGCTGGTCGCAAATCTCTGCAAGTTAATGTCAGAGGCAACATATCTGTTGCATTCAGAGTACAAAGGCACCAACTGAGTAGATTTCCTTAAATCTAAATCCGAGTTTTGTTTTGTTCTTTTTCCAGGTCCCATTATAGCAGTCAACCAGTCAAGTCAATGGATTAGTTTGAGAGCAAGAGAAGATACTAAGTAACACTATGATCATTAAGTTTATCATCCTCAAGTACCAAGTTCAAAACAATAATAGTTTTGAACAAATCCTAGTACGGGGAAAGCATCCGGTTGTTCTATTCTAACTTGCATGTCTACGCTAGCTCTAACAGAACTTTCTGGGCTGGCTGATGCTCGAAGGAAAGGCTCTCTGGATCTGCGATCTGCGCTGTCCAACACAGTACACACAAGTCACCTGGGGTGACTGACACCTGGCACACAACTAAAGAGACAGAGAGCCCTGCCTCTTCCTGTTAACCAATTCAGATACTCTCACGTGGTTGGTTAATGTATTCATCACACAACGCAGTTTTAGACGAAAACCCGGCTTCCAGGACAGCTCCAGCGTGGACGTTGCTCTGCAGCTGTGAACCCAGAAACACCAAGTACGCACACCGCACCGCGCTGCATTCAAATGGGCCTCAGCATCCCTAGCATGGTTGGCCTTTCCATTTCTTCCACCCCGTGTTTGAGGGTTACGGAAGAGGTCACACTTCAGTAACGGATCAACGGCTGTATTTTAGTGAGACGGCGTTTTCCAAACCGTGCCCCGTGCCCAGCACGCACACCGTCGTCCCAGACAGGTTGGAGCTGAGCGACCATGTCCCACTCCCTGCAACGCCTCTCCTTCCCCCCACCCCAGCGGCCCCGGGACCGACAGACAGACCGCGGCCTCCACGGTCCCTCCTCCACCCCCCCGCCCGCCCGCCTCCCGTGTGACAACCCGCGTGGGCGTGTCGGGGAGGCCCGGCCCGCGTTACCTGCACATCCCCCGGGAAGTAGAGGACGTGGTGCCGCGGCTCCCGGGCGGCCTCGTCCCCGGCCGCCAGCAGCAGCAGCTCGTTGCAGCGCTGCGGGTCGGAGCCCGGCACGGTGGAGCGCTGCAAGCGGGGGCAGCAGCCCCGCGCGCCGCCGCCCGCGTTCATGGCTCGGGGCTGCGAGCCGGGCACCGAGGCTCCGGAGGAAGCGAGCAGCGGCCGCAGGAGCAGCAGCACCAGCGCCGGGGACCGCGGCCGCCGCCTGAACAACCTCATCGGGGGCGGAGGGGGAGGGAGGTCGAGCCGCCGGGGCCGCGCACCCGGGCGGCCAGGGCGGGGCCTCCGCTGCCCAACGGCTCCGGCTCGCCGCTGGCGTCAGCGCGCCGCGTGCGTCGGGGGGCGGAGCGGGAGAGGGCGGGGCCCGCAGAAGGATGCTTGCGATTGGTGGACGAGGCTCCCGCCGGGAAGTTCGGAGTGAAGTTAAGGAGCCCGGAGCCTGGAGTCGGCTGCGGTTCGGGCTCCTGCGCGGTAGCGGCTGCTCGGGGTCGCTGCACGATCGAGTCGGGTGTAGGAGTTCACGGTGAGGTTTATGTGGTCAGGGACAGAGCAGGGTAATTCTGGAAGTCTTTCGCGTGCCCCCGAGCGGAAGCGATCTCCTTTATCCTGCAAAAAGAGTGTGTGCATTTCCCGTTGGTAGAGGGAGCAGGGCACCGGGGAGACTGATGTGCCCTGCTTGTTCACGCATTTACTGTAGCGGGTGTGTAGAGCCAGTAGGACTTTCCATGTACGGTTTTGTAGCCAGTTTGAAAACGATAGGAAAACCATGAGAACGGCAGCTTCTGATGTCTAATTGTGTCGGCATAGAACTGGGCCAGTTTATGCATTTTTCTTTTTAAATTAAGAAGTGTTGTTTTAACACTGTGTGTGCGCACATACTGCGGACGGGAACTTGGGTTTGTTTACCGGTGTAGGTAGGCCTGAGGTGGACTTTGGGTGTGAGGAGTGAGATTTCTGGAAAGGAGTCGAAACTTAAATTGAAGTTTCTGCAAGAGTGAAAAACTGCTTAGAACTTGAGCGACTGGGGAGAAATTATACTGTCGCAAGTCTGGAGTCTCTATGTGATTTATCTTGAGCTGCCTTTAGCCTCTTCTAGCCCCCCAGTGTCCTTGAATGGCCAGTTTCCTGGTGAATGTCAGGTGAGACCTTTGGAATGTGTTAGCTTCTTAGCAGGGCACCAGCTTCCACTAGCCCAGAAGCTAAGAAAGTTCACAGATTACATAGGGGCCAGAAAAGAGATTTTTCCACCTGACATTTCCACCGATGTATTGGAAAGACTTGATTTATGCAAGATGTTCTATGTTGATACTGTAAAACTTCAGCTCACTAACTCCATTCGCCTTTGAGGTGAGAGCAGTGTCTTGTGTCCTCCCTCTCCATTTTTTTAACTTTTTATTTATTGACTTCTTGTTTGACAGCAGCTCCCTGAGCTTCAACTCATGGAGTGAACTACACTGGGCTAGCCAAGGAGCCCAGTGGTTTGCCTGTTTCTGCCCTCCCAGCTCTGGGATTATGTATGTGGGTCGCTGGGCTCTCTGTATTTTGTGGACGATGGAGGATCCATTTCAGGTCCTCACACACTTTGGAGAAAGAAGTGGGGCACTGTACCAACTAAATCATCTCCCAGCCATATTCTGCCTTTTTAAAAGTTCTTGTATTTATAGCAGAAACAACTTAGCAAATAATAATAAAATAAAATTTCTTTAGTGAATTTCACTAACCACCATTTTCTTAGTGGCGTCAGAGAAGTGTAATTTGTCAGTCGACTTGGATATAAACTATTGGCTTCCATCTGACATAATAAATATAACAGGTGTTTAGATTGAGAATGACCCCCCCCCATAGACTCATATTTGACCACTTAGTCTCTATCTGGTGAAACTGTTGGAAAAGGATTACGATGTGTGCTCATGGAGGTGGTGCATCAACGGGGGTGGTTTTGAGGTTTCAAAAGCCCACGCTGTTTTCAGTTTGCTCTCAGCCCCGTGCTTCTGGATCAAGACATAAGCTCTCACCGACTACACTAGCCCCATGCCTGCCTGCTGCCATGCTCCCTGCCACAATGGCCATGGACTCTAACCCTCTGGAACCATAAGCTCCAAATTAAATGCTTTCTTTTGTAAGTTGACTTGGTCATGTTTTTGTTTGTTTGTTTGTTTATTAATCACAGCAATAGAAAAGTAAGACAAACCAAAAAATATTCAATTCCTATTACAAAGCATTGCTTTATAAAATAGCTAGTTACGAAGAAATGGAGGTTAATTGTACAATGATTATTGTAATCCCACCAAGGAAGCCAGTCTGGACTTCAGTTCTGCAAGTCACATGTCCCTTTCACTAGGCAGAGGACTGTTATGCTCCAGGCTCCAGGCTCAAGTAGGACTTGTATTGCTAATGTAGCTTTTGAGTCCTATGGCTTGGTTCTCCAGGTTAACTGATTACAGAAACAGTCCTACGTTGAAGGGAACAGGTCGTACTTGTGTTTAGAAAGAAAATTAATTGTAACAAATACTAAATATCTTAAAGTAGTCTCAGTATCTCTGAGATAATTGAGGCCTTTGAGAAACACAGAAGAAGAGCTGAAGAACAAAGAAGCAAACTGAAGTGAGCCAAACTCCCTGTGGCACAGTCACACGTGCATAGCCCTGCTTGGTCACACGTGCACAACCCTGCATGGTCACGCGTGCACAACCCTGCACGGTCACATGTGCACAACCCTGCTCGGTCACACGTACACAGCCCTGCATATAATGGTTAACTAACAGTATTTAAAAAATTATCCATGATTCACTGTCAAGAAAATATAATCAATTAAAAACAAGTTAATTGTCAACAAAATATTATCAGGTGAAATCCAATAATGTGTAATGAGAATTATGCATCATAACTGAGTGGGGTGTGTAGCTGGGCATGGTAGTGTGCACCTATAACCCCAGTGCCCACGAGACTGAGGAAGGAGGATTACGGGTTCGAATCTGGCTACACAGTAAGACCTTGTCTCAAAAGGACACAACAAAGAGATTGCCTCCTTGAATAAATCTTGAGATTTATTCTAGGAATCAAAGATCGGTTTTACATCGGAAAATCAATATTATATGCCATATGAATATCATAAAACTAAAAATACCATAGACATCTAAATAGACATACACAAAAAATATTGGCAAAACATAGCATATTCTCATGATGTAAACCATTTGGCAAGCCAGGAATAAAAGAGAATTTTCTCGACCTAATCAAAGCCATTATGAAAACCTACAATAATGTAACACTTAATGGTTAAAAGATTGAATATTTTCACTCTAAAAATAGAACAAGATAGAATGCTTATTCTTGCAGCCTCTAGTCAGTATCACGCTGTAAGTTTAAGCAGAGGAATTAGGCAAGGAAAAAAGAATCCAGACATAAATGGATTTATAAAGACATAAATCTGTGCCGATGCCTTGATACTGTCTATGGAAAAATCTTAAGGAACCTACTGAAAGTAATAAATGAGTTGAGCCGTGTTACAAAATCAATATGTAACAATCAAGTGTTTTTCAGCTGTTGGTAATGGAAAATCTAAAAATAAAGTAATAAAAATTTCATTTACTCTAGTAAAAATATACTGATGAGTACATTTAATGAAAGAAATGTAGAACGTGCATGCTAAAAGCCACGGAGCTGTTTAAAAATTAAAGAAAACGTAAATAGGTAGAAACAAAGCTAATGTCCATGGGTCAGAAGATGTTAGATTGTTAAAGCTGCTGCTTCTTTCAAAATCAATCTGCAAATTCAGTGCCACCCACATTAAAAATCCCGTCTTATTTTGCTGGTTCTGGGATGTTGATTAAAGTGGTGTCTACAGTCATAATGGAGAAGGTTAGGATAGCAGGTCTTCTCAGATCCTGGTGACTCTGCATAGCCCAAGTCACCGCGAGGAGGAGATGCCCGCTGTGAAGATCCAGGATGGCAGGATGCCATTCCAGCCTGGAGAGTCCCAGTCCTCCAGAGACTGCCAAAAGATGGAAGAGTTAGAGGCCAGCCCACCCTCTCAGGATTCCCAGCTCAAGAAAATTCAGCAAAAGAGAGTGGCAGATAGGTTTCTGGCGAAGTGGCTTTGACTGAGAGGACAAGCCATGGCATTGGTTCCAGAAGTTTCTAGAAGCTACCAGACTTTCTGGCCTAACGCTCACCATGGGAAAGTGAAAGTTACTGGGCTCAGCCAGCCAATGCTTTGTAAATAATACGAAATAAAAAGAGTCAAAAGGGAAAACAGACAAGCTGAATTTTAGCTATATAAAACAACTTGTTATTTCAAATGATATTAGTCAAATGTGAAAAAGACGATCCCAAAACATGGACATTTCTGGTACTCAGTAATGAAGATAGGGCAGGTTTAAAAATAAACAAAAGTTCTACATAGACATTTAACAAAAGACATACAAATGGACAATAATCCTGTTAGCAGGCACTCAACGTTAGTCACTAGGGAAATGCAAATCCAAACCATTACTAGTTTTGTTTCATGTTTACTAGTAGGGCTACAACATCTACTAGCCAGTGTTGACAATGGTGTGGAAAAGGTAGGAGGCCCATGCGTTGCTAATAAAAATGATGGAACTGCTTTTGATGAACATTTGATAGTTTTAAAAAACACTGAACCGATTTTCCATATGTAGTAATGGCAGAACACGATAAAAGCACTTAAGGACAGAAAGGCTTATTGTGGCTCACCATTTTAGGAGGTATAGCTCCTAAAGGCAGAGAGGAAGAGGAGGATCCAGCTGATTACATTGTGACAATTCAGCTGGTTACATTGTGACAGTCAGCCAGCTATATTGTGACTATCCAGCCAGACACACTGTTACAATCCAACTGGTTACATTGTTACAACCCAGCCGGCTACATTGTTACAATCCAGCCAGATACATTGCTACAACCCAGCCAGCTACATTGTTACAGTCCATCCGGTTACATTGTTACAATCCAGCCGGCTACATTGTTACAGTCCAGCCGGTTACACTGTATCTGCAATCAAGAAGAAATGCCCAGGAGGAGGGACCAGGATGTAAAATCCCAGGGCCCTCCTGGAATGGCCCACTTTTTCCTCCAATGCTCTACCTCCTAAAGCTTCCACACCTTTCAAAACAGCACCACATGTTGGAAACCCAGTGTTCTAACAATGGAGCGAATGCAAATGTTTCACATTCAAATGGCAACATGGTAGCCCTGGTCCCAAGTAGTGTACAACTATCTGATAATATAAAACACATCCATTACAACTTCAAAAGTCTGCATGGTCTAACAAGCTTAGCTCTGTTTAAAAACCTCATCTCCTTTGGTTGATGATGGTTTAAAAACCATCATTTCCTTTGAGACTCACGGCAATCTCGGTGCTTCTTGTTTTAAAGATGACATACCCCAATATACATTGGCACAATATAAACATTCCTATTCCAAGAGGGAGCCATAGAGGAATATCAGGTCAAAGTAAGACCGATACCTAACAGGGCAAGTACCACCCTCTTCAGTTCCATTTCTAACGTCTGGGGCTTGTAACTGATTCATCTGGGCCCCAGCAGCCTTGCAAAGTCCCCGCCTCCAGCTCTGCCACCCTCAGGTTAAGAAATCTCTCTTAGTCTAGCTCTGTACTATGTGTGCAGCTTTCCTCAAGAGACATTTACGCTCCTGGCTGTAAATAAAGACTGATCTTTAGTTTCCAGCCTTCCAGATCAGAATTATCACACAGAAACTATACTAATTACAACACTGTTTGGCCTATTAGCTCAGGCTTCTTATTAACTAATTCTTACATCTTAAACTAACCCATTTCTGTTATTTTATGTATTGCCACGAGGCTCGTGGTTTGCTTGCTTCTTGGACAGCTCCATGGCATCTGCCTCCTTTGACAGTTACGTGCTTCTCTCTGACTCCACCTACTCTCTCTCTCTCTTTCTATATATAGTTTGATCCCATGGAGTCTGTGATCGTAAAACTTGCCATGCTCCTTTATTTACCAAACTGCAGTTTTATGTCTGTTCTCATTGCAAACCCGAGTAAGAGCTGTGATTAGTAACCACGCCACCACCTGAATGCTGTCCTGTCCCAAAACTTTCTCTACTAAAACATTTGCTTGTTACTTTAAAAACTGGGTGTGCAGACCAGGCGGTAGTGGTACATGCCTTTAATCCCAGCACCTGGGAAACAGGGAAAGGTGGATCTCTGTGAGTTTGGGGCCAGTCTGGTCTAAAAGAGCTAGTTCCAGGACAGGCTCCAAAGCTACAGAGAAACTCTGTCTTGAAAAACTAAAAACAAACAAACACACAAAGAAAATATAATTGTGTGAGCACACACATGCATGCGTGTGATTTATGTATATAGGCACAGGTGCGCATGTGCCATGGTGATATGTGACAGCTTCTAGGAGTCCCTTTCATCTTCCTCCATACATTGCAGGGATTGCCCTGGTGTTGTGACTTTTACTCACTGAGCCATTTGTATCCCTCATCCATCGCTTTGGAGTTAAGTGAGCGTCACTCAAGTTCTAGGGACACAGGTGCGAGGTAACTCTCTGTGGCCAAAATGTGACACAAATAGCTTGTGGCCCACTTCCTAGTACAGTTTTTGAGTACATTTTGCCCGTTTTTAATCGACTTATCTGACATCTTGTTTCAGTGTAAGAGTTCTTCATTCTTTTGGATACCAGTCCTTCACTGGAGAAGTATCCTGCAAAAACTGTCTCAAAAAAAAAAAAAAAGTTGCAGCTACATTAACGTCTTTCACCAGGTGGAAGACTTTAACTAGACTACCAGGGGTCTCTTCTTTCTTCTACACATCATCTCGATACCAAAAGGGTATCGCCAAGCCAAAGGTTTTGTAGGGTTCCCCCCCCATAATCTTCCAAGAATTTTATAATTTTGCATTTTAGATGTAAGCCCCCGATAAATTCTGAGTTACCATTTCTGAAGTTTGTATGTCCCATGTTGACATTTACTCAAGTGAATACACAGCTAGCTCTTCTAAACGCTCAACCATCTTTGGAAAAAAATGGATTTTGTTCCTTTGCATTGTCCTGTTCCTTTATCAGAGATCAGTCACTACATTGGTACGAGCCTATGTCTCCATTTCGTTCCATTGACCTAGTCAGTAGTCTTGTAACAGTTTATGTATTTATGCTAATTTGGGCTGGATGTTTATTCTTTGCAGCGGAAATAAATCAGTCATTTATCTGAACCCTGAACATCTCATTATATAAATTTAATAAGCAAGGAACTGTAGACTTAGCCAGGTTACGTAACACGTTCAAGGTCATCTCAGTAATAACTAATGGAGCCAGCATTTGAACCGCCGTCTGCTTACTGCACGTGACTGAAGGTGAACGATGGCGAATGGCCTTGTTCTTCTCACCTGGACCAGTGCTGTTGTTGAAGTACTCTTCTGCTAATCATGGCCTCTCGCCTCCTGCAGTTCCTACGAAATGCAATGATGTCTCCTTAGCCAGCGTTTAATACCTAGCTTGCATCGTCAGCTTTTTCCAGGGCTTTATTACATGCTCAATGGGACCACTTGCTAGGCTTATATTACACTCCATTTTATGCAATCAGGGTTGGAGCCCAAACCGTTCCTCCAACTTGGGGGAATCTCGAAGTATTGAAATTCCTCTTGTTAATCTTCTCAATTGCCATGTTTTTTTTCTTTAACTTTTCACAATTGTGTGCCCCCATTATATGCTAAAACTGGAATTAAACATTCTTTCCTTAAAGTAGGAACAAAAGAAGGAGTCCTGGAGTTCTCTGCGGTTGTATCCTATGCTATGCCTTCTGTTTGGGTTATATGTATTTGGTTTATCTAGACTGTCCTCTCCTCAATTGATACAGCAAATGGGACCTGGCTTTTAATCACCTAATATTCACACCCAACATATTGCTCAGTGTTGCAGTTCCAAAGGTAAAAGACAAAGCCGCTGCCTTAATAATAGCTTATGAGCCAGTGAGCCAGACAAGAGAACGAGTGTTTTCTCATAGTTTCTGTCTTGCTGTGGGACAGAACAGAGAGCCAGCATACTTAACGTTGTTTGGATGTTGGAAAGGGAACCAGTGCATGCTACCCAGCTCAGTTAGCAGGAAGGGCTAAGAGAACTCTACAGGCGAGACTTCCCAAGTTTTCAGTACCTGTGTTGGGATCTGAGAACATTTTTAGGGATGCAACTAAAGAACTAAGATGTAGCCGCATCTTTGGGAAAGTTTTGCTAGCAGAGGAGTTTGCAGATCTCAAGTAAATTTCACAATGTCCATAATAATCTCATAATTGCTAGAAATTCTGAGAGGGCTGAATTGCAAATGCAGCAGCGGCCTTGCTGAGCCATGGGTATAGCCTCGAGCAGACTCGGTGTTGGTGACAGCCACTCTGACTCGGCCAGGTCGAGGGAGGCTTCCGAGCATGAAGTTATCACATCACTGCTTTCTGGCTTCCTAGTGACTCTCTGGGTTTCCTACCTTCTTTCAATTAACTTCTTTTCCATACACCCAGTCAGAAGAGTTTGCATTATACATCTGAAGCAAGTAAATTTCATAACGTCCTTCTTAAACGACCCCAACAGCTCAAGGACAATGAATCAGCGTGAACCAAGGTTGCCGGCTGAAAGGGAGACCAGCCAGCCGCATGTCAAGGTGGTTTAGGTGAGTGGTTTAGGGTCGGAACAGGCCATAAAGGAAAAACAACATTCTTGAAATAAGTTCAGGAGATAAAATGTCTACGACACGGTGTTTTCTTCGTTATGAAGAAGATGACTCCTGAGAGGTACACAGGGCTGTGGTATTGCCAAAGTCAGGGCTTCTAGTAAAGAAACCAGGAGAGGTAGAGAGATCACAAGTCAGTTATTTCTTTGGGGGAATTTCAAATAAAATGGTTGAACACGAAGGTAGAGGAGTGCTGTTTGTGGGGGTACAGTGAGGAATCGGCTGTTGTCAGTGCTACATTGTTGAGGGAGGGTTTGTGGTGTGTGTGAGAGAGAGAAGCTCCAGAGGCACCTGGAAGAGTGCAGAGCAGAGAGAAAAGAAAGCAGATTGGGCATGGCCTATTTTTTTTTCTCTTTTTGGTTTTTTGAGACAGGGCTTCACTGTGTAATAACCCTAGCTGTCCTGGAACTAGCTCTTGTAGACCAGGCTGGCTTCGAACTCACAGAGATCCGCCTGCTGAGGCCTAATTCTTAACTGACTTATCTGGAATCTGTCATGGTATTCTCACACCTTCTATCCTTCATGTACTGGAATTAGAAGTGAGGCTTTGTGTTTTTAGGCAAGTCACCAGTGAGTTACATACATCCACAGCCTATAAACTTCCCACATTTTTTTTGAGGATTGAATTGAGGACTTCTTACATAACCCAAGGTACCAACCAATGCTGCCATCACGGAGAAGAAGGACCCTTTACTGCTGACCCTGGTTAGTGTTGACTGTAACCGTGCTTATCGGATCAATCTTCTCTGGCGTCCCAGGGACTCTCTGCATTTCCTGGTACTTTTTAAATACCCCTCTTTTCTGTGCACGTAGTCAGAATAGGTTCTATTGTGTGTAACAGGCTAAGAAATTATAATTTGAAACCAAGGTGTATAGTGAAAGAAAACAAACTCTGGTGGAAATGATATGTAATATTAAAATGGTTTCCCAAGTTTCTTTTTTCTCTAGTGGTATTAGACGCAGGAGACGTGAACTTTAATCTTCTCTATGAATCTAAAAATGTCAAAAATAAACTTTTTAAAAACTGTCTAAAACTAAAAAAAAATTAATCCCTGGGTATTGATTCTGCACAAAGGTCCCAGGCGAGTTTATCAAGTCGAGTCAAAGCCAGAATAAAAATAAATCAGGCATTATATAGCGTATTAAATTTCCGGAGCTCAGCTCGGCTCCCTTAAGCGCTCAGGGCAACGGCGGGCCCCCCACTCACCGTGGCGGGGAGACAACAAACCAGGAGTAAATTGCCGCTGCGAAATGAAGCGCATCACGCATTCCCATCTACTGCTTTATACCTCCCGAGTCTCCGAGGAGCCAGAAAAACACAGCGAGCGCGCTAAAAGTGGATCCAGATGTCGGCCATCAACACCGCCGTACTTTAATTATCAGAAAACAAAGGAATCGCTCCTTAGGTGCGTTCCAGGCAGGTGTTCCTTCCCAGAAAACAGAAGAGCTGAAGAAACAGTTGAGCCATTGTATCTACTTCGCCTCTAAGTAAGGAAACAATAACCTGAATGAGAGACTACCCCATGGGGCCTGGAAGTTCGCAACTATTAGAATGTTGCAAATGCTGTTCCGAGCTGCAGAGTGCGTGGTTAATATTAATTACTCCATTTTGCAGATGGGAAAAGCGAGTGCCCTGTGTCGTCACAATTTCTAACCCAGTGGTGTCGGTTTTTGACAAGTCTACTGCACAATGAATCTATTTTACAATATCCTTTAAGCTGTATGCAGAATAGGATTGGTTTTTGAACAATTATAAATCATAACATTGTCTATTTTTATTAAGGAAATTAGAACTATAAATAGGGGAAACTTTATACTACCAAATCCTGATTTTTTTCTTCCCATTGGGCCCATTGTTGGGCTTCATAGTGTCCTTGAGCCTCAGAAGCTGAGCTAAAAGTGGCTGCATTTTTAGTGTGAGAGTCCATTTACAGGTTGGCATATTCTCACGGGTCTACCATTAAACATATAAGTCGTTTAGATTCCACATTCGTGACTGGAAGATTAACATTTATTACTGCCTACAAGTCACAACCTGAGAAGGAAGCCTTTGCCTGATGTGATAAATGGGTCACAACAAGTAGTAATTCCAGAACTTGTGCTGGCATTTGTACACCCTTGCAAAATTAGAGACTGTTAGGAAGTTCTTTTCTTTTCCCTCGAGCGCTTGCTGCTTGCTTTCTGTTTAGATTGTGCTGTGTGTTTCTGTGAAGAGCGGAGGTGGCGGACAAGAAGATTGGAGGTGCTTTTGTCTCTCGTGTTGCTGGAGATGGAATACAGCTCATGAAGCATCTGCCAGAAGCCACAAGATTGGGGCAGAGGTGTGCGGACTGAAATTAAAACCCGGATTCACTTGGCAGCAAAGGGGCAAACAAGAAGGAGCCAGTGAGGAGCTGAAGAGGGAAGCAAGGAAGAATGCAGGGGAGATAAAATTACTGGGTTCACTTCCTTAGAGAGTGGAAGAAGGTAAGCAGCAAGACAGGAAGGAAACCATCATCTTTATGGTGAAAAATAGGTGTATGTTGTTTGATGCTACACATTCATCCAACAGACAGAATTTTCTGATACAAAGCATTGTGGGCAGATGCATCCTGCACAAGAGCTAACTTTTGGCCCAGAGAATCCAGCGCGTTTCCATGCGAGCATGCGCAGTTGCAGGAATGGAGCTAGGACGCGTTGTGAGAGCAAACTAGGGGAGGTGGGCAGGTAGACGATCCGAAGCGGTGGTCAAGTGGGCTTCGGTACAGAGTACCATTGGTTGTTACTCTGAGAACCTAGACAGAAGGGACGGTGCACAAGAGGGAGCGGGCACAAGGACGTGCGAGGTGGGGTGGGAAAGATGGGCGTGGGTAGAAAATACCAGGCGAACTGCCACGCTGGGGGAATGAGCTGAGGTGAGGACCTGCTAATGATGACCTTGGCTTTTGCATACCTGGGGATGAGCCAGGCCTGCTGGCCTACAGCAATAGGCGTGGGGAGGGGCACAACTCACTAGAGAGAACCTTAAGACTTAACATGCTTGCTTTTCCAGTGCTGGAGGCTGAACGCCGCTTTGAGCACGCCAGGAATACTGAGGAGCCACAATTAGGCCCAAGACTCACATCACTTGAAAGAGCTGACAGCTTATGCTTAAAGTCATGGCCACCTTGCTCTAAGGGACAAGAAGTACCGTGCTTCACATCCATGCTTTTCATCCACACAAGCTTCCAGAAATGCGGATTCTCGGGCTGTTTCGTGACGGCCTGTGGGTCCTCGCGTGGAGGACCCTCGCGTGGAGGACCCTGGACGAGCCCTCTGCTCGCCTTCTCCTGGCCTCTTGGTCTTTGCATCAGCGGCCCCAGCCCCGCGTGCCTCGCTCTCTGCCGCCACACTGCCCTGTGACCTCAACCTGTTTCTTGACTTTGTCTGAGCTCTGGAAGCCTTGTGCTTTCCTGACCCTTCCCTGGGGACACCGCTTGCTGTTTTCTCTCTCACACCCAGAATACCTCAGGGTTAGAAGTTGAGTTCTCACGCCAAGGGTTGCCTTCAAATCATGTTGCTCTCTTCTGGGTCTTTAAATCACATGCTCCTTCCATTACTGATATTTAATGTCCCTCCTTCCCTCTGTACACTGAAGGTCAGCTTTGAATCAAACTTTTCCCCCTTCTCAGCTGGTAATATTATCTTATCCTGGGAACTGGGTTCTTTGGTAGGAATGCCCTGTACCGGTTTTCTCTCTTCCCAGACAGCGAGGAGATGGTCTTCGCCCTCTCTTGTGTTCTGTCTGTCTCTGTTCCCCATAAAGATTCTATCTTAATAGTAATCATCCATCTTTTCTGTTTTACATTGCTATTTCCCCCGTATCCCCAACCATGTTTTTTTTCTAGCCACCGCCATTTCCTTAAATCTCTTTAATCCTCACGGATTCACTGACTCAGTCTGGTCTTGTTCCGGTGCCCACTTCTCCATGGTTACTGTGCGTGTCAGTCACCATTGCTACCCCTCTGCCTTCCTCTAGTGCGGTCTGTTGGCGCTGTATGAAGCAGGCAAGCACACTCCCATTTGTTGATTGGGGAGGGTGCTGGTGATTGAACCCAAGGCCTTGTGTGTCCTGGGTGGGTGTTCTCCAGCTAACAGCACCGTCAACGCTCTTTCCTTCTTGATCCATCCCCAAGTGTCTTCCTCAGCACTGTGCTCCCTGGGCTTCTCAGCTACCCAGCTAGCCATGCAAACAGCTTAGCTGGTCTGCCCTCTTTCCTCACCTTTAAACCCTGGATTATGATTCACCTCTAGGCTCCCTGTCTCTTAGACATTTTCCCAAAGTCTTCTCGCTCATTACCAGTTTCCTGTTCACGGCTAATGAGCCTCAGGTTGTGCTTTGAGCTGCGGACTCTCCATATTTATTTCACTATCTAAAGGGACTACATCATATAAGAACTTAATATATTGCTAACTTTGAACCTTTTCCCTAATGTATAAGTTTAACTTCACCTAATATACCCACCGAAGCACCCCCCATAGACTAAATGACATTGTTTTGATTAGGGTCTGGGGCTTTTGTTTGTTTTGTTGAGAGAGGGTCTCACGCAGCCCTGATTAGACTCCAAGCCCTGATCCTCCCGGGAGCCTCTGCCTCACAATCAGTATGTCAGAAATGAATGTCTTTTTCCTTAGTCTCGGTCCTGCTTCCCCCAATTTTCCTCAGCTACTCTCCCCTTTCCCCAATTTCTTTCTACCTATAGATCTCACTGTGATGTATAATTTGAAGTTAAACCTATACTTTTCACCTAAAGGATAATAATATGACCTGTAGGCTTGTTTGTATTTCAGTATCGTCTTCCCGTTTCCACGCCGGCCATAGGTGCCTTAAATATTTAAAAGACACCACATCTATCCCAATTTCAGGGACGTGTGCCTTTCTCTGCCTAATGCCCTCTTTCTTCTGCTCGCTCTTTGGCTAGTCCCTTACTTTCTTTGGGTCCTAATTTGCACATCTCTCAAGAAGTATCCCTTCAAGTTTTCTACCTAAAAGGTGGCAGCTTCATGCACCCTGAGGAGAGGCCAGAACGTGGCTCTTCTCTGTGGTCGGGTTGGCTTCCTCCGGTTATTCTTAGTTTAGTTCCTTCTGGAGTTTAACTCGAGCGCAAGTATTGATCCAGAGCTAAAAAGAGACCGCAATGCGCAATGTGCTAATGAGGAAGCGCACACGAGCATAGGGAGCGTTGGGGAACAGGTGGACAGGAAATTGAGGGTGTCTGTGCAGACGGAAGCTGGGTCAGCGGCTGAGAAAGACGGGGGCCTTTGATAACAGCAGCACTTTGGAAGTTTGTAGTGCTTGTGATAGTCTGCAGGGTGGAAGACTTTTCGCCAAAGACTAGTAAGAAAGTAACAAAATATCACTAAGGCTGCAGCTGAATACAATGGGCTCCCATCTGTAAATAATAGCTCACTGGTTTTTGTTGTGGGGGTTTTAAGTCCATTTAAAGAGGGAGTTTTCCCTCAATCCTGGGTGGGGCATCAAACCTTCCCTCCTGTGATTGTCCTTAAGTCATAGTTTTGGGCATTCCCCTGCAGACGCCCACATTAAGCTACCAGGTTGTGTGCCTGCTGCTGAAATAGCCTTTGCCCCACCCCTTACAGGTAATGGCTGGTTGCTCGGGACGTGGAACCCTTTGCTAGCTGACAGCTCTTTTGTCCTGCATATGCTCTGATTTCTGACCTCAATCTCGGTGCTGGCATTTTGGGACCTGGTGACCTCCGGACATTTCCGGGTTAGCTTCGCAATGCTGTAAATATGAAATTGGGACTAGAGAGGTAAGCAGGAAGCAAAACGTAATCCTCATTTGAAGCCAGTTGGAAGTTGTGGCAGGGGACACAAGCAAAATAGCTCAAATAATTAGCCAAACATTAGCTTCACCATGGATGGGAACGTTGTTTGCTTGTTTGAATTAGGCAATTCAGTTTTGAAAATATCTACATCAAAAATTTGGAAAACGTGAAATTTGGAAGCTGTTAGCAATGTCTGATTTCTGGGGAAAGTAGATCATAGCAGGCCAGTGTGAACATGCAACAAAGCAAGAGCCCTCTGTGCTGAATAAAAGATGGCTACACACCTCTTGGGGTCCTCTCGTTGAGAGCTGAGGGCCACATCCTCAGTCCTGGAGTCTAAACTGGACTTATCTGGTTTGTCCAGCAGCAGAGAAAGAAGAGAATGTTCTGAAATTTTGGAGTCATTTCTAGTCTTCTGTCTAGCTTCTAAACTCGCTCTCTTTTGGGACGCTGACTGACAGTCACTTAAGGAGTTTGAATGTCTCACAGGACAGAGCACAAGGAGCAGGGTCCTGCCTAAGCCTGGTCTTCTGAGCTGGCACACGAAGACCTAGGGACCAGGGTTCCACTGCCACAGACCAGGTCAGGCCCAGATGCCAGCTGAGTACACCACCACCTTAGTTTAAGCTACAGAGGATTAGGAGGCACCTAGTCAGTCAGTCTCTGCTTGGCTTGGAGAATCATAATTCACCATCAAATGATACTTATTTCAGTCAGGCAGTGGTGGCGCGTGCCTTTAATTCCAGCACTCGGGAGGCAGAGGCAGGCGGATCTCTGTGAGTTTGAGGCCAGTCTGGTCTACAAGAGCTAGTTCCAGGACAGGCTCCAAAGCTACAGCAAAACTCTGTCTTGAAGAAAACATAACAAAACAAAACAAATTATACTTATTTCAGAAAGTAGGTTTCAGGGAA